>JAOXOE010000632.1:6845137-6860419 GCA_028565055.1 Phoeniculus purpureus | reverse complement strand
AGCTAAACGATTTGAGACAATTACATCTGAAATTTGTTTAAATTCATCAAAATTGCGAATTACTTTTGAATTATAAAATGTATTTTCTTTATTGTAATGTTGTCTGTCAGAGCAGCTGCACAAGACCAGAATTTCTGGTGGTCTATAGCCTCCAGCATTCTTGACTTCATGTAATAGTTTTTTCTTAAAACAATCAAGGACTTGGTCAGTTCAGGTTCTTTCCACCTTACCTCCTGATTTTTTAAGCATGTGGCCCCACATGCCAGATGATGTAAAGAAGCACAACATCTTAGAAATAGTAGTGTTGTGCTGTATTTACACAGCCAGCTTCCTAACCTGTTACCTTGCAGTAATTGACTAACCAATTCAAATAACTACTGTTAGTATTGCAATTTAAATTTTCATTGCTCACCCAAGGTTTATGTCTTTCTCTTGGATGCTTTCTGTAATTCCAATTGAATTGTTATTACAAATAACATCACCCATCAAGTGTTGGAAAGAAATTGAAAGAAAATGCGACATAAATCCTCCCCTGCTTCCCTCCCCAAGAGCATGTTCAGCTTCCTCCTCCCATTTGAAATGCATGTCGCATTTTATTCTGTTTTTTTTTTTCTTCTGTTGAAGGTTTGTTCCTCTTTCCAGATGGGTCCAACTCAGGCTTACAACAACCAGTTTATGAACCAGCCTGGTCCTCGTGGCCCTGCTTCTATGCCAGGCAACATGAACCCAGCAAGCATAGGAGCAGGAATGACACCTTCCAGCATGAGTGGGCCACCCATGGGTATGAACCAGCCTCGGCCTCCTGGGATGAGTCCCTTCAGCACCCATGGGCAGAGGATGCCTCAGCAAGCCTACCCAGGCCCACGTCCCCAGTCTTTGCCCATACAGGGCATAAAGAGGCCTTACCCAGGAGAGGTA
The DNA here is from genome assembly GCA_028565055.1 of Phoeniculus purpureus. Lineage (NCBI taxonomy): Eukaryota > Metazoa > Chordata > Aves > Bucerotiformes > Phoeniculidae > Phoeniculus > Phoeniculus purpureus. The sequence continues at coordinate 6,859,501 of JAOXOE010000632.1, read as the reverse complement.
ATAAGATCTATTTTGCATACACTGTTATGTTGCCTGGAAGTTGCAATGTGCTAGGTGTAACGTGTGATGTTCATTCCTGAAAGACAGGCTCAGCTTTGTTCCATCCTTGGTAGAGATGTTGCAAATTAAAATACCGGTGGCAGCAGCTCTTCCTTTTTAGCTGCTATAAGTATTCACGCCGGACCTTGCTATGTTAGCCAAGATGACAGTCCTTAAAACCAAAAAGAAGTGCAAAAGCAGCTGAGTCCTCAAAACGTCACGTAAGATTCTCATGATGGTGCATTCATAGACCTTCAGCAGACTTCTTTCACAGTAGCAGATCTATTTGACATGACCACTTAAAAGTGATGAAGGTGAAATACTGCATTTGAACGCAGCAGATCTGCATTTTGCTGTGTGTTTTTATGTTCAAAACGAGTACATGGTATAATAGTCATAACACTTATTGTAAAGACCATTTGGGACCCAAGGTTCTTGAGGCTTGACTTTCGTAAGCACTGAGATGAATACAAATCACATTCAACTCAGATCCCTCTGTGTCAGCATTTATCTAATCTTAAGTCTATTTGGAGTGTGGTATCACAGTATCATAGTATTACCAGGGTTGGAAGGGACCTAATAGATCATCAAGTCCAACCCCTACCACAGAGCTCAAGGCTAGACCATGGCACCAAGTGCCATGTCCAATCCTGCCTTGAATTTCTGTCTTAAGTCTTCATGTTGTTACATGAGATGTGAGTGGCTTTGTAGACACAGTTTCATGGCCATTGACTTGCGTTACAACCTTTGGCAAACCAGTCACGGTTTAAAAGAAATTGAGACAACTAAAGGAGCAGGCAGATGAACTTTTGGATTTTAAGAAGCACCAGTGTGTCTCACTATTCAGATTGATGGGAATTAGACAGTCAGTGCTTTTGAGAATCCCATCATCCTAGTATCTAGCCAAATCTGGCTTCAGAGGTAATTTTGTATTAAAACAAGACTACAACAACAGCTCTAAGACTCCGATTGAACATTATGGTACTGCCTTGTAATGGTGGTAGTAGCTTATAGCAATCTCATAGCAAAGAGTACCATGACATGCAGAAAATAAAGTAAAATTTGTTACTGATTTGCAAACTCTATGATTTTGATTTAAACAAAACAAGTCAAACCCAGACATTTTAAAATGATGTGATTTCACAAGAGTTGCTTCTCTCGGGAGCCTTTCCACTCTATAAGCACTGATCATTAAAATCAGTATCCTCAGATTTCATATTTTAAAGGGCAGTTCAAACCCCTTTTTGCTGTCTCAAAGCAGGTTTTTCGCTGTTAAGTAATGAACATTGATCTTGTTCCCAAAAAGTCAATACTGAACAGTGCCCTAAATGCACCATGCTTGCTGGTCTGGAATTCCACAGATCCCATAGTTGCTGTTTGCTTACTCGTTTTGGAACTCTTGGTTAATAGGAACTTTTTACTAATCAGTTCATCGTTCCAACTGACGTTCTTTTAGCTTTAAAGTTTGCTTTCCTTTGATTCCTAAACTGCAGCACAGTAGCAGCTAGCACTAGCAGTGTGTTTCTGACTAGTCAGAGCTTCTCTTTAGTTGTAAAGATATTGCTGAACGTTCTATCACAGCACCAGCACAACAGATGTGTTAAGAGAACAGACACGGACCGTGCAGCTTGTGTCCTCTGCCATTCTAGGATTATTTCTGTTATGTTGCTTGTTCTTTTTGTGCTGCCATTTTCCATCTGGAAAAGAAGCCCTGGGCTTTGGACTGGTGGCAGTTGCAAAAACACAGAGATTTTGTGAACTTTGCCTCCATTTGCTCTGTTTTCTTCAAACACAGGACCCTTTGACAGCATTGCAAAGATGAGCATGTGTGTACTAAGGTCCCCAGTCATTTGTAACTGCTTTGGACTGTGGGACTGTTGAGCGATGCCCAGCCATCAGGGCCCTACGTGGCACTAAGTTGAGGAGTATCCACCTGGAGGGTGTTTTGGTTTCAGTTCCATATTGAATGTATGCTGATAATCAATTCAAGACAATTCTTGCATGAAATAGATCTTGTCTTCTCTCATGTCTGTCATGAAATAGCCGAATTACGGAAACCAACAGTATGGACCAAATAGCCAGTTTCCAAATCAACCTGGTCAGTACCCCACTCCCAACCCTCCAAGACCCCTTACATCTCCCAACTATCCTGGACAGAGAATGCCAAGCCAGCAAAACACAGGGCAGTACCCTCCTCCAACAGTCAACATGGGCCAGTACTACAAGGTAAGAATTTTTAGATTGTGGTGTTGTGTTCTAGTGGACATTTATAAATGAAGTCATATCAATGACTTCACAAATCCTGCTGTTATGTAATTAAAGGAAGAAGACAGTTAAGGCTCTGTGCTTTTCCAGTGTTTCAGGTATCACAGAATCAAGTCAATCAGCCAAGTTGGGTTGTAACTTTGGAGATAACTGTTACTGCAGTTCATTAGAGGTTTTTACAGGAAGATACTGGCTGCACTTTCAAAAACAGCACGTGAAAAGAAGTACCTAGTGGGTATTTGCACGCTGTAAGAACACAACGTAGGAAGTCGCTAGGAAAGAAGTTCCACATTGCAGCATCTCCAAACACCAGATTGACAGTGGGCACTGCTGAATTAAGCCAGCCCAAACTTTAAAACTGTTCCAGATGTAGAATTTGTCTTTGAACTGAAGTTTTGCATTTTTCTCAGACCTCTCATTTCCCTTTTTCTTATTTCCCCCCTGCCCCGTGCTGCTTGTTTTGGGCAAGAATTAGAATTGTTAAAGTGTTGTATAATACCTGTTTTGTGGCTACCTCTTGAGTGCTTAGTAGTCTCCAAACTGACTTTGTACTGAGGGCATGCTGAGGTTTGAACTACGCACAGAAGTGATTGTCTGCACACAGACTACTCCAGCGTGCACAGGAATGGGGGGGACCATCGATGGTCTGAGCTGCTTTTAAAGCAATAGCTGTTGACATCTCTGGAGTGCGTTCTGATTTTGAATATGGGCTGAAAGAATGTGAGTTGCACAGTGATGCTGAAGTTGTTCTGGTGTGAGGCACGTAGAAAATGCCATTGGGAAAAGAGCGAAAAAGAGCCCTTTAGTGTAGAGTCTCAGGGTTTTGGACAACCAAGCTGCCCGCTGTGGTACCCGAAGGAACACTTGGGTTGTGGCAGCTTTTGCAGTACACTGCCAGAAGAACGTGGGGAGGAGACTGCAATAAAGAGAAGACCTCTGTGACTGACAGCTTTTTTGAAATATGTTTCAGTTGGGGTTCTAAGTTGTTTGGGTACAGGATAGTTCTAATAGGGAATCTGTGATCTTTCTGATGCGCCCCCTACTTCGTATTCAAACACTGACTGCTTTAGAAACAGGAAATAAAGTACCTTGCTAAGAAAGGAGATGACCCTGACTTGGGGAAGAATTCCAGCTTGCCACAGACAAGTTCCTGAATCTTTGTGTTGTGGTGGTTGTGGGATAGCAACTGTATGTGTTAATTAAAAAGCAAAGATGGCTAGAAGTTTAGATGCGTAACTCAGCGCTCTGCTTAGCTTCTTTAGAGTATCGTAGGCTAGCAGCTGAGTGTGTAAATACAAAATCAGATTTGAAGGCCTGGTGCTTTGGCTGTCTGTAATGATTTTCATCTTCTGATACCCATGTTTGTGTCCTTACGGTGCACAAGCTATTATAAGAGAGTGCTATGCAATTGCAGTTTTGTTGAACGTCAGCATCCTTCGCATCACTGTTATTGGTTTCCTCTGTTAACTGCAACCATCCTCCTAATTAGAAGAAATGAGAACAATTGTGTTTTAATCTCTAGCTGCTGTGAAGCCTTTCTTTTTGTATCCTAACGATCCTTTTTCTCCTAGGTTTTCTTACTCAGCAGTAAGCTAAGAACGTAATCAAATTATAGGTACACCAAACAAAAGACACCCTCTGATGCCCAGAGGACCCTTTCTGAGTTGGATAGGGGTGGAAGAAAGGGTGGGTGGAAGTAAAAAGGGTCACAGACATTCTGCTTACACGTCTTTCGATTTTGTTTTTCCATATAGGCTTTTGTGCACTGGGGCTGTTTTGTGAGGAAGCTGAAGAGATGCAAAGTCCTGGCTGGGTTGGGTTGGGGCGGTGTGGAAAACTGAGGCAAATGGCTGGTCAGTTTTGGAAAGAGACTGTTCAGAGGAATGCAGTGAGCAGGCTGCCTTGTGTATGGCTACTGCCTGAATGAAGCTGGCTGTTCTGCTGCCTTGAGCTCCTACTTTGCTCTTCTAAGGCTTCACGGGGCATTCTGTGGTGTCTTGTGCTCTGGAGGCAGAGGGGATTCTCTACCTGTTTTGTTGTCTTTGGTGTTCGATAGCAGTACATTTCATAGGGATTATTACTTCTTATTTTCAGTCTGCAGTAACAATGTGACATTATTTATTTTCTAGCCATCAAGGCCTGTACCTGTGGCAAATTACCCTCATTCACCTGTTCCAGGAAACCCCACACCACCTATGACTCCAGGGAGCAATATTCCTCCATACCTGTCACCTAACCAGGATGTCAAGCCACCATTCCCACCTGACATTAAACCAAATATCAATGCTTTACCACCACCTCCAAGTGAGTAGCAAACACCATGCCCTCACAACCATTTGTTGGCCCTCTGTTCTCTGCCACATACACATCAATGAGTCTGGAAACCTGCTCGTATCACTGCTCTAGGGGAGGCTCGGACTGCTGCGTTGTGAAGGGTTGCATGTGTAGTGCAGGATTTAGATGATTTCCAACGGATAGAAAACAAAAAGATTGCTGTCTCCTCCTGTCTGCAGAAAGGTTCTTCCAGGTTAACCTTGTAGGGATTTTACTCCTGATATGCTCCTTTCATATGCTACCTGAGGATAAACCACTTTTGGGGTGATGTATGTTTGCTTGGTAGGCTTGTGTATTGTATGACCTTCCATTGCAGTCTGTTTTGTTCCAGGGCAAAACCATTAATTGAATGTCATGAAATAAAAATATCGTGGCAGAAAATGCAAATACTTGTAGTGATGTTACTCCTGAGTTCCATACAGACTTCTCAGGAGTGTTTCGTGTATGCCTAAAGCTGATAGGTGGCCCTTTCAATGTTGTAGTTTGATTTGGCTGGGAACAGGGCAGGAATAACAAGCTCTCTCTGACTGTGTGTGAGCACAAGATAGTTGAGGTTTTGAAATGACTGAGGACTAACAGGAGGTATCATTTCCTAGACAATCAAGAGAACCTTTGTATTTTCAGTAAGGGAACTGCTGCCACACTGGCACTTTGCAGCTATTATTTGTATAATGGGAACTGAAAAGTGAAGTAGAAGAAGGAGGCTCACAGTGTTATTTGGACAACAGCATTTAAAGACATTTGGACTGCACAGATTAGCTAAGTAACCACAAAACCTCATTTTATGAGGTCAGATAGTAATTGAATACCAGTGTCTGATCACTGGATAGTTTCAGCTAATGAAACTGTTGGAACTAATTGGGTAATGTCAACCCTGGTTGAAAAAAACAGGCATTATCACACTTTGCCATGTTCAAGAGATTTTTGTCAACGTTTTGCCAACAGAGTAAACCTCTCAACACAGAACCTGTGCAGTAATAAAAGCCAAGAATCCCTGTCGTGCCTAGTTTCTGTTTGTGGCCAAGGTCCTAATGTTAAGAGTGAGAAAACGGAAGACATCAGTTTGAGCTCTGACACCTGTGTCAGTTAGATGGTGTAACTGTGCTGTCCTTCTTTATGTGTCTGAACCTGCTAAGTTAGACTCAGTAGCAGACCACTGTGCCATTTGTTCCTGTTCTGTATAAATATACACATTATTATTGCACTGCAGATGCTAAAGGGAAAGTTCACGCTTTCTCTCCCTCTTCGATCCCAGCCAACCACAATGATGAGCTGCGTCTGACATTTCCCGTGAGGGATGGTGTTGTACTAGAGCCCTTCCGGCTGGAGCACAACCTGGCAGTCAGTAACCATGTCTTTCACTTACGGCCAACTGTTCATCAGACACTGATGTGGAGGTAAGCTCAGCCTGCTGCAGTGAAGTCTTCCAGTGAAGTGGTGGGCCAGATGAGCTTCATTTAGGTGTGACATGAATTTCACCTCAAAAATTGTTGACATAGACAGGAAAAAACCCACCCTTTCAACTCACAGATAGTCCTTCCTGTCACTTTCCAGCAACAGGTTCTAAGATGCTTCCTGATCTGTGTTGTCAGCCCTTGCTGACAGCACACGGCGCGCCGTGTTTGGAACATCAGTGCAAACGCTTCAGCCTTTCTGTTCCGAGTGGAGTGGGTGTGGGACATGTGTGACCAGTGCAAACTTCCATTTGGAAGACACTGAAGCCCTGGATGTTTTGTGGTCTGTTCATTTCCAGCATTTCATGCTTAAATTAAGTGATGCAGTGTCTGTTAATTAAAAGTAAGGATGAAGGACCCGATTTAGAGATTGGTAAAATCATTTGGAAAGACAGCTGCTTAAATCTTTAGATACCAACTTCCCAAAGTCCCCCTGTCCTATAATAAGGACTCAGAACACTCACTACTCCCTACTACTTTCCAGCACAGAGGACTAATTTTCCTGGGTGGTACTTTCCTGCATTTAATGTGGATCTGTGTCGTGATTCCACCATGCTCATAGAAGGCTTGAGCTGAAATGAAGAGCAGAGTGTTAGTTTTTTTGATGTGTATATTTTCAAATACCACTGAAAAATTTAGCATCCTTGTTCTGTTTTTCTGTGAAAGCATTTTGGTGTTTGTTTCTCTTGGCTGCTGATTACACTGACCCTATCTGCGCGCACTCTGGAAGTCAGTTGGTCGCTCAGTGTGTTGTATAGAGGCTGATTCACAGGTGTCACAGCTGAGATGGTAAAATCACCATCTTAAGCACATGTTATGTTATGCCTGCCTCAGTTTCAGTTTTGCCTGAGCCTGGACTACACAAGCCTTGACCTCAGTGGGAGTGACAGCTTGTCGCTTCAGCTTTTCTCTGCGAGGATCTTCTTCTTGTTGAGTGCAATCCATTTGAGACTCCTGTTTACATGGTGTAGAGGGTTTGAGGTATGTGAAGAGGAACACTCAAGTCCCTGCCCCAGAGGTGGATGCTAGCTTTAAAGCTGAGGCTCGGTGGGGAATGCAGCAGTCCTTTGTTAGTGATAGGGGGCTATGCTCAGGTAACCTGGCCGTGGGAAGGTGTAGAGAACGCAGGCAGACCACATCCAATAATCAGCACCTAACTTTGAGCTCAGCTGTTGCTTACTTGCATTTCATTATGGTGGAGTACTCACAGCAGAGGAGGTTTTTGCAGTTGTTTGCCCGTTGTATTAATAAGTAGTCACTACTGGGCATTGTGCTGGGTCATTCCTTAGATTTATAGCGCTGCACCAAGGCGTGAAGCTGTTCTTCATATATGTTCTTACTTTCCCCCTTAGCTCACCAGACACATAGCGTTTGTTTGAACTTAATTTAACTGAGACTTACGCATAAACTGTGCTCTGGTCTGTTGTTTTGAAAAGCTTGTTAGGAGTGGGAAGAACGGTTGGTCCTGTAATGAAGTCATTTCGCATGTAACTCGGGGCTGGAGGGACTCCAGAAAAATAAATCAGTTGCATGCGTGGATGGATGTTGGTTTTGTAGAGAATGGTGGAATCAAGCCAATTCTGAACAGCAAAACCTCTTACGAATAGCAGTGCAACTACTTTTTTCCTCTACTGGGAACTCTTCATGGTTACGAGGAACAGAAGGGTTGAAGGCAGGGAAAGTGTTGCCTTGAAGCTGGTTCAGCCTTAGCACCGCTTAGCTATTAATAGCATCCTGCAGTGGAGACACTGTGTACTGAGAACGTGAGGATCTCCCGAGCTCTGTCACCACTCCATGACATTCAGCAGGCCACCTCAGAATCCTCAGGAGCACATTTACTCTGTCTGGGTTTTAGTCAGAGGTACCAAGCCTTGCTTCCCTCCGGGTTTTGGTGACTGGGGTACGCTCTCAGGAGGTGAGAATCACCAGTGGATCTTGCAGAAGGAGTCGTGAAAAACTTGTTCATAAAACATGGCAAAAACTCTGGAAAGACTTGGACATTGGGCTAGATGATCTTTAAAGACCCTTCTAGCCCAAAACATTATTTGGTTGTATAATTTAGATGGCTAATGTTGAACAGTCGGGTCATTTCCAATTTATGTGTTTCTCTTTTTTTAAAAAACCAGTTTTTAACCAATGGTAAGTGTTGATTTTTTTGAAATCTAGAAATAATGCTGTGAAGTTAGAATTGAAATACCTGCTTTTGGATAACAAAAGGGGCAGTGTAAGGTCTTCTAAATGGGCTGTTTCTCATGCATCTTACAAAGAAATCTAGCTTTAGGCCAGCTGAAGCAACAAGCAGCTGGATTTTTTTAACCTAAAAGATAAATATTCAGGTGGGTTTTCCTGTCTTGAACAGCAGAATCCTGACATTCACTTCAGTTATTCATGCTCTTGTAAATGTCCTCCTCCGATTACTGTGTTTTGTCTGACAAGTATTGAATCAAAAGCTCTGTTAAATGCTCTGAAGTAGTATCCACAGTCATCCAGTGCAACCCGCTGCAGCACGATGCTTTGCTTTCTTAACTTCTAACACACAGGAAGGACCTGCCTGATGTTAACATTTTCTTTCTGTGGGATCATCCCATGGTCTAGTTTTTCAAAGTGGTTTGAGATGTTCACTCAGAAAGTCCTGTGTAAGTGTAAAACACTAATAATTCTGTGGCATCCTCACATCATTAATTCACCATTCCTTGCTTCTGTTAAGGGCTTCTGTGAGGAAGGTATCTTACATCCTTTGCTAGCATTGATCTTAGAGAAGTAATCTGCTAACATCGAAACAAACACCTTCTGTAATCTGAAAAAAAAGTGAAAGGAAGATTTATTGGTTGTTTTACAGGTCTGACTTGGAATTACAGTTCAAGTGCTACCACCATGAGGACAGACAAATGAACACAAACTGGCCAGCTTCGGTCCAGGTCAGCGTTAACGCAACCCCACTTACCATTGAACGTGGCGACAACAAGACATCTCATAAACCTCTGCACCTAAAGCATGTCTGCCAGCCAGGAAGAAACACGATTCAAATTACAGTCACAGCATGTTGTTGTGTAAGTACACTGAGCTCACAGCTGCAGCTGCTGGTGCCGAGTTTGCTGTTTAGTACAGTCTGCAAATGTTGCCTTAGCTGAAAGAGCCTTGTCCCTTTTTTTTTACTGCTTTTTTTCTGGTAAGGTGCTTGTTTGATGGTCTTGATGCTGTTTGTTGCTGAATTATTGCAAAACGTAGTAGTGTCCTTACTGTGTCTCTGAAAAGGCTTGTGGCTAGGGGAGGAAGGGAGGTTGATCCTCTACCTTTTTGGTGTGTGCACGTGTAACAAGGCAACTGGAGTGTGTTAGGGTAACAGCAGACACTTGTGATGCAGACTGTTGTCTGGTACTAATTTCAGTTACTTGGGGCGATTAAACTGTGTTTGGCTTGACATCAACACCATGTTCATTAGTGGTAGTACTTGTGGTGCTGATTTTTCAAATAGCATTCCAGATTACTAACTCCACAATGCAGTCTAGACCATGCAGCTTTGCCCTCTCCTCCTTTTCCATGGCTTGTTTTCACTCAGGGATGAGTAGTGTTGTTTTTAGTGGAGCCTGTTGTACATAGGCAGTGACTGCTCTGCCGTCACTGACAAGAAGGCAAGCCATTACCTCTCCGAAGGTTGCGGTGTGAGACATTTGGACACCAGTTTTGCTGTACTTCACAGTGATGTTTCTTTGCATAATTTCATTTATTCAGTGCAGAGGCAACACCCTGTGAATCCATAGCAAGCTCTGTGTTGGGGAGACTACTCAGGTCATTCCAGACCCATCAGTAGCAAATGATTTTTGCAACTTCGGCGTCGTCTCGGGGCAGGCAGGTTAGGCTAGACTCAAAGAATTCAAGGTTTTAGAAGTAAACCCTGGTGGCAGAGGTGAATATGTCAGCCCTATGTATTCTAAATACTAAGGAGGGAGAAAATGCAGAAGAGCTTTCTTATTTTTATTTTGAAAGTGCTTGTATCTGTTTTGTTCCTGGAGCATGGAACAACAGACTGCACAGCGTGCGGAATAGCCATAAGGGAGAGTGTGTGCATAGCAGAGCAGCAGCAGGTTTCTTATTTAAGCTTCAGATTCTTCCATGTCCAAGCTGCATGTCCAAAGGAAGAATACAGCTCTGCTCCAGCAGTGTGTTTGATTCTCTTGGTAACAAACTGTGTTTTCTTTCAGTCACACTTGTTCGTGTTGCAGTTAGTACACCGTCCATCAGTTCGCTCTGTGCTTCAAGGTCTACTAAAGAAACGCCTCCTCCCAGCAGAACATTGCATCACTAAGAGTGAGTTTTCATTCTGTGTGGGCGATAACTACCAGTGTTCAGTCGTGATAAGCTGTTTCTACACAAGATTTCCGTGGTCATTGAAAGCCTTATGCTGTTCTTGCCAAGAATTTCCAGTGCCTAGATTAAATCCTTGATATCCTCAAGCATGGAGGTGCCATTTGGTTGGGGGCAGCAAAAGTACCAAGAACACAAGCTTAGTTCCCAATGGAGACTCTTCCATTCCAGGAGAAGCTTTTCTTGCCATATTTGTTTGTGACTTACAGAAAAAGGCCCGTATGGAAAGATTCTTCTTCTACTTAGGGCTGTATAGCACTTTTGTGTAGCTGTTATGGATGTGTAAGATGGTTTGTCTGTACAGGAGAATGTGCTAAATGGCACAGAATACACCTGTGTGGATTAGTTGTCCATTGCATTGGCCATTAAAGTTTGAAATACTGGTTTCTTAGATTTCTACCCTAGAATTTACAGTTCACTTGTGTTTCCTCACATATATGTATGCTTTCTTCCTGAACAGTAAAGAGGAATTTCAGTAGTGTAGCAGCTTCCTCTGGCAATGCAACACTAAATGGTGAAGATGGAGTGGAGCAAACTGCTATTAAAGTGTCTCTGAAGTGTCCAATCACATTCCGGCGGATTCAGCTCCCAGCAAGGGGTCACGATTGCAAGCACGTGCAAGTGAGTAGATGCTAGTGGCTCGGCGGTGTTCCTTCAGCTATGTGTTGTACCTTTAGCTTGGTTATTACATGAGAGAGACTAAGGAAATGGGATTGGTTTTGTTTCTAGCAAACAACCAGTTGTATTAATGTAGAGGGAGAACCTGAGCTGTGTGGTTTAGTTTTCAGTGCTGCTAGGCTCTTTTTAATGGCAGTTTTACATTTGTCCAGCTAATTCAGTTAAGACATTGTTTTCCCTTGATTTAACCTTTTTCCTTGTGGGGTTTTCTTTTTCTTCTTTCTGATACCTAGTGCTTTGATCTGGAATCTTACTTGCAGCTGAACTGTGAAAGAGGAACTTGGAGGTGTCCAGTGTGCAAGTAAGTGCAACCGTAGTATATGAAATGCATTTGTGTATAATTAGACCAAATTCAGATCGGGGAGGGAAGAAGAAGGAAGTGCCAGAAGATAAGGTGTATAGATTACTTTTGCCTAATAGCATGCAACTTACTGATAATCCTTGCAAAATTTCATACATTGAGGGAACAGGCTGGATTATTCCAAATGAGCTATTTTACTCCAAATACATAACCTCTGAGCTCTCCTGACAGGCTGTCAGTGGTTCATGTTTACAGAAATGAATGAACTGGGGTTTATCTTCCCCTAGATTATGAGGTGTAAGCAACTACCAGAAAACAACATGCCGTGGCAAAAGCATAGATGGTCTGTTCTGGAGTCATTCTTGTGTCATTTTCATGTCATAAGGCCCAAATTACTCCAACTATGTAAGATACTAAAATGTTTGGCATCCAGTTGAACATCAAGTGAGGATGTCAAATAAACTGTCTCCGGTACTGTGCTTGAGTCACACAGACATGCAGGTAACGGCAGTGTTTAAGGAGAGGGGTAACACTGGAGACGATGACGTTTCCCAGTAATTAAGTAGGAAACAGTTGGATTCTGGGGGGTCAAAGTCAACATCAATTGCAAATACAAGAGCGAGCAGAAAGCAGAAAGGTTTCTAGTCCAGAATAAGGCTGATTTTAAAAACAGTAAAAGATTTCAGAGGCACAAAATTTTGGAGTGGTTGCTTAAAGGAAATGAAGAATACCTTGGCATACTTTCAGTCTTATGTTTTGACCAGAGAGCTAGTGTACTGCAGAAGGAAGGGAAAGAAACTGTTAAGTGTTTTCAGACTGTCCCATTCTTAGGTTTAACCGCTCAGAAAGAATCACTGAACGTCTGCAGGCCAATTAAGCACATCCTGTGCTCAGTCCACAGGGTTATGAGTTTGTTCCAGCCTAGGGCAAAGAGCCAAGGCTCTTTCACCTAAGCAGCTGAAGTTCTAGCAGCCTGTACTTCATCTCTGCAAGTCTCCAGTTCATTACCCACTGTGCCAGATGATGTTAGGTATAAACAGGGGAGAATTGCCCATTCCATCTGCTTCTGTGGACATTCCAGGCTTCAGATGAGCTTGGGTTGATGACTGACTGTGATTGATATGTGTCCTAATGTAGTACTACTGCTTGTAATCGTACATCCAGGCCAAAACTTTGCCCTGTTTGTCTTAAGTCTGAGCACCTGCATTCAGCTCTAAGGATCTACATGATGAAATAGATTGTTTGCCCTGAATCGTGTGTTACACATAGTACGTTGGTGGATCCCAGTCTGCTGATGTCATCACTGACCTGTCCTTCTTCTGTCCTTCTTTTCTACACGTGTAGTGACATTCTAACCTGAGCTTTGGGCTTTGTTTCCCTTTTTAGTAAAACTGCTCTGCTGGAAGGCTTGGAGGTTGACCAGTATATGTGGGGTATTCTGAATGCTATACAAAAGTAAGTGAACTTATCCATTTCTGATATCCAAGAAATGTCTTAAAGGAGCTCTCTTAATGAGTACTGAGACTGACGTGGCAAAGGAGGTCTTAGTGACTGAACTTGAGTATTTTATTACGTGGCTTCTTAGTGAAGCTAGTGACACAGTGAATCAGTTTCCGTCTACTCAATAGATCTTAGTTGAGTTATCTCTTGACAGCAGCCTCACCGGTGAAGCAGAGGAGGAGAGTGACAATGGAAGACTGTTTGCTTTCCCACGTGTAGGAGTAGTCCCGCTGATACACGTGTGGCAGACCACACGGATATGTTTGGATCTCATTGTGTGGATAAACACAGACATATGCCCTTGTAGTTGCCTTTATAAAACTTGCTTTCAGCACACACTCGAGAACTGAAAGGTTGTATTACTGCATTTCAGAACGTTCATTATCCTGCAGATCCTTGTGGAAACTTCAGCAGAATGGATTAAATAAAAATAGTAATCCATTAATGTGTTAACATTGTCACATTGTGTTACAGCTCAGAGTTTGAAGAAGTTACCATTGATCCAACTTGCAGTTGGAGGCCGGTTCCTATAAAGTCAGATATTCACATCAAAGATGACCCAGATGGCATTCCCTCAAAAAGATTTAAGACCATGAGTCCAAGCCAGATGATCATGCCAAATGTAATGGAGATGATTGCAGCTTTGGGTCCCGGTCCATCGCCCTACCCATCCCTACCACCTCCTCCAGGAGGCAACAGCTCCACTGAATATGGTAACCAAGGTTAGTTTTAGGCTTTTTGTGCATCCAGAAGGACAATGGTCACTGGGTCAGGCAACTGTGTGATTCAGGTGTGTCAGTGCATCTTCTCAGAGAGATGTGTAAGGAAAGCAAATTATATGGCAGCAATTCTGAACTTCTGCATCAGCCTTTTCGTATAAGAGTCATGTGTTTGGAAGCAAATACAGTTGAGGAAGGAGATAGATGCTTGTCATATTTATTGCCATGAAGCACTTGCTGAATCAACAAACATTGTATGTTACCTTATATATATATTCGTGTCCTGCCACAGTATTTTCTGATTTTAGTGTCCATTTTCCTTCTGCTTCACTGTCATTCAAGTGTAGGCTCGATGATAGAAAAAGACACCTGGTTAGCTTGTGACCAGGTGGGTGACATTTGGTAGGCTGCCCAGAAAGCAGATGGCCTCGCAGAGCTTGAAATGCTTTCCTAACACCTTTGCATCAGAAGGTGAATTTTGAGTTCCTCTACCCATGTGCTGCCAGATTAAGAAACAAGGAACTAAATAATTGAGTCGTAGAATGTTAGGGATTGGAAGGGATCTCGAAAGATCATCCAGTCCAATCCCCCCTGCTGCAGAAGGATCACCCAGACCAAGTCACACAGGAACTCATCCATATTGTTTTCTAGAAGTTCTAAGCACCTGCAACACAGGCTTTAAGATGAAAGGACCTTCTCCACTGTAAGT
>JAOXOE010000632.1:6802502-6824359 GCA_028565055.1 Phoeniculus purpureus | reverse complement strand
TTAGATACTAGGACAAAGGTTGGACTTGATGACCCTGGAGGTCCTTTCCAGCCATGATGATTCTGTGATTCTGTGATGGGTTTGGTTTTGACTTTTCAGTTGTAAGCAATGTAATACTGCGTCATTTAAGGTTCTTTCTCCTATGCAGGAATTTCTAGTCTACGCAAGAAGAGTCCTTTACCATCTTTAAAAGACAGAGAGCTACCAAGTGCTTTGATCTAAATTACCAAGTAGGAAAAAAAATGACAAATTCTGTTATTTTCCTACAAAGCACAAATTATATTTCCCTCTCTAGACCACTGAAGCCAGACCACAGTTACTCACTTTGGTGACCCCTCGGGCAGGTTTTCCCGGCTAAGTCAGAGCTAGGCCATGGAATGCTGCCGTGGCAGTGGTGACGGTGGGGTGACACCCAGTCCCGTGGCCGGGCACACCGAGGTTCTGTAAGGAGTCACCGTGCTGCTGCTCCTCGGGTGCTGTCAGTGAGCAGCGATGACCCGGCAGCCCATCAGCCCACACCGTCACCCTCGCCTCGAGGCCGGCAGCACAAGCCCCGGGGCTGCGTGTGTAATCCCGGGGGTTTAGAAACACCTCGTGACTGTGTTGCCGGGGCCAAGGGCTGGGAGGAAACGCGCAATAAAGCATCCAAAACACGCAACCCACCGCTCCTAAAGACCTTTGCGAGCTGTTAGGTGACCAAAGGGCGCCGCGGCTCCCGCTCGGCCCGCTGCCACGAGAAAGCCCCGGCTCCCTCCCGCCCGGAGCCGGCCCCCGCAACGGACTCCACACCGCGGCCGAGCGCGCCGGACCCAGGAGCACCCCGGCAGCTCTGTGGCCTCGGTCCCCGCAGCGCCCCAGCCCCCACTTCGCCCTTCGCCCAGCCGCCCACAGCCGGCGCTGTCGGCGCCCATAAAGGGCCGCGGCGGGGGCGGCTGCGTGTTCCTGCGTCGCTGCGTGTGCGCCTGCCGCACGCCCCGCACACTCGCCCGATGCTGGCGCTGAGCGCTGCCCGCCGCCTGCTCTGCCAGCCTGGAGCCCGGCTGCCGCCGCCGCCGCCGCCAGGGCTCACCGGCCTGTGCGTGGCCGGGGCCCGCAGCCACTGCTCGGCCGGGAGTGGCACGCCGAACCCGGTGGTGTTCCTGGATGTGGGCGCCGACAACCAGCCGCTGGGCCGGGTGGTGCTGGAGGTAGGAGGGGCCGCTGGGCTAGCGACTGGGCTCGGGGAACGCGTGTGAGGAGGGAGCCGCAGAGCGCCCGGGGAGCGCGCGTGGAGGCCGGTGAGCGACAAGGTCAGGTTAGGCGCCGAGGGCAGCCAGCGGCCGCCTAGGTGCCGCTGTCCGGCCGACCTTGGAGCTCTGCGCCCCGGGAGAGGGGGCGAGGCGAGTCTGTTCCCGGCCAGGGTCGGGCGGACGCAGGGCTCCTCTTTGTGGCTCCGTCAGCTGCTGAATCCCCTGCGGGAGCGGGGCTGCGGCCTTCGCGTGCAGGCTGGGCCGTGCTGCGGCGAGGAGCTCCGGCGGAGAGGAACCGGGAGCGCCATGGAACGAAAGCTGAGGCGCTGCCTGAGGGACACGAAGGGGTCCCAGAGGCGACAGAGCGCAGGAAGCCCCAGAGCGG
This sequence comes from Phoeniculus purpureus, assembly GCA_028565055.1. Taxonomy (NCBI): domain Eukaryota; kingdom Metazoa; phylum Chordata; class Aves; order Bucerotiformes; family Phoeniculidae; genus Phoeniculus; species Phoeniculus purpureus. The sequence continues at coordinate 6,822,745 of JAOXOE010000632.1, read as the reverse complement.
TCATGCAGGGCCTGAGCTGCCTGGCCGCCCGGCGGTTGACCTTCCAGGAGCAGAACGCTCGTGGTGGTCTCCAGCCACCCTTCCCGCTTCGTCCTGTTCGTGTTTCTGCGTGCTTAGCCTTTGATTCTTAGCCTGGGCGCTTCTGAGGTGCTGCCTCTTAGGACTTCCCACCTCATGTGCTCTGAAAGCTCGCGCGGTTCTTGTCTGAACTGGCATCTGGCTCAACAGCAAACCAGCAGCCAGCTGGACCATGAAACACACGGCTCTGGTCATAGCCGTGAGAAGAAAGTTTGAACAGGAAAATGGTGACAAGCTCGGTTCTTAGGAAAAGAACAGTAAGTGCTGAGGCTGTACTAAAGAGGCCGAGCATGCCCTGTTAGGATGTATGGGACAGAATGAGGGCTGTGCTCCAGAGCTGCCCCCTGGCGAGGGAGTGCTCTTCAAAATGGCTGCCTGCTGGGCATTCGTTGTGGCTTCTGCCTTGTTCACCCTTCTGCAGTGGCTCTGCACAGCTGGATTTCTGTAAATGTGGTTCACGAGGCTTTTCCTGTAAGGCTAGAGTCCAATTGAATTTCTTCATTGAAAGCATCAGCATGTACATGAATTGAACACTACCAGCTCTTTTGTTCTCAGGAGTCGTAGGTAAGAATACTACTGCCCGAGTTCATCAATGAGTTGAGAAAACAGCAGGCTGGCATTACAAAACACAGCATTGATATTACTGCATTTCTTGCAGCAGCAGAGTTTTTCAGTGTGCCGAATTTACGGGAAGTCTGAATGCACTGGACGATTGCCTTGAGCCATTAGATAAGTTCATGTTCGTTTCAGTTGCAAATTACAGGCATCAGAGGAGAGCACCCTAGGGGAGGAACGTGGAAGTGTTTGCCACACAGCCATGCTGTGTGGTGTCTGCTGCTGGCCGCTGTCAGATACATAATTGGACAAAACTTTGGTCTGACCAACTTTAGCTCCTTTTGTGTTACTTTTCCCAGGTCGTTATAAAACCTAGCATTTGCGAGATTAGCAAAAACAAGCATGTGATTGAAATCAGAAGTATTTGTTTGTAACAAATGTGAGTATAACATCATGGGCTGATTTTGATGTACAGGTTCTGATCTTTCTTCATTGCCGCCTTTGTGGTTTTCAGTGGATAGCTCTGTGCTGGGGAGACTTTGGTGTCTTCAGTTGTATGCAAACTGGCTTTGAACCTTCAGGTTCATTGTAAAGATTCTTCTTAGTCACCGCTCTATTGCTGTGTGGATCGATGAAATCATTAGATGCTGCTCTGGTTCCTCTTCATTAATTGTCCAAAAGTTGCAATGAGGGTGGTTTTTTTTTTTAATTGCTAGCTAGGTGCTTGAAAAGTCTTGGAGTGGTTTTGGAATTTGGGGTGGCATGTGATTTGAGATAGCTGATTGCCTTGGGAAAGGGCTTTCACATGTACAGACTTCCCATGTCAAAACAATTCTGTGTACGTATGAAAAAGCTGACTAACTAATGTGTTTATTTTTCTTTAAAAGCTGAAAGCTGATGTGGTTCCAAAGACTGCAGGTAAGGCCTCATCTCTACAATTCTGTACTTTAAGTATTTAAGGTTTAGATTGTCATTTGTTGGAACAAGAATATTCCTATTTTACCTTTTGGAAATGATTTCCACATTCCATCCCCTTATGTTGAACAGGGAAATGTAATACGAGCTTTGTCAGAACAGTGCTAGTGAGGAGCTACATTCTGCTGCTGTTCCAAATAGCTTCATTTTGTAATTTGCACCAAGACAGCGTGGCCTGTGTGCTGAGTTACCAGTGGTGAATAAATGTGCTTAAAAACATGTTAGCATGAAAATCAAACCCCGAAGCAAATGGGAAAAGTTAAAACAGAGGGATGGTGTCTATTAGAGTTTCCAAAAGAGCATATAAGATTTTGTTTTGCTTGTTGCTAGCTGGTCAGTGCAGTCTGATAAAACACTCTTGTGTTTTAGAACATGTGTTGCAGTTTGAAAATTACCAGATTTTTCAGATGTATAGATTTGTGCTTTCATGAAGAATAAAGTTATGGTGGTTTAAGAGGATCCCCGCCAGTGACCTGTCTTGGGGGATGTGACACTGTCCCAAGTACCTGCCCTTAAGGGGGTGTTGGCTAGGTAAGAGGATAAAAGGGCTAGTGACCAATAGCCCTGCCTCTTGGGACTGAGGTCTTTCTACCCTGGCACCCAGTGCTTTGGCTCCGGCACTCTCACCAACCCCCTTCCCAGGGTCAGGGGGGGAAGACGGCTTGCGTCAACTTGCTGGGGCTTGCCACAGCTCTCAGCAGCTCCCTTCCCTACTTCGCCCTTAAACGGCGGGGTGGAGAGCGGTGGCCCTGCTCTGCTGCAGGAAGGGATGCAGCGGCTCTGCATGGCCCCGGCCCCACTCTACTGTGGAGAGGGATGTGGCAGCTCCATGCGGACCCGAGCCAGCAGCGGCCGTGCCTGCTTCAACCCATCCCAGTCTGGAGCTGGCACCGTGGACTGGAGAAGCAAGACCTTAATGCCGATCTACCACCCACCCCCGCCACGGAGCAGCGACTCGTGATGGGCTGAAGGGATTCCTCCTTTTCCCCCTGGAGCTGAGACAGGAGGAGAGAGGGGAGGGTCATGGAACCCTCTAGGCCATATTTGCAGAGTGTGGGGGGAGCACCTGCTGATGCGGCCATGCAGTTGGTGTCCATCTTGGGTCCCGCACGTGGCCAGGGCTGGGGCTGCCGCCGCCATATTAGCACTGATCAGCGGGAAGAGAGACTGTCTTTTCTGCCACTGAGGAAAATGGGATGCTTTCAGGTATTGGGGAGAGAAGGAGAATTCCTTCACGCTTAGCCGAAGAAAGCAGAAGAACTCGAGAATCCTTAAACCTTGGGCATGAAAGACAGAGTCTGGGTTCTTTGTTTGAAAGCATGTCTCCTGCATCGAGGGATGCAGCTCGGGTGCTGAGGAATCAGGCCTGCCCGATGAGTGTTGAGCTGGAGAAGCTACGCTGGAGAATTGAATTCACCAGTCTGGACAGCCAGGGTGCCGCTGTTTGCAGATAGGGGTGACATATGAATAATAGAGAGGGTGTTGGTACTCATCTCTACTTGACTGACATGTTCTTTTCCCCTAGGTCTCTAATGTGGAAAAAACCTAAGAACTGATACATTAGTGATCTCCCATTGTATTTTTGTCAGAATATGTGATGGCATTTGTGATATAGTTTGTGTGCACTAACTTGCTTAACCTTTACTTCTCTTCTGTATACAGTTACAGAATTAATAAACCCTTCTCCATTTTCCCTAAGCTATGACAATGGTCTGGCAAATTCTATCCGAGATCTCATTGAGACCTAACTGCTTTGTTTTCTTTTCCTTTATCTTTAATTGTGGTCTTGAACCCACACAACATACTGCCTTCCTCATCTGCTTATCTGCTGGTTCTGAAGAACTTGTACTTCTCTTTCAGGTTCTGTAGATCAATCATCTTGAAAAAAAAACCTGAACCCATAATACTCACAATTACTGTAGACAGCATAGGTATAAAAATCAGAGAATGGAGCCTTTGACTCCAGGGTGGCAACAACTAATAAATCAGTGGTACTTTAATGATACTGTGAAGTTATTGAACTTGGGATATGGGTTAATCCATGTTATATTATGTGTCATATATAGCAACATAATTGTTTTGACAGAAAACTTCAGAGCTCTCTGTACTGGTGAAAAAGGATTTGGGTATAAAGGATCTACTTTTCACAGAGTGATTCCTTCGTTTATGTGCCAGGTAATGTTTATTTTGGATATTTTTTTTGTTTAAATGTAAGTGGATGTTGTTTACAGTCAGAACCTGTTGGACTAGTAGCAGCATTTTTTTCAGTATCTTTGCTCTCACCTTTGCTAGCTACAGAGTAAAGTGACAGTGTGACTTGCTATTCTCATCTTTGTTAGAGCTGTTGTTGAGCATGTCTTCTGTACAAACAAATGTACATCTTGTGTAGACTGACTAAAAAAGCAGGGTTAAGGCTCTCTGCTTTTGGATGGCACAGTGTTGTGTGGGGCCTGTTTGGCAAATAGCTTTTGCTTGGGAGAAGCATGTGTGGATAGGATGACAATCAACCTTGTGTTGTGAGTGAGCTAAGGAAACAGTGTGTGCATTCTTCACTCCCAGTAGAGTAATCTGCTCACAATAGAGAAGGGGGTGGTTGGGGTTCTTTTTTCTTAAGGTATCTCTAATGTGGAGAGGAGTGAGGGTTGGTTTTTGGGCTGACACACCTGAAATGATTGTGGTTTCGTTGAGAGGATCAGCCTTTCAAAGGTCCGAACTAAATCCCATGCATGTTAGCAACTTTGTTTTCTTAACAGCAGCAGCAGCAACAACAAAATTCCAAACAGAAAAAGCCTTTTTGAAGGTCTGAATTTTTTAATCTGTGTTATGAGCAGGATTTCCACTGCTATAATGTACTGGATTGTATGATTCCTTGTGGTCCTCTCTTCCCTTAAGAGAAGCAACATTTCAACAATGCAGCATTGTAAGATGGCTCTGGGGAAAAAAAAAACCAACAAAAAAACCCCCCAAACCCCCCAAAAAACACCCACAAACAAAAACCAAACTAAAGATGAAGGTTATAGTAAGCATGTTGTATATGACTGTGATGGTCTTCCTGCCTCACTTTAAGTGAAAAAACACAGCTGTCAGAACAGGAGGCCATAATCTTATAACCTATTTCTAAGAAGAAGAAGGGGACAATGATGCTGTGTTGCCTTTCAAATGCAAGCGAAGGTTTTATGATATTGATGTGTGAAGTTCTGTAGCAGTCTGTTCTTGCCTCCCTGCTTTGTCCCACACAAATGGACGCCAGATGAGGACACTAGGTGGTCGATGCCATGGTACAGTGAGATGATAAATCAGTGTTTAGGAATTATGTGGTAGTCACTACCCATATGGGAATACTGTCACAGGTTTCAGGTATTTTCAAGTGAGAGGAAGAATAGAGGCCCTTCCACTTGTTGAGTGTTAATATGATTCAGTCAATAGGTATAACCAAATCAGATGTCATCATACTCAGCACTTGGCAATTCAGATGCTTCCACGTGGCATGCAGCATGCAGGCCATACTTGTGGGAGTGTGTAAGAGTAGCTGTAGCACATCCTGTAATAGATTTCTCAAGGTGAGAATGGAAAGATGAGCATCACATGAGTGAGTGCTTAGTGGGATGGATGGTGTTGCTTCTGGGAGAGGAGGTGGCACGCTGCTGGAAGCAGAGTTTAATAGCCACCTTTGAGAGCTGCTGTGGCTGGAATGTTTTGTTTGGTTGGGGTGTTTTGTCTAACCTAGGACTAGGCAGTCCTATCAGTCCTGGTACGCGGCATGCGACTGAGGGAAGTTTAAAACAGCTCAAGTGTAACACTGAAACAACAAAATGTAGAAAGAGCAAATAGTAAGGGAGAGTCTATCCAGTGTTTGTACCTGGTGGCAGAAAGAAAGGGAGGGGAAAAACGAGTTCTGAGGTCCTGCCTATGGTAATGAACATGGGTAATGTTGTTTTGAGACCTTTGCAATGTTTCTTAGAAAAACACAGGTTTTGCATCACATTTGGGAGCAAGATTGGTAACACAGATGTTTGGAGTAATGGTGTCAGCTGGAGAAGATCAGCGGTGTCTGGATCAGAAATTTACTTTTAGCTTGATTGTATCTTCATCTGGTTACATGGCTTTAAATCCTGGTGTGATCATACTCATTCTTAACCTGCAGGAAGTTTACTGATTTTTATTACATTTAAATTAGAGCAAGTGAGTGTATTATCAATGAATAGCATCACTTCTGATGTAAAATTGTGCTCGTGTGTTAGTAAAGTCAATATTTTTCTTTCAGGGTGGTGACTTTATAAATCATAACGGAACTGGTGGAAAATCCATTTACGGCAGTAGATTTCCAGATGAGAATTTCATACTTAAGCATGTAGGACCAGGTAAACAGTGATATTCTTTCTACTTCCTGATGATTATAACCCATAATTAAGCATTATTTATGAAGATGTATTTCAAACTAAAGGGGTTTTAGATGTGTTGGGGACCTTAGCTATAGAAATACATTGGAGTTTAGCAGTGCATTGTCCCTGGCATATGGGTTTTTGTGTGAGCTGCTGCAGGAGGTGAATTGCCTGTCTTTTGTGTCTTACTTACAAATTTTGCAGAGGAGAAATTGCTGCTTTTATTTTCTGTTTTCACAAGTCACAGACTTCAATTTCTGTTTTGATGGTTACTGCAGAAATGAACAAATCTGGGATTTCTTATTTGCTAAGTAACAGACGCGTCCTTTAAGCTCAAATTAAATGCAGATAGAGGAAAAGCTGTGCATAAGATGATCATAGTCATAGAATTATAAAATGCTTTAGGTTGGAAGGGGCCTCAGAGATGATCTAGTTCCAACCAGATGAATCTGCCATGGGCAGGGACACCTCTCACCAGACTAGGTTGCCCAGGGCCCCAACCAGCCTGCAGCTGAACACTTCCAGATCTGATGAAGCATCAACAACCTCTGTGGGCAACCTGTTCCAGTGGCTCAGCACCCTCACGGGGAGGAGTATCTTCCTAAGGTCCCATTGAAATCTCTCCTCTTTTTTAGTATGGAGGCATTCCCCCTTGTCCCTTCACTAGGGCCCCTCATGAGAAGTCCCTCTCAAGTTCTGATTGAACTCATTTTTCAGATTGTTACTACTTCATCATAGGAAATGGCTGCACCTGTAGAGCCACAGTGCAGGTTCCCTGATGTTAATCACATTCAGAATATGTACAACTAATTACTAAAATTCTTGCTGTGAAAAGGAGGGAAACTGCTGTGACAGGAACAGTCAAAGACAAGAAATTGTCATCAGAAATCATTTAGAGACAACAGGAGACCATCAAGTCTTTCTACCTGTCTTTAGTCTAAATGTGCAGAGGAAGATTGTCTTCTCCGCTGCATACTTGTTACACCAGCCTAAAAAGCTGTTGCTGCTGCTGTTCTAGGTGTTCTTTCAATGGCAAACGCAGGACCCAATACAAATGGATCTCAGTTCTTCATTTGCACTGCTAAAACCGATTGGTAGGTTCTCAGCCCTTCATATTAACCTAATGAATTGATACCTGGATCTGGAGGGCTAGGAGTTTCCTAAGGGTGGGGTGGGTTTGGGATTGTGGGTATATTGGGTTTTTTGGTTTGGGGTTTGCTTTTAGTTTCCGAAAGAGTTGACTCTCAGTGGAAAATCGATTTTGTTTTATTAGCATAAAGCTTCTAAAGTCCAGAGCTAAAAGCCATTTAGTAATTTTTATGATTTTATGACTTGTAGAGAGTTGTGCCTTTGCCATAGAGCTGGTTTATCAGCACACAAGATCAGTTTGGTTCACTCTTGTTTTAAGTAAATCTAACTTGGTTGATTTGTTTCACAGGCTAGATGGAAAACATGTTGTCTTCGGGCATGTAAAGGAAGGAATGGATGTTGTGAAAAAAATTGAGAGCTTTGGTTCCAAGAGTGGAAAGCCCTCCAAAAAGATCGTCATTACTGACTGTGGCCAGCTTTCCTAGCCTCTTGCCTTGCCATTCAGGAGTGCTTCAGTGCTGTGAAAAATTGATCATAAACCTCCCCCCCAGCCAGCATTTCTGGTCCCACCTATGGAACCACATTTTCTGTTTAACTTTTATACTTACATTCAATAACAATGATTAAACACCCTGGCTATTGACTAAACAGTGTTTTGTACAGTAACTGAGACATATTTCAACTGAGATACCTTGGCCATCACAATGTCACACTGCTTGGTAGAGTCTCACTGCATTTTGAAAGCAGTGGTTCACCCAGAGCATAGCTGACTGCAGTGTTGGTACTGTTGTTAGTATTTGAATGCTTCAGGTGTTAGAGCTGGTGGTGGTGTTGACGACTAAGTTGTCTTTGGTTGAATGTTAGATGTCAATTGAAGTACCTTCTTTCCTTTGGTGCTAATAAACACCTGTTCTGTTGTTCATCTCTTCGCTTTGAAAAAATACTAACTCTCACAGCGCTCTGCAGTGTGATTGTCAGACACTTTCTTTCTGTGACTCAATATGTCCAGTAGAACTAAAATGTGGTTCTAGGCTTTCAAAAATTGGTTGACTATTTTTCTGTGGTAGTCTCAGATCAATGTTTAAAACTGATCTCTATCTTACCTTGATTCAATGGAGCAATTTGACTTCTGGATTAAGTAAATCGATTTAGGTTGAGCTAGCCTACTACCTGGACTGTCCTGGTCTACCTGGGCAATCAGAAGATCATGGGACTTTGTTATGCAACTGTGAGCTTACTTGAGGTGCAGTTCTCTGAGATGATTCTGTGAAGAATACGGCACAGTTCTCAATATAACGAGTGCAGTAAGCATGCTTGAGAAACCGGTTTTGTTGGGTTTTTTGTCCTGAAAGGTCGTTCCACCTTTGGTATTGTTACAGTCTCTTCTCATGCATCATCAGAAGTCAAAATTAGTCTTCACAAAATCACTAGGCCTAATCAGTACAGCACAACCATTATTGCTTGGGTTGATGCACAAGAAGGAAAGAATTCAGTTGATCAGATAAGCACATTTTGTTTGTATATACAAACAAGTGTGTTTTACGTGAAGAGATTAAGCAATTAAACATTGGAATCTCAGAACATCACTTCTAGAATCATTAGAGCTGTGAGTTATTCATGAATGTGGGGGGGAAAAACACTTGACTGTTTTACTCTTCAGTAACAGGATTATTGCACAACAATAAAATGTGATGGCACTCTTGCAATGTGAACGTACTTCTGTTGCATTCTGATAACCAGTTTGAAGCCCGTATGTTTGCACTGGATTTTTTTTCCACAGAGGTCTGTGTTCTTGTGTGTATGAGGTACTATTCAGAATGTAATTTTGCAGAAAATGGAATTAAAAAAGCTTTTTATTCTTTCTGCTATGGCCATTTTGTCTTTCTCTGTAGTATTTTTAAATACTACTTTGCACTACTGTGGTTTATGGAATCATTAGGGATTGGAAGGGACCTCGAAAGATGAGCTAGTCCAATCCCCCTGCCAAAGCAGGATCACCTAGACCAAGTCACACAGGAACACATCCAGGCAGGTCTTAAATGTCTCCAGTGAAGGAGACTCCAGAACCCCTCAGGCAGCCTGTTCCAGTGCCCCGTAACCCTCACTGGGAAGAAGTTCCTCCTCATATTTGTATGGAACCTCCTATGTTCCAGCTTACACCCATTGCCCCTTGTCCTATCACGAGATGACACTGAGAAGAGCCTGGCTCCATCCTCCTGACACCCAGCTGTCACATATTTATAGACATTTATGAGGTCACGCCTCAGTCTCCTCCAAGCTAAAGAGACCCAGCTCCCTCAGCCTTTCCTCATAAGGGAGGTGTTCCTTCATAGTCCTTGTTGCTCTATGCTGGACTCCCTCCAGCAGCTCCATGTCCTTCTTGAACTGAGGGCCCCAGAACTGGACACAGTACTCCAGATGTGGTCTCACCAGTTTATATCAGTTTAATAAAAGAATTATTTTTGTGTGTGTGTGTTTTCTTAATTTGTCTATGCAGAAGCAATTAAATACACTGCTACCGTAAGAAACTCTTCCTTCCTTCACTCTGACTGTGCACACTATTTAAAGCAGGAGTGTGAGGAGCTGAAGCCCCTGCTATGTTTAATAGGGCTGTTCTATTCTGTCTGCTTTGCCGAGGGTGGGGTCTAGTGGTACTCGACAGTCATACTGTCCTTCAGAGACATCCCATCTCTCGCAGGCTGTAACGCTGCCGTGCTTTGCCTGTTGCTGTTTAGTCTAAGGTGCCTGGTGTGTGGATAGCAGTGAAGCTTTTGAGACTGTCTTATTGACTGATACTTTTTCCATGAGTGTGCAGAGATAATGCCAGTGGTGTAAAATGGGGATGTTTGGGTGTTTTTTTAATGCTGCGTTCCTGTTTGAGAACTTGGCAGTTTCACTTTTTTACTGGACTGCTGAGAGAAAGCTCCTTCCTTGCTGTGTGATCAGAGGTGACCTTAACAATTCAGCATCCTCCTTGGTGTGCTGTTTGTAGATGGAAAAGCCCAATAGAAGACTCTGCCCCCAGCCAGTCCATAATCTCGTGTAATAAGCAGTAGCACTGTGCACACTGTAATGGTGTGTTACGTACATCTGGGGCTTTTACAGACACATCTGTGCCTGCTGCAATCAGAATCACAGGTTGCTGGGGTTGGAAAGGACCTTTGAATATAGTCCAACCCCTCCTGCTACAGTAGGATCACCTAGAGAATATTGCACATGAACATGTCCTGACAGGTTTTGAATGTCTGCAGGAGAAGGACAACTACAACCTCTTGGAACGGAAACGTAGAAGCTAAATTTTTCCATTAAGGCTCACAGTTTTGACTGGAAGATGAAGATTACAACCTACTGAACAGTATGACGCTGACTGCAGTGTCTTGATGTGGCTGGCTTTGGTTTCCAGATAACAGTCCTCTATATGCTTGCTGGAAGAATATCTTCTCTGCCTGGATGCATCAAGCAGTGCAATGTGAGTCTTCATGCTTTGACAAACAGGGCAATCTCTTGAAGTTTTCTTCTTTAAAGTATCTTCCTCAAAAAGGTTTTTCTGTTCCTCCTAATCTTTTCCTTTTTTTCCCTTCCCCTTTTTAAAAAGAAAAGGCACAGACCTCCAGTATAAGTCTTGCACCCTGCTGCATCGTTAAGAGTGTCCCTATACTGAAAATACACAGCTACATCTTTTTCTTAGTGTACCTGAGGTAATCCTAAAAGGCACCACAGGACACCACAGCAAAAGCTGCAGGACCTTGGCACACTGGATGGCTGGCCCTAGCCCTCTGCCGTTAATCTTGGGGAGCTTGCCTACTTCCCTACCCAACTCAACGTTAGAACTGCATTTTATGGGTAAGTAGAGAGAGACCAGCGTTTTCTAGTAATTCTAGCTCCATTTTCCACAGGATTGTAAGTGCCTGCCTGTCTCCTTTTAGCCCTTATGTATCACAAATGGTTTCTAGAGAAGGCTTCTCAGTTTTCAGCCTTCCTTTGATTGTTTGTTTTTTAAGCTTCAAAACTATAGGTGAGAACAAGAAGAGTTAGGCAGTGCCACCACTTGTTTGTGACTTCCTTACTTCAGGAATTGATACCTCTTCACAACAGAATGATGTACGTTACGATGACAAAACTGCCTCAGAGAGTACAGGAAATGACTGACTTCTAAATTTAACCAGTTTCAACTGAGATAGGAAGCTACCAGAAAATGTTTTTCAAATGCGTTCATGTGTTAAGTGGATGAGCTTTACCTCTCTCTCCTGCTTGGTGAAAGCATTGGTCTTGAAGCAATTCAGAACGTGGTTCATCCGAAAGCAGCTGAGTGATCCCCCGGGTAGATAATGGGGCTGACATCCATTAAAAATGTGACAAATTGCTGCCCTAAGAGTTGAACTAGAGTGTGACTTAAAAAATTCTTTCCCAGTCTCTGCTGGGTGGTTTTACTTGGGTGCCGCGTGCGAGAAACAGAACTCCCCACCGAGCGTCAGAGCAGGTAGTATTTTTCTTCCCAGTGTGTTAGACTGTAATTGTACAGTTTGATCCTTGGCTCCTGCCACTGATCACAAGGAGCCATGATTTGAGTAGTTGTGTAGCAATCTGTAAGCTGTTTCCTTTAGCAGAGCAGAGATGTCAACTGTCCGTGTATAGGTTGGAGACTGACCTGTTGGAGAGCAGTGTAGGAGAAAGGGACCTGGGTGGGGTCCTGGTGGACAGCAAGATGACCATGAGCCAGCTGTGTGCTCTTGTGGCCAAGAAGTCCAGTGGCATTCTGGGATGGATCAGAAGTGGAGTGGTTAGTTGATCCACAGAAGTTCTCCTCCCCCTGTACTCTGCCCTGGTGATACCACATCTGGAATATTGTGTCCTGTTCTGGGGCCCTCAGTTCAAGAAGGACACAGAACTGCTTGACAGAGTCCAGTGCAGAGCCACAAAGATGATGAAGGGAATGGAACATCTCCCTGATGATGAAAGGCTGAGGGAGCTGGGTCTCTTCAGCTTGGAAGAAAGGAGACTAAGGAGTGACTGCATGAATGTTTATAAATACGTGAAGGGTGGGTGTCAAGAGGATGGAGCCAGGCTCTTCTCAGTGTCATCTAGCGATAGGATGAGGGGCAGTGGGTGTCAGCTGGAACACAGGAGGTTCCACATCAATGTGAGAAGGAACTTCACAATGAGGGTACCAGAGCCCTGGAAGGGGCTGCCCAGGGGAGTTGTGGAGTCTCCTTCTCTGTAGACATCTAAAACCTGCCTGGACGTGTTCCTGTGTGACTTGATCTAGCTGATCCCGCTGTGGCAGGGAGATTGGGCTAGGCAGATGATTTTCCAAGGTCCCTTTGAATCCCTAATACCCTGTGTTTCTGTGTGTCCTTCTCGACCAGCTGCCACCGAGGCTGATGCTGCCGGGCCGGGTCTGTGCGGAGGCGAAAGTCGCTGCCGCCGCCGCCCACCAGGTGGCGCTGCAGGACGGCTCGTGGCGAGCGCTGCGGGTGGCGGCTGCGCCCCGCCGAGATAGACCCCCCCATCCCTTGAGGGGCTGCTTCAGCTCCTGCGGTAGGGGAGTCCAAATCAGTAATGCCTCTCCCAGCCGCGTCCACACATTGCCGCTCTCTGTGGCTCCCTGAGGTGCGGTGGGAGCTGGTAATACGGAGTTCGTGACCCGAAAGGGTTGAGGACTGAAGGTTAGAAACCCAGCACAGCTCTAGTGGGTCACAGAAGAGACTGAAAGGTAGTCACTGTTGAACTGTGGGCTCGAGATGAGCTGAAGGACGGTGGGTGTGCTGCTGCAGCCTTTCGCCTGCATGCTTAGAGTTCGCACACTGGAAGAGAGGTTGGCACAGCCAGGCTTGAAGGTGCTGATGTACTTCCAACTGCAGCCTAGGAAAGAACACACTCCAAGGGCACCCTTAGGGAAGGTGCAAATAAATGTACACAGAGCAAACACATTTGTATTTCAAAGCTGTTTCAGCAAACTCACAATTTCTGTTTTGGTTTACTCTCATATTTTTACTATTAGTTCCAGACTTCCTGCTTAAGTAAGTTGCTTGCTTTGGTGCTAGGCTGACGCTATGTCTCTGCTCACGATGTTTAAATGCTTTGAAGTTAAGACGTTGGAGGTACGAAATGTTGGAGTTTTTGTAACACTATTCACTGTGCTGGTAGTCAGCAGTCAGAACCTCGCAGAAGTGAATTACGTGGAGCACAGGTAATTGTGCATGACTTCCAGGGACAGTGTGGCTGTCCCTCTGCTGACAGAATTTGTAGTTGGACAGATATTTGCTACTCATTTTGGAAAAAAACAGGCTAAAAAGATACTGACCTTCGTGTGAAAATCTCAAACTTGGTATGAGTCTGACTCAGTTTGAAGGCTTTGTATGAAACCAGCTGATGAGAGATAAGTTTTTGACCCAGAGTCTCCATAGCCATCAATTTGTTGCCCTGTCAAACAGAAAGCTGAACGTTGGCCAGAATTGTCCTGAGCCTTGATGTTCCTTCTCCAGTAACCATCTCTGTGATTTTTCCAGTACAGCCTGTTCTGTGCTCTCCTCACTCTGTGTGGTCCCTGCATCTCCCAGGGGATGCTGCATGGGGTGTTGTGGCCGCCCAGACCTGCATCCCGTGTTAGCTGCAGATGAGCTGCCAGATGGTGGGAGAGAGAAGGGATGCAGCACAATGAAAGCACTCCTTCCCTGTAACCTTTTACCCCTCACACTGCTTGAGGCCTGGGAACCCCATGCCACAGACTGGTTGAGCCCCTGCCTCGGTCTCTGCCTCAGTCCCTCAGTCCCATCCTCATGGGAGAGGATCTTGTGTTGTTTGCTTTATGTGAGCAAAACTGTTTTCCCACCAGTACCCAGCTGGGTGAGGGCAGACAGACTAGCAGGGTTGTTTTTTAATTCTCCCCTAAACCTCCAAGAGAAGGAGCATCTGCTCCTGCACCAGGTCACCCATTGTGCCCTGACACAGTGGAGAAGTGGGCCTGGGGGTACTGTGGAACAGAAAGGCTACCCCTGGGGAAGCAGGTGACTCACTGCTTTGGGAGGTGAACAAGGTGGGTTTTTGTCCTTCTTGAGGGTGTCAGGGACTGGCAAGAGCATGAGTTAAGGGCTGGTCCTGCAGGAGGACTTTCACAGCACGTTATAAAGTGTGGGAGATGTGGAGGCAAGTGCATTAGAGATAACTGTCAGTAGAGGGAGGTTTCGTTCCAAGGAATCTGAGGGAGAGGACAAGCCTGTTTGGCTTCAGATGCTGTGCATAAATTGAGACAGGTTTGAAGGACCTTGCTGCAGAAGGTTGTCAGTACCTGCTGCCTGTTCTGTCCATGGTAAAAGAGATGTCCTGGGATGTAGCTTCACATAACATGTTGTTGGTGTTTTGAACTTGAGTTCAGTGCAACCATATCAGAGGTTAGTGCTGACTCCAAAATTGTTCCTTATTGATCAACACGTACGCGAAGAAGAAACCCCTCAAATTCGGTCATCATTGGGATTGATGAAGTTTGAAAAGAATAATGGAAGCAAATTTACTCAGCAACACAGCTAATCATCTCTCAGGAATTCAGCAAAATATTCAGGTCCCAAAGGCCCTGGGGAAGAGCAGCATAAATGAGAGGGTAACTGGATTTCAAGCTCTAAACCTGCTGCTTTGGTCTACCTGTCCCCATTCTTCAATAGGTCTTCATCTGTCTGATAGCAGGTCGTGCACGTTGCTTGTGGTTAGCCCACGCTCACCATGCATGGTGTATTTTGGAGGTTCTAGTTGTGTGTAAATACCAGTGTATCTCCAACCAAACAGCAGCCTTTGCTGCGAGCACTTCCACATCTGTGTGTTCCAGACCTGGAAGTCTGAGAAGGGCAGGTCCAGCCGTATGGGCTGGGGAGTAGAGCAGGACCAGTGGTGCTGATGGAGCTCCATCCTCCTCCAGTGGGTCACTGATTTTGTAACTACCCTTGAGAAATGTTGCTGTGAATGCCCCGTCCTTTTTACCCACCAGGAACAAAGCCACGGACCTGTGGACAAGAACTGACCGCAGCTTTAACGTGTGCTCAGGGGAGAAGCTAAAAATGAGCAGCTAGAGGGTGAGGTGGGGGAACTCTGCCGCTGTTCTCGTTTTTGCTCCTGCTTAAAATGCACCCAGGAAAGTAGGCAGAGGAACACAGCAGCTGCTAAAATTACTGGGTAGAAATCATTTTTGGCAGGTGCAAGTGTCTTGTGGTTTTCCTGCTTTCTCCCCTCCACTCTTACCTGACCCTCGGCTGGCTGCAATTTCCTTGGAGGAGGTTTCATGTCACTTGTGTCTCTAACAAGCAAGAGCTGTCATGGCCCAGCCAAAGGCGACGTGTCGGTGACGCGTAGCAGCTGCACTGCAGCCTCCTCCGGGACTGGGCTGGCCTGGCTCTCAGAGGACTCTCTGCTCCAGCCCCACCACTGGCACAGCTGACACGAGGTGGTCCTCAGAGATGCAGAGGAGTGTGAGGAGGCGGCAGCAGCTGCTAGTGTTTAGGCTTTGGCAAAGCAATCCATTTTGCATTAGTACTAAACAGTGCGTGCTCCAAGTGATGCCGTGTCTAAGGGTTTGCTTTTTAACCTGCCAAAAGTCAGTGTTTGTTTGGGATTTTACTCTCCTGGCAGCAGTGTTGCTATTAACTTGGTGGTTGCCAAGGCCAAACGAAGTGCAAAGTGTCCTTGGAGAGGGCTGCGTGATTCTGTACGTTAAAAACTGGGGGATGCTGGCAGCAGCCTCCCTCTGGCAGCCCATCACTTGTGTGCCTTGCTCATGTTGCCAGGATTCTATAGATGCTTTTGCTGCATCTTTCAATGAACGTTTCCTTGCTTAAACTGCAGAAGCTCAAGCTTTGTATATTTGGGTCTGAGCTGGTATGGGGTTGTACCTCATGGGAGGAACATGCAGAGAAGCCAAGATAGGCTGGCTGGGCAGGGGAGGAAGGATTAGAGCGTGGGGCCAGCGTGCAGTTACACCCGAATGCAGAGCTACAGCGGACGTCCCCCACAATGTTTCACAGCTGTTGGCCCACTGACCCCTGTGCAACGGCAAAGAATGCAGATTGCTGCTCTGACGAGCGCCACAACGTGGGTTACCTGTGGCTAATGAGGTCTTTAAGAAGCTGTTGGGTCTGTGGCAGCAGCTCAAATCCAGAACTGGGGCAGACTTTTCAGAGCACAGTGCACAAGCAGCAGGTCAGAGAGCTCCCGGGCCAAAGCCACCTGAAAAACAGCCCTTTGGCTCTGATGCCTCACTCCTGCCATCGCTGCCCTCCTCTGCACACAGTCGATCCCATCAAGCAACAGTGAATTCAGAGCAGGGCAGCTTCAGAAACAGCTTTCTTGGCTCCTGGTAAGACGCCATGCAGCTCATTCCTCTGAGAGATCTCCTCCCTCCACCACTCTGATGAGACACGAAGGAAGTTGCAGTTTAGCCCACTGCCAAAAGATTTAGCCACAACCGTGGCGTGCCTGGGTCGGCGGCGGGGTGCAGATCCTTGTCATGCTCTGTAAGGGGAGCATGTGCTCAGCCCTGGCATGGCAAAGCTGCCAGTGCACAATCTGCTCTGCAGAAGTATGGCTGTCCTCCACACTCGCACCATCACAGCAGCGTGCTCGCAACAGAGAGCTGAAGGTAGGGCTGGATTCAGGGCTACAGGCTGGTGGCCCTACAGGTGTCTCTCCCCGGAGAGTAACGGGAGATGGAAGTTGTGACCATTGCGGGTCTTCCTTCCCCAGCTGCTAGACTTGGCAGCAGGGCCAGGCAGTGTGACACGGGCAGGGACTGTACAGCTGCAGCTGGGCAGACTCCTGAAGGGCGCTGGGGACACACACACCGCTGCACGTGCTTTCCTACCCAGGCATTTGGCTGCCAGAAGATGCCTTCTAATACCCAGATGGATCTTGTCCTGTGCTAAAGTGACACCTTCCAACGTGCAGCGCAGTGAGCGCCCCATTCCCTCAGCTGCCTGTGAGTCACCACCTGAACTCATGCCTTAATCTTCTCTCCAGTAAACTGGCCAGTGAAGGTGGGTGTTGACTAGGAAACTGAGCTCGAGATGTGTGCAGTGCCTGCTGACTGGCATGAAGTTTGTCCCCCTTGTGCAGCAGCAGTGCCTCCAAATTGTTGAGGATTTCTCAGAGGGCCTGGGGGGTCACTCTGGGAGCTGGGCTGATGGTTCCCATCCAGCTGAGAAACTTCTGCAAAAGCAGGTAGTGTATGGCAGAACTGCCTCCTAAGACTTTAAAAGTGACTTAAACTTACAGCCTAAGGGCTCTGCCTTGCTTTCAGTGGGACTTCACATCTGCAGTCATTATTGTCTTGCCTAAGAGAACTTGGATCCTTTCTTCTCCCACTGCTTTTAGTGCATTTGTAGCATGACCTGCACCAGTTTCATCTGCCCAGAAGTTGCCTCAGTTCCTCAGGAATGAAGCTGACAGTTTTCCAATGGCTGCTAACAGCCTGCAGATAACATAGGCTTGTTCCCTGTTGTTCTTTGAGAGCAGGGCCCCTCAAAGAGGAGACTGAACTCGCTATCAAGGAGTCAAAGGGTTAAAACAATATTGCCCTAGTGTGTCATTGCTGACCAAGGTCTTGGGCTGAACAAGACCCCGAATGGTTCCTGTTCCACTGATGTAATTTGTCATCCTGAATTTCCCCCCTATTCTGTCATGTCAGTGTTCCTGCCTCTAAATTCACACAGCTTCGGCAGGAGTTCTCCAGTCACTCTCAGGTCTAGATGATAAATGAGTCCTGATCTTGTCTGTATTGGACGTTGTTCACCTGGCAAGAGGGTTCTCTGCTGACTGGGGTGCTGAGGCTGGGGGTGTCCCTGCTCCAGGTGGCTTTGGCTCACTCCCTGCTGTTCAGTAATACAAGTAGGGTGTTGCTGGGAAATGATTTCAGTCCAAAAGCGGGGGGTAGGGGAATACCAGGAAGATTACTCGTGCCCGTGTGGTGCAACCCTTAAGCTGGTACAGACCAGTGTAATTTATCAGGACAAGACCACCCCTAGAGGAACATTTTATAGGCAGTTCTTGGCCTTTTTTCTGTAGGATAGCTGGGACCTCTCGATGTTAGTGTCCCAGTGCTGAGGTGCCTTCTAGTGCTAGCAGCAGCCATCAGCACAAATGAAGACAGACAGTGCTTTAGATGGATTTTGTACTGCTTGGCACACAGCCACGGAAAGCTGGAGCCAACAGAACCCCAGGCTACAGGGCAGAACGACTGTCAAACAAAAGAGTGAGCAAGCTGTTTATGCTTTGAAACTCTCCAGCAACCTCGAATCCATTGAGGTATCAACGTTCTGTCCTGCAGGATGGACTAGTCTTAGCCCCACATTTGCAAGTCTCTTGTCCTTTATTACAGCCACTGGTTTATTGAAACTGGAAGTGGACCTCGCCCAAACCTCTGGCTGGCTGCGCCTGATTGCTGCTGCAGCCAAACCCTGCAGCTTTTGAAAAACTAATGCTTAAAACGAATCCAAGCCCAACACAACAGCAAACCACCTCTCATTGCCCCTCCCTCAGTTTCCTAACTAACAAAAATCCTGGCATCTGGACACAGAAAGGCCCATGACCCATTCATGAGGGTTCACGGGGTAACTAACTCCTTGCCCTACTGTTGAAGGCAAAATGCCCGGCGTGGTTCGTTAGCAGGGGCTGAGGCTTAGACTCTATCCCGCTCGAAACTCTTCCCAAGCTCATGATGTTCGAAGTGTGCAATGAGATTGACAGCACCTCAGTTCTAACTTTTTTGAGTCCATTGATGTGATGTGTTTTGTCTGTAGGACTCCCTGGCAGCAAAAGGCACCGCTTTCCTCTCACTTCAGTACAAGTTGTCCTTCCCTTGTCCGTGTATTTTATGGTCTCCACTAAGGAGTGCTGTCCTCCAGATCATTTTTGTTGGCTTTGCATTTTAATACTCAACATTCGTGACTCATGCAGCAGGGTTTTGGTAACAGCTTAAAAAAAGGGCAAAGCAGCCCCTTTTTCCCCTTGGCCAGGGTTGGCGTGTGATTGCTTTTATACATCATAACTAGTGGCCTGCTAGTTGATGTTTAGTGAGAAAGTCTCGGTATATTTCAGAGCCCCGTTTGTCAATCTACTCCGATAATAAAACTGCTGACTCGGCATTTTGGGGAGCTGTTTTCTGTGTTCAAACCTCAGGGCTGCAACGTGGGCAAACTAGATGCTGCTTGTGCCGCTGCCCTCCCTGTTAACCCTAACACCACACTGGTGGCTACTGGGCTTTGCCTATGAGCTGCTGGATCACCACCACCTTTGGCCTCTCAGATTGCTGTCCCCAGGGTCGTGCTCTTAGTGGCACCTCCGAGCTTGCCTGCACCGTTAAGTGTAAGATGGTGCTTTGGGACACCACGTAGTGATGACTGCTTTACATGTTTACAGCTCTCGCAGAGGGAATGTGTTTAAAAAGCCTTGGTCTAGCCGTTGCCATTCTTTCCCGTGGTAAGACAACGGTGCTGAGCCTTGTGCTCGCGGGACACGGCTCCAGGGTGAGCGGTGGCTGGCCGGCCCTTCCCACAGAGAAGCTGCCTCTGGCTTCACTGCTAGTGCAGGCACCTGGGAGAGCTGGAATCTGGGAATAACCTTCAATAAGCTTCAACGAAAAGCAGCTACTGAGCTACATCGGAATTACTGCGTGGCGTTTGCAAGGAGAAGGGAAGGGTTTGCAAGGCTTGAGTTGCAGTAGCAACGTTTTCTCCTCGTGCAGTGAGGTCATTTGGTACCAAAGATGGACCAAAGAGCATTCACAGAGCCAGAGGTCGCCGGGAGGGTTTGTCATTTGGCAAAGGTGTCTCTGAATGGCCTGGCCAAAGCGCCTACTTTTGAGGAGCGTGTGCTGGTCTGTTAGCGGGATCCCTGCCGGCACGCGCTAGAGGGCTCTCCTTTGGCTTTAGCCCCATTCTCTGCTGCAGCAGCTCAGCACAGGACATCGTGGGGGGAAAGTAACCCTTGTCAGAAAGAAAAAACCCCCAGCAAGCAGTCAAAGCAGTATTGTAACCAGTTCTGGGCTCAGTTCAAGAGGGATGTGGAGCTGCTGGAGAGAGTCCAGCGTAGGGCAACGAAGATGATAAAAGAGGTGGAGCACCTCCCTTATGAGGAGAGGCTGAGGGAGCTGGGTCTCTTTAGCTTGGAGAAGAGGAGACTGAGGGG
>JAOXOE010000632.1:6787813-6798893 GCA_028565055.1 Phoeniculus purpureus | reverse complement strand
CCCCAGGTCCCTTTCTCCTACACTGCTCTCCAACAGGTCAGTCCCCAACCTATACTAGTACCTGGGGTTGTTCTTGCCCAGATGCAAGACCCTACGCTTGCCATTGTTGTATTTCTTTAAATTTCTATCCCTCCCAGCTCTGCAGCCTGTCCAGGTCCTGAATGGCACCACAGCCTACTGGGGTGTTGGCCACTCCTCCCAGCTGTGTGTCATCAGCAAACTTGCTGATAGGGCACTCTGTTCCTTTATCCAAGTCATTAATGAATTGACTGAATACTACTTTACTTGATCTCTCTACTTAAAATATTGAATGCCAGAGTCTCTGAGCTTGTAGAGTGTTTGCTTAACACTGTCAGCATAACCCGTGGAGTCCTACGGGCGCTCTCCCCCAGATTTGTATCTATAAGGGCGGCAGGGGCTCATTGTTCTGTGAGCGAAAAGCTCTTTGGTGTGAGCACATAGGTCTTACGGGTTTATGGAAGACGAATGAAACTTTCTCCTTCATATTTCTTTGATGGTTTCTTCTTCACTGAAGATATTCAAGACCTGCCTGGATGAGTTCCTGTGTGACTTGGTCTAGGTGATCCTGCTGTTGCAGTCGGATTGGACTAGATGATCTTTTGGGGTCCCTTCCAATCCGTTATGACTCTATGATTCTATGATTCTATGATTCTATGATTCTCTCTTAAATATGAAGAAGCTATTTCATGGAGGAATCGCAGAAAATGTGGTAATAGGGAGTCTATAGTTTGTCAGTTTTTATTATGGTTCCCGTGGAGTGCTAGATGTGAGGTGTTGGTGATTGGGGAGCCCCCCCATCCTGGTAGAAAGATATATAGATGTGAGCTAGGCATTGTGGCTTGTGTTTGGTATCAGTAGAGTGCTATTGACAGATGTTATACCAGTAAGTTTTGTTCTTCAAACAATAATTTACCAACTAACTCTGTGCTTCTCCTTTTCATGGGGCTCAGCTGGGAGGTTGTCTTTGACCATGTAAGGAAACAGCTTTCAAAGTTTCACCTCAAGGCTTTCATTTTAAGGCTTCAACTGTGGGATGCTTTGGCCAGTGTCTCCCCCACAATCCATACCCATGCATGCACACACGAACGCGTTCTTGCTCTGTCACAGAAAATGAACACGAAGAGCACCACAATCTTCCCTGAAATCAGGCTTGCCACGTGACATCAACGGTGTCACAGTGAGAAACACCCCAAGAGTCCAAGATGCGCCCCATGTGTACAAATGATCAGGCACAGAACTGAGTGCTGGCGTGTCTATCGACATGTCTGTTTGTTTTAAACGAAGGCAATCTCTCGTATTAAAGTGAGGAAACCTAAAGTACACAATCCTTTTCTGAACTTCCAACCACAACAGTATTGGAAATCTTGATAGAAAAACTGCTAGCCATTGATCTCTGACATCTGGGGATGTGAGAAGAGCACTGGCAAGAAGCACGAGCACTTAGCAGATACAGGTCTCCCCAACTTCTAGTGTTCGCACACAAGCAGTTAGGTTCAAATTTTAACTGATACAGCTCAAGGACTTTTAAAAATTGTATTATTTTTCAATATAACAACTTTCTGGCACCTAAGATTTCCTTTCCAACTACTAAGGACAGAAGTGTATCTTGTCTGATTGTAGGATGTTTGCTTTTCCTTCAAAAGTGTGCTAGACAATGTGAAGCTGTTAAACACTAAGAGCTGTTACCTCGAGTTGCTCCACCAGCAGAGGAGGTTTTGGAGAAGCTCTCTCACTCAGGATGTGACCAGGATCATTGCAGCTTAAGGACTTGGCTGCAGTGGAGAAACTTTTCACAGGGTCTGTGTCATGGTTTGCACCACAAACAGCAGGTGGCTGGGCGGTCCATAACCAGGAACTCAACGCAGCCGGTAGTAAGACTTCAAAGAAAGGCACGTCCAAGAAAACCATACGACTCTCTTGATGTTTTTTTTTGTTCAGTACTTTAATACAGCATTAAAATGCTAGAATACTAGAGAAAAGCTCTGTACTATCCAGCAAATAAGGCACATGTCGGAATGCCATTTTATGGACATCCACAACAGAGGTTTTAAAGTCCCTTTAGCAACACAGTCACCTGATGAGCAAGCTGTCATCTTGATTGCTGAAGCAGAACTGGTACCTCTGAGGCCTTTGTCCATAGGTTGTGTCTGTTTGTTAGCTGTACAGGTTATCTGTACAAGGTTATTAACAGTTACAGAAAAAGAAACTATACAAATAGCCAACTGAATCGGAAAAGGTCAGTGGGTACAGCTACATGAAATAATATTTAGGTTAATTGTTTTTAAAGCTGAAGAAACTAACAGGATACAGCGTTAGTTTTAGCACTATTACACAACACAGTGAGTGCTGCACTAAATACCTCTTTAAAGAAAACAAGAATCCAGTAGAGTGTTGAGCAGACCTCCCACTTTAGCATGGTAAAATATCAAACTAAACCCCCAATTATTCATAACATAATCAAACTACATGAAATGTAAAGTGTAAAAACGCTTCAAACACGTGCACATGCATATTCTATATTGCTATGAGTTCTAACCAAGATAAACATGAACTCCTACAAAAATCTACTTCAATACTTTCCTGTTACATCCTTTAATTGATATTATTGCTGTAGCAAATACTGCATAACTGAGCTCACAGTTTGCAAAGAGTTATGAAAGTCAAGTCGTCAAACAGCATTCCAAACAATTCCCTTCCCCTCTGGTTATGGGAAAAGAAAAAAACAGCTATTTGAAACACAACGCTTGTGCTTTGGAGTTTCTGAAAGCCTGTTTTACGGCGCTTTCAGCATCTTCCGTGTCTCTCGTAAGGCCATAAAGTGACGGTATACTGATATTCGCTCTTCACTTGCTCTATGCCTAGTGATAGCTTCTTCTAGCAGTCCTTCCCCAAATACACATAAATAAACTGCATAAGCATTTTCATATAAGTCTAAGCACTTGAATAATACATTGATTCCTACTGACATTTCCATTCAAGGATTACAAAACCAACATGGCTTAAAGACTTGTAAGGTTTTTTTTTGTCAGAATTATGTACCAACTTTCATATAATATTTTGTGTAGACAATATTTTCTTTTTAATGTAGTTCTGTTGCATACTTTATACAGACAAAAGCATTGTAAAAAAAAAAAGTAAATTACTTCCATAAATATTTTCTCGAGGATATATCCTTAGTTTTGCAAAACACTTAAGAAAACTCTTACCTGTTAGTATCCTAGTTGAGAGAAAGGCCCTTCTGAAAGCTACCAAATTGGGAAAGTTTTTCCTCCAAAACCAAACAATTAGATTTTTTAAAGGCCTTCAAATATATACAGAAAAAGTTACTACAAAGAGTTCCCAGGTAACAATTCAGTATTACAATATCTGTAACCATTCAAAAATTTTAACATCTACAAAGGTTTCCAAAATACACACATAGTATTAAAAAAAACAAAAGAAATTCTATGTCAAGTATAACTCAAGATAAATACACATCTGCAAGTAAAAGTGTAAAATACTTCATACAGGGGTAAACATTTATATCAATAATCTATGGCTAGTAACTGCACATGATTGTCCCTTTGAAATTCATCCTAGAAACACCAACCATCATTCCTACGTCTAAAATCCCAAACAGCCCTCTGAGCACTTCAGTAATATGGCAACTGACATGGACAGCAGTGGTTTTGCAGAGAGGAAAGAGATACGGGTTGAACACCAACAGGGAATGGAGTGTTACCTTGCAGAATGACTTTTGCCTGGGGATGGTTCCATCACATTTTAAAATACGTTGGCAAAGGCAAGTGGCGAATGTTTGCCAATTAACTTCACTTGTAAAACGTGCTGATGATTTATTGCTTACTGGTCAACGGGCAACTCCTGGGGTCCATACTAGAAAAAACACTTCTATGAGACTGCAGGGCAAAGAAAAGTGAGCTATGAAGTCTGGCATTTCAAAAAGCTCTTGATGTATTGAGTAATCTGATTTTTTTAGAATAGCTGCTAGAGCATCCCAAGTGTGCAAGTCATGTGTCACTTAAATGCCATGTTATAGAAAGAGGTAAAATGCAGAGAACACTTCTCAGTTTAAGGCTTCTCTCAGACACACTGATTTCACATTTGTAGTTTACAAACCAAGTCCCATATAATGGGGAACTTAACAATACACCTATTTGCAGCAATAATATTTACTCTTGTGTATTTATCTGAAATGAAGAAGCAGCTTTGAGATAAAAAGACCTCAAACCTTGCTTGTGTGGCATCATTTCACGCTTGTGGCAGCAGCAGTAGGAACCTGGGGAAATGGGGCTATCCCTAAAACTTTTCTTCATCATCATCATTTTGTGAAGTATTTGTAGCAACTTCATTGGAGCTGCATCAAATTAAAGCAGCTAAAAACTGACACTGCATGCTTCAAGTCACTTGTGTCCAGAGCAGAGCCCATGCCAAGGACAAATTCCAGGTCAAATATTCTGAGTGAGCGAGGAAACAAACTGTGTTTAGGTGGGGGTTTTGGAGATTGGTTTCCTCAGCCTTTTTTGGTGGGTTGGTTTGTTTGAAGAAATAAATGACAGTTTTAAAATCTGCAAAGGGGGAAGGAATGTACAAAAAGAAGCGTGTGCTGGATGGATTGTTAGGCAACAGAAAGCACCTGAAATTAAAAATCCAGTTTGCCAAATAAGTTCACAGAGCCAAGTTCCTTCTAGGTATACTTCTTAAGAGTACTGGCTCTAGGAAGGTCTGTATTGATTTGGAACTCTTTATTAATGTGTGCCTGGCTTCTGGCATGACTGTCTGAAAATGCCTTCGGGGATTAGTAGCCAGTGCTAGAGCAGGTTAAAGAGAACATCAGAAAGCATTCAGAAAAATCTGCAAGGTAAAGCAACTCATCCTGTCTCCAGTTAAAATCCTGAACTTCAAAGGTTGTTCCAATTTGGAAAGAGTTAGGTCTACAGACGAATTATAATTAAAGAGAGGAGGGAAGAGAAGAATCCCACATCTTGTAATTTTCTTTCATTTTTGACATTCAGAAGTTTACCTTCTGAGCTGTTAACTACAAGTCAATGGTCATGAGCTCTTAGACATTACTTAGGCAGGTATGTTTTAGCAGCAGGCTACAAACTATGTCTAGGTGAGTGTGGAGCAAATACCAAGGGCAAAATGCTGCAATCAAACCTCAATGGCAAACCAAACCTACAACGAGCAAACCTCCTGGAAGGAGGGACGGAGGAACACTCTCCTCGTGCAAGCTTGGTGCTGACACCTTGTCCAGGCTCTAGCTCATTAAGGATATGAGGTTGCAAGACCTGTGCAGTGAGGACAGAATACATGAGTACCCCCTACATAGCTTAGGGCAAGCTGGAGTTCAGCAGCACGGCTGTACGGGTGGAGAGGGTTGTGGCCACTCCCCAGGGACCCCTGATCACTCTCCTCACCCCACTTTTAGCAGGGATGGCAAGGCAAGCAGGTTTCTCCCAGCCCTGAGGTGCCCAGGGCCTGACCATACCTGCATCCCACACTGGGATGGGCTTGTGGTTTCTGAGCTAGACAGTACAAACTAAGGCAGTGTTTCTTCTCGATTTTTCTGTAAGTTTTGTTCTTTGCATGACTTCCCACAACGTAAGTGCAGGGGAAAATGTCTTCTCCTCTACTTCAAATATGCTCCATAGTCCTTAGATACTTTCTTTTCTGCCTAGTAAAATATCAGTGATATAAATACAGAAGTCTCATACGTATACTCTTGAAATTATTCTTCTCTACCTCCAGCCATTAACTGTGCTAAAGCTGATCACGAGTATTTTTCAGTACAATCTAAAACCCCTTATGCTAAAGGCATTGTTACGCAGTGTTGAATCTGGATAAACAATTCTAACATGGGACTGTCACAAAACCAGCCACAACTGTACATAATGGCATCTTGTGGTTGGCCATTGTGCAGAACCCTGTGGTGTGCTGTGCACTGATGTACCTGTATCAAGGGATGTGCTTATTATCACAAGATGGAAAACATTCTAACTATGTGTATTAGAAAATGCTTAATAGCAACAGCAGGAGAAAACAAAAGAGTATTTCCCTTACCAGTATTTAAGGCGGTTTCTCTACATAACCTTTAGGTGGATGTGATGCATCGCTGTGACTTTTATGCTCAGCTACTACTAAATGCTCAAGGGGAAAAAAAAAACCAAACTCTTTAGTATTCAGCTTTTTCAAAATTACTTGTGCTTGAAAACTATTTAGATTTATACCAGAGGTCAGGCTTTGAACACCCAACCCTTGATTTGCCTGCGTATTTTTAAAACTTACTTGTATGGGTAGAGAATTTGCCTGTAAAGTGATACCTAAGTCTGTGCAAAGAGCCGTGTATGCATTTGGAAATGCTAATACTGCATATCTTCACTGAGGCAACTGAACTGTTACTAGTGTTGACTTTCAATAACGTCATTTTCAGTTATTTCAGTTGACAAAAGTCGTTTTGAAGTGATTCATGTAGTTAATACTATTTTGCACTTTTCCTCCAAGCGATGTCCAAACACTGACAGATACAAAGGAAGCCTCACAACTCTTCTGTGAGGTAGTTACACTTAAGTATTATTATCCCCATTTTGCAGTTGGGGAAACTGAGGTCCCGAAGGATCTTGTGACTTCCCCATAACCAAGGAGCTAATGGAAGAGCTGTTGTCAGAAACCAGGAGTCACAATGTTTAGCCATTACTCTGACCAGTAGGCTGGGTCACTTGGGCTACCCATAAATAACGAAGTTTGCAAGATAGGCACATGACACTATCACCAGAGTAATAAGCAGAGACAATTTTGCTCTCCTTCTAGCAAAGCAGGGAAAAGGCATACGTTTCATCCTAGAGCAAATCTGTAGAGAGCTTCACATTTCCCATATGAATGCTCACTGCAAATTTTCAGTCTGCTGTACAAGAGCTCGACTCCATATACTGGTAACATTCTGCTATCACTTGGCGTAAAACCCCCTCTGTCTTAGTGCTATGGAATTAATCATCAAGCCAAATGTAGTTCACATTAAATCATTTAGGATTTGAAATATTTCCACTAAGGATCACTCACACAACTCAGTTTTCTACAGAAAACTTCATAAAAATAGAAACCGTTGGTTCAAAAACCTCCAACCAACCAATTAACCAACCAACCAAGCAACCATTATCCCTGTAATTTTTTAACTGAGTGCTGCAAGAGAATTGCTTGTTGTGTCTTTTTGCCAATGTATTCGTATGTAGATTTACAAACAGGATACTGTCTTGAGGTACGTTCAGTTCATATCTCCCAATCCCTGATGAGATTAGTATCCTTTGCCACAGGATGCCCCTGCACAAAGTTCTACCTGAAATGAGATAACAACATACGACCCCTACATTTCTTCTCAGGTATGTAGGTGCTTCAGGAAGACATAAAGAGGGAAGGTTATGTTTATATATAGTGTTCTCCATGCCTCAAAACACCCCTATGACTAGTAAGTTTTATGTTACAACAAATTTGTACAGTAGAAAATAGGACCTAAAAGTATTTCCAGAAAGTGGCTTTAAAACTATTATAAATAGTAAGTTTGGCTAGTCTTTCAAATAAGGGGTTTGGGGACAGCTTTAAGTATCCTCATCCCCTCTTATTCACAGTAAATTTAGTGTGCTTGTGGCTTAATGAACAACCCATGCACGTACAAGGACCACTTCAGTGGGGCTGTATGACAAAAGGAGGACCTGTTAGTCTATTTTATCCAAACCCCCTTGGAATCCCTCCTGATGCTCTGGGCCTCATTATGGTTTCTAACCAACTCACACCCTCAAACCATTTTTCACTTTTTTTTGCCACATCTAGAAAAAAATATTTTGCCCAAGTTCTACCCAAGCAATGGCAACCCATAGAAAAAGTCCAAAAAATCAGCAGCACAAAACTCTCACGCTTTCCAAAACGGGGAAAACAATTTTCATGTTTCATGCTGTGGCTTTTTCACCTTCCTCTGTTTTGTTATACAGTAGGAACAGAGTTCATATTGTGGGCGAGTGCTCGCAGTTAGTGGCCCCACAGTTATTTAACCTCTGCAAAGGCCACATACATAACATATATTCCTTGTGCATATTACACCTTGCCTATTAAATAGTACTTCATTTAACCTGGCCATGATACCATGGGTCTGTGTAAACAATCAGCAGAGCCTGGCCGTTCTGCTGTGGACACTATCAGGAACACCTTATATACGTGTGTGCACATACACATATATATGTACATTTATAGATGCGTGTATACAAACCATAGTCCTGTAAATACCTGCTGCGTGCACAGCAGCAACGTTACATTCTAGTAATGGTAAGGCATATTATTAGATAGGCAATACTGGCAATTGTTTTAGCTTTTCTCTTGATCTGTTGTGTTGCTGTTGATCGCATACTGCCAGAGGATCTTCAAGGATGACGGGGATGGGAGGAGGCCACTTTGAAGTCTTATTGCACACGGCGGCAGTAGTAGCCCAAAACTTTGCACTTCTCGCACAGATGCTGGGGATGTTCTTTGCTCTGATCCGAAACATCCAGGCCATCTGGCTTTTCCAGGGGTCTCTGCAGTCAAGGGAAGGAAATAGGTTGCTGTTTATTATGCACGTGAAGCCTACTTTTATGCTTAGCTGAACCTCCTCCTAGTAATTATAAAGGTACTGAAGGAAATGAAGTACTTTTTCCAGCTCTTAGTCGGTTCAGAGACTATAAGAGTTTATTCTCTTGCCTCCAGCAGTTGAGATATCCCAAAGGCATTAACACTTCAAGCATGGGAATCCCATTACTCAGCAATGCCAGCTGGGGTTACCAATATTAGGATGAGCCGTTAGGACAAGAAAACTGACTTAACCACACAGAGATATCAGACAGCTCAAAATCCTGAGGCTGAAACTTTTGAAGTAGAGGAGCTGCAAAGCTTTTAACAAAAAACCCCAACCAAATAAAGAAACCAAATCTCACAGCTCAACCCTTTGCCCTGAACCTGAGTGATAAACTGACTATGTATTGTTAATATTATTTGTGAAATCACAGGGTTGGAGGAATATTTGTCTAAGCAAGGGAACGAAGCTTCTACTTTATTTGAAGTAGACCTTTGTTTTTTAATGTTCCATGACATGTAAAGGGTATCACAATCATTCTGAAAATAAAATGCCCATGTTAAACGTTGCAATCAGATGAAGTATTTGTAAAGTGCAGTAAGTAGAGAGGTCAGAGATACGAGACAGAACATCATAAAGTGCATTTGCTCGAAAACAACCCAACCGAACAAAATTCCTTAACCTGTAACCTCTCTGGTTCTGTGTGTGATCCTTTGAAATCTTGGTGCTTGCCTTGAAACTGCAAGTGAAAACTGCAAATGGAGGGGTTAGGGCTGGCAGAAGGGGTTTGGAGTAGAGTTTCACTTTCAGGCTTCTGGCCCTTCCTTCTCTTTCAACCCCAACTTCACTTTTCATCAGTGTTTTGGAGAGGACACACATGTCACAGAGTGCTGGACTTGGCAGCCATCTCGCCCTGGAAATGTGGTGAACAGACAGAAAGCGTGGTGACCTTGGAGATCAGTATCAAAAAGAGTTCATCTGGATTCCCTGGTTTGCTGAAATGGAGAGAGTCCTCCCCTTACTCATGGCTGTAGGAACTGGGATTTTGGAAATGGACGACTGGCATGGGAGCACAGGAAACACACAACTGGACATTTGCATGAACTTAGTGGACACCACGTTGCCACAGAAGCAGGAATGGCTGGAAGTTTCTTTCCCCTTTTAGGGTTTGGCTCAGTTACACAAGAACATCGTGATTAATCTCTGTATGTCTCTGTGTGTGTCTTTTCATGTGGACAATTTCTACGTGGGGTGAATTAAATGCCGTGTTTGTTTTTTCTTCCCAAACCGAGTTTGTTTGGTTTTTCTTCTGCAACTTATAAGTGGTATTTTTTTCAAGCTTTCTCTATTGTTTCTTTTTGGCACCTTAGCTAAACTAATTGGTTAATTTTGTCTTTGCATTTTTAAACCATGACACTGCGAGATGCACTTGAAAAGCTATTTCATTGCACAGTGCCTTCCCATGAAGACAGCAGTTGTTCGACGGGACTGTGGCAGAGACAGCACGGAAGCAAGCCATAACTTCTCACTGTTCTCACAGAGGTACTGCATTCTTGCTTATCTCTTCAAAATAGGATTCTTCGAGCAGGGAGCAGATGAATGCAAATAATAACATTAGGGCCATTTCTCATCACATCTTTCCTAAATCCTAAAGGCTTTCCTTTGTCTGAAGTCTTGCAGTAGACCTGATCATTTAAGTTCTCTTAAACCCACAGCCTTAAACAGCTCTTAAACTCGAGAACACAGACAATCAAAGCTCATCTTTTTGGCTATCTAATGCTGTGAGAACAGCTCAGAACAGCTAACAGAAGGGTTTCTCTGCTCTTTGAAGAGCTAAAACAAGACAAAATACATTATATTATCCTGAACATGGCATGTCTTCAAATTCTTGCTTGCTGAATTGGACAACACTTACACTGCACAGCTAGTAAAAGCTGTATATGGAGAGTAATTCAGTGGGGATTCTCTGTGTTTCGTTACTGATTCAGTGTCCTCATCCATGACATTGACTGAAGTGTCCCATGTCTTTGGCCACATAGTGTACACTTTTGAGTCCAGCTTTGTTTGCAGTTTAACTGAAAATGTGATAAAAACAGGTAGACTGACCCCTCATGCCCTCTGCAACACCAGTGCACTTTGACTAGAAAGATGGTGTGTTAGGATTTGAGGTCAGAACCAGCAATCCTGTTTCTAGGCTTGCAACTCAACCACTGGTGCAGCCAGTGCTGCTACCACAACACAGACAAGTTGAATGAGTTTACTTGGTCAGAAAAACTGTCCTTATGCCTTTTCTATCACTTCTTGGTCCAGAGTAGCCCTGAGGAGAGGGACTTGGGGCTGCTTGTGGATGAGAAGCTCAACATGAGCCAGCAGTGTGCACTTGTGGCTAAGAGGGCAAACCAGATCCTGGGCTGCATCAGGAGAAGTGTGGCCAGCAGATCGAGGGAAGTGATTCTCCCCCTCTAC
>JAOXOE010000632.1:6770349-6780841 GCA_028565055.1 Phoeniculus purpureus | reverse complement strand
AAGGTACTTTCATCTTAAAGCCTGTGTTGCAGGTGCTTAGAACTTCTAGAAAACAATATGGATGTGTTCCTGTGGGACTTGGTCTAGGTGATCCTGCTGTGGCAGGGGGAATGGACTAGATGATCTTTCGAGGTCCCTTCCAATCCCTAATGGTTCTATGATTCTATGATATGAGCTCATGCAGTTGGTCTGTTGGTTTCCCACTAAAGACAGCTGAGCTGGTTGACTGCTTATGACCAGTTCTGGTGGGATACAATCAAGAACTGACAGTCAGTTTTCCCGTTGAGAGCTGGAAATGCAGGAAATTACCATAATGGGTAGATGCAACTGTAATTTGCAGGGAGCAGATTAAATTGAATTAAGCAGGCTGTGTGCACCGTGTAAGGTGTGGCTGCCAGGATGGCAGATGCAGCTTTCCTGACAAAGATACTCAGTTTTGACCTCTTCAACTTAATAAAAAGGCTTGCTCTTGAAGTTCTTTGCTTGAGCATCACAGAAGCTAAGAAACTTGTCTGTAACCTGGCTGTCTTGCTCTCCTGTTATTAACCAAGAACTTTTATAGGCAGTCATTTTAATATTGTTCTCTTATCACCGATCTGTATAAGCAGACATAGCCCCTTGCTCGAGTATGAACTTATTTCAACAGGTTAAAAATACATCACACATGGGAAGTAACTCCACTGACACCAGTGGAATGAACACTCAATTGGCGTAAATACGAACAGAATCAGAAAACCCAGAAAACTGCTGAACTTGTTTCACTCAATATCAGATCATAAGGACCCACAGCCTGTTTCTATCATCAAGGCAGGTAAAGATTTTGTTTTGGTGGTGTTTCTCCTGTAAGATAGGACATTAAAATTTTGCAGCTCTGATAACACCAATCCAGATTTCCAGGACTGAAAACTGTGGCTCATCTGGCAAGCAGTTTTTTGTGGCACATTGCAGTCCATGTTCAGCCCGGTGCTCTACAAAGTTAAGAAGACTCCTAGTTCCAAGCCCACATGCACTTTTCCTACCTGTTTGTGAGGATAAACATTGATGTGGCACTTGATACATTCTTGTCCCATGTTAGCCCAGGAGTTCCCACTCATCCATTTTCTTTTGCATTTGGGGCACTTATATTCACCGAAGCAGCGTTTCTTGCCTTGGTATGGAGTAAGGCCTTCTCCTTTTGGGCGAGCCTACAAAACAAAGGGAAGTAGCCACAAATTACCAAAAAGGGGTGGGGGCAGCAGTAGCAAAGCAAGGTATTTTTCATTAGGAAACGTCAGGTAAAAGACACCGGAGGCAAACATGAAGGTCATGTCCCCTTAATGAAGAGTTCCTCTGTTGAAGCTAAACACTTCTAAGAATTACTTCTGTAAGGATTATTCTAAAGCCCAAAATGACTTGTAACACTTGTGACAATGAACACTGACAGTATTTAGAGAGATGCTCATGTGGTTTCTTCCAATGATTAGCTTGACTGTTCATTTAATTATGAATTCATCTCTATTGAGTACATATTACTAATATTATCCATAGACTCTGAAGAAGTCACTCACTAGCAAAAGACTACATTTCTTAACTAGATCTTTGTGTGTTCCCCACTAGAACTGCCATTAAGAGAACTTTTCACAATTAAGCTTTACACAGCCTTCGACCAACAAAATATTAGCAATACTATTAGCAAGACTGTGTGTAACTGGTGAGAACACTATTAGCCACCATCTCGCACGGACTTACTTGCCAGTGTTTTCTCTAAGCCCAAGTCCCTCATACTACTGGGGGTGAAGAAAAACATCTTCTTGGTTTTAAATACATATATCATATGTATTTAAATATCATAAAGATGTGTGTTGTACTTAACAAAAATATAGGAAGCTCCATAGTATGTTGAGGTGAAGATGAGAGTCCTGCATAGAGCTGTCCTGAAGACAGCTGTAAAGATGAAGCCATTTTCCAGAGCCTCGAGAAGGTGTTGTACCCATTTAGTCACTGTATTTTGTTTATTGTTGCCTAGAGGGAGATCCTTCGCCTACGTAACAGCAAAACGGCACGATAACCCATTAAGAGTGCGTTTGTCATTTTTATATATATATATCACACCCCTGCAGTTCCCAGCTGAAAACAGTTTACAAAAGTTAAATGACCCATCGTGCCGGCAATGGGTTTGGTTTTCTTTCAGGAGCTTTTACGATTTCTCTCAACTTCTCTAAATTTCTGAAATAAAACCAAACCTGGGTTGTTTTCATGTTTGTTTTCTACACACAGACATGCATGTAAATCCGAACTGCTGTGTGAAAATACGGATTGAAAAAGCAGGTGGTTGGCAGAAGGGCTGAACTTGGCAGGGGCTGTGAGACTCCAGCTCTGGTGGCTGATGGTATGTGCTGTTACCTCCTGGGTTATACCGGGGAGCAAGAGGAAAGAAACACTGGGTGTGCTGCTTCTGCACAGCGGTGGTCAGAAGAGGAGCAGGAGGACCCCAAACCTACTCTGGTTTCTCTTTCTCAATTTTCTCTCTGTATTGTCAGTAAACAATAGCAGTCTGTTACAAATGGGCAAAATCTATAATAGTTTGCTTCATGACAATCTGACAAGCCACTGCAAATGCTCTGGCTCACAGCAAAGATGAAGGTGTCAACAGGACACATGTATGGCAGGACAGAAGTATTGTGCATAAAAAGAAATTGGTACAATGAGAAACATTTGGACTTTTGGCAGGCTGTAATCCTCTGATCTATTGTGGCCCTTGATAAGGATGGGAGTCTGAAACTGAATGTAGGGCAGGAAAATGTCAATTTATGGAGACATCCTTATTCTGGACACTTAATTTGGCTCTGTCTCAGAGGAATTTGTAGCACAACTCAAGTCAGTGTTAGAAACAGCCACGTGCTCTCTTCATTTAGAAATTCCCATGGAACTGAATAGGGACCCTGTGTACAGAGACCTCCCATAATTGAGAGATGTTCCTCATCCTCCTGTGGCATCACTGATTGCTTTATTTGTAGTTTCAATTGAGGCTATGTTACTGAACAGAAGACTAGTTATTTCTGAGTCTCTGTTTCAGTTGCATTCTCTTTAAAACTCCTCCTGCATTCAGGCGTGGAAACATAGCTTCATCACCCTTCCAAGAAGCAGTCCTTTCAGAACATGTGTTCATCACGAAGCACGTTAATCATAAAGTAATTGCACTGACTTCAGAGACAGAGCACGTCTGAGGAGTCTTGTAAATATTTATAAACACTATTTAAACATGACACTCCCATAGCCATATGTTATGCCAGCCAAAACCAGCACTTCAATATCATACTCCCCCAGCAATATGTTGTGCTAGCCACAAGTCACAGATGAGTACTTCAGAGATGGCCGCTTTGAGCAGGCAAATGACTAGGTTTCTCCAGGTCAAGTGGCTGACTTCAGAGACATCAATGCCCGGAAATGCTCTGCACTCACAAAGGCACAGGAGAACACTGAATACGCTAGTCAGTGAAGTCCTCTGTGTGTACAGAGGGGCATCAGAAACGGAGGCTTTCCAAATTAGAAGCTACTTGTACAATTCGCCTTTTCTGACTTGCTCAGTAAATTTCCTGTTATACTTGTTAGACTAAACTTCGGTGTATTTTTATGTTACCATGTCAGCTGTCACAGCTCCCTCCTCAGTCAATGACTTTAATTATATTGCTGGCAAAACTACAACATCCTCTGTATGTGTTTCACTATTCCGCTTTATGGATGTTCATATTTTGCCCTGACAAGATTCTACTGCCTTCCCCATATCTTCAGTTTCCTGAACTGTGCCCCACAAAGAATTTGGATCCTCATGCAAACTAATTTTCTTGAGTGAGAAACATCATTAGGAAGCACTGTCAGCAGTGAAGGCAACTTTCCAATCCCACTCCCTCCACTCTTCAGATCCAAATGGACAGAAATTTGATGTTATTTGGTGGAAAAAACCTGAGTGAGATATGCTAATGGTTTGAGAGGTCTGAGGCTTGAGTGTTTTGTCTGAGGTTTTTGTGTCTGTGGCTTTAGCAGCAGGACATTTGAATTGCATAAACATTCCCACGAAGCAGCCTTGTCCTTGATGCAGAAACAGCCAGCCCTACTGAGCAAGGTACCGAAGTTCCCAGTCACTCTGCGTCAGAAGCATCTCTGCTGGAGGGCAAGAACGGTTTTTGCCAAAGACTTTTTTAATCTAAGTGCAAATAAAGAGCAAGAAGACATATTTTTTTCTCTTTTGGTATTAACCCAAAGAGTCTTTTACAAAATGAGGGATGTACATTGTTTAAAACATTAATCAGCTGTTCCTTCCCCATTGGCTTGATGTGAATGCTGTTAAGAATAAACCTTGGTTGGTGGTTAAAATACTGTCTTTATCCATGGGGTGGAGTGGGGCAGTTCCTGCAGCCAAGCCACTACAAGCCATTTTCCAGTGCGGGTCTCAAAGAAGTCGTGGCTTCTCTTTAAGAACTTCCATGCCTCTGCCCTGCTGGCGCTGCTCCATGCCAGCTGTTGGCTTTGAACCACCTCCCTGCTGCCTTTCACCACGTTCTCAGGCTGCTAGTGTACATGGATCTTTCCCTCTTTCTTCTTCAGAGCTGTGATGGCAGTTCTTCTCCTCCATTTCCAAACAAAAGTGGGAGCTCCCCAAAGGCAAAAAACTCCCCCTCTTCCAAAGCAAATGGAAACCCAAAGCAAAAGCCCACAAACCCACATTTCTCTACCCAACTATTTGCAGAGGTACTGCCTGGCTGAGGACAGGTGGGTGCCTGGAGCTGGGGAGAGTTTTGCTCTGATTTCTGGAATCTTCTCAGAGGTGCCATTTGAGCTTACATCCCCAGCCTGACTCAAACTACCACACGTTTTATAGGCAAATTTTGAAATAGCAGAGGACCAAGTCTACATTTGTCATTTTAGTATCTCTTATACCTCTTGGTTGATTTGAAAAAGCAGTGTTGTCAACATACTGTGTGTTAACTGTAATTTTGATCTAATTTCAACAATGGTAACCCAAGAGTGAGATTTGGCAGTGTTTGTTACTAAAAACACACACACGATTACTGATGGTAATTAAAGCAACAGACACGGTTGTCATGGATATGCTGATCAAAGAAATCCAGGAAGTTGGCTTGGCAACAATTCTAACACTTAAATCAAGATCTGCTTTTGTAGATTTGTCACTATCTTAGCAATGCTTTTGGGGACAAAGGGTTTTCTGCTACAAAATGCCGGGTTGAGGCGATCATTAAAACCATCCTTGGGCCAAAGATACGCAACACTCACTCTGTGCTAAGCCAGTTTGAAATACAGTATTTGCAGAAGGGCTAAGTATTCGTTACTCTCTGATGTTGCCAGCTGCTAAACAGTGAGCGCTCTGAAAATTGATAGAGTGGTTCTTCCCTCTTTCCTTTCCTTTGATAGCGTGCAGCCATCATTCCACAGCTAGTGTACAGACAGAAAACATGTAAAAGCTCATTACTTCAATGAAGACGTTTTTCCAATGTCTAACCTAAACTTCCTCTGGTGCAACTTGAGGCCATTTGCTCTTCCCTGTCACTTGTTACTTGGGAGAAGAGACCAACGCTCAATTCTCGGTAACTTCCTGTCACGTGAATTTTCAAGGTTTTAGAACTTCAAACGATATGCTTAAATGTTCAGGTGTATTTTATATTATATACAGAGCAATGATCAAGTGTTTTGTGTATTTGGTAGGCTTTCAGAACCAGAGAGCTCAACTAACCCTCACCAAACCTTCTAGTAAGTCAAGCTGAAGATAATTATTGTGGTTAACGGCACATTAAGGTCTTCTTTAACCTGTGCATGTAACTCTTTGCTTGTTGAATGACTGCGGAAGAGCTCCCGAACTACCTGTCTATAGGAGTGTCCAATCACAGCTTTAATACATTTGTTCCTGTGAGAGCTTGAAAACAGTGGAGTTACATGACCATAAAAATAGCTGCCTAACGAATCTTCTTTTGAAAGTATTGTACAATTAAGCTTAACTCAGAACCTAAAATGTCAAGAACTAGGAAAGAATAGTTCTCTGGTCCTTATGCATGTGAAGATAACCAGCAAAATGTGACCTTGCACAATCGAACATGCATCTGAAAGCATTATCTTACTGTAGTGAAGACATTCTTCAATTTATTGTTTCATATAGCATGTGAAGTAACAAAGGGGGTAGGGCTAGGAAGTGAGGATGGGTTCATTTCTACATGACCCTTTGTCTCTGCTGTGTAAGTGTTGTACATTATACAGAAAATAGGGATTTGCACATCAAATTAGGCATGTGGAAGAGTTAAAATGACATTCGCCTGCTGGGCGGCGGTGAGGCACTTATTTCCAGTTTTACAAGACCATACTCTTCCAAACAGCTTGAGATAAAAGGAAGTGGTTGAAATCTCTCTTTTCCCTTCTCTGATACAAAATTGGCCATGTTGAATTAATTATGAAAAAACTAGGAATGTATCCATTTTAATAACTTCCTGATGTGTGGACTCTTTTGTCCCTCTCTATCCATCGCTTGAAAACATACCATGTCAGCACTCTCCTCCTCTCTGCCTTCCCCTTCTCCTCTGGTATCACACTAGAGTAAGTAAGTTTGTTGGGTTTTTTTCAGTAATTGTAATCAAGAGTTTTGGAGCATTTAGGCTCACACCCTTGCTATAATCAGGTGTTTTTGGACCCTTCAGAGGGCAGACCTTCTGTCCTTCCAAAAGTGGTGGAGTAGCTCTGGTAGCACCCTTGCCTACCCATAGTTAATTGGACTCTTGCAGAGGCAAAACAGACAGGAAAGCGGATAGGTGTCCCTGAAGATCATTTTATTTCAGGTCTGAGTAGTAAGTGTTTCTGAAGCCCCATTCAAAACGTGAGATGTTACCTTCTGACGAGTTATGTCAGAATGCTATTCTGCACTCATGCAAAATCTCCACCTGAAGAACAGATGTAGACTGAATTACGATGTTGAAATGTAGCTGCGTATCTCCAGTAGAACCTGAGATGGTGTTTCTTTCCTTAACAAGTGTCAAGGTAAAGAAACGGCATAAGAAAGCTCTGATCAACAAATTAGCCTGGGTGTATCACTACTTGGTCAAAGCAAATTTTCAAAAGATTCGGATGAGGGAATTTTCCAATTTATGTGTTGACTGTAGGGTTTGTGTTGCTCTTTGGTTTAGATTTCAGCTGAGAATCTGAGATGTTTTTCACATCAAACTATATACAGAGTAATGACATCCGTACTATTTGTGAGAACTGCAGAGGAAGTTTATTTGCAGACACGACAATTTGCAGAACATTCAGCACTTACTTTTCATGAACCACTTAATCTTATACTGAGTACAGCTTGATATAACTTTGATGTGAATTTACAGAGGGCAATAAAGAAAGGGCTTGTAGTAAATATAAAGAGGATTGTAGGTGCTGATAGGACATAGCTTCCTCTGCTGCTTTAGTGCCTTTGTAAATCCTGTTGCGTGACTACCTGTATCTTTTGGTGCCTTTATCCTTTTGTAAATCTGGACCTGTTGTGCTTTTCCTGCATGCCATATATCTGCTGGGCTACGTTTGCTGAAAGTACTTTGGGAGCAAATTTAATACCTTTGTGACCTTAAGAACAAAATTCAATTCAGGAAGCCTCTGCTGTTTCTCACTCATAAGAAGCACAGTCTACTGATGTCCAGGAATGTCAAGAGAGACCACTGCTTTACACTAACATACTTTTTTTCTCTGAGGCAGAGTGGTTTGTAGGACTCAGATGACGTTAATGAGGTGATTACAATAAATAATGATTTTACTTCAATTAGCAGCTTTGACATCATTCACATATCTAAAAATAACATTAACTTC
This sequence comes from Phoeniculus purpureus, assembly GCA_028565055.1. NCBI lineage: Eukaryota > Metazoa > Chordata > Aves > Bucerotiformes > Phoeniculidae > Phoeniculus > Phoeniculus purpureus. Next base: position 6,773,008 of record JAOXOE010000632.1, on the reverse strand, counting down.
TTTGCCTCGTTTCCAAATGAAACCGTGTCATGACAAAGCATTATCTGTTTTTCTTTTATCCTAACAATTTGTAGCCCAATAGCAAGGTCAGGCAGCTACAATAGATATTAAAATATCCTTCATTAAAGACATTTTTAAGAACCTTATTAAGCTCCTATACAGTTTCTTGAGCAGTCTCTGTCCTGGGCTCTGTCCGTGGCTAAAGGATGAGTGCTTTGCTCTCTGAAGGCTGAGCAAGGAGACGTGCAAGTGAAGGTATTGTACTAAGAGTTTGAAAACACATTGAGTGAAGAGGAGGTGGCATAGCAGAGGATATTTTAATTCAATAAAATTAACAATGCAAAATGAAATGCAATTTTAGCAGTGTTGCCACTCAGTAGGTGGCTTGTTTTACTCCAGTTTGACTTTACACTGCTTGCTGCACCTTCTGGACTGGACTGACACACTCTTTTCTTGTTTATTTCATGTGTGTGTGAATCATAGTAACAGTGGATTTTTCTTTTTTTAGCCTGAATTATAAGTGCTTTTGCTCTTGTAAAGGTTTTAGCTCTTCAAAACAACGATTGGAAAGCAAAAAGTGTATTTTTAAGATGATGAACTTCAAGGGAAAGGATGCTTCTAGAAGAACTCAGCCTGCTCTGAAAGACACGGGATCTCTTTCAACGACCCACTAAATCCGTAAGAATTCAAGACTTGGTTCAGAGCATATCCTGTGCATTGCATAGGAATAGCTATAACTACAGTAAGAAACCAGGAAAGTGAACATCAACAAGAATGTAATCTTGTGGTTAAGGCACTGGACTGCGCCTCTGCAAGCCTGGGCTCCATTTCTTGGCTTGACTACAGCCTTTTTCTGCTGGTTTGTATACAAGTTGCTTAATCTCCCTCTGCTTCAGTTTTCCATCTGCAGTACTAGCACCGCCAGCACATCTCACATTATGGGAGTATAATTAATGTTTGTTACCACAGAACCGAGCAGCGAGTATTAATCTTGAGTTGTACAATTCTCTGATAAGGGTTTTGAACAAGGACTGCTACAGACCTGTCACCAGTGACCCTGACCTCACCTTTTCAGTAATTTCTTTTAAAGGCTCTACTTAACAGATGGTTTCTTTTATACATGTTATGTTTTCCCTACAACCTAGTTGGTTAAAGAACTCAGAGGTGTAATGTTCCAGTAACTGCTAGTGATACCTCCACTGACACAGCATTTAAATGAGAGATAAAAAATCCATGGCAGACAGTAAGGTGAGTACATAGAGCTGTTATAGGGATTTCTAGCTAGAAAATTCTTTATGCAAAAGACAGTATGGGCTATCTTTATAAATCTTTATATATATATATCTTTATATATCTTTACAAATCTTCCCACTGTAACAAAAACAAAACAAGGACTGCCCAAGGCGGTGTAGTGGTGGAGGCTACCAGAACACCAGCACACATAGTGGGCTGTAGCCTGGCATCTTCCAAAATGAAATAGCACAGTAAGGGTCATTGCTTCTAGCTGGAATGGGCCTTTTGCTTAAATTGTTAAGAAACAAGGAAAGGAAATAAAGACCAGATGAGCAACTACCCACCCTTACTCCACCTCAGCCTTCTTCGCTCCACCTTCCACCCATAACACCCCCTTCCCGCAATCTCCAAGATGACATATAAAGACACCGAGTCCGTAAGCCTGCTTCAAACGACAACATTCTTTTTGATTCTGGAAAGAGACATTCTGTGCATGGCCCAACCATGAGTCTCTCTGTTATGAAAGAGTAGTTTTTTAACATCTCAAGTGCATCAGAAAAGTTTCACTGTTTGTAGTGAAAACTTACAGGCATATTTTAGATGTCCCAAAGACAATCTTCCACTGATGAGAAGTTTGTGATAACACAATATGGATCCGCATTTCTAACCTCTTCCACCCTCCCCTCATTCTCAGTCCATCCTGTTCCTGCAGTTGTATTTGCATCGTCCGCTGCGCTCCTTTATTGTTGCTCTTCCACTATGTGCAAAGCCAGCTTGAATCATCTAAAGAATCACTTGTGTCACGCTAACCAAACAACATCAGTAGTTGCCTAACTTAGTTAACCATTCGGCAGCATTTATGCTTGATGTTTGTAGTGTTAGAAGAACTTTAAGCACCTAACTTAAACTTTTATGAAAAGGAATTGAGGCAAACTGGCTCTCTGTAATCTCCTTCTTGATCACCTGCAGAAATACACAGTGCCTTGAAGGCAAGGAATGATGGGCTGCCATCAGTACATCCAGGGTGAGAACATAACATGACCAGAGCGTTGGGTTTAAGAAGCATTCTCACATCGGCGCTCTAGCTAGGCTGACAGAAGAGAAGTGGCAACTAGGAGATGACTGATGCATAGAAAAGATAGAGAATAAAATTTATAGCCTCTTCAGTGATCCAAAGTCTTTTAAGAAAGATAGTTAACTGACGCCTTATCTCTTCACTGCTAATTATTTTGTTCTAATCTGTCACAGAGCAATCTGGAGAGGACTGATACCTCAAACATTTTGGGAAACAGAAAGGTCATAGGCTGAATCATAGAATCATAGAATCATTACGGATTGGAAGGGACCTGGAAAGATCATCTAGTCCAATCCGCCTGCAACAGCAGGATCACCTAAACCAAGTCACACAGGAACCCGTCCAGTCGGG
>JAOXOE010000632.1:6729718-6770249 GCA_028565055.1 Phoeniculus purpureus | reverse complement strand
TGCAGCCAGTTCACAATCCACCTCACTACCCTATTGTCCAGACCACACTGCCTCAGTTTGGCTGTGAGGATGCTGTGAGAGACTGTGTCAAATGTTTTACTGAAGTCAAGATAGACAAACCACTCTGCCATCATCTATCCACCTGGGGAAGCCATGCTGCCTGTCCCTTGCTGTGCCTAAAGACATCATCAAGAATAAATTGTTCCAGCACCTTTTCCTGGGATAGAGGTGAGGCTGACCAGTCTACAGTTACTTGGGTCCTCCTCCTTATCCTTTTTGAAGTTTGGAGTGACATTTGCTATCCTCCAGTCCCCAGGAACCTCTCCTGAGTCCCATGATCTAGAAAAGATGATGGAGAGTGATCTAACACACACAGGCGCATCCCATCTGGGCCCATGGATTTATGTACATTCAGTTTGCTCAACCTATCCCTAACCCAGTCCTCATCAACCAGGGCAAACTCCTCTCTTGCCTCAACTTCCTCAACACAATTGTCCGGATGTGGTCTCACTAGGGCAGAGTCAAGGGGGAGAAGAAGCTCTTGCAATCTGCTAACCACCTGGCTTCTGATCCACCCCAGGATGCTGCTGGCCCTCTTTGGCCACAAGAGCACATTGCCTCTGGCTCATGGTCATCCTGCTGTCCACTAGGACCCCCAAGTCCCTTTCTCCTACACTGCTCCCCAACAGGTCAGTCCCCAGCGTATACTACCAGTTGTACTTGCCCAGATGCAAGACTCTACACTTACCCTTGTTAGACTTCATTAGATTTCTCTCTGCCCAGCTCTCCATCCTGTCCAGGTCTCGCTGAATGGCAGCACAGTCTGCTGCGGTGTTGGTGACACCATCCAGCTTTGTGTCATCAGCAAACTTGCTGACAGTGCTCTCTAATCCCTCATCCAAGTCATTAATGAATAGATTGAATACAACTGATCCCAGTACTGACTCCACTAGACACAGGCCTCCAACTAGATTGTCCCATTGACCACTAATCTCTGGCTGGTATCCTGCAGCTAGTTCACGATCCACCCCGCTACCCGATCATCCAGGCCACACTGACTCAGTTTGGCTGCGATGATGCTGTGTGAGACACTGTCAAATATGCCTGAAAACACTCAATGACCTAGCACCTTTTGCTGTGAGATAAAGATGTGCCAGATGAAGGTAGAAAGCAATCCAGGGAGCTGAACTATGAAATTCTTTCACAAAGATCATAAATAATTCAATGAAGTGTTCTGCTCAATACTGCACATTCACTATTAATGGACAACAGGTGCTTCATGATCAAAGATCTTCAGTTACAAAGATGTGTAGGACAGAGAAGCAACAGTTTTGGGGGGTGAGGGTTGCAGGGTTTTTTCCCCTTTTCTTTTTTTCTTGTGGATCCTGTCTAGAAACTCTGGGCATTTAGTGTAATACATGTCCAACAGTCCAGGTAATTTCATTTATTAGAGTAAAAGCTGAAGAAGCTTTTGTTCAATTCTACCCAGGGCTAGCAGTTAACCTCATATTATACATTTTGATCTTGGTTACACTTTTTCTGTTTTCTAATCCTATTTGATATTGGCAGAATTTGCAGAGGTTCAGATAAACATTCTCAGGTTTAGATTCCTACCAAAAACTCTCTACACCTGCTAAAGTGACTTGGATACATCCAGATGGAAGACTTTTAGTATCACCTGTACCCTAGTTGTATGGAATAAATTAATAATAACTTTTCCTGTACTACTTGGCATGCCTATTTCCTGTCCCTCTGCAATTCAGCTTAACAAAGGTCTACAAACATGCAACAGGATGAGGCAAAGTCAAACATCCACAGTTTTTCAGAACTCCATAAAAGCTTAGCTAGAACAGACTTTTGCACATATTTTACCTGATTTGATTTAATTAAATCAACTGTTTCCAATTCTTCATGAGTATTCTTCTCACTGGTGACTGGAAACAGTAACCTTTTGTGCTGCTCCCACAGTCATCACCTAATTGCATGAAAACAGCATAAGCTGTCAATCATGTCACTGGTCAAGTCTGAGACATGTAATGCAAGATTACCTGAGTGTCTATAGCTGGCCTTATACTCTTTCCTAAATTCTTCACTGCTGTTGTTGTCACATTCCAGTGACCTCTTGTGAGTAACACCTATACTAGCTGAAGATATTAAAACCAGATATTAAGTATTGCCACTGAAAGTCAATGTCACCTGAAATCAGAGTTTCACCATCTATTTTTGAATGTGTTACTGGAGAGTTTCTAAAATGGTACAAAAAAATCTTAAAATGATTACTTCTGTGGAAAGGAAATTCATTAGTACTGGAACTAACAAGGCACTGTGCAGAGTACTTGTCTCTGTCTGCTCTGAGGGTAGATGCCATATGCATTCTTTAGTATGGATCAATCAGCCTCCTCCCAGGCTTACCATTCTTGTTACAGTACAAAGTTTGCTAGTACCCAACTATGGAGCTTTTCTCCATCCTACTCCTTTCCAGTTCTGACCATTGTGAACCTGGCTCTAAATATGTGAAAGTTCTTTTGCTCTCGCTTGGTACAATGCTTTGAAAAGAAGTACAGGCATTGAGAATACCATCGCTTGGAAGAGAACACTGCAGTGAAAGCAACTGCTTTTGAGTCCATCTAAAGCCTGGCATAGTGATTAGGATTTTGTGGTTAACTGCTGACCAAACTGATGCCAGACCTGATTTTAGTCCTTAATGTGTTGAGAGTCTTCTGACAGTGATGCAGAACTATTTTGTGCTTGTCACAGAGAAAGATCAAACACTGACTTCTTGGAGTAATAGTTTTGTCACGGCACATACCTTTGTTCTATTCATAGGTACTTAACAAACTGAGGTACTGAGAGAACTCCAGTGTAGTGTTCTACCTACTGCAATTTGTAAACTCTAGGAAACATTCTAAAAAGGCTTGAAGGTCTGGCAAGAAACTGTCTGTTTCTTGCTTGTTAATTTTCCCCTCCACTTCCCCATAATTTTGCCAGAAATAAAACTTTGTTTCATCTTTCCCTTATTTTTGATCATATGGATCAGAACAGAAGCTGATCTAGTTGTGCATCTTGTTTTAATCAAAACAGGGAGAGAGAGCAGCAGCACAGGAGCCTGTTTTCATTATCTGAGAAACAGCTACAGTTAAAGCGAGAAATAAGCTGCAGACTAACTGAAATTGCAGTGATCCAAAGAAGGTTTATCAATCGTCTCCAGAACACAGTCAAAGAACATATGTGATGGGTCCTAATATGCATACATGTGTTTTGGGGTGAGAATGATTAAGTAAGGACAGTGCTCTGTGTGGCTCTGAAGACAGCCAGAAAGGCTCATTTTATTCATGGCCTAGACTCTTCTACTCTCCACTCCAGAAAAAAGCCACAAGGTTTCTTACTATAAATCTGCAAACTTCAACTTTTGGTTTTGGCAGATGATCACAGTGAACAAGCATCTGCAGGTAAACAGAGCAAGAGAGAAATCAGGCAGGCATGGTGACACAAATGCCACTGCATTTAGAGTGATGCTGCAAATCGTAATGGTGAGATAAGGAGATCATAGGAAAAACTGGTGGCAGGGAAAGCGTGATCTTAACATTTTTTTCTGATTCTTAGCCATAGTCAAGATCAATTCTTCTGTCAAAAGGCAAATGAAAAGAATCTCTGCTCTTCTTCTTCTATTCATAATAACCCTTGTAGGTTTGTGATTCATGACATTACAAGAAGAAAGGTCTGGTACTAACATTACTGTTTGTGAACTGAAGCTGCGTGTCATGCTAGACCTGGTAGAAACTCATGGATGAACACAGTCCCTGTCTCAATGAGTTTATCCTCTACACAATTACATAGTCTGAGGATCAGAAAGCCATGTGGCATCACTTTTGTTTTTGAAGGTCCTTGGACTACCTGGTATAAGCTCTTTTAGTTTTATTACTGACTACAGTCCTCACTCAAGTCAGCCACGCTGTTCTAGCTTCAAGTAGGGAAGTTCTTGGATAAAGTAGACAATGGTGTTAAGGCAGTTTCTGCGTTAGCTTTATGGACAGCACATTTTACTCCTTAATTCACATTCACCTCTTTTAAGATTGCGAATTCATTTTATGCTTTCAGTGTGTGAAGAAGGGTTAAGCTGTATGAAAGGCTCCAACTTTACAGCAGCAAAGGAAGGAAACTTGAGTTATCAAACATTTAGACCTGCAAATAGATAAAATATGAGATAGAACATAAATTTTTCAAGCTGTAGCTGAAGATCAAACACATTGAGAGAAGTTGCTTTTTTTCCTTAGTGTTTTCACATGGCTCTGCCTTCAGGCTTCAGGCAAGACCAGAAGCAAAAGAGACAAAATAATGAGAAAAGCTTATCTTGCAAAATTTCTGGCCTGATAAGAAGTAGGAAAATCTCATAAAAGAGATTTGTTTTGGTTTTTTTTATAGTCCTGCTTGCACATCCAAGAAACTAAACTGTGTTTTACTTGGAAGTTTTCAACAATATATGACTTATTGTTTGGTTTCCCATGCCCAATTTACTCTGCAAAGCTGTGGCACATCAGCTGTGCTAGTTTGATACACTTAACCCCGAGCTGGGCAGATCAGCAGTGATAAAGTATTTTTCAACTTTCATCTAAAAACTACTTAACTTTTACCTCTGAGCAGAGATTCTGAAGCTACTGTAGCAGAAGCTGCACAAAAGGATAGAGAAACACTTTGGCCACAAGAGTTCTAAGAGGTAAGATGCCATGTTGCTGCAATTCCTAACTTGTAAAACATAGACAGACAGTATCACTAGATAGACAGTATGTAACTAGTCAGCATTCAATCTAGATTCTTTGAATCGCAGTCCAGAGCTTAAACCACAATATCGTTCTCTCACATTCGAATGACTATGAGCCAGCAATGTGTTCTTGTGGCCAAGAGGGTGAAAAGCATCCTGGGGTGGACCGGAAGGCGGGTGGTTAGCAGATTGAGGGAGGTCCTTCTCCCCCTCTACTCTGCACTGGTGAGACCACATCTGGAGTACTGTGTCTGGTTCTGGGCCTCTCAGTTCAAGAGGGACACAGAGCTGCTGGAGGGTGTCCAGCATAGAGCAATCAAGATTATGAAGGAAGTAGAACACCTCCCTTATGAGGAAAGGCTGAGGGAGCTGAGTCTCTTTGGCTTGGAGAAGAGGAGAACGAGGGGTGACCTGATTAATGTCTATAAATACGTGAGGAGTGGGTGTCAGGAAGATGAAGCCAGGCTCTTCGCAATGTCATCTGGTGATAGGACAAGGGGCAATGGGTGTAAGCTGGAACATAGGAAATTCCATATAAATATCAGAAGAAACTTCTTCACAGTGGGGGTAACGGAGCACCGGAACAGGCTGCCCGAGGGGTTGTGGAGTCTCCTTCTCTGGAGATGTTCAAAACCCGCCTGGACATGTTCCTGTGTGACTTGGTCTAGGTGATCCTGCTATGGCAGGGGGATTGGACTAGATGATCTTTCGAGGTCCCTTCTATGATGATTCTATGATCCAAATGAATTTGCTACATATTACAAGCAGTCTAAACGCAAACAAAAATACCTGAAAAGCCTGTTGTGCAGGAAACTGGCTCGGATTCAGTCTGTCATCTTAGTGAGTTCACAAACATCCTAACTCGCTCTAGCCACATAAGTTTATATGTTCTGTTGCTGTGCCTGTGATACACAGTAAGCAGAACTTATTTTAAAGTCAGTAGGCACAATACACACATACAGAGATCAATAGGGGTTGGAAGGAACCTCTACAAGTCATCAAGTCCAACCCCTCTGCTCGAGCACAGCTATAGAACCTAGGGCAGCTTACATAAGAACATATCCAGATGGGTCTTGAAAGTCTCCAGAGAATGAGACTCCACAACTTCCCTGGGTAGTCCGTTCCAGTGCTCTGTAATGCTTCCAATAACTGTGCTTATTAAAAGACAAAAATCTCTCCGGTTGTGCAACTAGTAAAACTAATGATGACCTGCAGAAGCAACATGCTAGACTGAAGTTCCAGGGACATATGCATGTATCAAGGAGGACATGGCTATGGCTTGGAAAACCATGAGTTCCCTGAGGAGAATGTGTGAGGTATTGCAGTGCCTCAGGGCAAACTGTTAGAGCCAAGGAACATCTTTCTATGTTAGAAAGATGCCCCATGCAAAGTCCATTACACAGAACAAACACAGCTCTGTTTTATGTGATGCAAATGAATACTAAGGGCACACTACCTCCTTCTTGTAAAGAAGGATTTTCTTTATGACTAAAATTCCTGAGCATACTGCGCACTGCAGTTAAAACTGAGAAGATCTGCACACAATCTCTCTGTTGTGTTTCTGTGGTGACTCTGTGGTACTGCAAAAGACAACAGCAAATAGGACAGTCCTCACTGAACAGTGAATGGAATTATTTTTCTCTAGGCTTATAATATTTTCATATTGAACTGTTTAAACTCTAATACATGATGCAGTGTCCAAGAACAAGTTCTGGGCCAAAAATAGGAAAAGTAGTCTACAATTTGGCCTAAAGATGCTGTGATGCACTGCTTCACATCGATGCAGTACAAAGACAAAGCATTACTAGTGGAGCTTGTACGTAGGATGCTATGAGAAGACTCGAGAGTGTCTTAGAAAATGGAAGTTCTAACTTTTTCTTATTTCTTTTGTATAAAGTAGTTGTCTCTTCCACTGTTGACATTTCCTATTTCTGTGGGACTAATGACCTTTATGACAATATAGAAGAACAAAACCTGGAAGAAAGAATCTGAAACAAGTGACCATACTATACTAAATATTACTAAATCTTGCTCCACTTCTCGATATTGGCCATAAGTTCTTTAAAAAATATTAGCTTTTGTTAGCTGATCAACGCGGTCCTTGAGGTACCACTATATGCTTCATTTCACCTTGCTCCTGAGAATTACAACTTTCCTCAAAAGAAGTAAAAATTAAGATCAGATTTTGGCAAAATAAAAAACCATTGCCTTCCATAACTTCTTTTCTCTCCTGGTTAGCCACCCACGAGTGCTTTAAGCCCGTATTTCGTGAAGGATTTGATTGAAGAGTATTTTCCATGTACCCATCATACTTACCTGTGCTGGTTTTCTTCCCAGAAATACACCATTAACTAAAATTACATTATCTGTACCATTTGAATAGTTACTACTAACCCAAATACATTCCTTAATGGTGAGCAGGACTCCCACCAGTTTGAAAGTCCCTACATTTTAGTATGAGGTGTAGAGCTTTGGACTGGACCTCCTAGAATGATGGGACAGCATTTATCTCACATTTCACCCTGGAACTATTCCATGTAAAAGCCAATCCTGTTATTAAAGGGACAGGCACGCATGACAATGATATAGCAGTATGTACCCAGACTTAGTTGTATGAGATTGACTAAATCAATTAAACTGATTTAATTAACTGATTTAATGAATGATTAAGGTAAAAAACATTGCCAGACATCCTATAAAACTCTTCTGTTTGGATACATACAGAAACACATACAGAAGATGGCATCTTGCAGGTAATTTCTGCAGTATACAGCTTTTATGTTTCAAACTGCTGTCTTTGATGACATGAATGGTTTGTCACAAGCAAGACTTTCTGTATTACTCTTGCCACAGCACAAGTATGAAAGCCACATCTTGAGTTATTTTGAGGGACTATACCAGTAGGCATAACACACCACATTTTGTGCAGAAGGCAAGCTGGTGAGGGACAGTATTATTTTCATTCTTGGCCTTTCTGCTGATAGTGTGAATAATGGAGCTACAGCCACTACAACAGCATTAACGTAATGGATGCCTGAACAGAAATACATTGATTGATAGCGTCTACACACATACCAAAGACCATCGGAGAAAGTGCTTCAATGCTAGAAAACAAACCTCTTTCAAACTTGAGTAACTTTATAGGTCTTTAATGTCCACTAAGATTTCCAGTGTTCTGTGTAAGTATTTTCTGGTAAGAAAGGTAATCATAGGGTTAATTTTTGGCTGCTGACTGACAGCAAAGTGCAGTTCCCTATTAGTTCAACAAACAAAAAGGAAGACTGCATACCTCTGCACTGCTCTGCACAGCTGGCAGGAAACCCCTCTACTCTTTACATTTGGTTTCCTTCTCAGAGAAGCTGCCTGAGCATACTGTGTATCTAAGCTCACCTTTCCTCAACACTCTGTGACCCCTCACAGCCAGACACACATATATGCATGCATACAAGGTCTTTCATTGAGTGTCTGTTCCACTAATTCCTATTTTAACCACTTTGTCCTATCAACAGAAGTATCAACAGAGCTGAGGCACAATGCATTGCATTTGGAAGTTAAAATTGGACGTCATGCTACCACTTCAGTTTATGTGTACTTCAATCATGAGAGATCCTGATCCTACTGGTCAGAAACTTACAAGATTTACACTGATTTTTGCTAAAGAGACAGTTATGGATTCCTGGGAGTGATTACACCTTAAGGTACGCTTTCTTGTTTCTTAAGGCATGTTTTTTGCTCTTTCCAGGTGACAAAACAAAGAATACATATTTTGATGCAGATTTTCTTATGACAATACGTAATTTGTGATAATTTGTAATTTGAGGAAGGTTTTCTTGTTACAATACAATCAAAATACTGACCAAATAGAAAGGGTAGTTGGATTTGCACTCCAGATTTGCCAAATGCTATCTTATTTACAATAACAAAGATTAAAAGGAGAGAAACATCATTAGTGCAGCTGGTGAAGTTGACACTGAAATTTCTGCCCCCAAAGCTGTAGTTCCTTGTTTTCTGCACTAGAATTATAGGAGAATTCATGAAGATGAAGTCTGAAAACAGGCTGTGCAGTGAGCTTTTCAATGATGTAAGAGGACCACTGGATATTTTTAAGCTCCACTGCTTTGCTGATAACTCTAAAAGCCTTAGCACTCAGCTTCTACTAACAGCAAACCAAAATAAAAGGTGAGACTATTGTGCTCAGAGGACTGTTAGTCAGGAACATTGCAAAGAGACAGCACTTTAGAAAGATGCATGATAAAGCCATTTAGCACCAAAGGTGAAAGTAGTCCATACATCTTTTCTAAACACCCCTAGCAGGGATGTACAACAGAACATGCTTCCACCTCATCCTCCATAGCCAGACAGTGAGGTGTTTCAGACTACGTTTCACTAGAGATATATAACTTCTTTTATGCAGGCAAGGTACTTATTGTGGGGTTTTTTTGTTGTCACCTCTCCTGTATCTTGCTTTTTCCTGCAGGAGACACAAAATCAGTCAATTATTCATGTTTACCTGAGGTCACACTGCAATTGATGCTCCACACAGAGCACACACAGCCTCATAAATTTTGTCTCGGGAAAAGATCTAAGCAAAAAACCCCACTTTAATGACATGTCCTTGTGGAGAGCAGGAATTGAGTAGGAACAGAAGATTCTATGTGAGGAAGATGTCTATTGTATCCAACTTTGCATGACATATCTGGCAAATGCTACTGCAGTGTGGTAAAATGCAGGAGGTAGAGGTTTTGATGAGAAACAGAATTTTAAAGCAATTGAGGATGCTGCCATGTTGTAATCACATCACAAAATCACAGAATCAAGCCATTGATCATAATTCTTTGCGTGTTCCAAGATCTGTCTTCTGGAAATGCACAGTATGGTATTTGTTACAGTGTCCAAATTCAGTTGTTCATCTCAGCTACAACTCCCTCAAGTGAAAAGGAAACAGAAATGAGGGGTTTTTGAGGAGTAGTATGGAATTTGTCAATCTTATAAGGAGACATGAATATCTACTGCTGGGTAATTCAACTGCCAGCTGACATACGGACCCCTCCTAAAACCTACTTTGGGATATTTCAAGAACTTCAAGTTCCTTTTCCATAGTTGTAAATCTACAGATTTAACTATCGAAGCTCACTGTACTTTGTCTGTATTCTTCAAAACACAACTACCCAAGGTATGCTAAAAATAACCAGAGACGAAACCACTGTGTCTTGCAAGATGTGCTACAAAAATAAACAGCATGCTTTCTAGAGTGAGTAATAAAATGAGTGAGTGATAAATGAAATGACAGCTACTGCAGATTAAAAGAGAAAAATATCAGAAGAAACATTGAGTTTGGAAAAGCTAGATGAAGCCTGTCTCTCTGGGATGTGTATATAAGGAATACGTGAGCTGTGCTGATTGCATCACACCTGGTTTGGTGCGCCAAATACGTTCTCCCAGATCAGTGGAATGTACCTTGGAAAGGAGACTGAATGGGTCAAAATATTGATCTTCGATACTGTGGGCAAGGAAAAATGGATTTAGCTGCAGCAGCTGGATAAGGAGGGGAATTGATCAGGAAAGAATTTCAAGCATGGAGGTGAGATAAAAAGAAGGTATGACAGGATACAGAATGCGGGGTCACCAGGGTCAGACCTTCTGTACCTGATTCAATAACTCTGCTGGCGCAAGAAAGCAGCCTGTCTCTGAAGGCTGACCATCCAAAGCTGCTTATGTCTGTCTCCGGCTCCTACTGAAACAAATAGGTATTTTCCACAGGCATAGATGGGAGTTAGACAAAGTCCTTATTTAACTAACCTTATGGTGATGCTGCACAAAGCTGTCTTTGATTATTTCTCAACAGCTGCCAGTGTTCAGGTTACACTTCTCACACTTCCCTGGCTCTTATCTCTACTAGCTTCTGCTTTTGGCACTTATCAGCCAGCACACATATTAGCGGCTTTTAAGAGAAGACTGTGGAATAGAGAGGAAAGACATTACAAGAAATGTTTATGAAGAGCAATGCTTTTATAAGATACAAGGTCCAAGGGACTGCACTGAGATGGTCTGCATCCTTCACGGAGAGAATTGCTCAGTCTGCCCACCGAAAGAGCAGCGACCAATTACAGCTCCGTCAATGATCACTGCTGTGGTTTCTGTACACACTGTTGAATCTCTGTGTACAACCACCAGGTGAAGCAGTTAAAACAACACAGGCTCTAATACAAAATCTACAGGTCTCACCCAGCTCTAACCATCCATGATCACAGGTAATCACCACTGTGAACCAGGATTCTGATAGCACCAGCTTATTAATAATGAAGAACTCAATAAACTGGGTCAAATACACAGTACTGAACAAGTACTTTTGCCTGTACCTACAGAGCAATTCCCTTCATAGAAGGCACAAATGTTCAATACTCTGTTGAGTCTGACAGTAGGAAGCTCTGGAGTCTGTTCAGATGCTAAACCACCACTAAGCGCTGAGCAATTCTACTATTTCCTGATGGGAAAAGCTTTGTCTCCATCATAATAGGTATAGCCACATTCCTCCGTTTACAGTACATTTACAGCTGTGAAGTTGTGGAAGTTGAAAACCCTAAATCTACAGAAGACTGTATTACATCTCAACACGTACGGTTACATACATGACTTCAGCATCCAGCTGGCCTGCAAGCACTGTAGTCAAATTATGTCTGGGAGAGGCACAGCTGCTTAGAAGGCCATTTCTGTTGACTAGCCTGCTTTCTCCTGCAATGGAGCAGCAGCCATTAGTGAGCTGAGAAAAATGTTACATGCCTTCATGGGAACTGAAGCTCATCAGGAAACTTAGACCATCCCAAGTGCAAGGTACACATACCTCACATATCTGACCTAATTTTTGTCCTTTTTTTTTGTCATTGTTATTTTTTGTTAATGTTAAAGGAAAACAGAAACACTACTTTACATGCACAAGACTGACTTTGAGAAGAGACTGGGATAGCAAACTATGAGCACACATCTTGTGAACGCTCAGACACTAAATTATATCAAAAGGGAACAGCAGTGAACACAACAGAGTGACTGAGAGAACTTTCCTTCAGAGCGAGGCCATCAACACATTATCCACAGACCAGGGAAGTACCTACAAAAGAAAAGTCTGCTGTTGCATGTTTTGGCAGAGCAACCTATAAAACTTTTCCCTGTCTCTCGCCAATGTAATGGCACATTTTCATGTAAACATAGATGCAATAGCAGCATAGAAGAAACTTTGTGGCTTGTTTGTACAGTTAAAATAAGAGAAGCTCCCAATGCGTCATATTCTGTGCCTACAGAAACTTGCCTCTTGGTGTCAAAGGTGTCCCTTATGCATCATAAAGGTATTGGCAGTACAGAAGATACCACTTTTATCTCAATTATTCACTTTATCCAAAATTACTCGGAACATTTATTTGCATTAATCACATAAAAAACAGGAGTAAAATTGATTTTCACCAAGTACTTCCTCTAAAAATGAAACAAATTAAAGAAATTTCTTTTTCTGGTTGGCAACTGGCCCAGGTCTTGCAGTACAGAAATTTCTGATGCCTTCTTCTCAAACCTAGGGTGTAATAAAGGATTGTGATACACTCCAGAAACAAAAAAATAGAGAGAAAGAAAAAAATGCAGAGCTTCAGTTGTGGAAAGCAATGGGCTGTTCTGTTTAAAGCTTAGATTTATGTTTAGAGTTAGGGTTGAGAGAAGAAGAAAGCCTAAAGATAAAAGTTGGATTGGGGCTGCCAAAGAAGCTGAGGGTTGTGTAAAACTTGTTCCCTGAAGACAAGTCTTGGTCTTGGAAAGGGTTGAGGCATCTTGTGTAACGCTTAACCTAGAACTGCGGTTGGACTTAAGGTGAGAGTTGAAAGAGAGGAAGCTCAGAGTCACAGCTGTGCGGTTCTGCGAATAACAGTCCAATGAAAACTGTAGGCTGATGTTGTAATTTCTCCTCCAAGGTTTGTGAGTGTCTGGAGGGATCTGACCCCGAAACAGCAAAGTCAAGGAACAAAACCATTTAATAATTTACATCACGCTATTTTTTTAAAAATTTATTTCTGACTCACAACTGCTATTTGTGATGCTCAGTATAATTTTTCAGTAGCAGCACTGAGTTTGGGACCTACTAGGTCTGTTTGGGCCTCAGAGTAAATTATAACTACTAAACTTCTTCTCAATTTTCCATCAAGAATCTGGACTTGCCATCAATTTTACGTCCAAACTATCCCCTCCACTGCCTTCTGCTCTCTGAAAACACGCTCAAATCTAAAGTTTCAGAAATTCTATGAATCTTTCCTGATACATTTTTCTCCTAATCTCTGAAACCTGATCCACCAGATGGATGGGAGATCTTACTGTTTTTTGTCTGGCATCTGGATTTCATTAGCAGACTTATGCATGCTGAATCAGGAATGGGAGCTCAGAAGAAAGCAGATCAGAATTAAAATGATGTCAATGCTAAAAAAACCCAGCCCCACTCTCCAGCTTTGCAAACAAACACAAACTGTTAGTCACATTGTGAGCTTAGCACAGTTACAGCCCTTCTTTGCGATACTCTCTTACCTTATATTGCCTATCCTGTGCCTCAAGCAGCTACAGAGGAGAATACTTATCTGTGTCAAACTTCTCTTTAAAAAAAGTCCTTCCACTAGTTTCACACTAATACTACTACTTTTCAGGTTTATAGTGCCTCCTGTCTTCTATCTAAATTAATCAGTACAGTATGAATGGAAATAATTTATCACAAACCAGCATAAAATAACAGTTAAGACTTAGGAGACAGCCATAAATTATATCAGTAAGAGAGACAATTTTTGAAAAACTTAACTGGAAACTTAGCAGTCGCCTAACAGTTGGATTGTTAGTAACTATCCTCATTTTCACTACTGAACAACAGAAACAGTAATACATCTGTCAGCCCAGTACATAATGCTATGCTAACAGCCTCTGAATTACTGTTAGGTCTCATCTTATTTGTTAAGGCTGACAGTCGCAGGCATGCAACATTCATCTGTACAGCCCACCTTATCCTTTCTCTCCCTGCCCAGCACACAAGAACCTCCAACCCTCCGAGCATGCTATTTAGTCATAAATCCCTGCCTTCCACAGGCACTAGGACTCAAAGTATCATTTGTCATACAAAAGACTAAGGATCCTTTCCCCCACTTTTTGCTCGTCTAGTTTATCAACAGTGTAATCAGGCATTTAGGAGTGACGTGGCTGCTATAGAAAACAAACTCAGAGGTTATCTCTGCGTGGATGAAACATTCTGAGGGTCTCCTTTCTTCACCCATGTAAGATTCATGGTGCAGTCTTTGGGAGGGCTGAATGTGGTGGGTGTTCATGGCTGCCAGGTGGTGGGGGTAGGCTGGCTCAATTAAAAGTATGGACCTGTCTGGGCTGTTGCAGTTATCTATCTGTACCCACAACACGGGTCAAAATTAGAAACGGATTTGAGATCAGTGTTTTGTATGTGGAAACCCTGAACCTGGGAAATGTTCAGTATTACTCTGAACTAACACCCAAAATTACAACTTGAGACCATGTCAAGCTCTAGTTGAAATGTACTCTTCCTTTGCAGAATGAAAAAGGACTTGGTAATACAAAAGACGCTGTTATAGTCACACACATGTGTACTTCCCACAGTCAGGGAATGAGTTAGAAAGAAAGTAGCGAGTATCTTGCAGACAATCAAAGGCAAACCTGAGGATGAACTAGTAACCCAGGTTCTACTGTTTCTAAAATGTCTGCTTTTGACACTGAAATCCCCACGTTTCAACTTCAGTGCTTGTCTATGGGCTTTATTGCCTTCATTAATACCTTGGCACGGATCAGGCTCTGAAATGAAGGCTTACTCTTCTTAACATACTGCACAAACATTTTAGCCTTTTTTGTCACATGAAGGAAATTGGGAAGAAAAATCATGTGGGTTTTTTTTTTTTAAAAAAAAATCAAGCCTCTACAAGCCTGGGAAATGTCTCCTTAAACAAGTCTTCTATCAGCAACATCACGGACAATTTCTGTGTAAAATATACAAAGTTAAGAAAAGTTAAGCATATCCTGAGCATGAATTCATGTTCATGAAGCTGATGTCCATGCATCAGTGTAATGCAAAGATTTGTGTTCCTGATCCATGCTGCGCTGCTTTCTCTCCTAACTCACTCAGCCACTCTGAAGGATAAATAAAACCCCACAAAGAGCAGATGGGCATCAATTACCTAAGAACTTGTGCCCAAGAAGGCAAACGGTCTCCTGGGTGCATTAAGAAAAGTATGGCCAGTAGGTTGAGAGAGATTCTCCTTCCCGTCCAGTCTGCCCTGGATAGGCCACGTGGATTACAGTTCTGGGCTGCCCAGTTCAAGAGGGACAGGGAGTTACTGCACAGAGTCCAGCACAGAACCACTAAAATGACAGGGAGCTAGAGCATCTTCCTTTTGAGGAGAGACTGAGAAAGCTGGGGCTGTTTAGCCAGGGAAGGAGGAGACTGATGGGAAATCTCAGAAACGCTTCTAAGTATCTAAAACGTGATTGTAAGGATGGTGGGACCAGGCTCTTCTTGGTGGTGCACAGTGATAGGACAAGGGGTAGTGGATCCAAACTAGAATGTAGAAGATTCAATTTCAACATAAGGAAAAGCTTTTTTATGGTGAGGGTAACAGAGCACTGGAACAGGTTGCCTAGAGAGGCTGTGTGGAGTTTCCATCTCTGGAGACATTTCACGATTTGCCTGGATGTGCTCCTGCGTGATCTGGTCTAGGAGAATCTGCTCTTCAGAGGGGCTGGGCTAGATGATCTCTACAGGTCCCTTCCAACCCCTACCATTGTATGATTCTATGGTTTGATGATTCAGTGATTCTAAGCCTGTTCGTATCTTATTGTAGCTATAAAAGGGTCCATATCAAAGTAAGTGAGACTTCTTTTACAATTATCAACAAAAGTTAGATACAACAAAGTAACCTCAAAACTTCTTTTACATTTATCAATGTAAGTTAGATACAGTAGAGTAACATCAATACTTGTGCTACACTAGGGAAATGGAAGAGGACTAATTTTCACTTAGTATCTTAATGTCTTGAGAGAAGTGACAAAGCAGGAGGGAAAGGCAAGACTGACTGGTATATCTTGATGGCAGGAAAATGAGAGGGGCTCCCTAGGTTGAAATTGTGTCCTTACAATCTGTAGACTCTCTTAGGACAATCAGAAAAGCAAGCACCTGAGATGTCACTGCCAGCTCTTGCCAGCAGAAACTGCTGCTCTGCTTTCAGTGCTTTGCTTCTGTTCTTTGCTGCTTTTGCTACCTCTTTGCCAGCTTCCTCCACTGTACAGTAAGTTAAAAAGAAAAGGGAGGAATAGACCAAGCAGTTTACTCTCTTGGTTCTTCCTCCTCAACAGCCAGTGTGCCCCATTTATCTGACAACATCCCAGCCTCTGCTCAGTCCTTACAGGACTTCGGGGCATGTGGATTATGAGAAAATGCATTTTAATATCTGAGTATCAGGGAAATAAGGCTCTGTTAAAATGGGGAAGGAGAGTTGAAATATTGATATATTTGGCAAGTGTGAAAATTTTCAGACTTTCAAAGCAGAAATACCAAGATATAAACTTGGTATAACTGAAGCTTATGGAACAATGCAAAGTACATTCTTGCAAAACAAATTCAAGGCATTGCAAAGTGGTTTCTTCCACATCAGCTATCCACTTGAACCTCTCTTACTTTTTCAGCTGAACGCCATGTTGAAACAGACATTTTCCTACAGAGAAAGTTATTTGGTTGACTTTCTAAATACAGATTAAATGAAGCCACATTTTTATAAGTCCAACCTCCTGCTCAAAGCAGGACCAACACTGAGTTCAGGTGAGGCTTCGTAGGACTTTGTCCAGTTAGATCCTGAACAATTCCAAGCATGGATGAAAATTCTACAACCTGTATTTCATACTAAATCAAAATAATTTATGAAGTAAGAAAAAAAAAATACTCACTTAATCTTCCATTACTCCATTCTTAGCCATGTGAATAAGAAATAGATAAACTAGTGGTTTTGATCTGGTACCTCTCTCCCTCCCTTATCTGTAAATCAGCTTGCAGAGGGCTGGAAACCAGATCTTACTCTCCCTCTCAAGACAAATGCTTGCAGCATTCATTTCCAAGCTAAGTACTTAATTATGGTTTATCAGGAGTTTTACTGCAAACTAAGCAAATACCAAATTGTGAGTAAACAGAGTTAAGATTTAGACCAAGGAAATAGCTATTTTCAGTCTACAGCAAAGGAGCTAACAGAAGCCTCTCTGTAACTTTCACAGACGCATTTTCAAGATTATGAGCTGGATTATTAGTATGCTGATATAAAATAGCAGAAATGTAAGGCTGAGGGATGCTTTGGTATGTTCTCTTACTTGTCCCTGGACAGCATAACCTGTGACAATGCTGATGCATGCTTATACTGTTCTGAAAATCTTACAATGATCAAGGACCTTCCCAGGCTCTCTATTTCAATGCTTCATAGTGCTGCTCTGGACTCACCAGCTGTAAAGCTGGAAAACAAGGTTTTCTGCATTTGCATAAGTTATTAATGTGTCTTTTTGTAGGAGCAAATGACACTAGTTCTTCAGCCTTTCAACAGACTAAGTTCATATTTCAGAGACCCAAAATTAATTTGCCTTCTCTCCAGACTTTCCTAAATTACTCTTCCCAGCCTGAACCCAAATGAGGCTTTAGCAATGCTGAAACCTCACTCAGTTTAACTGCCAGGTATCCATAAGGGTTCATATTTAAACAGTATTCTTTTCCTGATATCCACTTTATTGCCAGTAGGCAACTGGCTTGAAATTATCTAGGTAGTGAATATACAAATGAGATTCAAAAGTCAATACAAATAAGTTGAAAAACCTCAATTAAATGAGATAAAATTCTGTGTCAGGTGACCCTCCAATACCTGCCACAGAGTCCACTGGTAACCATCCCACAGGACCCCAGATTCCAGTCAAAGGTTGCCACAAAGACCAAGGAAGCATGCCCTGTTACAGGATTCGCTTCGATCACATACATATTTTCATTACATTTCCCACAGAAATAAAGAGTTTCAACTTTTATCAGTAATAAAGACTGAACCACAGTACTGACAGATTAGTCATGGTCCTGAAGGAGAAGTTTGGTTTTGGCTGGCCTTCCAGACTTCTGAGAATGTAATGTCATGCAGTATGCTAGAAAGGAAAGGGGCACAGACAGAGTTCACTAGATGTTTTTGTTTTCTTTTTCACTAAGTGGTCTTATTCTGGTATGTCAGGGCTCAGTATCTTTTTTCCAAGAATACAGTTTATTAAACTTACTAGACATAAGTGACATATATTACAGGCACAGATTTAAAACTGGGAGCATGCTCTCAAAGCAGGGTTGTTTGGATCACCTCTACTCACGTGCAATGCCTGAGTTACTTAACTCTGATAAGTGGTTTAAACCCACACTATGCGCTCCTTCTTTCTAAAACAGAGTGCAATGATTATTTTCTGATGTTTCAGACTCTTAAACAGCTTACATTTCCAGAGGCAAAATGGATGTGAAAAAATTACAACCCACTGTATTTTCATTACAAGATTTCTGCAATCTTCAGAATAAAAGTAGAAATTCTCTAAGAAAATATATCCAGCTAAGCCCAGAAACTGAGAAAACTTGGCAGAGCTAAGTTCAAGTGTGTAATATAAAAACCTCCAAACCAACAACACTTGCAACAAATTCTGTAGTATATTTTATATCAAGTTGCCAAAGTGTCTGCATGTAGTAATGAATAAGAAAACATTATCCGAGTCCAAATCATATGAAAAAATACTATGCAGGTTCTGAACAGAAAACTATGAATTAATGAAGGCAGTATGCTCTGTATAAGCTTTTGAAAGCCTCAAATTTTTTCAGTATGTGTCATAAAATGGAAGCTTAGTATGTGCACAGGTATTTACAGAATGAGCACCTAAGATTTACACTTACAGACATATATTTAGGTGGAGAAATACGCACTATACAAAATAGGTTAATGTACCAAAATGTACTTCAAAGTTCGATGTATATAATTTGTTTTCAGGAGTGCTACAAGCAATTAGCATTAACAGCTTTTTCCTCTTTATAATACTGCATATAGGAACTTTCTCAGTACTGGTCTTATTAAAATAACTGCTAGGGCACTGTTATTAGTTTTGCCATTTCCTTCTTTTATTCTGTGTCCTGTATTTTCACTTTTACCTCTGTAAGACAAATACTAATTTTGGTTATGCAAATACAGCTTTATTCATATTAGAGATTTCACTGGCAAGCCTCTAATAACTCTCTAAACCAAAACAACTGAAGCATAAACAAGAGAGATCTATACAGCAACGGATAAAACGTCACCAAGTGTACCTGAATCAAAAACTAAGATGGAACGTACAAAACTGAGTCCTACAGGGTTTCAGATTCACAGAGTCATAGAATTGTCTGGGCTGGAGAAGATCCCTAAAGATCATTACATCCAATCATTAATATAACTGTACCAAACCCAACACTAAATCATGTCCCTAAGCTACATATCTACATGACTTTTAAACATATCCAGGGAAGGTGATTCAACTCCCTCCCTGGACAGCCTGTTCCAATGAATAACAACATTTCCAATAAGAAGTTTTTCCTAATGTCTAACCTAAACTTCCCTGGTGCAACTTGAGGCCATCTCCTTTTGACCTATCACTTGTTACCTGGCAGAACAGACCAACACCTACCTCTCTACAACCTCTTTCAGGCAGGCAGCAATAAGGCTTCCTTCCTCCTTTTCAGACTAAACAGTGCCAGCTCCCTCAGCTGCTCCTCATAAGGCTTGTTCTTCAGACTCTTCACCAACCTTGCTGCCCTCCTTTGGTCCTGCTCCAGCACTTCAACGTCTCTCTTGTATTGAGGTGCTCAAAACTGAACCCAGCACTCAAGGTGTGGCCTCACCAGTACCAAGCACAGAGAGACAATCACTTCCCTACTCCTGCTGGCTACACTGTTTCTGATAAAAGAAGACAGGATGTCATTGGCCTTCTAGGCTACCTGAGCACAGGCTGGCTCATATTTAGACAACGATCAATCAATAGCCCCAGGACTCTTTCTGTTAAACACCTTTCTAGCCACTCTACTCCAAGCCTATGGCATTACACTGGATTGGTGTGACTCAAGAGCAGGACCCAGCACTTGGCCTTGCTGAAATTCAGACAACTGGCCTTGACCCAATTGATCCAGCCTCTGTCCAGATCTCTCTGCAGGGCCTCTCTACCCTCAAGCAGCTCAACACACCTGCCCAACTTGGTATCATCAACAAACTTCCTGAGGGTGCACTCTAACCCTTTGTCTCATTGGTCAACAAAGACATTCAACAGGAGCGGTCCCAGTACTGAGCCCTGGGGAACATCACTTGTGACTGGTTGCTGACCAAATTTAAGTCCATTCACCACAATTCTTTGGGTCTGACCATCCAGCCAGTGTTTAATCCAGCAGAGTGTACATCTCTCCAAGCCTTGAGCAGACATTTGTTTCATGAGAATGCTGTGGAAAACGATGTCACAGGCTTTACTGAAACCCAGGAAGACAATGTCCACAGCCTCTTCCTTATCCAATGGGTGGATAACTTCGTCAAAGAAAGAGATCAGGTTCGTCAAGCAGGACCCTTCATGAAATCGTGCTGTCTGGGCCTTATCACCTGGTTATCCTGTAAATAGTGCATTGGCAGTGCTCAAGATTATTTGCTACACAGCTTTTCCTGTCACTGAGGTCACATTCACAAGTCTGTAGTTCCTAGGATCCTCCTTTCAACCCTTCTTACAGATGGGTGTCACATATGCTGATCTCCAATCCACTGGGACATCCCCAGTCATCCAGGACCACTGATAAATGATGGGTAATAGTTTACTGAGCACATCTGCCAGCATAACATCATCATTCTTGGGAATAACTCATCTGGCTCCATAGACTTATTTCTATCTAAGTAGTGTAGTAGAACACAAACCATCTCCTCTTGGATTACACACCCCTCAGTCTGTTCCACATCCCTGCCTCCCGTCTCAAAGGGCTGGGTACACAGAGAACAACTGGTCCTACTGTTAAAGACAGAGGCAAAGAAGGCATACAGTGCCCCAGCCTCTTCCTCATCCTTCACAGCTGTATTTTCTAGAGCACCCAATAGAGGACAAAGATTCTCCCTAGCCTTTCTTTTGTTGTTAATACATTAATAGAAACATTTTTGTAGTCTTTTATAGGTGTTGCTAGGTTGAGCTCTAGGTGGGCTTTCACCCTTCCAATTTTATCCCTGCATAGCTTCATTATATCTTTGCAGTCCTCATGAGATGCCTTCCACATCTTCCAAAGACCATAGACTCTCCTTTTCTCCCTGAGGTCCAGCCAAAGCTCCTTCTTCAACCACAACTGCTGTGCCAGACAGAAACGCCATATTCCCAAGAGACTGGGGAGACTGACCCCTCATCTCATAATTGAGTAACAATACCAATATTTCACTCACTTCAGCAGAGAAAAGATATGTTTATTTGGAAGCTATCACACAATATCCAAAAGACTACTATAAAAGGTAGCAACTGCCAAAAATTATTTTCAGAGTGAATTCTGTTTTTTTCTGTCTGTGTTCTCCTTTAATTCCAGAGATCTCTGAAACATCATCTTCTACTTCAGAAGAAAAATATACTTCAGGAAGCTTGAATTTGTTTTGCTTTAAAAAAAAATAAGACACGTAAGCTAAAAATCAGAAAGGTAAAGTATTAAAATAGTCTTTCTTTGTAAAGATGGCAGCTTGTTTCCCATTGCCATCTTAGCCAGCCTTTGGTACCTGGAGACAGCACAGCTGTGGGGCTCTTGAATATTGTGGACATTTCAGATCTCTACGCAACCATAAGGCACAAGACAAATGAGGTTAATGTTTCAGGCAATGACAATCACTGCAATCTTGCAGCCAAATGGCTTCCTGCTGAGCCAACTCTACTGCCAAAGATCTCCTATATCTGACCACATGGATGACCAGCCTCAGGGCAGCATGATCTGGTAGACCAGGCTACATATTAAGAAAAAAGAACTAAAATCAGCTTGACACTGATTTCTTCCACATACCCACATGTAACCACAAAATTAAATCCATGTAAACTCAAGCAGTCACAGGAATTACCTAACTGCTCTCACTGACCTGAATACATGTTCTAAGGTACTTCAGTTTCACAGCTGTCTGCTCTAAAGATCACTGCTGGCAATGAAAAGGCTCCTGCTGTTGGTCTCATTAGTACTCATCATGCCACATGTTCCACTCACAGATTTAAAAATGCAGTGCAAAACGAGGCCAATGCCTCCATGACATAAAGGCCCACGGCAGTACGGGTGTACTTCTATGAGAGGAACACACATACATTCTCCTTTGAGTATAGCATACAGTCGTGGAACACACTGTGTTTTGCATCTTCCAGGGACAGGACTAAATAGTTGCAGTTCACCAGGTATTTGACTGCAGAATGTTAATGTTTCCCCCTTTTTAGTATCCCACCAAATGTCTATGATGTAAGAGTTCCTTGCGGTGTAAAACTTCACAGGAATTGTCAGCACAGTTTTTCCAAAGAGCTTAGCACTGGCACATAGATCAGAGCAGGCTCCTTGGTCAGCATTCAGCAAACCATGGCTGGAACCATGTATTTTTTGAGTGACTAGGCCTGCACATACTTTCACAAAAGGATTTGACAGCACTTGAATAAAGTTAGGAAAGAGAGACCAGTAGATGAAACTGGTGCTTGGCAGAAACACAAGGAAGAGCAGTTTGGAAACTGTGAACACAGAGATGCTTTGCTGGGGGTCTTGAGCTTGAATCTACATGTACAAATCTTGCTGATCCTTTTGGTGTTAATCAATTACTGCCCAAATTGACAAAAGGAATAACATATGCATTACATGAGGTCTAGGATCTGTGTCTACTTATTTTCTTGCCAAAGGAGATTGTGAACTGTGGCAAAACTACAATCATTCAGCAACTCTTAGAACAGGAACTAGGTGGTTTATTCCTAAAAGTCCATATGTACTGTACCTAACACTATACCTCATTTATCCTGTACTTTCTTCCTATTAAACATATGTGATAGGTCTGACTTTAGGGTGATGACACCATGGAAGAGCGGCAATGTCAGTAACATACTGTGAAGGAGCAAGATTCATTTTGTACAGGCCATGCATAGTATGAACAAACCCACCGATTATATTTTGTACTACTAAATATAAAGGACAGTGATAATGGGTAAAAAAAATCAGCTTTTTAAATTAGGTCTTCTATGAATGCCTACATTTGCTACACAAATAAATGTCATAAAGGATCATATATCATAATGATTACTGGCCTGGAGCTCACGATACTTGACCTGGCAGGGGAAGGAAACCTATGGTGATGTATATGTAAGAAGTACACTGGCCACAGTACTTTTGAATACATGCATATCTTTACAGTGTTTATAAAAAGCAGAATTAAAGGAGTATATAACATCTCAAAACTATCACATAATTCTTTTGTTGTGTAGGAAAAACTCCATAACACAGCTCATTAGAATCTGTTTCTTATTAGGCAGCTATATAAAAAGAAAATAAAAATACACTGTGATTTCCTGATACATATTTTGCCCAAATCAGATTAGGTTTTCTCTTTTCTCTATCCAAATGTATGTACTTTAAAAATGCATAGCTACAGCCCTTTTTTGGTAGCATTTGCAAAATAAGTTTCATTTTTGACAGCACGAGCAAAGCTAAGCAGTACAATTTAAGCTATTCACTAGTGTGTATAAAGTTCAAATTAAGAAATTAGTTATTATTGAAAGCAGTGGTCTTTCTGATAAAGGCCTGGTCCTGTCATAACTCATGCACGCAAAGTTATCTGCTACAGGTCCGACCCCATATTTAGATAACATAAGGGAAGTGCTTAAGTTCTGTGAATGCTTAAGACTATTCTTTTTCAAGAAAGCACTTACATGCTAACTAGACCATGTTTGTGTTAGAAACATGCAAAAAAGTGTAATTAATTTCATATTACCTGTTCCTTGAGTAACATAAATGTTGGACTAGAGAAACAGGTTTGTGCACACACAGCAAAAGACAATGATGAGATCTGTTCCGGGATGCCAAACATAGATGTAGTCATGCATGCTTAAGGAGGTTACAAGCACAAGAGGAATAGTCCATATATTTTTTGTGAAGAGATTGAGAAAACCTGTCTCTGTTAGTCCTACAGGACAAATGCTGACAGAGGGTGTGACTGCAGCCTATTAATAAATCCTGGGATAAACACCGGGGAGGGAGAAGAGCTATTTCAGTAGAGGGCAATGTTGGGAGGAGAACAAATGACGATAAACTAACCAAGCGTTACACTTACGCTGGAAACGGACAGATCTCTAATGAGGGAAGGACTGAGATTCTGATGAAACTTGCCATATCATACCAAATATGAAAATACTTCCAAATTAAACCTGATTAGTTTACCTGGATGATAGTAGCTGCCTGTAACTGTAGAAGATCATGTGCAGTGAGCAAGCACAGGCCTTCTAATCTTGTGTTCCTTCACTCATTACTCACTAGCTCATAGGCCAACCACAAAGTATGCTCTGTAGGAAGTCTTTTCATTTCCGGGGATGTTACTAGTGAAATCCTTTTTAAAAATACACAGGATGTGCAATTTAATGACTCTGTCTATAGGAGCCTTGGTTCTTTCGCATCTCCTGGTTTTTAGGGTATGTCTTCAGTTTTCACACACTGTTCTTTCACGTCTAGTGTTTCAAATATTAAAAAAACTGTATTAAAAAATAAACACTGCATTACTGTTCCAACACTGGCACACCCACTTGCAACAATTGGTACGAGCTGCAGCTTGCACATATTGATTGTTAAGAGACCTGTTGCATTCATTTGGGTTCTTATGCAGTACAGCCATCTCCTGCCGTTCTCTTTCTGCCACATCATTAGCAGTTGTAGTTTTAATGCCCTTGTTAAGTAATGTGTGCTATTACATGTGTTTTAACACACTAAGTACATTAAATACAGAAGTACAAAAACCAGAGTATTTTTGATCTCCTAGAAATTTTCCTTTTTTTCCTTAAAGAAAACATTGAAATAATAGGAAGTACAAGTATTTTCAAGTGCCATACACAAGACTGCAAATGTACTTCAACTGCACAAATTGAATTAATCAAAGATATAGAGCTGGTGTCCACGAAGAAAATAGTTTAGTCTATGCAGGAGGAATATGCTCAGTTAACGCTCATCTAACATTACACTCGATTTCATGCGGACCTTGTTCAGCTGGCAGATGCTTTTCTGCCTTTATCTCAGCTTATAAGTCTGACTTCCACAACAGCAAATTAACTGTAGTTAATTTTAATGCAGATTAATTCTTCTGAAAGTCATACACTAAGAGAGTAGGAGGTTAAACTCACAGTGAAACAGATGCCGATAATGTCCCCATCTACGTTTCTACAGTATTGGAAACACTTTAATTTCCTTGGGAGTCTACACAGAATATTTTTGGAGTTATGAAAGTTCACGCTGCAACATGACTACATCCAGCTAAAACTTGAGAAGATGGAGAAACCTCGCACACTGTGGCTTAGTGTCAGAAAAAAATGTGCAGATTGGTAACTGGGTTCAGTACACATGGGTTTCCACCTTCTTTCTAAGGAAATAAATATTACCAGCTTTGACAAGACAAAAATTTAAAGGAGTCCATGACCATCACATGTTACCAAGTATAACAAACCCCTCCTATGAGATAAAAGACATTTTGCATCTTGTGTTACTGTATCACCGATTCTATGTTCTCATCCACTGCAACAATTTCTTCTCCTTTAGTCTATGCAACTTAATGAACTTTTATTAAGTGCCACTACCAAACTGACAATACCGTGCACTGCCTAAAGTGCATTTTACTTTGCCATACAAAGTTACACAGTTGCCATTATGACGTTTCCAAAACCTACTTATTTATGTGCCTAGATTAATTTTTTTCTTATTGGACTAGATGATCTTTCGAGGTCCCTTCCAATCCCTAATGATTCTGAGATTCTCTGATTCAATTGAAATACCATTATTATTTCCATTGGCATTATGATTAAAGATCAAAAGAACACATGGCTACCTTGGCACTTTGTAAGATGTTTCTTCTCACTCACTCTAGAGTGAGTGCTACTCACTCTAAAAATATGTTATGGTCAAATTCTGTCACTACATCAAGAAATGCTTTAATGAAGATTTTCCCATAATACTGTATATTGCTTACCTGTGGGCAGTCTTTGATGTAGTGTCCCTTGTTAAAGCAGAGGTGGCACAGGTAGTTAGGAGGTGGCCTCTTGCTGGGTTTTCTGGCTTCTGAAGAAAGGGATAGGTCAGAGAAATGCTCGGTGAGGGAGCTTAACCCATCCACAATGTTATTCAGAGAGCCATAAGGTGATGCACTCTTGTACAGACTGCTGCTCAGAGCCTGCAAAAGAGAAGAAAAAAGTAAAATGAAACACAGTACTGCATTAAGGATCCTTCTGAGACTGATCTGAGTAGGGGAGCGATAAAAACAGAATGCAAAACAAAGTGGTGTGGTTGGTTTTTTTCATTAATACCATAGCTGCATATTTATGGAAAGCAATTAATAAAGATGTTTCATGAAGACAGAGCAATTCAGCAGGTTGCTCCTCTGCTGAGGAAACTATTCAGCTTGCCATGGTTCACTTAATCTAACTTTCCCACTAAGGAACAATTGCTTTCTTGTGTTTTATACCTCACTTATGGTATGGTTACTACATGCAAACAAAGAGAGTAAATGTTTTGT
The DNA here is from genome assembly GCA_028565055.1 of Phoeniculus purpureus. NCBI lineage: Eukaryota > Metazoa > Chordata > Aves > Bucerotiformes > Phoeniculidae > Phoeniculus > Phoeniculus purpureus. The sequence continues at coordinate 6,743,660 of JAOXOE010000632.1, read as the reverse complement.
GTCCAAACTTATTTACACTAAACTGAAATAACAGAAAGGAAAAGAACACTAAGAAAAAGGTAAAGCTTTAATTTCCAATCTGGTTAATGTGAAAGTCAACATACAGTCATGTGTTCAAACAATAACAAGAACTATTCACATCTACATCTGGTGTTGTATTTTCTGGAGGAAACCTGCTGTGATTAAACACTTCCTGATAAACAGTAACTACCTAGTTTTTGTACTTCACCTCAATAGGATCTTTACTCTCTCAAGTATCAGGAGCTCCTAGTTTTTCATTCAGTAGTTTTAGCTCAAAAGAAACTACGCAGTAGTAGTTTAAAAATAATAATATATAATGATAAATCGTAATAATCACTTTAAAAGCCCCAACAACACGTGGTAATGAATCACTGTAGAAACAGGACCAATTATTGACAGTCCTCTTCACCCTGAAATGATGTGACACATCTCACAGGGTATTTCTATGTTGGATCTGATACACCTCACAGTAATGCTATGCTTATGTAATTATCCTGGCATTAGAGTATTACTGCTGGTTTATGAGGAAGTGAGGTAAGAAGTAGTCTGATCTGTGCCTCTGTGGAGATCTTTTTTGTTCAGTGCTATTAAATCAAAACATTTCAATGGAATACTAGATATATCATACATGTTTTCATGTATTATACACATATCAGAGACAAAACTGATTTAGAGAATTTGTGAAATAAATCTGACACAAAATTACATTTATCTCAGAGCTCTTGAATATTTAGAACATCTGCACAGTGAGCGTGTTTTCTGGGTTAAAGTCACATATCAAAAGGATCATATTGAGACTCTAGGTATAATCACCTGAATAAGTCCCAACTATCACTGAATTCCATCCCACTGCAGATGGTGTAAGACTGTAAATAAATACTGAGCCTAAATGGCAGGCCACCACCAACACAACGTGCTGACATCCACTGACCTTTCTACCGAAGCTGAAGCTGGTATACAGTGGCCAGGTCACTTTGAAGGGCCACAGAGTAGAGTGATTTCACAGGGGACTTCACATTGGAGTCTCCTTCACTGGAGATATTCAAGACCCGCCTGGATGAGTTCCTGTGTGACTTAGTCTAGGTGACCCTGCTGTTGCAGGCAGATTGGACTGGATGATCTTTCAAGGTCCCTTCCAATCCGTTATGATTCTATGATTCTAAGATTCTTGTGGCGGACAGCAGCAGCAAGCTGACAGTACCTACTGCAGAAGTTCAAGTATGGTTTTTGCAGGAGCAGGAAAAAAAAAAATCATAGAATCATTAAGGTTGGAAGAGACCTACAAGGTCATCCGGTCCAACTGTCAACCTGACCCCACCCTGCCCACTAAATCATGTCCCCCAGGGCCACATCTACTCATTTTTTGAACACGTCCAGGGACAGCAACTCCACCACATCCCTTGACAGTCTGTTCCAAACCCTGATCACTCTTTCAGTGAGTAATTTTTTTCCTGATGCCCAACCTAAACCTCCCCTGTAACAACTTGAGGCTATTTCCTCTTGTTCTATCTCTAGTGACTTGTGAGAAGAGACCAACCCCCACCTCTCTACAACCTCCTTTCAAGTAGTTGTAAAAAGCAATAATGATAGAAGAAAGAGCAAAAATTATAGAAGAGCAGTGATGGTGCAATTTCTGGGGCAGGTTTTTCCTGAGGCTCGGGCTCACAGAGTGACACAAGCAGCTGAGGTATTTATTAGGAGGGGCTTGGGGGAGAAGTACGTTTTGTCAAAGGCCCGGCTACCATTGTGCATTGTTCTGGGACTGTAGATCAGTAGGAGCAGTTCAACATTGAAAACACCAACGCCTGTGTCACAGCCAGCTACACTAACACTTCTGAACGCTCTCAGTGTCTGTGAGAGCTCCCATTAGGCAGCCAGTGTACCTCAGGCTTTCCAAGGGTTTGTGTGAATTCAGTAATGCAGGCATAGGCTCACCAGCCAGCTTCCCCCCAAGCAATAGTTTGGCTGAGAATTTAGCCCAGACTAAAGAGAGAAGACAGATCTATATATCTACAAACAGAGAAATACAGAAGAATGTAGTTCATTAGCTCAGATACTAATGAGAACATGAACAGGCAAATAGTTTTCTTCTAGACAGGCTAGTGCCAAGCCCCTCCATTCAGACATCAAGTCCAATACCAAGACCATGTTACTCTGCCTAGCTGAGCCTCTGAATGACACCAAGTCTGTGTTCTCAAGCTAAAAGTCAACCAGAAAGTTAAATAATACAAACTGATAACTGCTGAGAGACATAGAGGTTCATGCATTGGCATAAACCTGTTGCTTTCCAGTAGTGTGATCCCTGAATCCTAGCCACAATGCAGTCATGCTGCACAGCAACTTGTCCTGGGCACAGTCTGACTCACAGCTTTACACTCAGCTACTCCCTGACATATAGCAGCAACCAGTGGCTGTTCATACATCTCTCTTCCAAATCACTGTGAGGTGGGGTTGTTGATGCCTTCTGTGATGTATGGACTGTGTATAACCCCAGAGGATGCAGTTTCAACCAGCACTCAGGAAAAAGCCTTTAGGGTAGTGGAGTGCACTGATAAACCATGTACACAGAACAGACATGAATAAAGGAGGGGGTAGTAAGTGGTATTACAGCAACGAGATATGGTTTTCCAACTAAACTCATTCCTCTAATGGGGAATGAGTTAAAAGTTCATTTCAGGCACTACACAAAATCCCTTGCCAGTTTTTGAGGTTTAACAAGGGGTTTCCTTTTTATCTGTTTTGTTACCATAGGAAACAGCCACTCCACCAGCAAAAAAACCCCTCTTGATACAGGAGAAAGCAGGAAAAGATTATGCACAGCTTGCTGTGAGATGCCAGCAGGACACACACTGGGAATATAAACAAATTCCTCCTAATGTTTGCAGCAAAAAGGATCTTAGGGATTGTAGCAACAGCAGCTTTAAAAAACAAAGACTACACAAAACCTGGGAAAAATATAAATTAAAGACAACTATTCTTTCTATCCTTTTTAAGAGGAGGGAGGTAGGTTTAGTTGGTTTTTACCTTGTATTAGGAGAGATTATCAGGACTTAAGTACAGGTTATATATCTGTTCTCTTCACGGCTTCTTCCTGCAGGATTTAATTGGGTCGAGCGTCTGTTTTATCACGGGGAATTCCATCAAATATCGTAGAAACAGCATTATCATATACAGCTTCTCCAGTATTTGGTATTTCTAGTCTTTAGCTTGGCATTTGGTACAGTTCTCAAAGCTCCCTAAATACCAGTAGCCACATACATACAGTATGATTGTTTAATGGCATTGTTAAATGCAACTGAGCATGAAACAGGCATTCTAGGAGCATTATTTTGGCATTCCCAGCTGAAGAAGTTCACATCATATTGGAGGGTTTGGGAGTTTTAATCTTGATTCTTTCTACATTAAGTCTTCTGGAGAGAAAAGAGCCTTCTGAGCTGTTGGGTATACAAAAATCACCAATATGATTGAATGGGACTGACTAGAATTTTCCCTGTATTACCTTCTGTGACAGTCTAGGTTTTGTGCTTGTTGTAGTATTTGTATGCTCATAGCAATGCAACATTACACCTAAATTAGTCTCTGGACAGTCATCTTCAATGTAGTCTAGGAGGGGAAACAATGCTTTAGCCCTAAAAGAAGTTACAAAGATGGGAGGAAGAGATCAGATATGTTAATGGCTTTTACAGGCTGTTCGGACAGCAGAACTCACCAGAGATTTTAGCAACAGGTACAAAGCTTTGAGCCAAAAAGGAACAGGGAAGCATGATTAGCTCCTTTTTGAGATCAGGATGCTACTTTCCATAAAGCAGAATCCTACTCTGTGGATGTGAGTACCAAGGTTTATTTTGCCTTGCCTTTGGACTGTGGGAGTAAAACACTGGTCTCCTTGAAATACGTAGGATGTTAGTGACTAAGAGACTAAAGGCAAAATTTTGAATCCTCTTCATCCCAACATCTCCCAGCATGCTGGCTGGGATTATTCCCAGTCAGGTTGGCTTGCTGGACTGGCTGCAGAGACTCCCCACACTTTTATCTAAAATGTTATTCATCTATTCCCAATGCTGATTGTTCCTCTTGGTCTTCACTGGCTCATCCTTTGCCAACTCTTTGGTAAAACATGGCTTTTGGAGTCCATGAAGAGTCGCTCCTTGCCCTGTAGGAAGACACATTGCCCTACAGATTATCATACTACACACCTTATTTATCCCTTCCTCAGGAAACAGGACCTGATGGTGGGAATTAGCTCAGAAAGAATTTCCAGCTGTCTGCAGGAGATCTGTAGAGGGAGGGCTGTGGCTTCTCTCTTCCCCATGTAAGTGTCAGATGCAGCATCTTCATCCCTGAGCTGTGTTCTCTGGGAGGGCTTTTTGACTTCACCCTGTGCTTCTGCCAGTCACAGCATCCAGGTCTGCAAATCCTGCACTTTGTGCTTCTCATCCCTTCTCCAACCACTTAATGGTATGGAACTGCTGGGAGCACTTGTCCTGCTCTGAAACCAGCCTATAAGTAAGCAGTTTTAAACTCAGTATGTGGGCTAGCTAAATCTGACTAAGGAAAAGAAAAATAAGTTGCTATGCTCTGGAATATATCTCCAGCCTGGAACAGCCAAAAAGTTCTGCAGAGCTCCTTCAAAACCCCCAGAGGTGCACAGATCTTCAGAGCACCCTGAAAAGACAGTTTGCCTGCTGCTCATCCACCAGCAGACCTGAGACCATGGCATTCTTGTTCAGAAACACATCCTTTGCCTGGTGGTCTTCCAGAAATCTGCCTCAGTGGAAAAAGCCTTCTCTGCTCATTGCTTTTCACTTGTGTGGAACAAGTCATCGCACAAATAAGCAACTAGGACATGACTTCCTGCTGCAGCTCTCTGCCCTACCTCCTGTCTTTGTCAAAGCAACGAGGATCCCTGTGTCAATAGAAGCTCCTGGCAGGTATATACTAACTTGTGTGGGAAAACTTCACTTACTTGGCTGATCTCTAATCCTCTGAAATTCCAGTCATCCTCTGACTTCTTATATCTCTTCTTCTATTTTTTCTTTAATGTCTCCTCATACTTGACATAATCCTGGTTGCTACGCAGTGTTACCAGGCTCAGCCATCTGTATCAATCCCCCACCATGGGTGCGTGCAGCCTGGCTGTGGCATGAGGCTTTGCTGATTAACTTGCATTTTTGGTACAGTTATTTTGGATGCTTTGAAATATGCTGAAAATAAACCTGTTACTAACACCTTCCCCTTCCTAGTGCAAATTAACTTCAGGAAATTAATATTTTTTAAGTCATCCTTTGTGTGGTCTAGACCAGGGTGCAGACAGTAATACAAGCTGTATAGGTTAATTTACTCTCCACTTTTGGTGTCACTAGTGACACAGAGGAGCAAGGTGTGCTGAGGGGAGTGAGGAAACAGCATGGTACAACCACAAGTCAGAAAAGGTTTGGGCATTGACACGGGTTCCGTGCTGAGTCATCACACAGGATGATGGTGGGATCCCAGAGGCTGCTTCCTCTGCCAGAAGCAGGAGAAAGGCCAGGATCTGAGGTTTATTCCCTCACATACTGAACATACGTCCCAATCTATGTACTATTGAAAGCCAACAATTTGTTGTTTCATAATCCTTTGGTAGTTCCTGAAAGGCAGTGCCATGCATTTCCTAAAGCTCTTTAAACAGAAATGTTTTGCTTTCACCTTGACTGTTATTCTGACCTGTAAACAGAAAGTTTACAAAAATAATTGCCCAGCTCTTGATTGCTTTGTCTTCCTCCCTGCCAATGGCTTGGCTAGGCAGGTCATGCTGCATTTGAGCAAGGAAGGTCATTCACCAGCCCAGGCTTCAGCCATGCAAGTGCAAAAAAGTGTTAATGTTGCTTCCCACTTTATACACAGGAGCAGCCACAAGATTGCCTCTGTCAGACAGATGGTTACACGATTTCCCTACTTAAGTGCCTTCACCAGAGACACTTTGTTAAATCATGCCCCAGAGATTAAAGGTCTTGCAGGAATGAAAACACACTTTTGAAACAGAGATACCTCTTTAAACTACTGAAGCTCAGAAACACTCACAAGCCCAGAGGAGGTAATCAGAGGGAGAAATGCTGTTTAATGTAGTTTAATGGTTCTTGTTTTTCCAAATGAATGAAGCAAAACCAGACTGAATGGAGCAAAACCAGACCACAATAACGTTAGATTATTCCAAAATTCAAGCACCACCCACTGTAGGAGGGCAGATATCGCAGAGTGCCCTGAGTGATACCAGCATATTCCCACTGAGTGAAGAAGAAGGATTAACTGCTGTGAGAATTCCTTTCCAAGGACAGGACGATGCTGGATGATAGAGCATAATGATGCAATTATGGATTTTAAAGCACATCAATTTCTGCCATTAGAACAATTATGCTCATCTTCAATTTCACCAATATTTTAGAACAATGTTCTGGCATCATGAGAGAATTGACTAATATCTTCTGTAACAAAACAGGAAGACATCAGAGTAGCAACAAAGACAGTGCAGCTACAGCTCAGGATGTGCTATGGCTTCGATTTAGTTGTGTCAGATTTAAAAATCTTGAAACATTAGTTGCAGTGGGTGTTGAGGAAACTCCTCCAGTACAACAGGTACTGCACAGTGGGTAGTACTCAATGGCTACAGGGCTCCAGCTACCAATACCAGTGGAGTATCAAAAACAGTGCACCAACACTTCATTATCTGAGCAAGCAGTCATGTGTGTGACCCCAGGTTTTCACATAGTTCATCATCTTAGCATTACAACTCTAAAAATGAAGCATTACTGATAATAAATTCAAGACTAACTCCTACATATGGGCTGCTTAAATCAAAGCATTTGCAGTGGTTGCCAATATTTTAATGAACAAAACATCCATTCCCACATGAAGAAAGAAGAGTGGAGAAAACTATTCTATCTTATTTTGTGGCTGCAAGTTAATAGCAAGTCATAGAAAAGTCTACAGAAAGAAGAAGCAAACATAGGTCTGATCAACATTAACATGATAAGTACACTAAATTCTCCATCCAAACTTGTAAAATCTGCTCACAGTCCTTCAGGCCAATGCATACATGCTCAAACCCAAAAAAGCCTTTCACTATTAGTCACACATATGCTTCACACCCTTGCAAAACAAACTCCTTTCTTCGTCATCCTCAAACATGAAGGTAAATTTCAGGATAAACAAAATACAGTTGTGAAGTGAGTAAAACCCTGCTGTCTCCAGTTAGTCTATAGCCATACTACACATCCACATTCACACATAGCCCAGAATCAAAGAAAAGCCTTAGGTCTTCAACAACCTAAGAGCTTTCATCTACAGGCTCAGACTACAGGCAAATAGTGTCCACCTCATAGCGAAGAGCACAGACTGAGGAACAACCCCTCAATTCTCTCTCAATAGCCAATGTTGACTGCTCTCAAAAGGACCAAGAAACTAGGAGCCAAAGAGACCCCAGGAACAGCAAGGTAGAGATCCCACCAGTCAGCATTCACACTACAATACCTGAGTCAAGTGAGCCAGGCAGGTTGGAGAAAAACAGTCTACATCAACCAAGAACCCAGACTAATAGAAAAGCTCATGGAAATAAAACAGAGTCACAATCAAACTAAAAAACAAACCATGTCTAGCAATGCCAACTTGGATTAGTCTTAATCAAAAGTCAAGGACCAAAGGCTGAGTTTAAATAGACCTCCAGTGCCAATAGGCAGGGGTGTTGTGAGGGGAGCCAAGTGAGGCTGGTCAGGGCAATTAAGGCCCAGTTAGGTCCTGACATCTGCAACCCAAAACAGGGACAGTGCTATCACACAATGGACAACTCCCTGCTCAGACTGTTACCAAAGTTAATTCCACAAGAGGATTCCACAAGCTCACTGTAGTATTGAAAGGTAGGTTTTGGCAGAGGAGTGGTGCTGAAAACCCATTTATATTGGTCATGTATTATGTCATCTTCTCTGGCCCAGAGCTAATGACAGAAAAGTAGAGTTGGCCACAGGCAAAAAAAAGTGACACCAGCCTCCTGCAGGTCTGTGACCGAGCTCTTCTCTTGGCAGGAGTTTGCCTTGTCTCTTGGGAGTGGAATAAAAGTTGGTTGTGCCTCCAATAAGGACAAAGAACCATCTGCTGTGAAGACTCAAGCACCTCAGTGTTCTCCTTGCAGTTTCCAAAGCACAGCTGGAACTGGGACAATCCTGAGCCGCCACTGGGTTTATTTTCCACTAAGGTATGTGAAGAGGTGGCTTTTTATCCAGTGTCCTCCTCTGGAGTCAAATGACCAGTGATGCAGAAAACCTATACTAGCCAGGAAAGGATTAGTGCATTTTGGGGTACAATGGGGATGAGGGGTGTATCTATCCCTAGAGATGAGCTCACCTTGCTGAATCTCCAGCCAAGTGGCTTGGCAGGAGGACTTAAAAGGAGTGAGCTGAGCATGGGAAGACTCTGAAGATGTTTGTTTTTCTCAGGCTGGACTTAGAAGCAAACAGGAATCTGGTAATGCTTGTAAAATTACATTTTGCTTGTTTACTTCATAGTTGCACCACAGCATGTTATTCTGGCTAGGAAGAGCCAGAACTGCATAATTTCAAACCATTATTGACCTCACTGTGGATTTGCTAATGGGCAAGTAACTCTGTGACGTGCTCTTGCATGTGCTGGAGCTTCACATGTATGATTGGGCTGAGTCCTTCACGTTTCTGTGGGCTTCTCTGCCGGTCTCACCATCTTTTTCTGTGTTGAAGATGGCTAAAGAGGATGAACCCTGCCTTAGCCAGATCTCTTGCAGTGGGGATTTCCAGGAGAAGCTGTGTGAACTTACTTAATAACTTGTTGCCTTGATCAGTTCTTAAATTTCTTGCTTTTATTTCTTTGAACATAACTCAGCCTCTCCTAGGAACAGATCTCCTACACTGCCCTCGCTCTCTCCTGTTACTGTGTGTATCATCACAACTTTATTACCCCTTTCCTCACCTGAAACTGTAAACATTTCCTCCTTCCTCTAGAAGAGGTGCTGCTTTGTTTTACCTTCCTGCTGCCTTCTCTGGGTGCATGCACCCAATTCTATATCCCAATATTTGAGAATGGGGCTCTGAACACTGGAGAGTGCTGTGCTGAGTTATGCAATGGCATTACAGGATTTCAGGGCTATAATCCTTCCCAAAGCAGCTCACCAGAGGGTTAGGGAAACAAAAGCAGAAGCATCTCACTTTGTAATGATGTTGAAGCTCTTCTGGATTTGCTAGTGTCCAGCCTAACATGTAGTGCAAGTTGTTTCTTGTAATGAGAGTTGCCTATAACTTGGCCATAATAAAATTCAATTGTTTCTGTTCGTGGCTCTTAGCCCCTTCTAGTGGGGAAAGGAGAAGGCTGCAGATCGAGCTTTGAGGTGCAAATGAAATCCAAGCTGAATAGCGTGATGCTGATAAAACGTCTGTGAAACTGAACCCACCTTAAACTTAATAGGCTCCTCTAAGATGAGGAGTAACTCCTTGACCAAGTCTTTCACTAGAAGATCAGCATAATGGCACATTAAATGTGGTGTTAGAAATAGGGTCAACCTGTATTCCTAATTTCTCACTTTTCTTGTCTCTGCATGATGAGGGATGGGTTGGAGTGTTTTCTTCTACAGTGGGATGGTGGGGCAGTGAGCAAAGGTAACAGCAAACAGCATCCAGAGCAAGCACAAAGTGAAGAAACAGGGAAAATCAGTGACAAGTAAAGGCATGCAGCAAAGGAGGTAGCACAGATGTGGTTATGCAGGTGAGCAGTGGTGTGGTGTAGCGCACTGTGTGGCACTGTTGGCTAAGGAAGTGCACCAGGAAGCACTAGGAGTGTCACCATGGCAGGCTGATGCCTCCTCCATGTGAGTAAAAGTAAACCAGGTTAGACACAGTATTTGGAAAAAAATGAGCTAAGAAAAGGTGTGTCCATTGTGCTGTAGCAGTTGTAGTGCTGTCACTACAGTACTTGAGACATAGCTGCTGTGAGGTATTATCCCCTCAAACCCAACACAACTTGTGCCAGTGATGAACTTGTGATTTATTGTTTTGAATGGGGTGTCATGTGCTGACTTTTAGCTGCTTGGGTTGTAGAGTGAAATTCAGACCTTTTCTTTTGACTGTGACTGTAGACTGCACTTTCACAGAATCATAGAATCACTTGCATTGGAAAAGACCTTTAAGACCATCAAGTCCAACTACTAACCTAACTCTACCAAGTCCACTGCTAAACCATTCCCTTAAGCTCCACATCTACATGACTTAAACGTGTTGGTAGTATCCATTCTATTTCTAAGCATCCCATCACAGGCTTTCAGTTCCCAGAATACTTGGACAGAGCTTAGATGGAAGAATCCGGTGGTACTCTAGTGTGAGGGGCTGAAAGGCAAAGCTGAGTTAACCTCCTGGTGGAATATAAATTTATTTCCCACTCTAGAGATAGCCTTTGCCCTAGAGTAGGGTAAGTTCAGCAGATGCTTCTATAATGTTCGTGGAAACATTTTGTAAGGGCATTTCAACTCCTCCCCTCATTTGTGGGTTACACATTTCAGAGCACTTATTCAGAGGTGTGGAGACCTTCCCAAATCCTGCCTTTCACCTATGTTAAGAACCCTATTGTGGGAATAGGGCCCAAAGTATCTAGACTAGTACTCACCTCTCCATCAGTATACTGAGCAGAGTTGCTTGATGGACACTTCTGTCTAGACACAAACCTGGGGACTGATGGCTCTATGTGTTGAGATCTAACCAAAAGTTAGATGTGAAAGGTAGCACTTAAAGCACCTTTTCCAAGAGGCTTAAAACTTCATAAATTGAGCTCTGGTGGGCAAGAATGACATAGCCAAGCACAGAAGTGCTCATGGTTATGAGAGAACCAATTAGGGCATGTTGATGAATAATGCATGTGCAGATTAGGAGGGATGGATGACATCGGTTCTATTTTTGTGCTGTTAATTGAGCATGATTCTAGGACAGAAAAGAGCACAAAAGGAAGATGGGCAACTTTGGGGGAGAATCTGGTAAGAGAATCAGAAGCTGGAGCAGCAACACTTCCTGCCCATTAGGCTGCAAAAACGTCAGGAATTGTACTAATGTCCTCTACAGCTCCTAATTCAAGTCACTGATACTGCCCAAGAACAAAATTCAGACTGTAAATGATATGAGCATTTAAAGAGAGAGGAGTTGAAGTTGTCACTTTGAAATCTGATGGACTTTCTTGTATTAAGATAACATCTGCCATGCTTTCTTGGGGCCTAGTTATAGGGCATCAATCATCTCTATCTATCCTTAGAGTTGAGGTTTGCATTTCCCCAAATATGCAAGGAACTCTGAAGGAGAGCTGCTGCTGAGGAAACGTGGGACTGTGGAGGGAAATGATTTCTTGCTGCTCACATTTGCCAAAGTTCCTTCCATACTGGTGTGAAGCCATGTCATGGGAAGACCAGGTCAACACTAGCTGCTCTGCAGATCATGTGGTTGTCCCCCTGGGCCTGTGCAGTGGCTGGGGTTGCAAAAGCCAGGGGTTCTGTGTCAGTTTTGACACTGGCACAGCTGCTGCAGGCTCCAATAGGAGCTTGGCAAAGGTGGAAACATGTTCTAACATCCCTTTGCTTTGATATTTTCCAACTGCTAGCTGAGGGAATTTCCCCATGCTGAGTGTCTGCCCAGCCCAGGGCAAAGTCTGCTGCAGGTGCCTAGCAGCACTCACTAGAGGCAAAAGATGTGAGGGGAGAATGGAAGGCACACTGCTATGGTGAGCAATCAGCCCTGCCTGTAGAAACCAAGTCAATATGTGGTTTGTATAGTGCTTCTGGTGATGGCTGATGTATGTATGAAAGGCTGTGAAGGGTCTTGGATTGCACTGTGAATGGCTGCTCCACTCAAACTGAGTGGGAGCCACTGATCCCACCTGAATAACTCCAGACCTTCTTACTCTGGGAAGTGACATCTGTTTAACCTAATCTCCCACAGTGATGGCTCCTGTTTGAGGAACCAAAGATGGCAGGACTTGAGGGTACTTCAATTTTCTTGAGGAATAACACTTGAATTTTCTACCCGTGTTCTATCTGGATGTTCTAACTCCAGGCTCAGTGTTGCAAACCAGCAGCAGTAACTCACACATGCTGCTTAGACAGCAATGAATGGTGGTGTTGGTGTGAGTTGCTGGTGGCATCTGCTTCAGTGTGGTGGCTGTGGACGTTCTGAGGCTACACTGCACTGAGAAAGCATGGGTGAGGTGTACGCAAAGTGAGCAAACACTACAGTGGGACTGTGCAGGCAACTACTCTGTGCCAAACCTAGCCCAAAACATCCACTGGACAACCTAGATGTCTGATCACAAAGGTTCATTGACTTTGAAAGACAGTGGGTGTACAGCTAGGAATAATTGTCTAGGTCTGGTTTAGCTGCTTTAGCTAACTTGAGAGAAACTGGGAGAAGGTCTTACTTGCTGGAGTGCTTATAGAACGTGCCCTTGAAACAGCTATCCATAGCTGGGTTGTGCTTGTAAATGCTACTGTGGAGTAAATGCCTGAAGTGTGACTTTTTCAGACGTTGTAATATGGAATAAAAGCCAGTATGAACTCACTGCTCTGCTGAGGGCTCCTCTGCCTGCTTTAACTTCTGCTTGTTCCTTGCTGCCTCTGAGGGTTCTGCTGTCATCCTTCTCTCTGAACTTCTCTAGCCTCTGAGTGACAGGCCTGGTGTTTCATGCTAGGTGTAATAGAACAAGGTCCCATGAAGGATTTGGATGTGTGTATGTGGGGAGGAGGGTCAAGGCTTTCTGCGGTACCTCTTGCCTTTGCAAAGTCCACAGGGATGCACTATTGGTGAGATGTCTGTTTGGTATTACATTCCTTCCATTCTGGATCAGCTCTGGCTTCCCTGAAATCCAGGAGACCACTGATGGACTAAGGGTTCAGTTACAACGATCAAGCCAAGGCTGCTGCTGCACATCCAGAGTCAGAGACCAGCCTCTTGTTTTTCATGCTCTGGAAAGTTGACTACCAGCCGAGACAACCAATCAAGCACTTTCTTTGCTGATCTTATTCTTTTTCTTCAGTTTAGCAGAAGGAAACCACAGCTCCTGCTGTTGTAGAGGATGAGCAGCGTGCTGTCAGTGTGGTGTCAGCACTGTGTCCTGGGACTGTGGTCAGCCGGTGGAGGCCAGCGATGAGATCCTCTTTCACTCAGCACTCACCAGATCCCTTCTGAAATGCTGAGTGAGATTTCACATATCTGCTGATATGTGAAAGAGGTGAATTTTAGCGAGTCCTGTAGAGGCTGTGTCAGGGCTGAGGCCCAACAGGCTGAAGGAAGTGGGTGGAGAAAGGTTTAGGTGGACTCAGTGGTCATCCAGTACCTGTGGGAAGGACATGGGGGTGGCAGAGACAGGTTCATGGCGGATGAGGCGGCGGGTGCAAACACCAAGAGGCATCACAGCGGCATGAAGGGAACCTCCTTTCCGCTTTAGGCCTGCTGGTCCTGCCAAGGCCCAGAGCTGGGCTCTGCCCCTCGACAGAGAGGCTGCAGGAGAGACCCCCAAGCCCCCCTGACTTAATTACCACCAGACGCCGTGGCTAATTAATGTAATTAACAGCCTCTCACGAGGCGGGGGGGGGGGGTTAGGCTGGCCTGATTTATCCCCCATGGTCTCCCAGCCGGTATCGGTTCCAGTCCCCGGTGTCCATCCCGTCCCGTGGCAAAGCTGGACCCGAAGAGAGCGCAGACCCGCTCCGGCACCCTTCATCTGCTCCGTGCCACCGCCTTCCCGGCCTGCGGGACCGGGGGGAACCTTTCTCCGCCCTGCGGAACCTTTGCGGCGGAGGCGCCTGTTGCTGCCCGGGGGATCCTGCGGATGCTCCGGTGGGGGGCGGGCGGGGGGCTGCTTTGAGCAACTTCAGCTCTCAAGCGATCACTCAATT
>JAOXOE010000632.1:6693833-6722221 GCA_028565055.1 Phoeniculus purpureus | reverse complement strand
AAGGAGACTGAGAGGTGACCTCATTAATGTTTACAAATACGTGAAGGTGGGTGTCAGGAGGATGGAGCCAGGCTCTGCTCAGTGTCATCTAATGATAGGACAAGGGACAGTGGGTGTAAGCTGCAACACAGGCAGTTCCACGTAAACATGAGGATGAACTTGTTCACAGTGAGGGTGACAGAGCCCTGGAAGGGGCTGCCCGGGAGGGTTGTGGAGTCTCCTACTCTGGAGACATTTAAAACCTGCCTGGGTATGTTCCTTTGAGACTTGATCTAGGTGATGCTGCTATGGTAGGGGGATTGGACTCAATGATCTTTTGAGGTCCCTTCCAATCTCTCATAGTCTGTGATTTCATGTGATTCTTAAATGATCGCAGTTAATCATTTGTGGCCTATAATATGCAAAAGATCAAAACAGAGCAAAAGACTTCTCTAAGGTGAAGAAAACATAAACTAATGTTAGAACAAAGCTGCTCTTTTTGGGAGTACTTTTCCAACAAGGGGACTGTTATTTCTGTGGGGCCACACTTACTCCAGCTATTTACATTTGTTTACTTCACAGTGGAGACCATTAAGACTCTGGAATTGCTCACAAGAAAATTTGCCATTGAAGAATAAGCATTTCCATGCTGCCTCTTCCCCTGCTTTGAAGTAACGTGAGACATTTCTGCTTTCAATTTTGAAAGAGCTGTTTTTATTTAGTGAAGGAAGCCTGATGGCATTAATTAGGGAAGACAAGACAGTGTGGTTCTCTTTCGACAGATTGCTATTCAATTTTCCATTATATTCTAAATTAGTGTAACCAGAACTGTGTTCCAACAGAGTTTATTCACTTTGCTCACTTGAGCAGCTGCCCTGGCTACATCCTTGTTCATTTTAGAACTTCTGACGCTTCCCAGAAATGCAGTTGTCTTGTTTGTGGCTCAACCTCTGTAACCCTGGTTCTGAATGGAGTACTTGTGGACTGGTGTGTTTTGAGCAAGAAGATAAATAGTGGTTATTTCATCTTCCACATAGGAGATTTAAACCTATCCTAGGGGACAGCAGAGACCTTTAACTTTTTAAAACTCTTCTAAACAGCCAAGCAGTGTGGCTGTTGCCACTCTCCACTTACAAGTTTTATGGAATAGTGAGGAGTCTAAGAAAGAGGGTCATTAGTTCCTCAGTGTTAATAGGCATAATGGTGACTTCCAGGGCATGTGTTAGTGACAGTGGTGGAAAAGCATTTTTTAATGAATGTTTGTGCAGCCTGTGCTGCAGATACTTCTGTGAGAAACTGGTTTTTGTTTTGAATAGCAACAAGGCTCAGGGCAGGCTCTTTGTGTTACCTTGAGATCCCTCAGGATGTTGCAAAAGCTACAGCAGCAGCTGCCCTCCCTCTTGCCACTTACGTCTTTGTAATGGAACACAAGAGCATCTGTTCTGGCAGGTCTAAGACGGAAATGTCTTCCTTTATCCAACTGTATTTATTCCCCTAAGAAAATATCACCATGGAGGGCAGTTTGGCTTCTTGTCTGAAACAGCAGAATACAGAGCTGTTGAATAAAGTCCTCAGGAATATGAAGCCTGAGGTGGGAAGCCTAGAGCATCACCCGGGCTGATGTGCAAGTGTGTTCCAAAGCCATCAGCTGAGAATAGTGCAAGTTCCAGGTACCCAGTAGTAGATAATGAATTGAACAGAAAAAGTGTTGAGGGCAAATAGATGATATTGTTGCTGTGATCATGGTTCAGTTTATCTTCTGATTGAATCCTTATGGTAACCAACTGTGCAGTTGACATGAGATGGGCTCATCAGGTGTGGGCAGCAATAGGCGCTGGCTGTGCTTCCAGGCTCATAAACTGTATTGTGGAGCACAGGGTCACGGAAAAGAGGCATCATAAACAATTTACAGGTTTCTGTTGTGAAACTGTAGCTAAGAAGGAAAGCAATTAATGGAGGCAGAAAGGCATCACATGGTGTGTTACTCCTGTGCAATGTGGACTGCTGTTTGGAACTGAGCCTCTGCTTAAACAGGTCAGCACGCCCAGATGGATAGTCACAACTTTGCAAGCACACAAGGGTGGGAAGCGAAGAACAAAGCTAATGCAAAGGTAAAGCTCAGTTCATTCAGAAAAAAAAATAATGCTTACCCCTTGTGACTGTATTTTATCTCACTAGTAAAAACTTCCTGCATTTTTGGTGTTGAGGCAGCTCCCACTCATTGAATTTACGCCCTATCTATTTGCTTTTGCCATGCTCCTGTTAAACAGACCAGTCACTGATGTTTCATAGGTGAAACTGCAGAGCTGCTCTGGTCCTAGTCACATTTATTTAGCACCCTGGCTGCAGTGCCCCCCCTTACTGACAGGAATTTTCACCTTAAAGGATCTTGTTGAGATTCTTAGACTCCTGTTAATAGAAGCGATGCATGAATTTACTTCTCTCCTTATCCCAAACCTCATCCATCTTTCTCCATTTCTATTAAGGTACCAGTAAACCTTCTGGGTCCCTTTGTGGTAATTCTGCTAACAGAAATAGAGCCTTATTTGCATTTCCTGCCATTAGAGTGGCCTTATTTTTCCCCAGTCTCTTCAAACCATATTGAAAACCTCTTTCTTCACTTGCCTCCTCACTTCTGCTGTTTCTCTGGTAGCTCTATGTTCTTCAGTTTTGTGGAGAGTGCCGTCTACGTGTAGTTGAGCACTCGGACTGGTGGGGAAGGAGGCTGTGTCAGCATTTTCTGTCCCTGTGCCATTACTGCCCTCCCTATGAGGGAGCTGGGGAGCCTTTGTGTTTCTGCTCCTATGGTAACGATGATTCTGGACATCACTGGGTGAGTGCACCTGATTGTCCACAAAATACCCTTAAAGAGTCTCCAAGAAAGTGCGAGTTACACGGTCCCCAGATGGGTGACCGGGCATTTTTATTGCACAGAGGCAGTGTCAGAGGTGTTCAGTCATTCCCACGTGTAGCACTGTCACATCAATGGCACCTGGCAGTGCTTCTTCCCTTAGCACAGCTACTTGACAGCTGTTGCCATGTTGAAAAGTGAACAAGTTTGAAATGGGAGCTGAAGACTGGTGCTGCTAAATTTGTTTCAGCATCGCTTCAGAGCAAAGAGCAGGAATTGCATTTGTGTAATTCGAAGTTGTTCTGACAGCCTGTCATTGTAGCTGCCAGCATTGAACTGCTTGTGGTGACTTGAAAAATTGCTACCTGACACTCGCCTTTAACATGGTCATGTTGCCAGGGCATTCCATCAAGGGCTAAATGTCAGGTTCAGCATGTGTCCACTGCATCTCAGAGCATGTTTTCAGGTGAAGTTACAGATTTAAGAGCTTCCTCCTTGCCCTCTCATGCTGAAGTCAGCCCTTGTGCCCCTTGCATTGGCTAAGCATCCCCCTGGGTAGAAAAACGGCACCTTTCCACACAGCAGCAGAGCAGCCCTCAGTGAGTGAGATACTTGTGATGAGTGAATTCTTAATCCACACCACAAGCTAGTTCAGGTTCAACAGATGAAAGTTACTTTATAGCTGCCGACGTAGCCTGCTGCCAGGTGGCAGCCATAAACAACTGTGGTGTAATGCCACAGTCTCACAACTTTTCCATGGTGGATCTTGCTCTGCGTCCCAGGGCCCCCTGTGGGCTCTAGAAGCAGTGGAATCTCAGTGATTCACACAAGTGCCCCCAAAGGGGATTCATTTAACAGATGTGGTTTTGAGAGAATACGGTGCTGCATCGCCTTGCCCTGCCTGGCGTCTTGTACATCAGAAATCCCTACTGTTTTTGGCTGAAGAAGCATCTGTCAGGAGTTGCCTGTTTCTTTTCCCAGCTCACCTCCCTCTATGAGGTGTGACCTGTCTTGACTGCAGTGAGTGTCATTGAGGCTCCAGCCAGACTTCTGAGGCAAATGAAAGGGAGAACACTATTTCTGATGCAGATTTTTCTGTACTGTTCATAGCTGTGCACTGCCTATAATTGTCTATAATCACTCCTGCTTTCTTAACATCAGAGACCACCACTACGGTTTCATACCTAAATCAAAGAGTATAGATTAAGGATTTCATAAAACAGGTTAGAATTTAAGGCTCTTCAAAAGATGTGATGAGTTTATTGCCTTGTAGTTCTTGCTCTATCAAAAAGTATTTGAGTAGATAGAAAAGACTTATTTTTCTTAATGATAATTACAAGGAACACCCAGTTGTTTAAAACTGTTTTAAAAAGTGAGTCACAAACACAAAAGAGAAAATTGCTTCGTTTTTCCTTTATCTTCCTTCTTGTAGAAAACAGGCAGTAACTGATGGAATCTGAACAAGTCTGGTATAGTCAGAGTATTAGAGAGATAGCAACTTTTAGAGTTGTCCTCAAGTCTGTGGTATCAAGCAGCTTCAGTCTGGCCCACCTGCATTGAACACGTGACAGCAGTACTGATCCCTCTGGCCAGCCTGACTTCTGCTGTGGTGCCCGTTATCACCCCAAAGCGACACCCTACCCAGGCAGCTCTATGTCAGCAGTGGGACGGGGCAGTCCAGAAGGAGCTGAACTCCAGCTCTCTTTCAGTGAGAGCTCACTGATAACTCACTTGCAAATCAACATTTGATGATTAGAGTTAGCCTGGTGTTTCCCAAATACAGGTCCATTTTCTATGATGTTGAATCTCATGACACTGCCCTGGTTTGATGAAGATATACCCTGCAAGTATCTACTATAAAAGCACAACATCAAAGCACACAAAGCTCAGATGACTGCAGAAGTCACAGAGCCTTTCTTTCTTTCACTCACAGATTTTTGCTGCTTTTACTTCTTCTTCTTTTTTCTGCCTCTGGGAGTGCAGATAATGTGTGGATATTAAAGAGCAGTAAGTACCTTGAGCTGGATGTTGCAGGCTTCAGGCTAGCTCGGTGCACATTAATGAGTTTAAAAATGGTCTGTGTACCGAAATGTAAGGCTGCCATCAGTCTGGTGCTACCTTCACTGTAACAGATGTTTACTTCAGAAACTGGAAGTTTTTGTATTGAGGTTTTGTAGTTCTGGTAGAATAACAGAGTTGATGAAGTCATGCCTAAACCAGCTGGGAGGTTTGCTGCTTTACCCACTCGCAAATCAGCTGGTGAGCAATAGCCTGTTTGGGAGGGAACCAGGGTAAAAAACTGCCATCATGTTGCTTTGAAGACTTGGACTCTCTCTTGAGACCCTCCACAATTTCTTCCAGGTCAAACCATCGGGCTTCCTCTAGTTCCAGGCTGTCCATGCTGATCTGGAAAGAGTTGAGAGAATATCAGTCCCTTAAATCAAGTTTAAATGTGGGCAGTGGTACCTGGCTTGTTCTTGCCAAAGGTCCTCTGCCAGAATGACCAGAGTGCTTTACCCATGTCTGAATTAGGTCCTGACACTGATAAAGGAAAGCATGTCTAGACGTGGAGCTTAAGGACATGGTTTAGTGGTGGGCTTGGGAAGTTAGGTTAATTGATTGGACTTCATGATCTTAAAGGTCATTTCCAGCCTAAACAATGATTCTATGATTGCTATCCATCAGTGCTTTGTTGTCTTAGTCCCCCTAGGGAACCACCAAATCAGGTAGCCCTATTTCATCATGGCTCTGGTCTGCAAAGTACCAGTGGCTGAGTACAGAAAGCAAGTCAGAATCTGCATATTCTGCAGACTCTGAGATGATTATGGGTCTGAAGAATCTGCCTTAAGAGGAGAGGCTGAGAGAGCTGGGGATGTTTAGCCTGGAGAGGAGGAGACTGAGGGGAGAACTCATTAGTGCTCATAAATATTTAAAGGTCAGGAGGATGGAATCTTAGTGGTGGCCAGCAACAGGACAACAGGCAGTGGGCACAAACTGGAGCACAGAAGATTCAGTCTAAACATAAGGAAAAACTTCTTTACTGTGAGGGTAACAGCACTGGAACAGGCAGCCCAGAGAGGTTGTGGAACCTCATTCTCTGGACTTTAAAACTGACCTGAGCACATTCCAGTGTGATCTGCTCTAGCAAGGAGACTGGTCTATGTGATCTTTTGAGGTGCCTCCCAACCCCTGCCTTTCTATGATTCTGTGACTCTCTGAAGTATATTAATACTGCAAAGTTCAGAGGAAAAAAATTTAGGAGTGTTGGGCTCTGGGCTTGTCTATATATACTGTAACTGTGAGAAATCTGGCAGGGTGCAACAGAGATACCGTCACTTTGAAGTCTGTTGTGCACTTGCAGACAAAGCTGATGGCAAACTGAATTTAGAGAGGATCTAATGCTCTCCTAACTCAAGTCTGTGGGCTGAAAGAGATTGTGCTATGTCAAGTGAGCAGTGGAACGTGTCAGGGGAACCTCAGCCAGCTCACCTTAGCCTGCTGGGCGCTCACCAAGGCATGACAAGCTATCATCAAGGTGCTGCTGGGGAAAGGCCAGTGCTGAGAAGCTGAGTACTGGAGTGACTCCACCTCCAGGCCCACTTCTTCTGCCACCTCACGCCGCACTGTCTCCTCCACATTTTCACCTAGGAGTAACCAAGGTTACATAAAGATAGCCTGGCCTTAAAGCAGTAAATGATGGCAAAGAAAATGCAGGTGCATTCAGTTCTGAGGTGTTCCAGCCCTGACGGCTGATGCACACATGACCTGGAAGCATGCTGACCTGGAAGCACTTGTCAGCAGGGTGCTGAATTAAATTCATCAGTAGCGCTCACCTCCCTTACACGGGGGCATCAGAGACATGTTTGGCTTTGTACATACATAGCACGTGAACAAAGCAATGCTGCCTCTCTTCATCATTTCCTTTTTTAAGTCTTTTTCCCTTCTACAACACGGAGTCTGTTGTTTTTCTTCTGAGCCAGACTGCACTAGACACAAAATGGACTAAAAAAGTGTCTAGAGTTCTAACCTGAGCACTCTCATATTTTTATTTACCAACAGGGACTGGAGCAACTGATACCCACCCGTAATTCCTGCCCCCTTCAGATACATACAGCTGCTCTGGATTCTGTCTGAATGCCAACACCAGTCTATTTGGATCCAGTATTTCCCTGGTTTGCATCCTCTCTGAACAGGTGACGTCCCATTGTTCTGCCCCCATGCTCTGCACATGTGACGCCACCATGCTGGAACAGAGCTTGCCTTACCCACGTCACAGAAGCCCGACAGAGCAGTGTACATCCCCTGCGGAAACAAGGGCTGGCGGACTAGGAGGCACCGGCTGCCATCAGACACCAGGGTGATAACTACTGGAGACACCTAGCAAATGCACCAAAAGCAAAGCAAGAATTTCAGGCCAAATGAGTAAGTGCACCTGGTTGCTTTCCCTAGCTGGCTGCGAGTCACTGGATGAACACTAAAGACAAAGTACCCAGCCACACCAAAGCACTCCAGCTGCCTTTCACGCATCCCCCTCCATGCGACCCTGGTGGGCACCACAGGGACCCTGTGCTAGTTCCCAGTGCTCACCTGTGGGTAGTAAGTTACCCCACTGGCTGGGCAGACACGCTTGCTACCAGATACATTTTTCTGAGTGGGCTGACCAGTTTTGCTACAGTACTGGTGGGTATCATGCCACTGGAGAAGGGACTGGGCCTGCAAACACCAAGAGAGAAACGAATGTAAATGTTGTTTACACCACGGGCAAAGAGATGATTCAGAGCTGCCTCCCTGAATGATACTTTGCTGTCTCCTCCCCAGCATGCAATCATGTGGATAAACTCTCATCATGAGTGGAAGCCTCAGAAAGGTAAAAGGAGGACAGTCACTGCTTTGAAAGGTGGTGAATTCTGCAGTCAATGTTTTCTGCTTTTTACTTTAGCATCCAAATCTGAGCGTGTTTGAGGCAGGTGGGGATGAGCTGTTCTTTCTTGGGATGCAATGGGAATAGTAATGGGAACTGACCTAAATTAAGGAGTTTCCAACGCTGAATACCTTCCTGAAAAATAGCCACCTGTCTGTTTCTACTGCAGGTTGCTTTGGGAATATCAAATTTGAGAAAAGTGATGTAATCTCTTAGAGTCTGTTTGTACCTAGGTCACTGAAAGTCTACAGTAGGTACTTCTAAAATACATATTAAATCATAACACAGCATGGGAGACTAATAGACAAGTTGATGTTAGGAACTCAATCTTATTAAAGACCTGGTACAGTACCGAAGCCAGCACAGGAGAATCCTTCCCATCTACTATGAAGAGAGCTTTGCGTAAGTCAGTGAACGATCCCTTGAGTTCAGACTCAATGGCTGATTTCTCCAAGATTCCTGTTTAAAAAAGCAACAACAAAAAATCTTTCATCTCATAAATTGAGAAATTACTGTCCCAGCCTTATGCCCCTCATTGTTCGGGTATACAATTTCTGGAAGTTCCCATGGAAGTGACATCACATCAGCAGTAACATTCCCAAATCTTCTGTTACCTGCCAACAGCCCACCTTTACTAACACACACAAGGGAACAGCAGTGCTATCTGTGGCTCTGACCCACCACGGTCACAATAGCTCTTGCAGAGACTCAAACAAGTACTCTTTGGCAGACAATGTTCACTCAGCAAGGACTAGGGATTCTGCCCAGGGAGCATCTTCATCTCAGCGCATCAAACACGATGCTGACACAGGTGGAAGAGGAGTCATCCCAACCTAAGTCCAAGGCAAAGTGTGGTACGTGGTCATCTGAACAACCAATCAGCACCGACTTCTCTAAGCACTGTTCGGTCTCTCTGAATTTTTCCAGGATTCTTTTCATCTCTAAACAGCAGGGAAAAGGGAAAGAAAAGGCCTTGATGAAAGCAAGTTCTTACAACCATGATACTCTGTCTGGTCTTCAAGGCACATGTAATCTTGGCTCGCTGCAGGCTGCCCATGTGAGGAAGGGGACTAGGCAAGTGGTTCCACCTGGATGAAGACCAAAGCCTGGCTTTCCTCCTCACTGTTGGAAGTTTTTACCACATCAGGCTAATGATGCAAATGTTTTCATACTTGGAGAGCAGCTGGCCATTCTGTTCTACACCAGCCAGTTCCTTTCTCTCAAAGGAAGCTTTTTCTGCCTTACACCAAACAACCCTTGTCAGTTAGACCTCACTTGTTTTCCTGCCAGCCCTTTATCTGCAATGGTTTCAAACCAAGTGTCTCTAAACAGATTGGAAGTGTGCTGACATGGTATGTGTGTGCAAAGCATGAGCTTGTGTCTGCATGACAAGTATTTCAGTCTAAACAGTTTTTAGGTTGTTAACAACTAGTGTACTGTACACAGCAGGGTGTTCCTGCACAGACTGATAGATTATTCAGCCCCCATGTAAGAGGTTTCTTACAGCAAATCACTCTGTATCACTTCAGCTATGCAGTCCAAGTCTTTCTTTCCAGACCTGCTTACCTGCTGCACTGAGCTGTGGCACCAAGTATTTCTTCCCATCTTTCTGCAAGAACGGGGAGAGATTGTGAAAGAGGTAGAATGACCCTGAGGTCCGGGCTCGTCTACAGAGGGTATCGTCTTCCTTTAGCTCATTTAAATATCTGCAGGATAGCGACAAGATTAATTCAAGATCATGCTGAAATTACCTGTGACATATTTAACTGCACAGAGCAGGGGAGCTGAACAGATAGTACATATCTTAGGTATTCCAGTATACTTCCCATCAGGCTGCACGTGTTACTGCAGGGTATGTTCTACCTGTGGCAGCGACACAAGGGTTAACAGACCAAGCTGAAGTCATAGGGCCCATCTGGCTGGGGCCTGAGTTAGGAAAAACAATCATTAGAAAAAGATGTGCACTCCATTGAAAATGGGGTGAGCAGCATCACTTCAAGTCTGCCTTGTACCATAAAGAGATCTTTAGCTAGGACAGCAAGCATAGGCATTTATTAACAGAGCTTCAGCCTGAAAGAACTGGCTCTTATCAGAGTGCAGAGGTTTGACTGTTATTGTTTACAGAGCCCACACAGCATTACTGTATTATTGCTGAACTGTTAAAAGATTAACCACTGCATTAGGTTTAGGTAGGGCTGCTGATGGCAGTGGATGCAAAAGTGACAAACTCTTGTGCTGTTACACAAGAATGAGATGAGAACTTACCTCATTTTCCTAATGTAGGTAGAGTGTAACCTGCAGATCAGAGAGGAAGCTCTTCTACACACTGCTCGATAAACCGGAGCCATAGCCAACACCTACAGGTAGCTTGCTCTGCCTAGAAAGAGACGTACAGACTAATGCAGCAGCCCTGCAAAGTCAAGTTTGATCTAAAAGGTGCAATAATCCATTGCTACAAGAGATCACCCTCTCCCAGACTCTGCAGAATGCTGTTGTCTGCTTTCTAAAATTATTGGTTTGGTCTTAGTTTCTATTCACACATCACACCCAGTTTCAGGCAATTTGTAAGACTACTTAAAGAGAAGACAATTAGTTTCCACGTGTGAGTGCACTCAGGTCTTATAGAAATTGCTATTTAAGACTGGGTTAAATATTCCTGTCCCAAACCCCTGTATCCCTGGGGGGAAGAGCAGCAAAGCTCCTTGTTTGTGTCCTACAGAGTTGTAATGGCCTTCATCCAACTGAACATCCTAGTACAGCACACAGAAGAACTGTGGGAAAGGCACTGATGCCAGAAAAGAATAAAGACAAAATATCAGCTGTGGAAGAGAATTCCCAAGTTAGATGAGCAACAGCAGTTACAGTTGAACTGGATCACGTCCAGCTACAAATGTGTTCTGTGCCAAAGGATCCTGCCACATTTTCAACTCAGGCCACCACAAGCTGCAGCTTGAACTCAGCCTCAGGATGTCAGAAAACAGCCAGAAATGCTACCATCGCTAACATTCATCTGAAACAAAAGTGAACTGTGATTCATAACCCTTAATGGATATTTTGAGTATTTAACTTTTCAACTGCAGAACTTGAAGGCCTTTAAGGAGGAAGTAACAATTTGCTTCAATTTACAGATATGTCAGCAGTGCTAAAAGGGAGCCTGACAGTCCTTTCTGGTGAAGGTCAGTGATGGCTGCCCACTCTGGACAGTGCCTGAGCAGCGGCTCCTGTCTGTATGCGGAGGCTGCGCCTTGTTGCTTCTGACTTCTCTGCCTGGGATTCCTCTTTCCCACCATCTCAGCCGAGGGTGGTCTTCACTGGGACGATCCCTGGGGAGACACTGGAGCCAAGGCTGCTGCGAAAGTCGCCGGGGAGAGTATCTGCATCCCCTGTGGGAACTCGGCATGCTGCCGACGGGCTGGGGCTTGTAGACGCACACGGGGACGAGGACTACGGCAAAAACTGTGTCTGCAACAATCTCATGATGCGATGGTTACACGTCTGCCACTCCTCCACCCCCACGTCTCGCAGAGCTTGGCGTGTGAACATCTCCAGCTCATGCGGCAGCCAGCATGGAATTGAGGCATTTACAAACAGCTCTGCACTTTGCTCTGGAACCAGCAGCCAGTGGAACGGGACAAGAGGAATAGCTTGTACCTGGAACACGAAATGCACTGTGTGCAAGCATTTAACCCTTGCCTTTTCCTAGGAGCCACAGTGCCAGATTATGGTCAGGATCACTGAAAACTCTGAAAACCTTGATCTCAGGATATCAGCCCAGGCTCCCCACTCTTGCCAGTAAATCTCAGCTATGGGTACAGCCGGCCGGAGGTAGGTCTCAACCGGTCACTTCCCAGTTTCCCCCACTTACTGGGCTCTGTGCAGAAGGAGTACAGCCTCCACTAGTCCCACGCCGGCCTCATGAGCACTGCTCCAGCAGCACACTGGTGCAGTGGTCTTACTGGGCCTGAGTCACGGTCCTGCACTGGGAACACTGGGAAATGTAGTTCTGCAGAGGCTGCTTGCCAGCCCTTAGCAGAGTCCAATGGCTGACCGTGCGCTCTGGATTGTGATGAATTTCTTCAGTCACTGAGGCTGCCTGTGGGGTAAATTTTACCTTTCCACACCTGCTTCACTCTATCAGGAATCCACGTTCTTTGTTTTGCCAATTAATCTTAGCACATTAATTTATTCCTTTTAGTTCCTTTCTGGGTTTTTTCTCTTTTCTCCCCCCCACCCAGCTTTTCTGCTTTGTGTATCAGTAACATAAGAGCATTGTTTAAAGCTAAGGACCACATGTGCTCAGACAGGAAATGCTGCCAAGCGCTGTGTATCCCTAAAAGACCCAGCTGTGTGGGGTTCGAGCACCCAAACCTTCAGCTGAATCCATAAGCAAACAGCTCTGATGAGAAATTGTGCTTTGCCAAGGCAGATGTCAGAATCATGACAAAATTATTTTCATGCCTTTATAACCAAACAGATTCCTCACAAGTACTGAAAACATTATTCTGGGCTGGGACCTACCTGCCTATATTTAGCACAAAGAGAATTTTATAAACATATGAAAATAAATGTGTTCAGGGCAGCTTTTTGGTCGTCAATTGAGACGCTCTAAACAAGAATTCACATCACGTAATTTGAGAGTGTACTTTGCAAAAATAATAAATAGAACATGCAGGGAAACAACACTCTCGTTACCAGCATTTCTTATGAGTTTAGGTTTAATTATGCTTGACTACTATTTGTGTGCTTCCTGAAACAGAGCAAACCCAATCTTATTAATCCCCTAGGCTAATTGGATTAATGGACAAAACACATCTTCCCTTAATAAGGTGAAGGATTGACATGTAATCTCTAAGGGAAGTATCCACCCTGCTGTTAAAACAAACGAACAGATTTATTGACCCTAACTGGCCCCAGAAATGGATCATGCAAGAAGAGCTGGCTTTAGAGGGAAGCAGTTGGGGGAAATACCATGGACCTCAAATCTTGGCACAGGCTCTCAACTTTCTTCAGCCCAAAGCAATTGGTCATTTGGTCAGTGCATCCCTATCCTCACGAAGGATTAAAAGCTGGAGCACTCTGCTGGTGTGTAAGGAGTCCTCTGAAGACAGTGTAGTGCTGTAGCCTTTTGTTGCCACGTGCTGCTGAACAAGATCACGGATTAGCCCAGTTGTGTATACCTCGACTCTGCTGTGAGAAGATAAGTGGAAAAAATGAAATTAGAGTCACTTCTGTGACTGATCTGACTGCCACCTATGAGAGGTTCCTTGCACCTATACACCTACTTGCGGTTGTGCATTGCCTATTTATTTCTGCAGCATAGAAGCAGTGGAAGTGATTTTGAAAATAACAGAGGCCTTTGAGCAAGAGCTCTGAGTTGTGAATTACATCTACAAACTATTCCTTCTCCCTTGCAGGTACTATTCTCCACACGAGATACAAAGGCATCTCTCAGCTTATCAACTGGAGCTGTGGCAGGCCACCAGAGGTAGCGAATCCTGAGACTCTCCTGATACAAGAAGAGCAGGGAAGGAGGGCACAAGTAGAAGAAAAAAAAATCTCTTACAAGATTACAAAACAGGCAATTTGTTCCTGTGTTGCTAAGATATATGTTTTTTAAATCTTACTTTGTAAAACACTTCTATTAGCACCTGGTAAAAGATTTTTCAAGCTTAAGAAGTGGCTGGAAAATGTAAATCTGGGGTTATAATGGTTGTACTAGTAATCTTGCACTTTCTTACTGTTCTGTTTTGCATCTTTCCAGCTGCCCCCAGTAAGTATTAGAACTGCTAACAGCTGGCCCTTGCAAAACAGCTGTTAATTGCTTTAAGTACACAACACTAGCAAACTCAACGCTGAAAGCTTATGGTCAAGCCACAAGAAACTTCTTGGTGAAAAAGTAGCTCTTTTTTTAGGAGGGGACTAAGGAAAGCCAAACCACTTATTTAAGGAGAAGGCTAATGAGTACTCTTTCTCTCTATCGTGAAGGTTTTAAATTCAGACTAACCATATCCGGCCTTGTTCTGAAGTTAGACTTGCAGGGTGTATTATGTATGTGAGGAACTCGTACACTCAGGGTGGGGACTTTGTCTAATTTGAGTATGTTCTGGGCTTCTACCACTTGCATGAGTGTAGAGAAAACGCTTTAACATCTGAGTGACATTTTAGTAGGATCTACTCCTTTCATCTTAATGTGGTAGAGAGGTCTGTTTTGTCTTTCCTGTTGCTGTTGGTTAGGGAAGTTCCTCAACCTATACTGCTGCTTTGCTGCACTGCACAAATGAACTGATCCAGCCTCTTGACTGCAGGTAATTACTTCATTTTGGGAACAGACTGGCACTGTTTGATGAACCTGTGTGAAACCAGATGAGGCTTTGTCTCTTCACGTAGGGTAAACCTAAATTGTTAATGCACTTAAAAAAGCTAAGTCGTACTCTGAGCTAACTCTTTTGAGTTAAGACTCATTTGTGTCTTAAAACACTGAGTGCCAGTCGTAAGATACTGAAGAACTAGAAAAGGTTGAAAGAGGAAGACAGGCATGGGCAAAGACTTGGAGAATGGCCTCTATGAGAAGATAGGTAAGTTCTGATGCTTCAGCCTGTGTAAGGGATAGGTACCAACTATTTACTGTTTCATCCCATGCAGGCTGGGGCCACCTTCCTCTGAACAAGCAGAGGTGTTTCTTGTGCTCTGGCTAAGAGAAGGTGTAACTGTTAGGTAAAGGGTTGTGGATGCAAAACACAGCTTGGGATAGAAGTACTTAAGAGAGAACTCTGTTGAGGGTCATTAAATAGACCACCTCAGGCTGAGAAAAATCCCTAGGTTAAAAATGTTTAGAGGCTGGGACTGTGCTGAACAGCACGGACCACACGAAGCTTTTGGTGAGAACCACCACAGCTCTGCTCTTATGAGGCCTCTTGTACTTGATTCTTGTTTTAGATGGGACCCTTGTTTTGAGTATCTTCTAGCTTAGGGCTTGTGGAGTGCCTTTTACAGCCTTGCTCAGAAAAAGAAGCAAGTTCTTAGGCTTGTGCTTGCTACCATGGAGTCAGTGTTTTTGCTAGAAAACACACAGGGCTCTGCAAATCCTAAAGAAACTCTGAAAGCCACTTGTTCTGCTGCAGTTCTCACTCCTGAAGCATTCCTGTTGCATTTGTTCTTAGGGGACAGTAAGTGCTTCTTAGCTAGGCCTACAGCTACCTGAAAGGAGGTTGTGGAGAGGTGCAGGTTGGTCTTCTCTCACAAAACGACCAGAGGAAATGGCCTCAAGTTGCACTAGGAGAAACTGAGGTTGGATATGAGGAAAACACATGTTTTTTGGTCATCAGGTCATCGAGCCTTGGAACAGGCTGACCAGGGAAGGAGTTGAATTGCCATTCTTGGATGTGTTGAAAAGTGGTGTAGACACGGAGCTTAGGGACAGGGTTTGGCAGTGTGCTTGTTAGTTAGGTTAATGGTTAGACTTAATGGTCTTGGAAGTCTTTGTCAAATGAAACAATTCTATGACTTGTGATTCTAAGATGCTGACATAATCAACGGCTCTCTGCCAAGGCCATCTGGAAGCTGCGTAACCCCATCGGTGGGTAAGAATGCCCAAGTCCAGTATGAAGCAGCTTCCAATCAATCTTTTAATGCAACTGGAATGTCAGTGACTCTGCTGGAAGTGAGGAAGGCAGGAGAAAATGAGTAAGTACTCTACTAACTGGCTGAAAGCAGTGATAAAGGGGCAGAAACCTATTCATGGAGCAAGATGATGCCATGACTGTTGAAAACAGCTTTTGATCTGAGTGCTTGGTAGATGCCAGAATCTTGGGCTCCTTTTAGCAGACATTTCTTTGCTTTCAGCCCCATGCTGCCCAATACAAGCAATCTCCCTACTGATTGTGCTAGTAAACTTCTTGCTGCTGTTTTCCACTGTCTGCCTTCCTTTCTAAAAATACCAGAATAGTGCAAAAGCTGATGAGAAAGAAGTTAATATTGCTAGAAAGAAGCTGAATAGCACTACAGTGTGTGGGATTTTGCCAAATCTCTAGAAGCTGCTGTTAAATCTCTGGCTAGATCTTATGGACTTTGGATAATAGGGTTTTAGCTAGATGCCTCAGCTAGAAGCTTGGATATCATTCCACTGTTTCCTGCTGGTTGTACGAGTTGTATTTATGCTGGAAGACAACCAAAATGAGAGGAAAGTAAAGCTTATTTTTTGACAGATAGTTCCACTAAAATCTGGTTCTCTGCCTGCTTTGGCACAGCACTGGTGATGCAGTCAGCTGTATGGATGCATGTCCACCTCTGGACAAGAAATTACTACATTCACCTGGTGGTGGTGGTTTGTGGTTTTTTTCAGACAAGACATGTCATATCTATTTCCCAAAATGGGGCACAACACCCAACGTTGTGATGTTTGCTTTTCAAAAGGCATTGCTGAGGGTTTTGAAGCTAATAGTTTTAAGTATAGGAGAGAAATCTCAGGTATGGATCCTCCTGTTACCTATTACATAACCACCTGTTACAAATGAGGTGGTTTTAAGCCAGTCACAAGTAACCTGCTACAGGACATGTTAACAGGGGACAAACCCCCTTCTGTATTGTTGCCAGCACTCTAATTGCTGTTGTGAAGCCTTTCCAGCTAGGGATGGCCAAAACCATCTATCTTCAAGGGACTATCATAGCCTGCCCAGGCTAGTAAGGAGATGGTTCTTTATTTGAAGCCCGTATCTAAGAAGGAATGAGGACTTGCTTGTTAATGTCTCCAGTTCTAAGTGAATTCTGAACCACAGTGGACTAGTTCATAAATAAAGCTTGAAATAGGAGGGGTTGGAAGGGACCTCTTTAGATCAAACGCTGGCGAGCAGAAGGTGCAACGGCGGTTTCAAATCAAAACTATCGATAGCATTTGGAGCCCCAGTGACACAGAGACAGGACGGTGTTGTAATTCCAAACCCGCTGCTCTTTGGCTCCTGGGTTTTATTGTCCCGCTGTAGCTTCCCCAATTCAACCAATTTCTTTAGCCACCCCGGCGATCGATGGAGACATAACAGCGCCTCTGGGCGCCGATGCCCCCGAGCAGGCGGGGAGGGAGACCCCGCGGGAGACCCCGAGAGGCCGCGCGCCCACGTGCGGCAACGGCGCCTGCGCAGAGCAGCGCCCGCGCTGTGACCGGCCGCACGTAGCGGGCTGGGGCCGGGAAAGGGGGCGGGGCCTGGGCGCCTATAAAAACCCGCGCGGGGCCGGGAGCGCGCGGTGCCGTTACGCCTGTAGCAGCTCGCAGAAGCCCAGGGCCGCCACCGCCTGGCTCCCTGTCAGCCGCCGCCCGCCCGGCCCAGGTGAGCCCCCCGCTGGTCCCTCCCTTCCCACCCGGCCCCGGTGAAGCCCCGATCGCTACTGCTGCCTTGGGTGAGTGCGTGGGTACGGGGGAACGCGGCGCATTCTGAGAGCGACGTCGGGGTCTGGACACCGCAGGAGCGTGTGCGGGGGTGGGGGCGATACGTGGCAGCGCGCCGCCGCCCACCTCGCAGAGAGTGGCCGGTGCTCCCGGCCGTTACGTAACGGGAGCAGGCGGGTAGGGCCGCGGCTGCCAGACTAAACACCGCCGCCTCCGATGCTTCCCGCAGCTGCGGCTGTGAGGGATGGGCCCTGCCCCCGGCGCCCGAGCAGCTTGGAGTCTCTCCACCCCGGCACCACCTTCCCGGAGCCCTGGCAACCTCTTGCAGCCTGGCTCGCCGCCCCTCCGGGGAGCATCTCCACTGCTGGGGGCTGCTACTGGGGAGAGCTAGTAGCCCGCTCGTTTGTGCTGCCGAGGAAAGTGAAGAGTAATGTAAACATGCTTTGCGTGAGCCCTGTGCTGTCTAATCCCGGACACTGAGTGCAGCAATTTCGCCATGGGGAGCCAGACTTAGCTTGGTGTCCCTCGTTTTCGTCCTTTGGGTTAGGCTTAGCCAGTCGCGTTAGGTAAAATCTGTCTGTGCATCGAACTTTGCAGTAAACTCAGTCCTCGAGCTGTGCTAGCCTAAAAACCCCAGCATGGAGTCTTGAGAATACTGTTCAATGAATAGGGGAAAAAAAAGTTGTCTGTGCTTCAAATGGGTATAAAAGCAGGACGCTTTAGAGAAAAGATACCCAGGGTTACAGAGGGGAGGTGTCACAAGGGTTGCCCACCATTAAGTTTCATGTTTTTTTTTTCTCCTGGGTGCCTTAAGAAGTGTTACAGACAAGATTGAGTGCTCAAGTGTTCGCTCACCTTGGAAAATTCGGTGTTCAAGGTTTTAGTAAATGAAAGAAGTTATTGGTGCAGGTAGATAAATGACAAGGTTAGAAGATAGAATACAGACAAGGTTAGAACATAGAATCATAGATGCCAAAGACCAGCCAAACATGCAAGCAGGAAGAGTACAGGTATGGAAAATAAGTTTCTGAGTTTGAGTGGGAAGCAAAGACCTACTTTTGAGGCAAGAGATGTTCTCAGTACTGTTCTGCACCCATTACAACTTGTGGATCATTGCTGGATGCACTTGAATGTCTTGATCCATACTGCAAAGCATTTAATTTAACCTGCAGTACTCTGCACTGCTTCTTAGTTATGCGATGGCAGACCCAGAACAAGTTTTTTTTTCCTCATTTTTCCCACCTGAGGCTCAAAGTAACAGGAATGTGCATGGGTCTTGCTATACTAAGAGTGTTAATTCTGCTGTTTCTGCTCTTCTAGCTTGCTAATTCATTTAAATGTGGAAGAAGTAGCACCATTCCTGAGTTAGTGTCAGTGCTGTCTGAAGAAGCTCCGGATCTGTGCTCTTCATGTGGACTGGAACGTCTGATAAACCAAATCAGAAATGAGTCTGGGGGGGAGGAGAAAAGCACAACTTTGCCTCCCAGCATAATGACAAAGGGAACTAATCCACATCAATTCACTGCTCAGATTTACACAGGTCATCTAATGGCACAGCTGAAGTGGTGGCATTGAGCCAGAAGCGAGGGCGGCTCTCTGGCCTGTAGAGATTTAAACACTGCTGTGTAGTGAATGGGTTTTAAGTCTAGCATTTGAATCTGTGATTTTCAGGCACACACATGGATTGGAAAATACCCAGTGCAGTTTGAAAAGCATAAATGACAGATAATGAGTAGTGCTGTAGAAGGAGTCAGGATAAATTGAGGTTTATGGGAGGAAAACTCTGCCTCTGTGTTGAGGTTGATGAAGATAAGGAATTTTTAAAAAAGTGATCCCAAAGAATGTTCTTGTTGAAGAAAAATCTTGATAAATTGTGTCTGTGAGGAAAAACTGTAAATAAAGTCTGTGCTGAAACAGTGTCTTTGCTGTCACTTTTGTGGTGTGTTTCTAAGCAGCGTTCTTGCAAGAACTGTAGAAGTTCCTTTTGCAAGGAGCAAGTTTGCTACCACACAACCACCTGCGGGGCTTCAGCTTCATCCTACGGTGGCTCTTGTATCTGTTACTGTTTTCCAGCTCTTGATCATTGGGATTGCCCTGCTTTCTTCATAATCACTCTTAATATGTGAAAACATTCTGTATAGCTCTATAGATATTCTGATAATCCTTGAGCAGAAGGATAAATAGTAGGATTGCCTCCTGCCTGTTGTGTCTAATAAGATAAGTGCTCTGTTCCATTGCCAGTGTTCTTTGTCTTAGCTTAGAAAGTTAAACCAAGCGGGCTCTGAGGAGGCTGTGTCTGTTTGGTTCTGTTCCAGAAGAAATCAAGGGAAAATTTGCTTCAGTCCCTTGAGTATAAACACGCCTGTTCTATAGTCAGACTTGTGAAGGTTGTCTTCAGGCTGGTGGTAAATAATATGTAAAACACATCACTTAACTCTGAAATAAAAGTCTCATCTTTTATTACATCATTATACTAGTTATGTATGTGTGACTACTTGGATTAGAACTTTGTCACTGAAAAGAAGCCTAGAATGTGCCATATCCTTTTGTTAGCAGCCTTTCTGAAAATCTGCACTCACTGCTTGGATCTTAATTTTTAAAGCAGCCTTCAGATACAGTGTTCTAGAGAACTTGGGTAACCAGATTCTAATGTTGCTGTCTTGTGAGACTTGACTTAACCAGTGATGACAGGTAGATGTTCATGCTTACTCTGGGGAAGTTCTTCCCTTTTGAATAGTATTTCCAGTGAGATTGTGTCATGAGAAGATAACTTCAGCTGTCTCTTGTACAGGAGAGGTTCGCTGCAGTGACCGTTGTTCCTGGTACTATCCTCTTCCTCCCCACCTAACCCAGCTTGTTTAATTATTTTTGGCTTTTTTTTTATGTACAGTGGGATACAGAAAACATTGTGAGAGTGGACCAGTATTGAAATAAGTTAAGAACTTGGTACAGTTTTGACTCCTGGCCTTGCAGCAGACTAAATTTTGAGAAGGTCACTTATTTCTTAAATAAAGAAGCTGTTTTGAAATTAAGTTAGAGCTATTCCAGAGTAATTCCGTGCTGAAGTACAGCCTCAGTTTCCATTTTCTATCCTCTTTTCTGGATTCTGATAAATGTCTAGGAGCTTAGAATTGGCAGCAAGGAGACTTGTACAGTAAACGTCTCTCATGAGTTAACTGCTTCAGTCTTTGGTCTCCACTTGGTGTGACCTTCGCAGTTTGTTTTAACTTTTCCTTCTGCCCACATGGATCCTACGGCTATGTGCATGTCAAGTCTTTTAAGACTCCTGCAGGTGGCTTCTACTTGTAGAATAGAGCCGAACCCTTATAGAAGTTCTCAAAAAATTCCTCTCTAAATTTTACTGTTTGAAGTGGCGTTTGTGTGTTTCTGCTGCTGGGGGAATCTTGTGCTACACCTTAAAGTATCATTTGTCTAATTGCTGCTTTTCTTTACTTGCATCTACGTTTTTGTTCTTTGCTATTTTTTTTTCTTCTTGCTCTACCATGTTTTGCTGTTTCTAAGCTTAATAAATGTACTTCATATGGAAAGTAAGGAGGTTCCTATGTTAGAGCTGTCGGCTGGACTCCCACTTCTGACTGTGGGAGGTGGATTCTCTCCTTTCTGAGATGCTCAGTTGCCATCTTTGTGTTTGCCTGAGGGACACAGCTGAGGAGGAGAGTCAGACTGACAGGAATAATGTAGATTATTTTAATCTTGTTTTACTTCATGTCTCACTGTCGGGAAGAAATTAAGCCTACTTATTTGGCAGCTTGTGTGTCTGAGATTTCCAGCATCTATCTTAACTGAAATTTATTTTCTTTGATTTGGGAACCTGTAGCTGAAGCTTCTGCCGTAATTTTGAGAGCTTTGCTACTTAGAAATTGCTGGTAGGGCAGTGAAAGCTTGGTTGACTGTTGTCCTGGCCTCTGCTTTCAGCTGTCTGGATTCCATCTGGGTGGCTCAAACCTATTACCAGAGTCTGAGTCCTTGCAAATGGTGGGGAATGGGGAAGACTCTGAAAAGGAAGGAAAAATTAAGATGGAAGCAACCTCTGGATGTCCCTAGCCTGACCTTCTGTTTGCCACTTGGTGATTGGGAAATCCACTTTCTCTGGGAAGCCTCCTCCAGTGCCTCACTGTGAGAAACTCTGTTAGTACCTCCTTATAATTATCCCTTGTTGCAGTTTGTGCCCTTTGCCACATCCTGCTGTATGTCTGTGAAGGTGTGAGGATGGAGCAGGGCTGCATTTTGAGTGGTTCACTGATGGAGAAGGCTATAAAGGCAGGTAGAGGAAAAGCTGTTTGCAGTGTTCAACTCACACAGGCTTGGTCACTACTTACTCATGGGAGACAGAAGACTGTCACCAAGAGCCCTATTGTGGAGAGGAGACATTATTTTCATCACCTTTTTGGTGGTGTTGTCTTCTTTTGTTTGTGTTTTAAGAGTTTAGTATTGATTCATAGTAAAAAGCTTATTGAGGCTTTCCCCATGTTTCACTGAGAACAATAAACAAATAGCTCTGTGAATTCTGAGCACTGATAGTATTGGCAAATATTTATTGTGTGATAGAACTGTTTGTGCGTTGTTATTGATTCACAGATGTATTAGTGCTGAATGAGCAGCAGGCTCTTGGCTTTCTGCAGATCAAAATATTTATTAAGCAGTATTGTGAGTGTAGGTACACATCAGTGTCCTTGTGCATGTGGGTACAGCTGCTTTAGAGTGAAAGGAAATCCGCTGGCAAGGAAACTTGATTCCAGGTGTGACCTATTAATTACAGGAGTTATGCAAGCAAGAGCTCTGACATTAGGTACAGCACAGAGTTGTACAGATCCTCCCAGGATCCCTGGTTTATGCTGGAAACCAGGTAAGTGTTATAGGCTGGCTAAAGGCTTGTGTACTCGTTCGTTGTGCTTAGCTCTGCAGTTTGGCAAATAGAATAAACCTCTGCTGCTACCAGAAAAAAACCTTTCTGCCTTCCTTTGCCGTCTTTGGCTGCCAGTTCCTGTGTCAGATAGCCCTCTTGTGCTGCTGCATGGGACTTGTGTACCTGTCTGCTGAAGTGGATCAGAACTGAACCTGGGGGAGATGAACATTGAGGGGATTTTATCAGTCATTTTGGAAATAGTCTGATTTAGCTCACTGCCTGGCTGCCTGTGGAAGGGACAGACATCTGAGGAGGAGGTGAGATAAGCAGCTGTGGACAGCATGGCTAGTTTAAGCACAGTGGTTGGAATGAGGTACCTGCCTCAGTGGGGAAACCACAGGACAGCAGGCTTTGCTTCCCAGTTCTTACTTTGCAACTTATTTTCTGCTAGTGAGTGTGTCAGAATATTTCAGCTGTTATCTGTGTGACAACACAGATGATTTCGAAGACCTGGAGATTGTAGTACTTTTCTAGGCTCATGTGAGTTTCCCCTGTTCTAGTTAGTGCCAGTGAAACTGTGTTCCCTGTTCAAGAGGCAGTGCACAGTCAGTAAATCTAAGCACAAGTACAGCTCTTTCTGTGGTGCTAGATGTGGAGAGGGCAGGAGGGAGCTGCTTCCTGAGCCTCTAGGTAGAATGTGAGAAAGCACTGTGAACCTGATTAAAAGCATATTGATGTCTTTCCTAAACAAGCTGAACCACTTTGTAGCTGGACTTCCTTTGTGACTTCCTCTTTTCTTTTTTTATTCATGAGCTCTCTTGCTGTTGGAAGAGTTGTGAAACAGTTTCTCTTAATACGTGCAGTTAGTTTGATTTGTCTGTGCAGATACAATACATAGGGATTTAAGCTTTTGTATTTGGAAAAAAGTAAATATTGTGAATTCCTGGACTGTGTAGTGAGGAAATCCTAAGCTGTTGAAAGGGTTTGGGATCTTGAAAGGCTGAGAGCTTGGCATCTGTTTGTGGGAGAAACCCCATTGCCTGGGAGCCTGCAATGGGCTTAGCAAGGACTATGAGCCAGCTGACGGATGCCTTTTGTAGAGTGTGGAGGCTAGGTTCATGACAGTGGCAGTTGGAGAGCAGGATTGTAAAAGGAACTCGCTTTATGGACTGGTTGTGTAGGGTTTTCATTTAGACCTGTTCCACTGGCATATTCCGCATGGATCAAAGGAAACTTCTTTTTTTCATTGGGTGGATGAATGCAGTAATAGGTATTTTAACTTGGTATTGTGGTTTTAGGTATTTGATACTGTGGGGTTTTTTGGTGCTTTTTGTGAAGCACTTGTATATGCAGTGTGCCTTAAATGTCAAAAAAAATGAAGAGTATTTGAGAAGACCCTGTCTCCAACTGTCTCTTCTTACCACACAAGACAAAAGTATAAGTTATATGGAAGGACATTACTTCTCTGTGAGATGTGTTCAGTCTTAACAAGATTCTGTTATCTCAAGAGCTAGTGGCAGCCCCAAGAGAATAAGCTGTCTGTTTTGAAGGCAGATTCCAGTCTCTGGTGAATAAAGATTTTTTTTTTTTACCTACTTTACATTTCTTTCGTAGGTACTTGATGAAGTGACAGCTGTTGAACAATGGCATTCAATGAGATCTGGTATGCTGTAGCCCTTGGACTTCTTCTGCCTTTTTCTTATGCCCACACAGATTTCTTCACTTCCATTGGTGAGACATGCTTTGATATATATGTTGCATAGCCAAAAGAATTTCTTGATGGCTCTCAAAACATGCTTTGAGTCAAGTCCATTCAGTTAGTCTAGTGATCTAGGCTAAGCTTTGTATTGTATAGCCTGTGTCTTCTAGGTATTGGAGTTGAAACAAAATTTTGATGTGAACAGTTGCATACATGTAGAAGCAAGTGAAAGAGCTATTGAAAGAGTGTAATGATACCAGTATGTCAGCATACTGGAGTAGTATTGTATATCAAATCTGAAGGCTTTGTATATTGCTGTGAATTTGTCTTTCTTTGCTCTACATTGCGTATCCACGGATGAAAGGTTACTGTTGCACCTACTTCCTTTTCCAAATGAGTCTTAAATTAGTTCTAATAATAAATGTGATATTACATTAACTTCCATGGCAACAAGCCTGGGCCCAGCATGATATTTTCTCCTTCAGGAAAAGAAAAAAGTTAAGAAGCCTTACTCATACTCCTTCATGGTTTTTTAAGGAACTGCAGAAAGACTGTGGAGAAGAAAGAGTTGAATTGTGGAGGAAAGAGGAGAGGAGGAATGCCTCTATTCTCAGTTCTTGCTTTTTTTTTTTTGTTTATCCTTGTCTAACCAAACTGATTTATTTTCTAGGTCATATGACAGACTTAATTAATACAGAGAAAGATCTGGTGGTATCGCTGAAAGATTACATTAAGGCAGAAGAAAGCAAGCTGGAACAGATCAAAAAGTAAGCAGTTTGTTTCATAATGCTGGTAGTTAACAACTTGAGTCCACCCTTATATAAAAATGCTTGCCAAGGCTGATTAAATATGTGGAATTTTTCCTCTGAGGCAAAGCTAAAGTTAGCACTTTTTGCTGGGTTTTTGTCCCAAGTTATTACCTCCAAGCCATTGGTTTGTCTTGTACAGCTTTCTACTTATATCTAGTCAACCAGCTTCCTGTGTGATACCTTCACTTCAGGATTCTTGCTTGCACATAATTCCTGATGGGATGTAGTTCTTTAAATGACAATTTGTGTAGTAGAAACTAAAACCCTAGAAGTCTCTGGATGAACACTGCAAGGGCTGCAATGAGAGACTAGATATACAAGCTCTGAAAAGTTTTGGTGTGGAGTTTTCATGCAGAACTAGTCATAAGCTTTGCTCATGCTTCACTAATCAATGAATAGCAATAACTCACTGCAAGAGCAGTCTTTTTCTACATGCTATATTTGGATCTGAAAGTAAAATAAAGCACAATAAAACTTCTTTACAGCTTTTAGAAGTAACAAGAAATGACCATTGCCATTACTAAGCTGCTCAGCTGTGTAAGTGTGAGTGCCAGAATCTAATAAGTCTGATTTTTATCAGAGC
The DNA here is from genome assembly GCA_028565055.1 of Phoeniculus purpureus. Lineage (NCBI taxonomy): Eukaryota > Metazoa > Chordata > Aves > Bucerotiformes > Phoeniculidae > Phoeniculus > Phoeniculus purpureus. The sequence continues at coordinate 6,697,133 of JAOXOE010000632.1, read as the reverse complement.
TAGAAACAGCAATTTTTCTATCACAAGATGGGATTGTTTCCTGGCTTTCAGAAATGTGTATAACTTTGTTGTGAGGCTGTTGAAAAGTTTTAGATAGATGGATGAAATTTGTTTTGGCTTTTGTGTATTGCATTGTAACATTCAGGAAGAAAGAAACAGTCAGACTGTTTTTATCACTTTAAAACACAGGGTTGGAATTGTTTAGAGGTTTGGGATAAGTATATTTTTTATGGCTGCTAATTAAGATGGGAGCATGCCAACTGGACACCCAAAAGTGTATGTAAATAGAGTGTATCATGTGAGTATTGCAGCTCTGGTTTCATTATATGTGCTCACTGTCAGGTCAGAAAAGTTAAAATGACCATCATGGAGAGGTAGAACTTGGAAAAAATGCCAGGATCTGAATATGGGCTTTGTGTTTAGCTGAAGAATACTGGTAGCTTATGTTGACTTACATTCAGTGGGTCATGGCTCACACCTTGTGGGTGGTTTGGTTTGTGGTGGACACTTTTATGAAACAGAAACTTTACTTGAAAGAAATCCTGGCCTTGTGGTTGTAGCTCATGGTTATGACGACTTTCAGCTACTCATTAGGTTTGATAGTTGTGCAGTGGGAAATGTATAATGGACCTTCACCATGTACAATGTGAATGCACAGTTTGTTGAAATTTGGTTTTCTTCAGTCTTGAACTTGCTAGAAGCTGGAGGTGGTTGTGGGAACACTTTTGAGTCCTCTGTTTTGGAGAGGACCCTTTCACTCACATTGTTGCTGGCAAGAACCCAGTCAGGCTGTCAGGATAGGAAAACAACTAAAGATAGTGTAGGAAGAGTGAATGCAGGTAGCACTTGTGAACACCTTCTTGCCTCAGGTAAAGCAGGCAAACCTGGAATCATAGAAACATAGAATGGTTTGAGTTGGAAGGGACCTTAAAGATCATCTAGTTCCAGCCTTCCCTCCCGCTGAAGCTTGGGTCGTGCAGACAGTACAGGACAGCATCTAGAGCCTGTTCTTCTACCTCACCAGTGTCTCCTATGCAGTCATTGGAAGGATGTTAACACTGGACAAGACAGACCAACATTAATTCGTCCATACCAAATTGTGGAATGAGTTGAATGCTGGCTTGTGTACGGAGTTCCCTGCAGGCTACAGGTTTTGTGTTGGCTTTATGTTGATGTGTGGTATTCTGTGGGATGTAGCTTTCTTAATTCATCCTGTTTTCAGGGCTTTCAAATATCTTCATGTTCTGGATCTGCATTAGTTCAAATAGAGAGAAGTTCTGTTGTTTTGTAGACTTGCTACTGCTTAGAGTGTCACTGACATACTTCCTCACTTGGACCTGGAGCAAACTCCCTGAATGTTTCTTTTAAAGCAATAAATGAACAGAAGTTGTTGAAGATGCTTGCTTCAGAGTGTACTGGAGCTGTGAATGGTTTATGTCCCTGGCAGGTTTTTGGAGCGAGAACTATAGCACCAGAAAGTTGATCTGGACTCCTCACTTGGGAGTGTGAAAAGTCTATGTGTTTCTTACTACTAGCTTACAGTGTTTAAAACTATTCTGTGTTGGGAGGCAAGAGGCTTATCAGAGGTGTAAGAATGTGGGTCTAAAAGTAAAATAATTTGAGACAAACATTTTAAAAATTTCAAAAACCCCATCAAAAATACAGCTAAAGCTTTTGGTTTTTTTAGTGCTGCATGAAAATTCTCAATGGGAGTGCTGGCATCCTGCCTTTGGTATTTGCAGGAAAGAATTCATTCTTTGCGGCGATGTTCCAGCAAAGTCCTCAAGAGCAACATGAAATTTGGGCTGCAACTGAGGAAAATTATTTAAAAAAGGGGGCAAAATAAATTACCCCACCCTTTTGTTCCTTCTAGGAGAGCTTTATGTACAGATAATGTAAAAGTTTGCAGTTTGCCCTGGCTTTTTTATTAGCAAAGTCTGTTGAGTAGCTTGAAATCAGTTTTGCAGTGTGTTGTCAGGCTTTTGCAAGAGACTTTAATGTGTATTTTCACTGTAGATGGGCAGAGAAATTGGATCAGCTGACAGACACTGCTACAAAAGACCCGGAGGGGTTTCTGGGGCATCCTGTAAATGCGTTCAAGTTGATGAAACGACTTAACACAGAGTGGGGTGAGCTGGAGAGCCTGGTTCTGAAGGACATGTCAGATGGTAAGTGTGCCTGTAGTAAGAGTAAACATCGCATTGCAATTGCATTCACTTGACGGTCTCTCGTGTGTCGTGGTTTGAATTAGATTTGTAAGGCTGCTTTTGAGGTGCCTCCATAAAAACTAATCCTATAAGACTTGCCATTTTGCTGTCACCATTGTGTGTTTTGAGCTTTAAAAAATTTAGGAAAGGAACATTATTTGAACTGACTAATCTCCTTGGATGTTTTAAATTTTGCAATGGATCAGGGCTGGATTCATGTACTCTCCTACTTCTTGCAAACTGGTATTTTAGAAAATGTCATCTCAAAGTGTGATGACTGAACACAGGAACAAAGCTCTGCTGGGTGCAAGAATCTGTCTTAGTGAATTGGTGTCAACTAATAGAAGTGTAGGCTTGTAGTGAGAAATGATTTTAAAAAAATTGACCTTCCAAAGAAGACTGTGATGATTCAAAAGGATCTGTATGGACCAGCACATCTGAAGTGCCTCTTCTGAATTGGTGAAAGTAGATTGTTTTAAGAAAATTTTCAGGAAAAAGGAAAATATTGGGTAAGTGTAATATAATATAAGAAAGGGTGTATGAGCCACCTTTCCATAAGCCCTAGGGACGCTGCTTAAGGGATCAGGAGCACAAGTTATTTTCTCCTCTAGCCCTTCAGTGGCAATTAAGAATGAGGACATGAACAGAAAGAGCCATCTAGTGAAATCCTGGCTCCAGGACTGGCCTTACAGACAGGGTTTTGGGTTCTTCAACCATGGGTTGCTGTATGAGACACCTGGCCTGCAAGCAGGAGGTGGGATACACCTGTCCCAGAGGGGGAAAAGAATTTTGCAGCAGGAGTTAGCGTTGCTCATTGACAGAGCTTCAAACTAGATATGAAGGGGAGAAGGGGGGCAACTGGCTTTGCTAGTAAAAACTCTAGGTATAGTAGCCCAACACCTGTGCAGCAATGTGGAATGATGGGTACAATCAGCATGGCTTCACCAAGGGCAAATCCTGCCTGACCAACCCGGTGGCCTTCTATGAACAGGTCACAACGTTAATGGATGAGGGGTGAGCAACTGATGTCATTTACCTGGACCTGAGCAAAGCCTTTGACACTGTCCTGCACCACATTCTGGTCTCCAAGCTG
>JAOXOE010000632.1:6653489-6692163 GCA_028565055.1 Phoeniculus purpureus | reverse complement strand
AGTTTAATAAAGTTGAATATTTCTAATTCCAGTTTCCGGACATGTGTTTACTTTACCTGTTTTCTCCCCCTCCGGGGGGAGGGAGGACATTTCCATCTGCATGGTTGAGCAGATTAGCTAACTTGGTGCTAAACCGTGACAGCACCGACTTGGGTTTGTGTGGCATTACCTAAGGTCATCTTTAATAGATGAGCAGAAGACACTGTGCAGGAGAGGACATGCTGCTTTCTTGTTAGAAGGCTCTGCTGAGTTTTGTTTCTCTGTTCAAAGGTAGTTCTGTGCCAACTGGCAAAAACTCAGCTTGACAATCCATCTGTGTTTTTGCAAGCACTTGTTTTGGTCAAATGCCTAATAAAATTAAGGGTAATTTTCTTTATATGTTATGATGCATAACCTTGTTTTTGGGTTTAGTTCAAGACTGTCTTGAAGACCTACAGTTTTGTTCAAATACAATAAGCAGTTCATTATTTTCTGAAAGTACTAAAATACCAGATGAAGTGTTTTGAGTGGACTGTAGTTTATTGCCTGTTTTGAAGCAATAAGCTCCCCAGACTATGTGTAATAAAGTGCAGAACCTGGAGGTTATAGAGCATAACAGAATAGGTTGGTATCTTCAGAGGTCAAGAGGGTCGCATCCTATAGGGTCACATGTTTGTGTTTCTTGTCTTCCTTCCCTGGGAGTTTGTGTTTGGCTGAGTGTCCAAGTTCTGACTGCTGTCATAGCACTTATGTGTTCTCTTTGCTGTGTTACAAGCTGTGCTCTTTCTTTATATTATCTATAATCTGTGCTTGGAAATTGCTGCCTTAAGCACCCTTTGAATAGTTGCCTTCTAAGTGTACCAAGCTTGGTGCCCTTGAAACACCCATTCCTCATTCCTGTCTGAGAGCACTCTACCACCACCACATTCAATTCCCTAATCTTTGCGTTCCCTTAAAGTTTGCAGCCTCAGGCTCAGAAACCTGAAATCAGTGTCCATCACAGGATGGGACCACAGGGTGTTTAACTAGCGAGTGGGAACAGTTCTGTGGGATCCTGCATGTCATGGACTCTTTCTTCAGCTATTTAGTGTCTGTTAAACAGAATTCCCATATTTGAATGTGGCTGTGGGGCTGCTGTTAGAAATTCAGGATGTGTAACCAGGGATGTAATTTCAGCTGTGAAACTGGCAGGTCCTGTTTCCTTTTTACAAGATTAAATTTGGTTTTCATTGGGCCTTAATTTACATTGACAAAAATATGAATCTGTAATTTCCTTACTAATGCTTTCATCTTTCAGATGTCTCTTAAAATGTTTCTAAAAATGACAGGCTTAAAAAATCCCGAGCAGCTGAGAATTTGCAGACTGATGTTTTGTTTTCCCTCCCCTATGAAGCTGTAGCTAACAAGCTGTGCTTCAGTAATGTTTTAGAAGTGATAATGCATTGTCTTTGGAGAGAGATTTCTGAAACTTTGTATTTGACTTGCTGTTGCTCTTGTTTGAAGTGTTTAAGGTTTTGAAGAAGGAAGGTTTCTTTTATTTTCCACTAATGGTAAAGACATTTTGCTAGTTGCTGGTATTCTGGCAGTGGAAAACTGCAGCTAACCACTTGACTGTTCTGCCAAGGAATTATGGGCTTTAGATATTTAAACTGAGTCTTCAATAAACAGCCACTGTCAAATGGAGATGCTGAAGAACAGGAGTAAACTGAGTTGTGAAAAACAAGAAATAGTGGAATGTTACCCAGATCAGTCTTTACAGTAAATTTGGTTTTGTTTCTTTTAAATCCAGGTGTGAAGCACAAATCCTTTTTAACAGCTGAAGACTGCTTTGAGCTGGGAAAGATTGCCTACACTGAAGCTGACTACTACCACACTGAGCTCTGGATGGAGCAAGCTCTGAAACAGTTGGATGAGGGAGAAGTGTCTTCTGCAGATAAAGTTTACGTTCTGGACTACCTGAGTTACGCTGTGTATCAGCAGGGGCATCTGAGCAAAGCCATGATGCTTACCAAACGCCTTCTGGAGCTGGGTATGTGAGAGACAGATCCACAGCTCACCACAATCCAGCTCTGTGACTGAGCAGCTCCTCACTACAGATTTGTACTGAATTTTGCCTGTATTCTCACTTGTACACAGGTTTTTAAAACACACTGGTACTGACATTACCGTTAACATTTTGATGAAGACTTATATTGCCATAAATCATATTATCTCAATTATCAAGTCAGAAAGCATTATGGTCAAGGATTGATTCTGCCTTGACCATGATTGAAGCGTTCACTGCTGCCTCTGGCTGTCAGCTTCTAACCACTTAACTCTCTTACTCATTATTGCCTGAAATTTGCTTCTCTTGCTGTATCTTACTTTCCTGTCTTGAGATTACTTCTTAGGTACAAGCAAGAACAAAAGTAATGAAATTGGAACTGAATTGGTGATTCCAAAAATGTCTGCAGGTGATTTAAATTCAAATTAAGCATACTTGAGATGAAAACCATGGAAAAATAAGAAACAGCATGAGAAATACAGTGAGCAATTCTGTCTGGTGTATGAAATATGGAAAATGTTTATGCTGCTTCTGTAAATATTCCACTGAGTGACTGTAAAGGATGTCATGTGAAGTGTAGAACTAAAGCAAAGGCTAGTCAGAACAGCCTTTGAAGCAAAGGCTAGTCAGAACAGTTTGTTAACAAACTGAAGCTTATTCTGTAGGTTTAATGATTGATAAGTTTTGTCACCAGAAATCTTTAACTCCCATCAGGGAAGTTTTTAGGTGTAAAGCCAATCATGCTCTCTCAGCTTTCTCCATTTCTGGGTCCTTTGTCTCTGAAGGCAGCTGAAACGGTCAACCTCTTTTCCTTAGTGCTTGGACCTCTGTGCCTGATGAGGATCCTGGCCTCATAGTAAGCAGTCTGTTCTCAAACCACAATAGATGTTTCTAATTTCTGTTTGAGAAGCAGTACTGTGCATCTGTTTTCTTTCTGTAAATAGCCTCTTCTGGCTACTTCTGCACAAGTTGGAAACTGCCGCTGATTATTGTCTGTTTCTTTGTCAATAGATCCTGAGCATCAAAGAGCAAATGGGAACATGAAATACTTTGAATATATCATGAGTAAAGAAAAAGAAGCAAATAAGTCCAGTACAGGTTCACAAGACCAGGCAGAGAAGGAAACTGAGATTAAGAAAAAAGATTATCTGCCCGAGAGAAGAAAGTATGAAATGCTGTGCCGTGGGGAGGGTCTCAAAATGGTAAAGTGGACTGTTCTCAGATGTGTGGTGCGATATCAAGAATTTGTGTGTGGTTTGAATGTGAGTTGTTGCAGCAGTTGGCTGAGTGTATAGAACAGAGGATTAGTTTTTGTTGGATTTCTTCCCTGTCTTATTCTGTCCAGTAGACAAAAAGCAGTATTGCCGCAGGCACAGCAGACTGGCTGGAATGTACTAAATGATTGTAATTAATTGACTAAAGATGCTGGAAGTGTGGATGTATGTGGAGTATTAAATAAGGGTGGTGTTTTCCAGTGACATAGCTGTTTAATGAATCTCTAATACTGCTCACTGCAGTATTAGAGAGTAACTTCAGTTTGCTTTAGTAGTTAATTTCTGGAACTTAGAGCATCTCTTTAACTTGTAGTGTAACATTAAGTAAGTAAAATTGAATTATTCCTGTCTCTTGGTGTCAGGTGCTGATGTTGTATGGAAGTTCCCTGATAATCTCATTCCATCTTGATTTCAGACTCCTCGGAGACAAAAAAGACTTTTCTGCCGTTACTACGATGGAAACAGAAATCCAAGATACATTCTGGGCCCTGTCAAACAGGAAGATGAGTGGGACAAACCTCGAATTGTTCGCTTCCTTGACATAATCTCTGATGAAGAGATAGAAACTGTGAAAGAACTAGCAAAGCCGAGGGTAAATGTCTTACACTTGTCCAAATCTTAAATTCCATGTGTAGTTTTCTGTATGTGTGTAATTCTGTTTCCTTGTGTGCAGTGTGCTCACACGTTGCTTCTTTTTCACTGTATGGCTCTTGGTGACACACTCTTTGAAGGAGACAGTGAGGAAGCTGGAAAGTCTGTGTAACTAAGAGAGCCAGGTAACAGCAGTGCAGGATTGTCCGACTCTTCCATCGGATACAAATTCAGTGCTATTTCAGATGAGGAGAATGTTCTATAACGGAAAACAAATGGCCTGCTTCAAGGATGCCGTCTGTCATCTGTGTTTCGTTTGGTTTTCTGTGGGTTTTTTTAACTTTTAATGTCTGTTTTGGCTGAAGTTGTGACACGGAGGAGAGTGGTGAGGCAGCCATTCTTCTGGTCCTGGAGCACCGTTTTATTGTACAGACAAAAATGAATGGTGGTTTTCTCTGTTCAGTATAAAACTTCCTTCTGTCTCCCAAGCTTCTAAGTTGCCTACAGGTGAAAGAGCTTTAAGAGGGCAGTACTTAACCAGTGGTCCTCAGCTCTTTTATTCACAGTGCCAGCTCATCAAATCCTACATCTGAATTAAGATCCTGAGGTTCTTGTTTCTGAATGCAGGACATGGGGAGCGTACAAGACAAACAGCAAAGTGATGCATTCTGTGTCCAGTTGCTGTAACTCTGCATCTCAAGATGTACATTGAAGATGCAGTTAGTTAAATCATTTTTTCCATCTCTTAACTTATTATAGAAGTAACTGCTATAAACTCACAAATATAACTTTCATGCTTTTTTTCTTTGCTTGTAACCTGAATGGTTTCTCATTCAGAGAGAGCTGAGCAAGTGGAGAGTAGAGGAGTATTGCATTAAGTACAGGACAAACTGTCAGCTTGGTCTGGTGCAAGATAAACCAGTTGTACGTGGGCACATCAAGGCTGTGGCTGTCCTTGGCCACTGCACTGGGTACTAGGTAGCCTGAATGTGACATAAAAGCTTCCTGAAGACTGATTTGTTGTATTTCTGAGGTAACATTCTCAATTGTAAGCAAGAAGTGCAACAATTCTCCTTACTTACGTATAAAACTGATCTTCTGTCAGATAGCGTTGCTGCAGGTCTGAAAACCAGAGCCCTGGTCATCTGTCTGTAGATGAATAAGCCCTTTACTGCTAAAGCTCTGGTGTTTTGTCTGTGGAATATGACTGCATCACTTCTTCATGGATTCTACTTCATGGAGTAGAAATAAGTCTCAGCACTGAAAATAAAATCCTGTGAACCTGGCAATTTCAACTTCTGAACTTGCGGAGATAATTGTTCTATCAAATGCTTGGCTCGTGGTAAAGACTTGGAGACTAATAGTTCATTAACACAGAACCATTGCTCTGTGGTCAGTGATCCAGATACTGCCTTTGGAGGGCTCAGTAATGGGTGCAGCAAGGGGATTGTGGCTTTTAAGACTGAAATGTCATCTTCTGATGTTCGGGATGTTAGCATCACTGCCTCTCAGAAGACAATGCTGCCAGATCTGTGCCCAGCCTTCTTCTGTGCTGGCAGCATAAGTTGTCAGGATGAAGCCCTATTATTCAGCTTTTTGAGTCTCACTGGAATCATAGTTTGTGCCTCGGTTCTTGTACGCATCTGCATGGGATGAGAGGAGAGGCAGTGTATTGAGTTCTCACTACCTTGTCTTATTAGCTGATGCAGAGAGGCCTTGATTTACTTGGTTTCTTTTAACAATAGAAAAATACTACTTCTGATTTTGCCTCTTGCAAGATTTGGGCTCTGCAGCTCCACGTTTCTAGTTCTGAGTGATGAAGAGTGTCAGATTGCACATAAGCTGCTGAGTAAGAGCATTAACATAGGTGGGATAATATCAAGTAAATGGGGCATGGTAGAGGGGAAGGAAAACCTTGACCCATGAGTTCTCACTCTGCGTAACTTAGCAGTACAATATAAATGTGTCCACGGACTAAGCAACGAGTTGAGTTTGCATTTGCAGGAGTTCAGCACTGCTGATGCTGTAGGGAAAAAATGGAAAAGGTGGGTTTTTATTCATCTTTGGTTTACACAAGGTCATGGTGTTTCCTGGATTCAATTTAACTAAAACCCATCTTATGTACACAGGACAGAATGCTAACAAAGGAACGACTGTACGCATGCGTTGTACTGCTTCTGGCAGCTCTTGCACTATGAAGGAAATGAAAGCTTCTAGTTTACTTTTCATACGACTGTTCTTGCTGCAGAAACATGTCCTGGAAAACTTCACCTTCTCTAATACTCTTGTTTTAGAGAACCCAAAGAATCCTAAAACCTCTCTTTTAGCAAAACTGGAGACTCCTTCTCCTACCCCATCACTGGTCTATGAATTTCCATCCCCTCCATAAAAGAAAAACCACCACAAAAGGTGACTGGGTGGCAGCAGTGGTGGCTTGGTAGCATGACATTTCTCCTTAGGCTTCTGAATGGTCTGATTGCTGTGATGCAGTATTGCTTTGTAATGCAACTATTCTGATGGTTCGCTTCACAGCTGAGGCGAGCCACCATTTCAAACCCCATAACAGGAGCCTTGGAGACGGCACATTACAGAATTAGCAAAAGGTAAGAGAGCTCTATGCCAAACGTTTTGGGCCTCTGAGTGTGTAGATACTGCTCATTATGTGGAAAAAAAGAGGTGGCCTAAAAAGACAACATTGGCTTTGTAGTATACTGCTTTATTACATGCAGATCTGTAACAGGCTGTTACTGCTGAGTTTCTCAGTCTTTTCCTTCAGCTGGAAGCTCTGGGGGTAGTGTGTTTTGATTTAGTCTTCATCTCTTTTTGTCACCTTTCTGTGTGTGTTCTCTAAGGGTTATGTGTACACAAAGAGGGTGTGCAAAAAGCACACATGATGCTACAAAACCTTCAGTAGAATCTAGTAAGTTTTTTTTACATTCACTTCTCCTTGCTCTTCTCACCAACCAAAAATTGCCCTCCTTTCCCATGTAAAATCTAGCAGAGCACTTGAAAAAGTGCCTTTACATGTGCAATAAATTCATCAACTCCTTGCTGTATGGGACAGCTGGAGTGGCACGTAACACCCCTTCAGCATTTCATTGTCGGAGATGATCTCCTACTCCTGCCTGGGCTCTTTTAACTCCTGCTGGCACGAATCTGGCAGAACACGTGCTCATTTTCACTGTGTTCAGACAGTGTTTTCCAAAAAGGGCTGCCTTTTAAAGGAGCTGACTGCTCCCTGCCCATCCTCCACCCCTTCCAACCCTGGTATCAGTAGTAGTGATTAGAGATTGGCCACATGTTCCATCTGCAGTAACCTGAAGTTCTGCAAGGGGTTCAACTTCTGGGTGAAGAGGAATTGTCTGTGAAACTCAGCATCATAAATGACTTACAGAAAGTCTCTAGTTTAAAAAAAAAAAACAGGAAAAAGAAAGGTAAAAAAGGAAAAAAGTGAAAGGACAACCTAACCAAATTTTTCCAACCAATTTGTTTTGATTTGGACATGGCAGCTATGGCTTCTGTTGCCCTTCTAACATTGCTAATTGAAGAGCATTGCATTCCATCCAGACCAATCGGAACCCTTTCAAACACCTGTGGCTTGGCAAAAAAGCAGCCTACTAGGTGGGTAAGCTCTTGTCCTTTCTCTTTTTGTAGCTGAGCCGTGCTACTGTTCATGACCCTGAGACTGGGAAACTGACTACAGCACATTACAGAGTCTCTAAGAGGTAAGGGGAGCGTCTTCCAAATGTATACCCAGTAGGAGCCAGTTTGTGCTGAGGCTGTGCTGCTTTATATGTGAGACAAATAAGGATTTCGCTTAACTTCTCTCTTTAGAAGAAAGATAATGCACTAAAGTGAGCTGAACTGTCATAACAAAGCTGCTGAAAGAGAAAACTCTTCTGTCTGTTGGTGGGTGCCAGGGTGGAAATGCCCTTTTCTGCTTAGACGGCTTGTTTAGTGCAACTAATATACTAAAACACTAGTGTGGCACGGGGTTCTGCTCACACTAATAAGTAGGGGAAAAGGCCTCTGTGGATCTCATGTGACTACTAAACTTCAGTGTTGATACCTGCAGCTTCAAACTAGGCACTGATGAGCTGCAGAAATTCATGGGAATAGTGCAAGTTAATGTAGTTGAGAATTTGAAAGAATTTCCTTGTTCAAATTAAGGTTGTTGCCGCTTTAGCAGAAACCTAGCGTGCTTTTAGTTTCTTTAACGACAAAGAAATTAGAATGGCTGTAGCTTAAGTGGTTTTATTTGGCTATGAGTTTCTCTATAAAAGTAAAAGTGCTTTGAAATACTGGATCACAAGAAAGTGATTGAGTCAGGAGTAAGTCTCATGGAAACGAGAGAACTTTTGTTGCTGAAGCCTGACACTTAAAGCCACACTTGTTACGAGTTAGTAGCAAGTTGAAAACTTGATAGATGAAAAGCTGCCCTGCCCCTGGAGCAGCATGGAGGTCTGCTTACTTGTCATGTAGCAGAGTCCTTGGATCATTTTCTGGTGAACTCTCATGTTTGCTGCTTAAAACTACCTGTACAGACCCCGTCCACAGTGACTTCAGGAACACATGTTTCTTGTTTAATGTTACATTTAGTTTTTATTTTTTTAATTTTAAAATCTGACCATGTCCTGTCTTTCTTATTTGTGACTGCATGTCTTACAAAAAGCATTTCTTTGCTCTTGGGGTCTGTCCTTGGTGACACAGTCCAGTGTAGGGCATTTACTGAAGAAACTGTTAATCTGTATGAACATACCCTCACGGTTTCTTTTTGCCATCACCACTTTAGTGCCTTTGTGACATGCTAAAATATCTATTTCCTCTTGGGCTTTAATCTTTTGTCTTGCCTAGGGGCTCTGGGAGGAAGTACAGGGGCAGCTGTTTGTGAAGTGCTGCTGCAGAGGTGTGCTGGGCTGCAAGCCCAGGATACAGACTCTGACTGCTACCTGGTGAATGAGACTTTTTAAATGTTTTGGGTTTAGGGCTCAAAATGTTGGTAATCTGGGGCTTCTTTCCAGCATAGCTAAGGAACTCACAGAATTACATCAGATATTACTGAGCTAAGATATTTTTAATTCTGTATCTCGCTGGATACTGGAACTAGAAGTGCAGAGAAAGGTACGAGGAAATGGGGTGCAGCACATTAGTTAGTGTAGACAAGTTTTTTGAGGGCAGGAACAGACTTGAGAGTGGAGGGGAACTTCCCTTCTCGTGCTTACCATTGCTGTTGCAATTCTCTGTGTGCAGACTGTTTAGGCCATATGTAATTTAAAGGAGAACTTGGAATCATAGAAATGTGTTGGGTTGGAAGGGACCTCCAAAGGTCATATAATCCAACACCACCACTACCACTACCCCCCAGCAAGCAGGGACATTTCTAACTAGAACAGATTACTCAGACCCTCATCAAGACAGACCCTGAATGTCTCCAGGGATGGTGCCTCCACCACCTCTCTAGGCAACCTGTTCCAGTGATCCAGTACCCTCAGATTAAAGAGCTTTTTCCTAAAGGCCATCCCAAACCCACCCTTTTCCAGCTTAAAGCCATGACTCTTTTCTTCTGTCATTCCTTGCCCTTGTGAACAGTCTTCCCCAGTCTTCTGATAGAGAACTTCTAATTACTGAAGGGGCCTATAAGGTCTCCCCAGGGTGTTCTCTTCAGCCTGTACAACCCCAACTCTCTCAGCTTGTCTTCATAAGAGAGGTCCTTCAGCCCTCTGGTCACACTTGACACCTAAGTCTACAGTGGGAAGTAAAAGCCCACCCCCAGACGCTTGAACCCCCAAGCCAGGCTGTTATAGAAGGATCATGTTATGTTAATGTTGGATCACTGAACTCTTGCAGAATCACGGGTAGAAACATCTTTCTGCTTGAGCTAGTTTGGCTTCCAGATGAATCATTGCTCTGAAAAACTTTATTTTTTTAGTAGCTGACTGCTTTCTTCCCCCTTTAAGCATTCTTTCCTAGCAAATGCACTTCTAAATTACAGCATTCCTGTCTTTCAGAGGACTACTGTTTGCTGTGCAGTACGTGGCAGGCTCTATAAAAGGGGGCACCTTGCCAGCAGCTGGAGGGGCTCCACCGAGTCATGCTGTGTGCAGTACTGGAATAAACTCAGCCACGCTGGCTGACACTGCTTTGAAGACATGGCTGGATTTTAATCTTCCAGCAGCTAGTCGGAGCCTGCCGCTTATGATCTTAAAGCTTCTGCTTCAGAAATCTCAGTGTTTTTATTCACTCAGTGTTGCGTCTCTACTAGCCTTTTTTACATACTAGGTCCATTTTAGAAAGGTCTAAACATAAATGCTAGGATTTAATGTGACCAGTGACTGTTACTGGTCACATTAAGGCAGTGTCAAAATATGCTGGAGCTGTGCTAGTGTAGCTGAGGGACACAATCTTTGTAGTGTTGTACTGGACTTGACTAGTGCAGTTGGAAGAAATGAGCTTTGGGGTGTATGGCATGTAGGTCTGGACGTTTGTCTAGTATTTGGTTTTTGTCTAATATACTGCTCAGCCCAAAATTATTTCTGCATATAAATGTTGTGCTATTAAACAACAACTAATAGACATCCCTGATGATCACAAATTGTAAGAAGAAAGAGTAAATGTAATTACTGCTGGCGATTTGTAATGGACATAAAAGTTGCTAAAAGCTAGGTCTTGGTGTGAGAAAGAAGAAAAGTGATTCCCCAGCACGAGGTCAGCACACTAATAAAATTCTTGCCATTTTTGTGTTAACTTAGTTCATGGGAGTCCTTTTGCAAAGCCATGTGGACATACTGCGCCTTTGTAGGCAAGGAATTTTGGGGGTTGGTGTAGTAGTTATAGAAATATCAAATCTTTAAGTAAAGTCACCCACATGTTAAGCTACAATCCTTATGAATTCCCAGAAATAAGCTGCTTCTCTTTTGTTTGGAAGTTTTCTGCCAGTAGTGGACTCATAGGTGTCAGCAAGTGAAAAATCTGATGGAAAGCTGTCTGCGTAAGTTAACTGTCAGATGAGCAGCTTGATTTAACTACTGTACATTGAAGAGCAGAGCTGAGTGCATTGATTGAATCACACTGAACCTTGGGCTGTATGTACAGTATGGTAAAAGGAAACAGTTTGCTGAGCACAGCCGAAGGCTGCTAATACTGCATCACATCTGCCTCTGGTCAGGAAGTTGGAGTTTTGGGGTTGATGGGTTTTTTTGGTAGCCAAGTGAAGGAAAGTGGTTTCCCTAGTGTGAAGGGATGCCTGCTATGAATAGTCTTCAATCAGGCATATGCTTACTTTGATTCAGTGAAGGACCAAGAAGACTGAGAGTAGTAACAAAAGAGGGCAAATCAGGACAGTTTATTCTATTATGTGAAGGCCACCAGGCACAGCCTGAAGTAACAGATGCATCCAAAATGCATCAGGCAAAGACACCACTCGAGGCTGGGCAATGCACAGGGTGCTGTGAGGCCCTTTGGAGCACTCTGCCCTCGTGGAAACAGATTCCACGATGCTTACACGGTTAAAAAATGCTGTGACTCTTCATAGAAACTATTCATCACTACAGACCAGCCCCTAAGTTTTGCTCCACAACCAGCAGACAGGCTGGCACTGGAATTAGGGTTTCAGTTTCCCACTTCCTCCACCTTTCAAAGACTTTCTTTGTATGCTTAGGCAATTAATTTTATTTCCAAAATACATATAGTACGTTTCCTTCTTGAAAGATGCAGTATTCTGCTTGGTGAAATCATTCATTGAAGCTCTAAATCCCCAGTACAGTAAGAACACTTGCTGTTCTCTTCCTTTGATTAATTTGGTTTTTTAACCTTTTATGTGTAAACTGGGCAGAGGTAACTAGAGCCTATATGTGGAAGCTGATGGCTGTGTTGGGGCTTTTTTTGCATATGAAGTATGAGGCTGGGATTGCTTGTGAGTGTAACCTGTTCAGCGCAGCGTGGCATGTGGCTGTAGAGCTGGGGAATGCTTCATGCACAGTCTTTGTGTTCTCCTACACCTAACAAAAGTTTGCACTGTAACACTTTCTTGTACTAACAGCATTCTGAAGTGGATGAAACTGGATGTGTTTGTGCAAGTCTGTCTTCAGAAACCTTGTTTATTTCTCTTATCTATAGTTCATTTGTCATTCAAAAACACTCATAGAGATTCTGTAACCTGTGTCGGTGCCTCACGTCATGTTCCTCCCATGCAAAGCATTTTGATGAGTTTTTTAATACACATTTTTGTATTAAGAACACAACCTTAATTTAACATAGATGTGAAAGTTCATTTGAGTAGAAATACAGCAATGTACTTGCCAGCTAGGCTCTGAACACAGGATTTTTGACCAGCAGCGTTGTCAAAGCAGCAACAACCAGTGATGAGCCCAAAAGGCTGATTCAGGTGTTAGTTCTACCTTTTTTCTAAGTGAATGAACTTTCCTGCAAAAAGGGGGAAAGAAATGGGACCTTGATCATCAATATCATTATCCATATTAGTGACTAGCAGGGGACTGCAAAGGTAAATGTAAATGAGGACAAGGGAGAGCAGTGGGTTTGCCAAGAGAGGGAAGAGAGCAGTAGGTAAACTGGCTAGAATGTGATGAGGCAGCTAGCATGTAACGGTATTGCCTAACCAGAGATGAGGCTTAGGCAAGCAGGCAAATAGGTTCTGTAGGAGAAAATGAGCAAAGTGCCTAATAGAGGTAGAACAGTGACCTTGCTTAGTATTTAGCTGAACTGCCTAATAAGGCTGAAAGAAGCTGATAAGGAAGCACACAGCTGCTCAGGTCCCTCATTGAAAGAAGTAAAAACCAGTGCAAACTGGCTCTGCAGTCTGGATCAGTAATAACTCAGATCTAGGCATGCGCCACTAGTGAAGTTTACTGGAGTTCATGGGAGGAAGATGTCTTACTTGAGAACTAAACATGTGAGCAGATGAGTGAGGGTTTGTTTATGTGTCTTTTTTTAAAAAAAAGACAGTAGATGAAATTTGATTTTATTTTTTTTCAAAAGATTTAAATGTTTATCTTGTAAAGAGATGAGAAATGCCAGTGTATTTGTTTCCAGGGGTGCAGCTGGAGGCGTTGATGGCTGGTGAGGGTACAGCAGGGACATAGAAAGTCTGTGCCCTTGACTGCAAAGCATGGCTGTACTGGGTGTATGGCTGCTTCTAGTTGACACAACTGCTTCCCAGTCAAGCAGCTTTCAAGAATGAGCCACCCCATAGAGTAGCCACCACTGGATCTGGATGAAGGCAGCAATTCTTGGGTAGAATTGCTTCTCTGCTACCTGTTCATGCCTTTTTCCACTGACTAGTTTGCCAGTTATATTAAACACAGTATTTCTATCTGAAAAGTTCTAATTTACAGCAGATGTTTTAAAAGTGCCTTTGCAAAAATTTTAAAAATTTTACTTTCTCATACCACCCTAAAAAACAGCAAATTGCAAATTTGTGGTAGGATGTTTTAGTAGAAGTTGTGGAAATGGTGACGAGTTTAATGCATAATGTAACTGTTTTCGTAATGATGTTTAGTACAATTGCACAGGTGACAGAGCACTTGCCTGTAGATGCGTGCCATGTGCAAGAGCACAGTTCCAGTTACACAGACTCTAGAGTCACTCACCTATTCCTTTCCCAGCTGTTGCTTCCAAGTGCATCAGATGTGGGAGGTCTGAATTAGCTGTTTGCAATGTTTAAGAGCAAAAGTGTGTTGTTCCTGTTTTCTGAAACAGCTTGAAGCAGGTTTCCCTACTTGGAACATTTTCTTCTACCCGGTTATGAGAAGTAATGCCTTTAGCTTTAGAACTTCCTTAAAGCAAGTGCTGTAAATGGTGCTTTCTAGAAAATATGTTGATTCAAGTCAGGCCTTCATAATGCCCTTGAAATATTTCTCATCCTACTTCATCCTACCAAAATCTGGGAAAATACAGAAGAACCCTTAAAATTCAAAGTAATCCCGAAGGTGATGCTGGGTTACTGCCTATTGCTACCACATTTTATTAACCTTAGTATTTTTCCTCCCACTTAGTGCTTGGTTGTCAGGCTATGAAAGCCCTGTGGTATCTCGCATTAACACAAGGATACAGGACCTAACTGGACTTGATGTCTCCACAGCAGAGGAACTACAGGTAAACTGTAGGGACAAGCATGGGTGTTTCATTTTGGGTGGCTTTGAGGGCAACAGTGTGCTCCCTCAGCTACTGTTAGTTAGGTGGCCACAAAACCTCATTCAACAGACAGGCAACTGGTTTGATGGCTGGTTTGATTCCAGGCCATGGGAGGAACAAGTGGGGTTTCACAAGGAGGAAGAAACAAAGTTGTCTTTGCAGAGTCACATTTACTTCAGTGGGCAGTGGCTTTCTGTTTCTGGAGAGAAGTCATGCAAACTGAAACTCCTCATGTTTGTTGAAATGGGTGTGTAATTCCTTTTTGTTTCTGATCTTCATCGCTGCAGGGTCACACATCGCTGTGGTGCTAGTGAAAAGTTAGCTTGACTGATACTTAAGGAAAAGGGGAAGGGATGTGTGTTTAGATTTGCCATCCCAGCCTTGGTTGTGGAGGGTCTGGTGTCTTTGTAATGTAGGAAAGACCCGCTATACATGTAACAAGTAAATTGAGGCTTTTACTTGAACAGCTACCTCAAGTGATTCTGAGGAAGCAGCGATACCTAGAAAGCAGGACACCTAGGAAGTGGTTCCTGAAACCTGTTGTGCTACTGTCATACTCTGTTCAATCCTGATGATAAAATGCCCAAGCATCAACTAGCAAATTGTGGTTATGAATGCATGGAGGAGATTAAAAAAAACCCACTTAACAAAAAGGACAATGGATCTTTATTGACGTAGAGATCAAAAAGTTATTTAAACTTGAACAGTGTAAAAGCACCATGGCCTGTTTTGAAGAAAACATTGCCTGTAAAGCTTGTATAGGACAAAAATATTTGTCTGCCTTGCAGAACACTTCCTCTCTAGCAGTGTTCAAGGCCAGTTTGGGTGGGGCTGTGAGCAGCCTGGTCCAGTGGAAGTATCCCTGCCCATGGTATGGGATTGAAACTAGATGATCTTTAAATTCTTTTCCAACCCAGACCATTCTATGAATCTCAGTACTGGATTCCTTCCCCAGAGTACACTGCATCTGGTAGTTCTAGGCTTGGATCTGCTGCTGCTGTTGTAGCTGAATATCTTGGGGCTTCTTGGAGCCTGTGGCTATCCAGGTTTTCAAAATTTTCCAGCGTTTTATAGGTTCTGCCACCTGAGAGTCATTAGTTCAGACAGCAGCAGGCACTCAGAAATGGGAGAACATTTTATCCATTCATCTAGGGAGGACAGAAGAGTGTTCAGCGACTTGGGAGAAGGGAGGATTCAGCTGAGGCTTTGCTGGGAGCTAGTGTCCAGTTGAGAAATGCAGAGACAGACTGAAGGGCTGAACCCTGATGCTCCAGGTTGAGTTCTGATGAGGAGTTTGGGTGCAGTCAGAGGCTCTCTGGATAAACCCAGCACACACAGAATGGTTTAGCTGGCAAGACTTGTCATGTCCTATGGTTGGATTTTTATACTTAAGCTGTTAAAAGGTTGTAGATGATGGTCAAATAAGCTGTCTGGATACAATACTGCTTCAACAGATTTTGTGCTTCTTTCACTGTAGGTAGCCAACTATGGAGTAGGAGGCCAGTATGAGCCTCATTTTGATTTTGGAAGGGTAAGTCCTGTTTTTTCTCTCCACCTCTTTTTTTCTTCACAAGGACTGTGTTTCTCTTTTTCAGGTGGCAAATTATGGAGTGGGAGGACAGTATGAACCCCACTTTGACTTTGCACGGGCAAGTAAAGAGATGGAGGAGAGATAGTCACCTGGTGAAGCCTGGGCCTTGTAGCTGTGGCACAGTTTTTAATCTTTAATGTGTTTTAAATTTTGTAGCTCTTCAACTTCTCTAATCATGTTAGTGGAGAAAAAGCCCTCTAAACCACCAGCTGAACTGATAAACATTTGAGGCACTCCAGAGCAACAAGCTTTTCTTCAAAAATACAACTAAAAAGGAATTACTCAAGCAGATAACTGATAGTTCTTAACAGAGCAAAGGGCATTAGCTTCATTCTAAATCTGAGGAAACATCCAGCTGGACATAGAAGGCCCGTGGAAAGCCCTTTGGTTTAAAAATCACTGAAGAATACACAACTGAACTGTACAAAACCTCAGTGTATCCTGTAACTCACTATGTGTGGCAGGTGATGGCGTCATCAGCTAACGTGCTGCAGGCCCTGATGCCACCCTGCTGTGTCTGCAGCAAACATGGCTCCAGGGGTGAGGCTTGATGCCCTCCTCTCTGAGGAACACTTTGTAGGCACTGTAAGACAATTTGCATTGCAGCTTACAGCATGGGCCTGCCATGCAGAGAGGCAGCTTTCCCCAGAGCCAGGACATGAGTACCTCGGGTGCTCTTGCAGAAATTAGTGTAGTTTATGTGTCAATTGCTAGCAGACCTCCAAAACTGGAAAAAGCCTGCTAAGGTCTCTTCATCACATCAGCCTTTATTCTTACATGACAGGAACTCCCTCCTGTTCCTATTCCAGCTGGAAATAATGTCACTGAATTCAGCTGGTTATTTATTGGGCAAACTCACTTATTTAACACCTTCAGATTAACCTTACACTGTGAGTCGAAGCCAACAACTATTAATTGGAATCTCTGTTCTGTAAGCACATGCTCAAGGCATTGCAAACCATTAACAGGCTGTGTGGGGAAATGCATGGGTTACTTCATGGAGTAGTAGCATCCTCAGACAGTGCTCACAGCTGGGAGAGGCTCTAGAAGTAAAACCGAAAGTGTGACAGAAGTTGTTTTAAGGTACGTAGTGAGGGCCGCAAAGGCAGAGTCATTCCCGAGGGAGGAAGGCCAGCAGCTGCTCTCAGGGTATGGAATGGGGAGGAAGAGCGCCCTTGCTGCTGTTCCTCTTGGCCCAGGACAGGAGGGATAAGTGAGTGTAATTAGGTAATGAAGTTGATGGCTGCGAAGAGGCTTTGTGTGCTCATTTTCAGGCAGCACCGTTCTTACCATTAGCAATTTGGTGCTGTGCCCTCTCTGTCCTACAGAATTTCTGAATGCCTGTTTGATTTAAACATACAGATCACTGCATCCTTCCTTTAAAATTGAGGGATTGAATTAATGTCTCTGCATGGGTTTGTCTGCTGGCTCTGCAGCTGTGTATCATTGGGTCCTCTCAATAGTGAAAATGAAATGCTTATTAAATCTGCTTCATTTTATTCACAGAAAGATGAGCCAGATGCTTTTAAGGAATTGGGAACAGGCAACAGAATTGCTACTTGGTTGTTTTATGTAAGTGATATGTTTCTGCCATGTGCTAGTGCCAAAAATAACTGCCACTGCATTTTCCGTACTGCTGAAAGATTTCATGGCGAGATTTTACTGAAGTGACTGGCAAACGAAGGCAGCCGCTAATGTAGCAGTAATACATATGGGGTATCGTCTTATCCCTAAATAATGGTTCTTACAGAGGGTGTTTTCCCTCAAAGTTGGGGATCAGCTGAAATTATTTGACCGTCTGTCAGTTTTTATATCTGCTCTGGTATTTATCACGTGCTCATTGCCAAAACAGGAGTGTGGGACAGGGCTGGTTGTTGCTCTCTGAACAAAGTGGGTGAGTTCTAGCGTTTTTTATAAGGCTGTTAGTCAGGCAGCCTTTGCCCACTAATATTGGGAGGTAAAAAGTTGTTGTTCAATAACGTAATTCTGTTACACTGGAGTGTGTATCAGCCTGCAGCTTACCTGTGTTTACCTCACATTTCAGATGAGCGACGTGTCAGCAGGGGGAGCTACTGTCTTTCCTGAAGTAGGAGCCAGTGTTTGGCCTAAAAAGGTAAGCAGGGCTGCTTCTCCAGAGTAACCGCTCCTCTCCCCACCTACTCAAAAGCATAACACATGTATAAACGTCTAAAAAAAAAAAAGAGGGTCCTTTATATAAAGGTTGAAGCACAGAGCTACTTACCATTGGGTGATGTGATTGGAGGATTCTGAGGGTCTCTGATATTCAGTGTGTTAATACCTAGTTATGTTTTGGACTTAACAGCTTCTAGTGTATGGATTTTGCAAAGCACAACAAGGCTTCAAAATGCATTTTGGGAACACTGGGGTCTGTAGGTAGGTTTAGTCTTGGGGCATTTATAGAGAATTCTCCTTAAACTGCGTGTTTCCTCAGAAGGATCTGTGTCTGCTGCTCATTTTTAGTCAATTCTCTTGCTTTCTGTAACTGGCCAGAGTTGAATGAAACTGGCTTAGGGTTTAAAAAAGAATTAGCAGCCAAGTTTGTGTAGACAGAATGTGTCAAAGGAGGCTTATTCCTTAGGGAAGCAAACCTTAGAATATGGAAAAGAGCCTTCAGTTTAAAAGTAGCATCTGAAATACAAGTACACGTGTGTCTGCCTTATTGATAAATACATTGGTGTGAAAGTGTGTGTTGCTGAGAGCCAAATGCTGAAGGTTTCTACTGCATTTCCAGGGAACAGCTGTATTCTGGTACAATCTGTTTCCAAGTGGAGAAGGAGATTACAGCACACGGCATGCAGCCTGCCCAGTACTAGTCGGAAACAAATGGGGTAAGTAACCCCTCCTGTTTTTCTTGCTGCCTGTGACCTGAAATGCTGGGGCTGTGCTACTGGGTTGTCTTGGTGTACTTCTTCCTCTGAACTTCATGGTGGAACGAAAAGCAGCCAGAAAAGATATCCTTCATAAAGAAATCCATAGCTACATCTTACTTTATGTCCCTCTCTGTATAGTGTTATGTACATTATATGTAGTAGCATATAATAACATGCTAATAATAATAAGTATAAAATTTAAAATAAAAGACTACTTCAATAGTATTTTGTAGTTTTGCAGCTACTGGAAGGCTTTTTTCTCTCTGGTTTATTAAGCCAACTTCACATTTGTGCGTGTGTGTACAAAAATACTTCAGAAAACTAGGCTTAGGATAATCCTGTGCTTAAGTGAAAGCTGGCTGAGAGTTTAAACAAAGCATGAGCTAAGCTGGTGCAGTGATCGAATACCTGTATGTCTTTGCAGTGTCCAATAAGTGGCTCCACGAGCGGGGACAGGAATTCCGAAGGCCATGCACTTTATCAGAGTTGGAATGATGCAGACTCGTCCTTGGCCGCCTCTGCATTCAGTCTGTACAATGCACAAGTCTCCTACAGTTTACAATTGACTAACACTCCACTACAGGTTCAGTCTTCAACTACACCAGTGTTTCATCTGTGGACAAAACAAATGAGCTTTTTTTAGTTTCCTTAAAACAACCCCTTGAGCTTTTCTGAACAGACTACATTAAGGTATATGAGTGTTACAGGGAAAAGCAAAAAGGACAAAATACAGGTATCGGGGTCCCAAGGAACAGCGGTATTCCCCTTCACCACCACCCTTCTGGTCAGCACGGAAAGCAGCAGTTGTTCACCTGGAGTTGTCCTCCCCACTATCCCACTGCTAAGGGTGACATGAGTTAATGGGAGGGCACTCTGGAAATGGTTTAATTCAGGCTTCCTTAGCAGACATTGGACTCTAGAGAGTCTAGAGAGCCTGGCCACTACTGTTGAGACATGTGGTTAGTGTCGCTCTGGGGAACAGGTATGATCATGTTTCAGCCTGGTTTTCAACTTCCACAAAAGCCCTAACTTTTAAACAGTCTTCCGTCTCAGCCACTGTGGGAAATACAGCTCTTAACCTTGGAGCCAGCAGTTCCTTATACACAGGTGAGTGGCTTCAGCAGCCTCTCTGCCTTGGTTTTTTTTCCCTTTAATGTTTGTCCACATCAGCAAAAGCTGCTTTCATTCTTAGTAGTCAGCTCTTACAGCTGTTCCTGGGGTAGTGGGCATGAGAATGTGACCATCTTCCTTAATTAAAACAATTGTGCCTTAGGACATGGGAATTTGAAATTGGTTATGAGACTTCAGGTGATGAGATGATAGTGTCAGAGTTCCCTCTGCCTGTCCTCCCACTTCTCAAGGCTTAGTGAGAAACTGATGGCCTATTTATAACCCTAAATCTTTTTTAGTTGCTTTTTATTGTGCAGATGTGTGTTTTCTTCCGGGGATGCTGCGTGCAGGCTGCAGCAGTGACCTGTCTTCCGTCACAGGGTGCCAGAAAAGGTGCCTGCTTGGGTTTGTTGGGAGTTGTTACCTTGCAGGGGATGCCACCAGTGCAGTGACACCTCACACAACCTTCCTTCTCCTGTGCTGTCACTAATTGGGAAGGGGCCTCCTCCAGAGGCTCTGGTGCTGCTCTTCCCAAAAGCGAGGGCTAGAGCCTTCCTGCTTCCTGCCAGCCCCCCAGTCAGTGATGTCCACACCACACACAGTGACTTTCATAGTCTGTAGTCACTGATGAGCCATCTGTACACTGAAATGAAGTTGGGACCTCTGAGGGAGATGAGACTGGCTACTGTAGCTGTGGAACTTCTCTTCTGCTCATGAGGTTCCTGCACAGGAATTGCTGAGCAGAGTTTGGAGAGGCTGCAGGGATATTTGCTTTCCCAAGCCAGGTCTCTTCAGCGGCAGGAATTTTAGGAAAAATGTCCAAGCACTCCACTAACACGAGGACAGTAGTCAAAGTGAGCTGCACTCTGAAACCGTCTGATTTTTCTAGATGATGATGGTTTTGCTGATTTAGGGGTCAAGCCTGAAGTCTTTACCAAGGAACAAATTCCAATCTTAGTTTAATTGGATTTTCTGCCTCAATAAAACCTTGAAAATTGAGCCAAAACGTAGATGAAGTTATTAATGTGTTAGAAATACCTCTGGAATACCGAGAATGCAGTTTAAGGTACGACAGTGTGACGAGCTGCAGACTTTGAGATGACACTTTTTAAAAACCTTTGCTGGAAAACACATCATGTTTCTACTGAGCCTGTTAGCAACGGGACCTGCGTGACTGCTCATCCTTAGCCCTGCGCCTCTTTGCATTTTGCCTGTGCTTTCGGCAGATGTGAAACAAAAGTCCATCCAGCACCTCAATAAAAAGAAAAATCAGAAATAGCTCTTCCTCATGTCTGTACTGCTCATTTATTCCAAACAGCTGGTACACTCGAGCAGTATCTGGTACAAGTGAGTTATCACAGCCTAGTTTGGGTCACTAAATTATAATAATAAACCTCCGAACACCGAACCTGCAGCGTTGCTACTGACCTGTGGTTTTGTCCTTTCACAGTGTCATTCATCTCTGTTCCTATCCAGGAGCTTCTTTTTTTCCAAACTTCAAAAAAGGTGCCTGTAGCTGCTCGTACATCCGGCTGTTGCCCTGCAGATCAGTGGACAGGGTGGTAGTGGTGGTAGAGGTCTTACCTTTGGGGCTGGAATGTATCCACGGTAGCTCGGAGGCTTTTTGAAAAGCCAGCTCGCAAGCCCTGCCTCCGTGACATGTTTAGCAAACAGCAGCTGGTTTTGCTCTTCTGAGAAAGCTGGGCTTTGTTTAGTGGTGGGGAGGTGTCTTTACAGTGAGAGGAGTGACTTGGTATGTTCGTTAAAAGCTAAAAATTGTGGA
Source organism: Phoeniculus purpureus (assembly GCA_028565055.1). NCBI lineage: Eukaryota > Metazoa > Chordata > Aves > Bucerotiformes > Phoeniculidae > Phoeniculus > Phoeniculus purpureus. The sequence goes on along the minus strand of JAOXOE010000632.1, from coordinate 6,670,751 downwards.
ATCTATGTAAAGTAGATCCAGAGTTCTGTTACCTTCAGCAATAGGGTGCTTTGGGATTCCAGCCCCTCCACCATCACTGTTGAAGAGCAAAAGGTGACCAACAAGCTTGTGGGACAGCTGGCAACAGTGTCTGCAGTTCCCTGCCTCCCCTCAGCTGCCATCCACCATTTAGTGAAGGGGCTCTTAAGACACAGAACTTGGGGAGTGAGAGTGTTTTGGTGCCTGGCTTCTACAGCACTCAACGCACCATGACTTGCAGTTCTTTGGGAAAAAGAAAAGCATTTGTGTTCTGACAAACTAACCATTGCATCTGATGAGGCGGAGCAGCCAAATACCTCCCAGGTTCCTACAGGAGAGGGCGAGTTGTTTTTTTGAAGTGCACGTAATCCGTGTTTCCCCTGTCTCCACGGCAGTCGTGTTCCTGCCCCTGACTATGCACGAGAGATTACATGGGAATGCTGCTGCGTCCCCTTACTCCTCATTGTTCAGAGGGCTTCTGCATCAGGAACATGGCTCGCTGTGAACCTAGTTGTTGTATTAAAGAGAACTGAGAACCATTCGGCTCACAGTGACTGACAACTGAGAAACTGCCTTAGTGGTCTTTTTTTTTCTTTTGTAATAAAAGTTTTAATGTATTAAAAAAGGTTTGAAATAAAAGTCATTGCCGTTAGCGGTGGAAAAAATCTTCCACCTCAAACTCTCCTTGTGTGTGGCTGCTGTAAACCTCATCACACAGGTTTTACCATCTTGTGTGGCACCTGAGCTCCTGTGTTTTGCTCATAATCTGTGCAAGCAGGTGCAGAGGACGCTGGTACCATGAATTAGCCTGAAGCACAAGCATAGTGCGGGGGAGCATCCCTGGTACGCTGATTTATGGCAGTGGCTGATGGGGGATGTGAGCATGAGCTCCTGGCTTGAAGCCCAAAACAGATTCAGTAAAGGGTCAACTGCTAAGACATCCTTTCCCAGGGATGATAAATACTTCCATTTCCTAATGCCAAGAGGTTCTGAGTAGTTCAAGGGAGGGGAAGAACTATCAGCTTTCCCTCTAACACAGGCACCATCAGCACAGCCAGGGAATAGAGACATCAGGTTGGTGCTGTCCACCATTGAGACTTCGCAGTCTATACACGGCAGCTGCTCTTGCGCTTCACATGGTTGAGATAGTGGAGCTCATGCTTCATTTGTGGGCATCAGGAACCTGCAAGAAAGCAGAGCCAGGGCCAGTTAGGAGCCTTCCTGGAACCTTCTGCCTGTGGCATGGAGCTTGGCACTGCTGCTGGAGCACTTGGCTTGTGCTCAGGGTACTGCCCTCTCTTACTCCTGCAGCTCACAGGCACAGCTCCTGTGCTCACAGCTGAGGGAGTCCATGGGGTAGAAAAGAACACAAACCTGTGTGTTTTCACCTTGGAAACAAATTGATTCTGTCTCCAGCTGCACTACTCAACTGTTGCCATGCCCGTCTCAACAAGGTGGGCCAACACCAGCAGAACAGGAGCAGCTGGGTGTTGCAGTCCTCACAGAGGGCAGGACTTACTCCAACCCCATGAGCTCTGCATTGGAGCCACATGGCCTGGGAACACCCATTACTTGGCCCAGGCTGAAGTGGGGCTGCTCCTTTGCCAGGAGGCTGGTGGTGTCAGCCTCGTCACCAAGCTGCTGTTGCTGAGCCAAGAGCACAGGGAGGGCATGGGGCAAGATTCAGGTCACAGTCTTCCTTTCTGAGACAAGAGAGAGGATGCCCAATCTTCTGCATGTGGCCTGAGGCCCCTGCCCAGGACCTGGGGCACCTGCTGACCAGTGCTTATGCTTTGTGGCTTCCCATCATCCTACTTGCATGTCTGGGGATACTTCCAGCACAGCTGCACAACCATGGCAGGGAACCTCACCTGGGTGAGACCTTCAGCAGCTGAACAAGGCAGGGCAGGGTCAGGGGTAGGGAAAGAGGCCCTGGTTGAAGAGAAAGGGGCTGACAGCAGTAGCACCTGTGGAGGGGGGAAGGCAGCACAAAGCTGAGTTGATCTGTCCAGGTAACCTTGGAGAGACTGGACCAGAGCACAAACAGGAGTGCAGGCACCCAAAGCATGGTGGGGGTTCCAGTCCATCCTCGCCTCCTCCAGCTGCCAGACTCTGACCTGCCTCTGTGTGAGACTCTGGCATTTCATCGTCAGCGACATTTCTCATACCAGTCAGCAGTGATTCATCTGGCTACCAAACTAGGCTTTGACCCAATCACACATCACTAACCTTAACCACTAATTGCTTATCCCCCTTGCTTAAACACGGACTCACCGAGCTGAGCAGCGCTGACAGATGAGCTCAGTCATTCAGCCTTCTGTCTTCTCCCATATCTCCAGCAGAACACTACGAGAAGGATCCAGCCAAGCACACAACCATGCATCTCTTGTGCTCTGAAAAAGAAACCATGGAATGAGTCAAGTTGGAAGGGAACATAAAGATCATCACTGCACAGAAGGATGTGGAGCAGCCCCTGTGCCTCCTCCCCAGGAGCCAAGGCCAGGATGCTGGGCAGTTTGCTTTGGCATGGCTGATCACACAAAGCCAGCTTCATCTGGGGTGGGGTTCACTACTGTTACTTTGGGGGAACACAGGCAGACAGGGCCAGCTGTGGGCAGAGGTCTGCCCAGTGCAGTGAGCTCTACCTCTGACTGAAGCTGCTGCCAACTGCCTGATGATGGTGTCGCTGAGAATGAGTGACTCCACAGCTCAAAGGTGCTCTGTATCTGAGCATTACCCAGTCACAAGTGAATGCACTGAGTGAGTCAGGATCTGCTTATCCTGAGGTTCAGAAACCAGTTGTCAGAGTTCACCATGATGGCAAACACCTGTATCTCTCAAATACTTAGAGAGAGGGGGAAATGGTGTAAAGAAGGGATAGGTGAAGACACATCGGGTCAGACAACCCGCAGGTACCTGTTAATTGCATCCAATTCACGGAGTCCTCACTTCTGCAGCTGCTGAGCCTGAGCAGCAGTTCCCAGAGGTAACTGGCAAGGGAGAAGTGTTTGTTAGCTTTGCTCAAGCCAACATTTTGCCTGGTCCTCAGATCTTGAAGCTTGGGTGAAACCAAAGTGTTTATTACAGCTGGACTGGAACGATCCCAGGAGACTGGGGTGGGGTGGAAGCAAGGCGAGGGGCTCCCGGCTGGACTGCCACATTTTGGGAAAGCAGTTAGACCGAGCCGTTATTCACAGGCTTTTGCTTCAGGACAACAAGTGATGAAGCAGCTGGCAAGTTTCCAACTCCACTTTTCCCAGGTCCTGGGCTTTGCCAGCTGTTCCCTGCCCTGCTCAGTCTCCTGAACTCCAACTGATTGTGCAAACAGCCCGGGCTCCGGCTCCAGACACAGCCGCACACTCCAGGCTACGGGTCCTGTGCGGCACAGCAGGGACAGCTTGGCATCAGCCACTGTGGTCTGCACCCTCAGCACTCCCCATGCTCACGGATCAGTCACCAGGGCCTGAGGGGTGAGGAATGTTCCATGTTCTGCAGCTGCCTCCAGAGCTACCCTACAAGGCTCCACATCAAGGCAGGGCACCAAGAACAGGCACCCAGGGGCTCGACACAAGGATTCCAAGCAATTTCTGTGCAGCATTTTTTCACAGGAGCTTCTGACAGGCCACTTCCAGGGGTACAGGGCAGCTGGGCTACAGATGGAGCATCATGCCAGGCAGTGGTCCAGCCACAGACACGCGAGTGGCTCTGCTCAGTGCAGGACATGGTGTGGGACTGCCCAACCCAATCTTCCCTTTGCTGACTCTCCCGACAACAAATTCCAGGAGAAGCAGCCTATCTCCACCTGTTAGAAACAGCTTTGACGATAAAGAGGCCAAAACTTTGTGTAGCAGTGGACTAGTTTAATTACGGCGCTTCTGGCCCGACAAGTACCTGGGATACCTCGTGAGCATCGGTTACGACAGATTGGGGTAGTTTATGGGGTTCCTAATGTACACATCTGATTGATTCACACATATCCTATTAATGCCACGAAACTGACAGAGCTCTGCTTCTTGTCACCTCACAGAGACCTCGAGGCGTGGGGGGTTTCAGTGACGCGTTCCGATGCTTTACAACTTAACGATGCTTCCCGCATCTCTCTGCTAACCTAAACGTGACCCAGCCAAGAGATTCCAGCAGACCACAGTGATCCTCCCTCTTCCTCTGGATGCTTCTTTTTGCTCATCTTCTTCTTGTTTGACAAGAGTTCTGCCTCTTCTTTTTGTCGGAGGAAAACTGTGCCAGGTGGCTAGTGCACAGCAATCAAAGCTCCTTAACTGGTCTGTGGTTCTATCAACCTTTAATAACAATCTTCCCGACCCATCAGCCATTTCCCACAACTTCTTGGGTCTGATCATTATTAAAGGTGGTGTTCTCCAGTTTTGTCCTCTGAGTCTGTTCTCGTTTCTCCAGAAGTCACATCGCTCCAAGATGAGGGGCGGAAGAGATGTGATTTGATGTCATCATTCTCCGAGGACTTGATTTCCTTCTGGGGGTAATTATTCTCAAGCGGTGTGAGGCAAACTGCACAGACAAGTAGGTAATTAAAAAAAGGATGATCGGAAAGATTACTCCGGTGATTAATTGTTTCAACCGGTTTAGGTTCGGTACAAACCCAACAGCGGCTCATATTTAATGTCCTAGTTACTGCATGTGGTACTGCTACGTGGGAGTTTTGTTCCCATCTCTCTGTCTAATTCCTTGAGGTGTCCTACCATCCCCTTCCCCGGCATTAGTGTACAATCTTGTCCCTAAGTTCACGGTTCGGGAAGTTTTACCTGTCTGGGTTTTCATATGCCAGGTTTTACTTCCCCGGACGTCTGTTCGGTGAGAGCATCTTGTGGACATCTATGCACATAGTTGCAGCAGAGGTAGGATCTCTCTTGTTCTTACAGGGTTCAGCATAGCTTGGACCTCCACCTTATCTGTGCCAGTTGGGTTGCTTCCAGCTGCAGGTTTTCAGTTGATCTCCTTGGAGGCAGGTCCAGCAGCTAATCCGATCTTGCCCTTGGAGGAGGCTTTCCCCTCTTTTCAATTCCTGCACACCTCCTAGTCAGACACGTGTTGGCATCACATCCAGCCTTACGTGGTTCACCAAACGTGCCACACGTCCAAACTCTCATGGAGATCAACCTTCTTAGTGCCTCCTGGCCCTGCGATACTCACACCAGCTGTCTTTGACCCCTTTGTGCAAGTATAAAGCAGTCACAGAAGACAGGAGGCCGACAGCTTGACCCTCTCTTGTTCCAGGATCTCATGTTCTGGGGGTGAGATTTCTTCTGGGGAGGCGTGCTTCTCATGGACCGTCTTCTTCATGCCCTGGAAAACTAAAGCTAACGTCTGAGCTATGTTCAGTTTTGGATACTCCGTGTGGACTTCCCATCCGGAAGGGGATTGTAGGTTCTTCCCCTCACACCAGTTCGAACATAAGTCTCTCCGTCCTCCCACCAGGGAAAGGTGGTGGGAGGCTGAACAGGAGCTCATAAGGGGACCCTCCCATGTCCTTTCTGGGGGCTGTATGGATTCTGAGTAAAGCCAGTGGGAGACACTTGGTCCAAGAGAGCTTCGTCTCGATCATCAATTTGGTGATTTGTTGTTTGAGTGTTTGGTTCATTCTTTCCACTCATCCCGAGCACCCTCGTCGCGGGGTGTGGTGCTCCCAGGAGATTCCCTTTACTACTCTAGAAGCAAAAATGAGTACGTCTGGCCAAATCGGTGACTTGACCTAAACCAAATCGAGGGACAGTTTGTTCAAGTAAAGTCTCAATCACGCTATTAGCTGTTGCTGTAATTACTGGAAATGCTTCCACCCGGTGGGTTAAATGATCAGCTATCACCAGTAAACATCTCCAGTTGTGAAATGGGGTAAATTCAGTGAAGTCTACTTGAATTGCCCAGAACGATCTCAACGTTGGTTACCTTTTTGCTTACCTTTTGGCGTGGCACGGGTTGTGCTGTAGTTTGTTCCGTGGTGATGAATGCATCCCTAATTACACACACAGTGATCCACCAAAGCCTGAGTTCCTCAATGGGAACTTGCATGAATTTGTGTTGAAATCTCCCTGGTCAGAGACTCGTTTAGTAACTGTGCCCCGTCCGGAAGAGCCACAGAATCACAGATCATTAGGGGTTGGAAGGGACCTCCAAAGATCATCCAGTCAAATCCCCCCTCCTCAGAGCAGGATCCCTGTCCCAGTTTGGGGGCAGAGACCCTTGGTTAGGACTTTCCCTCCCCCTGGTTGAGCTCCCCTGGCTCACTCTTTCCTCCCGAGAGACAGAGAGAAGAACAAAGAAGCTCAAAAGCACCCTGATGCAAGTGAAGGGAAGAACCTCTATAACACAGAACATGAAATACCAGTGCAAACAGAACTGAGTCAGAGCCATCCTGAGATGTAGAGCAACCCCACAAAGCTCCTGCTACTGTGACGAGCTAGATCAAGTTGCACAGGAACATGTCCAGGTGGGTTTTCCAGTCTTCAGAGCAGGAGACTCCATAACCCACCCTGGCAGCACATTCCAGGGGTTCTGTTCACTTAATGAGAGAGAACATCTGCATATCTGTCCCTCCTGCTGCCCTTTTCGCTTCTTCATCTGCTCATCTGTTTCCTGTTGCCTCCCAACTCTGACCTTTTTGGTGCCCTTTTATAGGACTACTGCAATTTCTTCAGACCTTCTCGAGTGCCTTTAATATTTCCTCAAGAAGCTCTTCATGTACCAACCCCTTTCCTTCGGCATTTGTCACTCCCCTTTCTTCCCAAATCTTCCCAAAAGTATGAACCACTGCCCGTGCATATCTTGAGTCAGTGTAAATAGTTCCTGCCTTTTCTTTCAGTATTACTAGGGCTTGCTTCAAAGAATAGAACTCACAAACTTGAGCTGACCAACTACTGGGTAGCAGCCCCCTTTCTCCTGTTGCCCATTCGATCCCACCTGTATTTGGGTGTCCTGCGACAATCACATAGCCACGAACTTGTTTCCCATCTTTATACAATGAGGATCCATCTACGAAGAGATGCTTCCCTTCTTCTAATGCCACTTTGGATAAATCCTCTCTTGTTTTTATTTGATAGTCAATTAGATCTCAAAGGGCTTCCAAAAGTCAGTTTCTGGCTTTCTTCTACTAAGAAGGCAGTGGTGGCCACCGCTTGTATGCATGTGGGCTACCCTTGACAGATGGAGTGCCTCAGTTCAGATAAGTGAGTGATTGGTTTTCTCGCTCCCCCTTGTCGCTGTGTGAGGGCTCTGTGAGCCACTCCGTCCTCAGCAGTAACAGGCAGCTGGAAGGGGCAATTTAAGTTAGGAAGAGACAATACTGGAGCCTTGATGACTTTTGAGCTCTTCAAGCTCCTGTTCATCATCAGTCCATTTTACTTTATCTGTTTCCTCCTTTGGTTTGTCATATAGAAATTTTACAGCCTGCACATAACCTTTTATCCACAATCTACAACATCCCACCACACCCCAAACCTGCCCAATTTCCTTGTTCTTGGAGAGTCCTAATGCCACAGTTCCTGCCACTCGCTCCGGATTCAATCCTTTACTGTGTCCCAAATACTTTACTTCTTCCTACACCAACTGTACCTTTTCCTTGGACACTCCAAATCCCATTTCCCCCGGGTAACTCAACAACTTGACTGCTGCGTGTGGCAACCAACTGGCACGGACTCCGCAGGGCAGACAGAGAAGACGTTTTATCGAACCATTCCGTGCCCTTCTATACCCTCTGCTATCACCACAGACACACTTGGCTACAATGACGTTACACAGCTGTTATTCCTTCAACTCACTGGTCACAGAGGCTCTAGGAAAAGTATCACAGTATCACCAGGGTTGGAAGGGACCTAATAGATCATCAAGTCCAACCCTTACCACAGAGCTCAAGGCTAGACCATGGCACCAAGTGCCACGTCCAATCCTGCCTTGAGTAAGAAGAGTGAAGACAATCTCTGAGCAAAGTAAGACGTGTCAAACAACGCACCCCTGAGTCCGCAGCGTTTAGCTCCGACACCTTGTTAGCGTGCTTGCTCGAGGACAGAGTCTGTTTTCAACCACATTCAGCCCGTACAGACCCCCTCCCGTAGCTGCATCCCTGGCTTCCTCCTGATCCTGACCTGCAGTCAACAAACCATCCCCATACTGTAAAATCTTTCTTTGGGGGATGTGTGTAAATGCTTCCACTACCAGTTCTAGGGCTTGCCCAAGTAGGTTAGGGGATTCCGTGACCCCCTGGGGTAGGTCAGTCCACCTGAGTTATTGTCTCTGACCTGGACCTGGGCTTTCCCCGCCCAAAGGCAAATGCACTCCCGTAATGGGAAGTCCCAACAGGCATCTTTTCAGTCTTCTAAGGGTCTGTTCCCCGTTTCCTGGGGCTGCCCACACCAAAGCATTTACTCCATCAGTTTGCCTGAGGTTAAGCAGACAGGCCTGGATTGTCCCTTCCCTTCCATGGAAGGCTCCTGAGTCTCCTAACACTTGTCTGCCTCCTTTGCTCCCACTCTTGCACGATTTTTGCTGTAAAACGAGAACCATCATCTGACCGGATTAATTTGGGCTTGAAAGGAGGTATCAAGCCAGCACGTTAAAACTTGCACTGTGTTCTACCAAATGCTTCCCTTCGGGTCTCTTGAAGGGGCAATCCTTCTGCCAAGCATCCCCTCCCTTTTTGGGGCGTTCCTTCTTGAAAGCAGTTTTAACAAGCAGTGTTTTTCCCTTTCTTGCTCTGGTGGTTGTTCTGGGTTACGATTTATTTCTTGCAGAGCTTGAACCGAATTTTCAAGGGATCCTATGATCTGATTTTCATTACTGTGCCGCTTAAAGCCATTTTTAAGTGCCACAGCCAGGCTGGCTCCTGCTTTACCTTTGCCTGAGCGGACTGGTTTTTGCTGGTGTTCACTCTGCAAAGCAACGATCCTGTCAGGGTTAAGAGCAGACAGAAACCAGCTCTCCTGTTCTTTCCTGCTCACTTTACAACACAAACCCAAAGCACTACAAAAACACAGCACGCACAGAAATACTATCGCCAGAGGTTTAAAAGTCTCAGCATCTCTCTCTCCACCCCAGTTTTTGGTCCTAAGTGTCCTTAAAATTTCCTTCCTGTTTACTGTCCTCCCTCTGCTTGCTCGTTCCATTTGCCCTGGATACCATCAGCCTAGTCTCATGCATTTGTTTCTCCTCATCTTGCCTGACACACACCTTCTAAGTGTCTCACAGCAGCCCATCTACACCTTGTGTCTCACCTAACATACACTTATACTGAACCTCTTGCTGGATGAGGCTCTGGCCAGCCTGATCTAGGGTGGGGTGTCCCTGCCCATGGCAGGGGGGGTTTCTTGTCACTTATCTTCAGAGAGAGGACAGGTTTTTTGTTTAACAAGATTTCTGCCTCTTCTTTTTTGTCAGAGGAAAACTGTGCCAAGTAGTTGGTTCATCACAATCAAAGTTCCTTAATGATTCTGTTAACTTTCAATAAAAATCTTCCCAACCCATCAGGCATTTCCCGCACACCCATGGCTGACAGACCAGTCCCCAGCACGGTCTGAAAAGCAGGACAGACCTGAGCTCTCCAGCCCTGCCTGGTCAACTGCCTCAGCTGGCCAGTTCCCCACCCCAACTTGGTGGCAGTGACCCAACATGGGTCAGTACGGGATCACTAGAGGCTGGGACTTGCTGGCTCCTAGGCTTCAAGGAAGAGACAATCGAGTAGCAACCTGGCAGCTGTAGCTTAAGCCAAAGCATCGCACTCATTTCTCAGCAGGCATTACAGTGCTGCCCCTCCTTGCCTGCAGTTTGGACTCTGCCAGCCTCCATTCCCAGTGCTCTCTGCCCCTCTCCTTTGGTTCATCGCCCAAAAGGCAAGGCAGGTTTGGCTTGGGACCTCCTGCACACCTCATCACAGAATCACTCTGGTTGGAAAAGACCCCTGGGATCATCGAGTCCAACCATCCACCCTACCTTACAAGTTCACCCCTTAAACCATATCCCTCAACATCTCATCCAAATGATGCCTTAAGATGTTAGAACTGGTGAGCTACAGCCTCCTGGACTCCCACACACTACCTGTAGGCATGGGGAAGAGAACCTCCAAGCTGAAGAAGTTAGAACTGGTGAGCTACAGCCTCCTGGCCTCCCACACACTACCTGTAGGCATGGGGAAGAGAGCCTTCAGGCTGAAGATGTTAGAACTGGTGAGCTACAGCCTCCTGGCCTCCCACAACTACCTGTAGGCATGAGGAAGAGAACCTCCAGGCTGAAGAAGTTAGAACTGTTGAGCTACAGCCTCCTGGCCTCCCACACTACCTGTAGGCATGGGGAAGAGAACCTCCAAGCTGAAGATGATAGAACTGGTGAGCTACAGCCTCCTGGCCTCCCACACACTACCTGTAGGCATGGGGAAGAGAGCCTCCAGGCCCTGGAGAACAGGCTGCTGCTGCTGCAGCCCCCATCTTGACCAAGTCGTAGGGCGTTAACCATGCAGCTGGTGCCATCTTGCCTTTGTTCTAGCCACAGGGCATTAGCCACATGGTCAGCATCATCCTGGCTTTGTTCTAGACGTGGGGTGGAGAAGCTGTGTCGCAGCTGCTACTGAGAGACTGGGAAATGCTCTCGAGTCAGCAGGAGAAAGAAGTCCAAGGGGCGGCGTTTGATGTCTTCCTTTGTTGCTTGGCTGGACAGCGTGTCCTGAAGAAGTCAAAGGCAGTTGTGGTTTTCAAACCTTTGCCAAATGCTGAGAGACTGGGTTGAAGTGTACGCTCTTGCACCCAAGTGCCTGCTGCCGCCAGAGAGCCGCGCTCGTCTGACCTGGCCCATCTGCTGGCCATGCCATGAGATGCCCTGAAGACCTCGCTGAAAGTGAGAAGAAAGAGACTGCGGGTGGCTTGGAGCAGCCTCCGTGTTCAGCAGAGAGCTTGGGTGGTGTTGGTCATCCGTTTGTCGCAGTACATGCCCCTTCCCCCAGGATCTCCTGTCTGAAGCCAAAGACCACTACATAATGATCTCCCATCTCCTCAGAACGTCTGTAGCATCACTATGCCTCACTTTTGTTTGGGGGTTTCCCTTCCTTTCTCTTGGGTGTGGGTCTAATAAAACCTACCCTATTCCCCAAAATCACTATATCGTACGATTTTCACTCATTTTCTTCGTCCCTCAGAAAATCTATGGCAGAGTGGATCTTGAAGACCTTCTTTAAGTGCTAGGCTTATATATTTCAATATAATTGAAGATTCATGTCTTGAAAGAGAGCCAAGCCCGCAAGCTAAATTCTGGGAGCTTTATACAGCTCCGAGCGCCGGTGGAAGTGTTACCTGCAGTCCTCGTGTAACTGCAGTGATCTCTGTGAAGCCTCGTTTAATGTGCTGGTAATTTGTAGTTCTTTGCTGATGTGTTCCCAGTTCCCAAAAAGCTGTGCGTGTGTGCTAACGAAAGATGTGCAGCTGATGTTTTAGCTCCGTTAAATGACTTGTCTAGGTTTGTATGTTTTAAGTACCAGTTTAATAACAGATTTATCTGTTCTGTCTTTTTCTTGCTGCTTTTTTAATTTGATTTAAGCGATGATCGAATTGGAGCAAGTGATGAAGGGGATGTATTTGGACTTTGTTTTAAGAGTATCTCAATTTGGCTTTGTTTAGGTCAGCTAGAAAATTATTAACTAACCTAAAATAACAAGTTTTACACTGAGAGTCCCAATTCTGCAAGCGCTGAGGTGCTTCTTCTTACCTGTTATATATGAGTAGCTCGTCTGACTTCCATTTCTTTGTTTAATAGCCTACACCAAATGATCTGTACTTGTTTGTTTAAGTTTGGAGGATCAGCTAAATAGGTGCCGTTCCCAAGTCAGCCGGTCTTCGGAATCCTGCAAATTTGAACAAATCGGATCAATGCCTCCAAATGACGGTATCCTCATTGATCTCCTTACCAAGTTTAAGTCCTAAAGTATTACTGACTCTAAAGCAAAGAATGATTGCTCCCACTTGTCTTAGAAGCTGAAAAGCAGTGAGTAAGCATGAGGTTCAAAGACATCTAAATCTGGGGAGGGGGGGTGTGCTGTTATTCATTGAGTTTTTCCCTTGCAAGTGAAGTGCATTAGGAAAGAAAACAACAGCTGGTAGCGTGGAGCTAAGAGATCTTTTAAAAGCTGGGGTGAAGTAATGATTAGAAATGCAATATGGAGCTGTAGTATAAGGAGTAAAACTCAAGGCATTGCACAAGGCAAATGTAATTTAGGCAGAAGCACAGGTCTGACTACGAGGCTTCCTTAGTAGTGTGGAATTATCACCTATAAAGGTCGATTCCTGGCCGCAGAAAAGACTTCTCCTGGGCATCAGTTCTAAGTTTACCATTCCTGTAGCAAATGATTATGTCTTATTATGACTAAAGGCAGCAGATTTCTTGAAGAATCATTAGGGGTTGGAAGGGACCTCGAAAGATCATCTAGTCCAACAATCCCTGCGAGAAGTGTCTATAGCTCTAGACTTTCCCAATGTGTGTAATGACTGGCAGATAGGGAGCCATTTAATCTATTTATTTTCAAAAATTAATCAATTTTTTCTTGATTGCATGTATTTCAAATGGTGGTGGAGCACAGAGATGAAAACATAAGTGTTCTTACTACTACACTGCAAGAGGTGAGACGTTGACATGCTGGGTGCACCAGTAATCGAAGATCGTTGGTGGAATGACTCTTTGTCACACAGCTTTGCGCAGAGGAGTAAACCCCGTGTACTTTCCCCAGCCTTACTCCCTGCTGGGCAGCCTGCTTCATCTTCTCAGTGCTCTTCAGAGAGGAAATAGTTTACCACATGCATCTTCAGTGCTAAGTCCTGGTTTCTGCTGAGAACTTTGGTCACACTAAAAATGCCTGGTGACGTCTCTGCGCATCCACGGAAGAGCGTATTTAACCAGAGCTGATGACTGTGTTCAGTTCTTGGGGGGGAAAAAACATTGCCTAAAAATACTGTCTCACAATTAAATGTAAAATGTACATCTCTCTGAAAATTGGTGGCTTCTCAGAAGAAATAATCGTCCCATCCTACCCTACAAAGTAGGAGGAAATGTGCTGTTAATTAGTAATCGTGAACTTTCGCTTCACAAAGAAAAGCAAACTTGGCCCACAGGTTTCAGAGCATCACAGAATCATTGTGGCTGGAAAGGACCTCCAGGGTCATCAAGTCCAACCTTTATCCCAGTATCCAACTGCTAGACCATATCCCTAAGCGCCGCGTCCACTCGCTCCTTAAACACCTCCAGGGATGGTGACGCCACCACAGAATCAATCACAGAATCAATCAATCACAGAATCATCATGGCTGGAAAGGACCTTCAGGGTCATCGAGTCCAACCTTTATCCTAGTATCCAACTGCTAGACCAGATCCCTAAGCGCCGCGTCCACTCGTTTCACCTGCCTGTTCTCTCCTGAATGCTCTGCACCTGATGGTAGGCAGCAGCCCTGCTGTAGGAAATGAGGTCCACATAATTACTACAGAGAAAAGTAGGTTGTATGCCCATTTAAACACTCCCAGGAGGTGAGATGAGAGAGGAGAGACAGCTTTTGCATTTAAGGTGCTACAGGGAGCACAGGTGGACCGCGCTCTTGAGTTCACATCTTGGGTTATTCTGCGGTAAGTCACTAAAAGACGGACACAAGGATAGGTACCTGCCTTGTCCCACCTTAACACTGTAAGGGTGTGGTTTTATAAAGTCTTATTTTAACAAGTAAAATGACAAATGCATTCTAGAGACTTCCAAAACCAGCTCGGATGCATTTCTGTGTGGCCTGCCCTAGGTGATCCTGCTTTGGTAGGGAGGTTCAACTCGATCTCCAGAGGTCCCTTCCAACCCCTACCATTGTACAAATAATGGGGAGAGGTTTGTTTACTGAGCTGTAAGTCTTTCAAAACAAGACAGACTTTGGTTTTGAGCTTAGACAACAGAGAGTTCGACTCAAAAGGTGTCTGTAGACACGTGAACTACAAGGCTATGGTGGTCAGTGGAGAGCCCGTTTTTTCCTCACAGAGAAGCCTGGAGACCAAGTCTGCTTGCTCAGGCCTGGGGAAATCATACCTTTGGTTCCATTGAGTAGATGCCTCTTTTCTGGAGTGGGAATACAATTATCTACACATGTAGACAAATGCATTTGTAGGTCCAAGTATAGTGTTAAGCTGAGTGCCCAGCAAACCATCTCTTTCATAGAAGAGGTCTTCTCGAAGAGTAGGAGCAAGAGTCAATGAAGCTTTGAAAGTGGTGAGGCTTCCTCAAAACTAAATAGAAAGTCTTGTGAATCCTAGTCAGGCAAGCAGGGTCGATGCCCAGTCCAGGCAGGTTTAAATATTTCTAGAAGGATCTTAAGGAGACAAGATCTGGTCGGGGATTTTCTCATCTGGAGTTTCTCCTGTATGTTCACCGAAGAGACGCTCATTGTTCCCGTGCAGCACTTTATTGTCTGCCTCTTTTTGCTTTCCATAATCTCGTTGTATCCTACTTGGGAATGGCACAAAGGATGGTGTTTTGAGTATTTTAAGAGAATGGAAGGCTGTTTTTGGCGAGAGTTGAATAGCGGTATTGAGATGCTTCAGTGGGAGTTGAAGTATTTGGTGGAGGAAGAGATTATTTAATTGCATATAATCACCTACACTACAGGGAGAAAAGTCCTCGTTTATGTGTTTGTTTGTTTCCTACAACAGAGCTGCAATTGTGCCTGCAAAGCAACTTGCAAACCTGTCCCTGAACCTATGAGCTGCCTTAACATTATTCTCATATATGCTCAGCATCATATCTACCTTCACATATTAAAAGGGGAAGGAAAGTCATTGTACTTGCCCGACATAATTTAAAGATGAAACTTGAAGGTCTGTGACCTTGCTCTGAGATAGAAGGGCCATTATGACATTATACAGAAAGAGCTGCTTCTTTTTCTTTCCTTCAAAAAGAGCTTTGTTGGTTCCCTAGTACGACCGAGGCTGGTAAATGTGGAACTGTTTATAGACTTTATTTTTATTCATGATAAAAAAACCTCTTCAGATTAATGAGTCATTGGTGCCTCAGCATCTGCTCCCAAGACTGGGGAATTTGGGAAGGAAACTGAGGAGAAATACAAGGACAAAAATAAGCAAAATGTTAAGAGCAAAAATCTTCACGATGGGGAATGGACACAAAGGACATAAGAAACCTCACAAGGATGTTCGCCAAGTGGAGAAGACAGGTCGACCACAGATATTTTTAAAGTGAGCGTTTTGAGTGGTTTTTGGTCTTACTGATAACTGTTGTTAAAACATGTTAAAAAACAAATGTCAGAGTTTCTTGTTTAAGAATGTGTTTCTATCAAAGCCACCTCTTACCTGGAGGAGTACGTTGTGAACCGTGTCAGGGAGGCATCGCGCTGTCTAGTAGTAGCTAGGTCAGGGTTAGGTTTATCACACTTAGGTTAGGGTTACTCTGTAGATGAACCCCCTGCAGCTTGTCCCAGTTGATTTTTTCTATAATTCTAGGAAAAATACGTTATTGTTGTGTCTCATTATCATCCTGTTGCTTATTGGCACAAAACCGACGCGGTCTGAGGCACGGGTGCAAGTTTAAGTCACCGAGCTCCTCCTACATGAGCTTGGAGCTAGCAACTAGCGTGTCCACTCAGGCTTTTAAAGCCACTGGAGTGTGTTTCAGTAGGGACATTTTCATAGGTGTTAGTAGCAGACTTCTTTCCACTAGAGTCTAAAATAAGGAGAGTGTGTGGAAGGCACCATAGTTAACCCAATGAGAACAGGCTTCGTAGCTAGTAAGTGAAGAATCTGTGGTAGGGATGCAATGGCCATCGCAGTCTTGCTCGTGGTAGGACTTCCAATTTGGCTCCTGTTTTTCTCAAACACCTGAGCAAATTATATTCTGACCCACAAGAAGATCAGGAAGCAATGCACAGATCCTGGGGAATTCGTTGTGCTCCTTGCCTGCAAATCCATAGGGAATAGGTTGTGTTTGGGAACATCAGCACTCGGGAGTGTGTGGACTGACTGTTGCTCGTAGCTGGATTGTCTGGAAACATATTTAAATCCAGATGCAGAGTGAAGCCCGAGATAAGACGTGGCAGTGACTGGAAGATATTTATTGAGCTAATCCAGCAACGACAGTAAGAGCGTATCCGCTCTTAAGAACATAAAAATACCGACCCAGTGTCAGCCAAATGGTTTATCTGGCCAGATGGTCTTTCTCCAGGCTCCTTCTACCATTAGGTCTGAGAACTGGACAATGTGTGATGTCCAAATAAATCTTCTGAGGCTCTGAAAGAGCTGAGGCTCTTGAGTTTGAGGAAGAGGAGGCTGAGACGAGACCTCATCACTCTCTACAGCTACCTGAAAGGACCTTGTGGAGATGCTGGTGTTGGTCTCTTCTCACAAGCAATGAGTTATAGAACAAGAGGGACTGGGTTCAAGCTACAACAGGGTAGGTTCAGACTTGTCACTAGGAAAAATTTTCTCACAGAAAGGGTGGTCAGGCACTGGAATGGGCTTCCCGGGAAGGTGGTTGAGTCGCCATCCCTGGCTGTGTTTAAAGATCGTTTGAATGACGTGTTGAGGGATGTGGTTTAGGGGTGATAAGGTGGGGTTGATGGTTGGACTTGATGATCCCAGGGGTCTTTTCCAACCAGAGTGATTCTGTATGTAATTTATTTCCGTGTTCGTGGTGGGTTTTTTATATGGACTTGATGGCCATGTCTGCCACAAATCCCCCCCACTAGTCCTTTAACTAATGTAAAAACTTAACAAAATGTTTAGCATCTTAATTGCAGGCTCTGTAACGATGCATTTTGTGTCTTCTATCTAGTGCCTCCTAAGTTCTCCTCATCTGTCCTAGGGGTTCTTTGGGAGAGATGGTGAATAGCTATACTTTATTCATCATCCCCACAGAGGGTTTTAAAGAACTGATATCTCTCTCTCTCTTTTACCACCTTTCTAGGCTGAAGAGTTCAAAAAGCCTTTATATTAATAATATTGATAATATGAATATTATTAATAAAAACATTTATGTTGTCTCCACTTTATACTGTGCATAGAATTCACCAACACAACACAACTCATGCA
Source organism: Phoeniculus purpureus (assembly GCA_028565055.1). Taxonomy (NCBI): domain Eukaryota; kingdom Metazoa; phylum Chordata; class Aves; order Bucerotiformes; family Phoeniculidae; genus Phoeniculus; species Phoeniculus purpureus. The sequence goes on along the minus strand of JAOXOE010000632.1, from coordinate 6,653,669 downwards.
CATGCTGCTTTACACTGCTCCAACACTTCATTCAGCTGTTATTATAAGCCCAAGACTGTCCCTCAGAACTCATCACTGTTTATAAATTATAATAGATTTTCTATTCACAGAATCACAGAACATTAGGGATTGGAAGGGACCTCAAAAGATCATCTAGTCCAATCCCCCCACCACAGCAGG
>JAOXOE010000632.1:6630969-6653389 GCA_028565055.1 Phoeniculus purpureus | reverse complement strand
TGTTGTAACTTGAACCCATTCCCTCTTGTTCTATCACTAACTGCTTGTGAGAAGAGACCAGCACCAACCTCTCCACACCATCCTTTCAGGTAGTTGTAGAGAGTGATGGATGAGGTCTCCTCTCAGCCTCCTCTTCTTCAGACTAAAGGGCCCCAGCTCTTTCAGTCTTTCCTCACAAGATTTCTTCTCCAGGCCCTTCACCAGTTTAGTTGCCCTCCTCTGCACCTGCTTCAGCACCTCCACATCTCTCTTGTACTGAGGTGCCCAAAACTGGACACAGTACTCAAGATGTGGCCTCACCAGTGCCGAATACAGGGGGATGATAACCTCCCCACTCCTGCTGGCCGCACTATTTCTAATACAAGTCAGAATGCCACTGGCCTTCTTGGCCACTGCTGGCTCATGTTCATCTTCCTGTCAGTTAGAACCCCCAGGTCTCTCTCTGCCACACAGCTCTCCAGCCACACCTCCCCAATCCTGTAGCGTTGCACAAGGTTGTTGTGGATCAAGTGCACGACCTGGCACTTGGCCTTGCTGAAGCTCCTGCCATCAACATTGGCCCATTGCTCCAATCTATCCAAGTCTCTCTGAAGAGCCTCCCCACCCTCTGGCAGATGAACCCTCCCACCTAACTTGGTGTCATCTGCAAACTTACTAATGATACACTCTGTGTCCTTACCAAGAGCATCAATAAAGATGTTAAGCAGAGATGGTCCCAACACTGAGCCCTGAGGCACAGCACTTGTGACAGCTGGATTTAACTCCCCTCATCCAGTCCCCCAGCCAAGCTTCCCCCCAGGCTAGGACAGAGCCTTTAGGGAGGCACCACCAGGTATCAGCTGTGTCTGTACAAACAAATCACCTCTGGCTGCTGGCTTGAAGCAGCCTTTCACCCTGTTTTAGGGGGCACTGAGCAAGCACCAGAACAGATGCAACCAGAAAGCAGCAGCTGGCTGCAGCTCACGCTATTTCACAGGAAAGGGAGTGAGCAACTTACTCACTCCTCATTCTCTTTTCTCTGACTTACCTGGCTGAGAAACCAATGTAGCTGTGGTCCCTCCTCCCTACCCCACATGTGGGGCGCACAGCGTGTGGCCACAGGCAGGTGGGCACTGCAGGGCTTAGGCAGGAGCAACCTGTAGGTGCTGAGGATCCTGCAAAACAGAAAATAGCAGAAGTTGCACTTTTGGCTGCCACATATTTGAAAGACCCCCTGCTCAGCTGCCCCCTGCCCTCTGGAGCATCTCCACTTAACAGCCTGGCCACCCAAACACCAGTGACTACTGGAGCTGACCGCCGGAGCCCACAGATCAGCTGAGCAGCTGCAGAGGGGCTGTTTCTGAGCTGCAGCGTGCTGGGACGCTCTGAACAGTTCTCAGATACCTACTGGAGCCTCCCCACGCTGCTGCTTCCCTTCCCTACTGTCTGTCAGAGGTTTGCTTTGTCTGTTGCTGTTGGTGTCCACTTGGTTGTTTTCTTTTACAGACTGACTCCTCTGAAATCTCCACCGGCTCTGCAGGCCCCTGGCAGTTCTGACCCAGTCCAGAACAAGAACTTGCAGCTGCCCACAAGCCCCCTCAGCTGAGCTGGGGTTTGGTTCCAGCCCCTCGTTGCCCTGAGCACGAGACCCCACTCCCCCTTGGGAAAGGTGAAGCCCTGGTGCCGCAGGGGCTGGGCTCATCCCAGCAGGGTTGTGCAAACCCAACCCCTGGCATTTCTCTGCCGGATGAACTTGGTCCACATCGCTGCAGTGCACTTTGCACCCTGGCTGTAGTGACCTCATGCCGGCTCCCTCGGTAGCGTCTAAAGTCCAGGGGAGAAGGCTACTGACCCGCTGCCTGCACAGCCCAGACCGCTCCCACTGCTCCACGTCTGTCTGCTGCGGGGCTTGGGGCCGGCTGGCAGCATGCAGCTGCTTCTCGAGGCAGTGCTTCTGTGCCTGAGCCTGGGCTTGGGACGATGCACTGAGGAAACCACACAGGAGAACACTGTCCATCAGGCTCCTCCGGCAGAGTCATCCTATTCAGAGTGGGGAATCGGGACCATCCGAGACGGCTTCGAAACAGTCAACGGCTACTTCGACTCCTTCTTGGAGCTGCTTGGGGGGAAGAACGGCGTTTGTCAGTACAGGTGTCGCTATGGTAAGTGAACCTTGCTCCCACAGGCTCCTCTCGCTGTGCTCTTCCCTCGCTTTCCTCCTCTTGAAGGAGCCCACAGCGGTCTCCTCTGACACCACAACCAGCTCCTGTCCCTGACATGACTCTGCTGTACTCAGCACAGAACAAACCACAGCGGAGGGTCAAGTCTTCTCTGCTAGAGCTAGCACAGGGACGCTGAACCGCTGCCTTTCCCTAGCACCAAGAGCAGCCTGATTGTAGAGTCACAGAATAGTTAACGCTGGAAGAGACCTCCAAGCTCATCCTGTCCAACCATCAACCCAACCACACCACAGACTCCAAACCATGTCCCCCCAGGGCCACATCTACTCAGTTTTTTGACCCCCTCAAGGTGTGGTGCCTCCACCCCCTCCCTGGATCTTGCGCTGTGCTGTGTGCGAAGGGACAGGAGGAGACGATGCAGATTTTACAGGGAGGGCACGAAGGTAACTGCCTTGCCCAGCTGCCTGGACCCTTGAAGAGAAGGACCAGGGTAGGGGAATCCAGCAGCAGGATGAGCAACTGGGGCAGACATGATTCAGAAGAGATTGTGAGGATTGCCAGTGGCCCTGATCCCGGCAACCTTGGGAGTGCCGTTACTCAGCAGCCGTGGGTTGGCCAGTAACATGGGCTGGAGGAGGGGAGATAAGAAGGTGGTGAAGCAGAGCTGTTGTGGAACCTTGAGTCCTCTAGGCAGAATAAGGCAGCTGCCACTTGCCTCATTTAAAAACTTTAGAGCAACTTTCCAAAGAGAAGGAGTTAGGTTTGTCCTAGGGGGTGGTGATCTAGGAGGGCAAGTGGGGCAGGAGTGGCACACGCGGGGCAGGAGGGCTACAGCAGATCAGGAGGGGCGCAGGCAGGGCAAGGTGGAAGCACGAGCTGCCCCCACCATCAGCAGGTACCCGCTGAAACAATGTGTTTGGGAACAGCAGGAAGGTTTCCTACACACTGTGTCTTCTCTCAGCCTCCCATAAGTGTCCCCGCAGCAGTACGTATGTCCCCTGAAGCTGCCCATCCACAGCTGCTTGGCAGCCCTTTTCCCCTAAGCTTCAAACCCACATCCCTAGTGAGCACCTGGACAGGATACTTGTGAGCACAGAGGAGAGCTCAACCCCTCTCATTTCCTGAGCTCTGGTTTGCATGGACACAGACTCCATGCCTTGGAGAGATCCCAAAGCCCACTGTTGGTCAGTGGGTGTCCCACTGCTGGCAGAAGGCAGGCTGCACTGCTGAGCCTGCGCAGGGCTGTCTGCAGCACTCACCCACTGCTGCAGCTGCAGGGAGGCACCTTCTGCAGGGACAAATGGAGCTGGGCCTGAGCTCCCTACCAGGGCGGGGAGGCAGAGGAGCCACCTTCAGCCCCAGTGGGGCCATGAAGAGAGTTTAAAATCAGCTTGAAAGTTGCTGGCTCTGTTTGCTTTGGTTTTGCACACTGTGGTTTTCTGTGTCCTCCTGCTCCTCCCAGCTCTGCTCCCGAGGCTCATAGCAGCCAGCCAGTACCTCAGCCCTGCAGGGACCAGCCCATCACCTCAGCCCCACAGGGACTGGTCCCTCAGGACCCTTCTGGCTGGGGGAGTGGCTTGGAAGGGCCTACAGCTGTCAGTGTGTGCCCCAGGGGCACAGTGTCTGGAGGAGACCCCTACACCCACCCACAGCATTGCCCCACCATGCAGGGTTGAGGACATTTGCCCACCGGGCAGCCCATGCCCATGGTGTGGCAGCCCCCTGCCGTGCGTGACCACCTCCTTCAGGTCCACAGCAGGCTCCAAACTCAGATCAAAAAGGGACTTGTCTGTCTCAATGTTGTGACTTGAACCCCTGGCAGTGACACAGACTGTTTGGGAGACCAGCAGGACCGAGGCTTGGGAAGCTCGTTTCAGGGTTCACCAAGTCCTGGAGAAGTCACATCCCAAGGCGAGTGGTGTCCCTGTCCCAGCCCAGCACCTCCACAGCGTGGCACAAATGCATCCTGCACCCCGAGAACACCTTGTGTTTTACAGGAGAAATGTTGTACCTAGAGAGAAAAAACACCCAGCACACCATTAGCTTCGTTCTCTTCCTCAGCTGACCAACCCTTCAATAGCTGCCTGAGGGAGGGAGCTGTGGAAACGCTGTTTGCAGCCCTCCAAGGGTCTCGCTGGACCCTTCCAGGACCATTTGTCCATGCTGGCCTCCTCTAGCACAGACATCACAAACTGCAAGTGGAGGGGGTGTGGGGACAATCCCAGACCAGCAGGACAGTCTGTACCCAGAAGAAGGAACACCAACGATCTTCACTGACTTCCTGCTGATTCAGGGCACAAAGCAAAAATGATGCCTTCTACTCCCTTTCATTTCAAGAGACATCTAACTGCTTGTTTTACCGCAGCAAAGGTCAGCGCTCGCTCCTGTTTGCCACATCCATCTTCAGCCAAGCCCACGGTGGCTGGGTGTTCTGGCTGTAAGACTCTCCTCTTGATTTTCCAGCAGCTGGTGAGGTCTGAGCACAAACAACTTGATGGATTACTCCCTTAAATCTGCTCATTAGGGTCACATTGGCATCTGCTGACAAATATTTCCTCCTCCTCCTCCTGCTCACAAAACCTCTCCGGGCACCTAGTGTGGGTGGAGGGAACAGCCTGAACTGGGAGTAAATCCCTTGACAGGTTTCCTCTGCTGTCGGGTCAGGCAGCTTCGATGGTTTGCCCAGTGTTTGGTCCCGAGGGGCTTAAGATGAGGAGGCACATGAAGAGCCTTCAATGCCAGGGTCTCCAACACAGTAGTAGGTAGGCAATATCTGGTCCAAGCCTGCTTGCCCAGGGCAGAGAAATAGCAATGGACCACTCCAAACAGCAGAACTCACCTCTTCACCCAGAAATACAGTCACTGTGCCCTGCCAGTGGGTCAGTGCTGTGGTGCTGGAGACCTGCACCAGCAGCAGCTGCTGTAGACAGCTGGCTCTTTTCCAGACTCCCGGCACCGTACAACAGCCTAGAGTGGGAAAAATGCACCAGGGGATCTCGCTGCTCATTAAGAACTCAATTTCACTTCTCTTTTGAGCCCATGCCAACAAGGCAGAGCCCTGAGAGAAGAGGCTTCCTCAGCAATACTGTGCTTCTGCCTGCTGTGCAGGTCTTGCTGGGCTTGGCATCTCTCCCCAGCAGCTGCCAGGGAACAGACCACAACAGGCCCTTGGTGAAACAGCCAGTGTGACCCACCGAAGCCCCCTCTCCATCACAGATGAACCTAAAGGATGGGCAAGTAATGCACGTTGACGAGAGCACCGAGCCCATGTTCACCTAGGGGCAGGAACGCCTGTTAGTTCTGCTTTGCTCTTGGTTTCCCCATTAGCAAGAAAACAAGGTGTGAGAAGGGAGGTCAACCTGGTCCTTGGACTTTATCTAGCGGAGAAGGAGTTCACAAAGGGGCACTTTACAAATGATTAAGCTTTGTTTTTCCAAGAGAAAAAGGTTGGTTTCCTACAGGGGCCCCTCTTGAAGGCAGCTTCCAATGTTGTGTTGATCGCCACCGCTGCAGTCCTCACATGAGTTTTTTAACCTCGGGACAACTGTGCAGGACATTATGATGGCTGTTAACTTCAGCCAGAATGGAACAGTTACCTCCACGTCCCCAAACAGTCTCACTCCTGCTCTGACTTGTCCCCTTGTGCTGTTGGTTGACAACGTGCTGCAGGACCATCACTTATCAGTATTACAAGCAGGTCATTCAAATTTGACCGCATCCTGCAAAATCCTCATTGGACTTTCTTCTGCCTCCTACCCCAGTTCATGAGCACTGGAACTCTGAGCCCCATTTCTCATCCCCTTCCAAAAACAACAAGGCTGGGAATTGCACTGAGACCTGGATGCAACCCTGCTCTCGTTATATCGCTAGCTTAGAGATCCAGCCCATCAATCAATCAACCCAATGCCTTCTCTCGACAGCAAACCCACCAGGACAGTGTGACATGGCGTGAGCTCAGGAGTTACCTTGCACCAACTGTTGGTCACAAATCTGCTGCTCAAACACAACTGCTTTGGCGACTTCTAATTAGGAGGCACTGGGACGGTGCCTGGATAAGACCTCTTGGGGCAGTTGGCTGGAAGGTCTCCAGGACACGGCACTGTTAGTGGCTGCATTAACCGCTGGCGCTTCGGCTACCTCCACAGAAAAGAGAGGACAATGTCTTAAACGATTATCAGTGCTGACAGTGCTTCCACAGCAAACAGTGGAACTAGAGCTCAGAAGGACCCAGCCCTAGCTGAAGGGCTAAATGACGTCAGTTTTAAGTCCACACAAACCCTCCGGCAGTGCTCAGGCAACCAGAAACTTAGAGGTGATGGACTCACAGAGGGCTCCGCTCACACGGGCTTTTGTTGGAGCTTTTGCACAGCTTTCCCAGAGCAGGGTTCCAAAGTCTTAAGACACCTCTCTCTGCACCTGAGATGGTCTTTTTATAAGCCCAGCTGGTGCAGAAGCAGAAAAACCACTGAAGACATTGAGGGACTCTGGAATAGATTGGTGGCACTATGGAACTGATTGCCCTGAGAGGCTGTGGCAGCCCCCTCTCTGGAGGTGTTCAAGGGCAGGTTGGATGAGGCCTCGGGCAACCAAGTCTAGTTGAGAGGCTTTGCTGGCCGTGGCAGGGGGGTTGCAGCAGATGATTGCTGAGGTCCCTTCCAGCCTGAGCCAATCTGTGATTCTATGACAGTAAAGAGAAACCCAGCTCATTGAGGAGTGGTTCTTCACAACTCTCCAGGGGAAAATCCTCTCCCACCTTTAAGGAAGCTCCTTACACGGGAGGGTCAAGGCACACAAACAGCCTGGGAACTCGTCTTCCCCAAATGGGAGGTGAGGTTAGATGGAGATGGAGGCTGAGATAGGGATGAGAGAAAGGGTGAGATGGGGCAGAGAACAGACAGATCTCCTTTCCACATGGGCAGTTTCCACCCAGCCACTGGATGCCCACCCCTCACACCCAGAGAACTCTGCCATCCCCCACACGAAGCCCCAGTGTGAGCTAATGGGCAGACAGAAGGGACTGGACACCTTCAGAGCAACATAGGACAGACTAAACTGCTGCTGAAGCTGCCTTTCACTGATTGTGCACTGGGCCCGTTACATGTCAGGTAAATAATTACTCATGGAGGAAATTCTTGGTCCTCTGTGCGTATTAAATCATAGAATCATCAAGATTGGAGAAGTCCTTCAAGATCATCCAGTCTAACCACCTGTGCTACAACCCCATACCACTAAACCATCACCTGAAACACCATGTCTACCTGGTTTTTGAGCCCCTCCAGGGATGGTACCTCCACTCCCTGCCTGGGCAGCCTGTTCCAAGACACGCAAGGTCTTGCTGAGGTCTGCAGCACACCAACATGTCCAGAATGGACTGGGAATGTTGATGGATGGAAGAAAACTCCTTGGGAAGCTAAGAGTTTAGCTGGTAGTTTCTTGGATGAGTTAAAAACTCAGCTGAGTGATCCCAGGTGTGCAGAGCTCTCAAGAAGGCAAAGAAATAGCTCCTAGGAGATTTGGGAAGTCTGAGGCTCCAGCTCCAGCTTGGGGGTGCTGCTAAGCTGCAGAACTGCAAAGGGGGACTTGTCCTTTTGAAAGAGTTGGGGAGGGTCCCAGAGCAAGGGAATGGGCTCAGGCCAGCTTAAACATCAGAGAGGCACTGGTGACCCAGTTCACACACAACACATGGCTTCAGTAGCCCTGCCAGAGGAGCTGCAAGCCAAGCCAGGCTGGGGAGTCTCACAGGACTGAGCTGAGAGCAGAGCCTGTGTCACACCTGGCTCACCCCTCACCCACCCCTCACCTCTTGCATTTCCTGGAGGGGAATGAAGTGTTTGGGGATGCAGACTGATGGGGAGCTGCCTGTCCCCACCTTGCCTCTTGGGGCTCCTCTGAGGAAGACCAGTTTTCCTGATGTTTTTCCTTTCTTTCTCAGGGAAGGCTCCAATGCCGCGACCTCACTACAAACCCCAAGAACCCAACGGCTGTAGCTCCTATTTTCTGGGGCTCAAGGTACCTGAAAGTGTATGTACTGCCACAGGCACTGGTCCCAGCACAGGCACCAGTCAGTCACACCAGGGTGAGAGGCTTAGCTGTGCCACCCTGCAATGGCACAAGGGCTTCTCCTTGCAGCTGAAGCCAGTGCGCTGGGAAAGGGAGGAAACCTCGTTGGGGTGGTGTTAGGGGACGAGCTCTCTGCTGGGCTCTCCGAAGTCATGGTGCCTGCTGACGGCAAGCAGGCAGAGCCTGCCAGCCTGAGCACTGCCTCACTCACTGCCAGTCAGGCAAGATCTCAGAGGAGCAGGAATCACACGGACAGCAGTTACATTCCTGGTTGTGTTGGTGGGTACCAAAAGCTTCCTGCACAGGGGAGCACCAGTAGAAAAGGGACCTGGCCAAACTGGGCACCAGCGTGGAGAAACATCTCCTTATCAAAGCCCTGGGGAACAGGCTCAGTGCTGGGCTCCTCACAGACAGAGCACGATGTGCAAACAGCAGTACCTGCGTGTGTGGTCCACATGACCCTCTGCCCCAGGCCTTTTACCTCTACTCAGCACTGAAATAAACCTGCAGGCTTTAACCCTGCACCTGCTTTTTAAAGGCAGCTAATGAAACCATGTTGGAATCACCAAGAAAATCACCCCCAGGAAACTCCAAGAGCAGGAATAAGCATTTAGCTCACGCAGCACTGCTGCCTGTGGTGCCCACAGCAATTGGGTAGACTCCTGCTCCAAGAACCCTCCTATACAGCCCATTTTTCACGTTGGATTAGTTCCTTACACCACATCCCAGTGCAAACATTGCGGGCTCTTCTCTGCTGTCTGCTTCCCATGCAGGCAGCTGTGCACGTGGTGAAGAGACAAGTCATCACCTAAGTACTGCGTAAGGAAGGTCAGAAAGAGGGAGAACTTATAACAAGCTGATGAGCCTGGTCTCCCCAGGAGACAGCTCTGCTGCCCCATCACCCCGTGGTTACAAGCCAAGCTCTCTGCTCACGCCCGAGCCGTGCCAAGCTCACAAAGGCACCTCTGAGGGATAAGGCTGTGATGCTCACAGCCGAGAAGCAGGGTGTGGGAGAAGGGGAAAAGCGACCTTCGGCACTGCGGGCAGGGATGAGAAGCCCTGCCGCAAGCTTTGATAAGTGAGAACCAGCCAACGGTTGTTTCCCACCTCTCCACCAGAGGTTAATCCCCCATGACACAGAAGGGCCTCTGCTGCGCTGGATCTGCACGAGTGTCGCAGCTTGCTTTACGTGGTGAGGGAGAAGATGTTTCCCTCCTGCTGCCCCAGGTGTCAGGGGCTGGAAACGGAGCCAGCTGGAATCCGCAGTACCTTGCCTGGCTGCAGCTGTTTGAGCCTAAGACCAAGATGCAGCCAAGGGACACTGCTCTTCTCTTTTTTCCCAGCTAGATCTGGGCATCCCTGCCATGACCAAGTGCTGTAACCAGCTGGACGTCTGTTACGACACCTGCGGGGCCAACAAATACCGCTGCGATGCCAAGTTCCGCTGGTGCCTCCACTCCATCTGCTCCGACCTCAAGCGCAGCCTCGGGTTTGTCTCCAAGGTGGAAGGTAGGTTGCCTGTGGCCTCTGTGGGGGGAACAAGTTAAGGCAGGAAGAGGATAGTGTGGGCAGGGACCCAAGGAGTCAAAACCCCACAGTAGGGAGCAGCATGTCTGTCCTGCACTTGTCCCAGATGGGTCAGAGAAGAGTGAGAACAGCCAAGGTCTGCCCCCAGCAGACATACTTCTGTCCCAGGAGTGGAGACTTACAGAACACAGATGGAAAGGAAAAAAGAAAACCCCCGTAGAGGAATTCTTTGCTGAGCGAGGGCTGGTTTAATAACAGCTGCTTTGGACAACCCTGCCTTAGAGAGCAGCTCCTGTGCTAGCCTGAGAACTGCTCTAATTAGCTGCCTCAACAGAAGATAAGGCCTTGGGCAAGAGATAACAGTGCATTTATAGTATGGGGTGTCAGCTAGAAAGGGGGCTCATTGCAGGTATCAGAGAGGTGGGCTAAGGCAGTTCATCTCTTGGTTACGGCCAGTTGGATAACGGGGCGGTATGAAGGATTACGACTATGGAACCAATGGAACTGTGGCTGAAGTCGCGTGATGGGTGTAAAACAGCACAAAAGCAGATACAACTGCACAATAAATTGAGCTTGGCAGGTATCTCCTATGGATGTATGCCCAGACTCCGTCAGCCTCCTGGGGTTACCCGCGTCAAACCCCAACAACAAAAGCTTTAGAAGCAATTCCTTCAACCCTTGGATGTCCTCCCTGAGAGTTCAAACACCTCACGGGAGACCAAAAGCCATTCCAGAGCCAATAAACCACACACTGAAACTTGTAGTGGCCAAGGGCCAACAAGCTGGGGGAGCCAAAGACTCTCTGTGATCTGCTTCACTGATAAGAGATGGCGATGGCCATCCTGATCTGGATTGCTCAAACACCCCTGTGCTCACAGGCTTCTGTTAACGCCGCAGCAGCAGCAGCTGAAGAGCCGCTCTGGTTCCGCCTATATTTGAAAGACCTCAGAGTGCCAGTTTGAGAAAGGCCTTTTTGGTAGCTCTCGTGAAAGTTACACACGTGTTAGCCCGAGCCTCCTGGGGCCTCTGTGCTAATGTCAAGCACCTCTGGGCTGTGTGAGGAGGGGGAGACATCCACCCTGCTGCAAACAGAGGTCAGCCGTGGCAGGTAAACCTCCTCCAGGCTGCTCCTCTTGGGGCCACTTGAGAGCATCTTAGAATTGGAAAAGACCTTTGAGATCATCAGATCCAACCATTAACCCAACTGTACCAAGACCACCACTAAACTTTGTCCCTAAGCTCCAGATCTGCATGACTTTAAAACACATCTCTGGATGGCGACAGAACTCCCTCCCTGGGCAACCTGTTCCAAAGCCTGAGGACCCCTTCCATGAAGAAATTTTTCCTAATGTCCAACCTAAACTTCCCTGGGTGCAGCTTGAGGCCATTTCCTCTTGTCCTGTCGCTTGTGACTTTAGAGTAGAGACAAGCCCCTCCACCTCTAGAGCCTCCTTTCAGGAGCTGTAGGCAGCGATAAGGTGTCTCCATCCTCTCTGAGCAGGAATCCACGCGTTGCAGAGGGGCAGGGTGGCAGCAGTGCAGAACAAAGGTCTCACAGCTAATCACGTTCAGCTTCTCTGGGCTCATCCCTGCTGCAGGAGCCCTGCCATAAGGTACAGCTAAATATGCATTTGTCTTCCAAGAGAGAGGCCTGAGGAGGACACGGGCACGTCTGCATGACACGAGTGCCAGTGCAGAGGGCTTTCTTCTGTCTATCACAGAGAAATGTTTGGAACCAGCATCCAAGCCAGCAAGAGAAAAGAGAGCTGTGGACGGGCACAGAACTGCTAGAGTCCAAGCACAGCCAATCTTTTACAGCCATCTTTAGCTACAGTTCTTCTGCAGCCAACCTTTTCCTATCTCTTCAGTTTTACCCCTGCCAGTTTTTCAGATCCCTTCTTTTCCCTTTCTGCCTGCAGCCCTGAAGCAAAAAGACAGATCCTAGGAAGTTATGATGGAGCAAAGCCCACGCTCCTTGGCTGAGCCAACCCCCTTCTGCCTATAGTCAAGTAGGACTAGATTCCTCCAGCACCTCTGTCCCAGTTGCTGCAGAGGCTCAGGTTGTTGCTAACATGAACAGACCTCTGAGCCATCCTCTCCTCCCCTTGCTCTGCTTCCTCTTGCCTTGTGCTCTGCACCTGCAGCTCCCAGTAGCTCCTGTCATGCAGTCCTCCTCCTTCCCATATCTAATCAGGGCCCCTCTCCACTGAGTCACCAGGAGTCACAGGCATGGGAAGAGCAGCTGCAGTCCCTGCATGTGAGCACAAACATCCCAGCAGCAGTTACTCAGAGCTTTGGTTCTCCCAATGACTCACTGCAGCCTTTCCAGCACCTGCCAGCAGAGCAGAGCTTGGAGAGGCTGAGACTGGAGAAGCCAGTCCCAAAGGCAAGGCAACACACAGAGCAACCAACGTTGGTGTCAGTGAGTAAACCTTCAGAGACCTGATATTAACCTCTTTGTCTATTGGCAGGCAGTTTCAGGCTTGGTTTGGAGGAAGAGAGGCAGTCAGGCAGAATGCTGATGCAGAAGGAGCAGGGCTTTTCATGCTGGCTGACAGCTGGGGCTGTAACTCCCAAACCACAGAGGAAGTTGGTTAGTAGCAGCTACAGGCAAAACTGCTGCTAGGGAAGAGTCAGCCAGCACAGACTGGGAAATCTGTCTGGAAAAGGGTAGATCTAGGTTAGATATCAGGGAAGCGTTCTTCAGTCTGAGGGTGGTGGATCCCTGGAACAGGCTGCCTAGAGAGATGGTGGAGGCCCCATCCCTGGAGACATTCAAGGTCAGGTTGGATGGGGCTCTGAGCAATCCGTTCTAGTTAGAGCTGTACCTGCTTCTTGTACGAGGGTTGGACTAGACGACCTCTGGAGGTCCCTCCCAACTCAATAATATGAGTCTATGATATTTGCAGTGCCTCGAGTGATCCATCAACCAGAAAAGCCTGAGAGAGACAAGAAAGGAGGAGTGCTAGTGGAGAGAGGCGTTAATGCCAGGCTGGTGCCATCCAAGGGAGAGAAGAGTAGAAAGGAACCTCTGGGTTTATAAAACTGCAGAATCCAGAGAGAAACCAGCCCACACTGCAAATACCACCCAACTCCACGTGGGGCTTCCACCCAGCCCCTCAGACGTCCTGGGGCACCTGTTACTTACCTGCTCCATCTTTTCCTTCTCTGCAGCCTGTGAATCTGTGGCAGACACCGTGTTCAACGCAGTCTGGACCCTGGGCTGCCGGCCCTTCATGAACAGCCAGAGGAGCGCCTGCATTTGCGGTGAGGAAGAGCGGGATGAGCTGTGAGGACGAGCAGCAGCCTGTGAACCTGCGGCACACGGCCCCTCTCTGATACCACACCTCAGCACAGGGATTTCCATCAGCCCTCTGGCCCAGCACGGTATGGTGGGACCTGGGCCAGGCAACACACATTGACCACAGCTTTTGGGTGAAGGGCTGCAAAAACGGAGAGACTGCCTGAGCGCATGGGGTGGTGATGGACTTGCTGCTCACCACCAGTGCAGTTCACCAGCCCTACCCCTTTCCAAATCCATCAGCCTGAACAATCTCATCCCAATTTTCTCTACAGACTCACCAGGAGAGACAAGTAGGGTACAGCACTGGTTATAAACAAGGGGATTTACTGGTTTGTTTGCCTTAGACACATGGGTACTACTCCTCCTGCCATGTAAGTCTCTAATCCACAGTGCAAGATGGTTCCTGCAACCCCTGACAGCCCCAGTCCATGGACACACTCTACGTTTGCCCACCACTGGTGACAGACTGAAGAAGAGGGGTAATTTGCCTTCAGAACGCTGCTCACACCCACCCTTGACATCTGCCATCCTACAGTCACACACCGTGACAAGCATTTCTTCAAACACTCAGTGGTCTCTGAAGCAGTTCAAAAGATCCTGGAATGGGATAGGTGTAAGAAGGACTTTTGGTGTTTGTGACACAGGCACAGTTTGTGTTAGGAGAGAAGGGCACCGAAGCCCGTTGTGTCCAAGCTGTGGGACCGCAGCACTCTCCCCTATTCTTGGAAGAGGAAGCTGCTTTTCTTTGGCAGCGTCACCCACACCTACTTAATAATCTTCCTCCTATATCATTTAACAAAGCTTTTTTTTTCCTTGGGACCCCCTTTTGTGTACAAAATGGCTGGGTACCCACCTCCACCTTTGGCTTGAGGGAGACAGGGTCACCTTGGACGAGACAGTAAAAATCCTGGAGCCTTATCTGGCAGGCAGCAGGGCTTATGGGCTGTTTCTCTGGGGTGCCCAGCAGCCTCAGACCATCCCTTCTGAAAACACGGCTAATACTTCCACCCGCTATCGGCGTCTTTGCTGCTGCAGAACTAGAATTCAAAGCAGTGCATGGAATCCCACCAACACTCACATAAGCAGACGGCTCTTCTTCGTGCTTCTTGCTGAAAGGAAGCCACTACTGCGTGCACGCGCTGTGCCGTGAAAACACCTCGGTGCCTGCTGCAAATACATCTAGGGTCGTGTTCCCCCATCTGCCACCGAACAGTTCGGGCTACAGAAGGGTGATAGCAAGAATGGAAAGAGTCTGAGTTACTTTTCTTCTGACTGGTGGTTAAATGGATGCAAAGAGCTATAAATTATGTAAGCCCTGTGTTCCAGTTCTTGCCAGTCATCTTTGCTTTACAGCGAACAGCAACAAGGTGTTCATCTGGCCCCAAGCAGATGGAAACAACAAGAACCCACCAGTACGAAGACCAAGAAAACAGGAGTGGTGGCATGAGGCACACTGGGATGTTTTCCATTGAGGAAAACTTTTGTTTACACTGATCAGAGGCAGTGACATCCCTTCCAAGTCGTGGACGGTGAAGAACACGTTGCCGAGGTTCCTTGCGGTGTGAGTCCACCAGAGCACCAGGCTGGACAGACAGTCTTGGTTATCCATCTAAAACCCACATATTCTTGGCTGGGGACTAGAAGGAAACGCTCCTTATTCCAGGCACTTCTCAAACCATCTGTTTTGCTGGTGAAGCGGCACCTGTTGCTGGTTTTTAAATATGGGCATGTCCTCAGTATTAAATGACAAAGCTAAAACCCAAACGTATCTCGCCTTCACCCAACAGCAGGGACTAGATGTAGCAGGTGGGTTGGATCGTCAGAGGTCCCTTCCACCTCTACCATTCTGTGTGATGGCAGCTAATAGTGGTCGACTCCAGGACTTCCAGTGTTCAGAAATTCCCTTCTCACCCTTTACTAAGAAAGAAAGAGGCAGCACCAGCCAGAACCAGTACTGACCACGCACACTGGGCAGCACTGATGCAGCTCAGGCTTTGAACTGTGGCTGGCAGTGCTGGTCAGACCTCTGGGGACTCTGGTTGGGTACGTCCTTCTTGCACACACAGTGCTTGCTTGTGCCGCGTGTGTTGCGTTCGCTCTGGTGTGACACATTAAACGTAGTAGAGCAACGACGTCCTGGGTTCTCGGGTGAATTTGGCTTTCATGTCCAGGGTGTATTGCATGGCAGATGGAAGCAAGAAGTAAACTTGGGGGAGCTAGAAGACTTGAAAAAACTTGTTTGAGCCCAAGAGCCACCCCTTCCATGTCAGAGGCGGAATGGCCACCGAGCATAGAGACCATACCTCCTAATCTGCTTGCCAGGCAAACCACGCACCTTCTCAGGCTGCTCCCTTCACGTGGCCACACAGACCAGTGTTTCCTCCTCGCTGCTCTTCCAGACTAGTTAACTGAAAAGCTGCGGAGCAAAAAGACTGTTTCATAGGAATCCGTCAGGGAGAACCAAATTATGGCCACGGCAATTGAACTAAGCCAAGAACAAACCCTTCCCTCCACCTCCACCTCTCTTTTGCACAACCCCCGCCCCCAGTTTGCCTCTCCAGAAGGCACCAGCTAATTAATTTCACTTCCCAGTTCTTGTTTTATCCAAAAGAGCACATTTAGCAGAGGCTGCCTGAATGGAGATGCGACAGTGGGAAATTGCTTGCGTGGTCCTAAGCAGATGTGAATCAGCAGAACCTGGAGACACCGGCACCGCCAGAAAGAGGCTTTTCTTTTCTTTTGCTTCTGCTTGGGATTAGACAACACATGAAAAGGATCTTTCCTATTCCACCAGCCCGTCATCACTGAAATGTTCTTGCTTGCGCTAATACACACTCGCACACACCTATTCCCAAACTGGAAAAGCAGCTGCGAAGCCATTTAGAAAAATCACAGAGCCTCCAGCCCAGCAGATGCCAGTTCCTCACTGAAACCTCACTCAGCAGAAGAAATCAATCCGTGGAGCGGAATATCGCTGAGGTGATTCGTGGCTCCTTTCTAAATGGTCCCTCTCCGTTGGAGAGCAGCAACAAATTTTGGCCGTGGCAGCAACCTGAGTGCTTCCAGCTGAAGTAGACAACACAGGTAACGGAAGCTCAGGGGTGTCCCAGTGCCCATCCAAACACATAGCACAGAGCTTCCTGCAGAAAACCTCATGAACGTGTTGTGGTTCCGCAGCCAACGGTTGAGTCAGATCCTTCATCTCTCATCCTTCAGCCCTGCCTCTCCCGCTTTGTCCTGTTCATCCATTATGGTTTCTTTGGAAGGGGGTTGTGTCCCCTGCCAGATCTCACCCACCAGGAGGCTGCCAGTGCACAGCTGTTCAAACAGTGCTCCTGTATCTCCATGCCAACACGTTCACTGGGGACAACCCAGTCCCGAGAATTACTCCCGTTACAAATGACAACTGTAAATGCTGGATGTGTGTCCCCCTGACCCATCAGGCAGAGCAACAGACTCCTTCAGTCATGGCAATGCACCTTTCAAACACTTGACAGCAGCACGGTTCGTGTGTGTGGAGTGTTTGTAGGTGTTTAATGGTCGTCTTCCAACAAGCAAGGTGCTACAGCACTGAGGAAAGGTACCACGTTTTTGGTGGGAGGAGAAGCTGGAGAAAGACAACAACACACTGAATACAAGAGGAAACAACCGTGTGCAGTTACCAAAAAGCACTAGAAATAATGGAGTTTTATTAAACACCTTTCACTATTGAGAGGTGACACATAAATGTGTCCTGTGATGGATCTGAGATGCCCAAAACGACACCGGGCTTACACCCCCAAGGAGCTGGCACACTGCGAGACAGGGATCTGTTTTTAGACACCTTTTATTACCAGTCATCCACAATCTCAGCACGTCTGGAAGCTTCAGCATGGCTCACAGACGTGCACAGCAAACGTGTTCAGCTACGGCACTGTGTATACTGCCTGGTGAAAGAAGCGCTGGAGTAACGTTCGTGCAGTCAAAGACAGACAGTCCTGTGCAATCTGCAGGTGGGTGTAGGGAAAGGCAAAGCTGGGCAATGCTTCAGGCCTGGAAAGCAATAGGGTCCCTTCAGCCAAAGGGGTGTTGGGAAGAAGTGCAGGTCAAACCACTCTTATCTGCAGCATGCCCTGCCCTCAGTGCCGCCTCTCGTGCCCGACGTACTTCACCAATAACCACCGCACGGTTTGGGAGACAAGTCCTGAGGTTCAGGTGGGGTTTTACCAAATACCTGGTTTCTCCAATGACCATGAGAGAAGGGAGGTTGGTGTCAGGTGGAGATGCTGTCACAGTGAGCGGGCATCAGTCGTCAAAGTCGATTCTGATAGGGCCTCCTGTCAGCAAGTGCCCCGATTCCTCCTCGTCTTCTACTGCAAGGGCCCTGCGCACGCGTCTGCGGCAGCCCTGAGCGCAGCGAGAGCTCTCGTCCAGTGCCCCGCACACCAGGATGCGGCAATGCAGGAACACCTCCTGGAGGGAGGTGGGCAAGTTAGTCTGCAGCTCTGGGAGCCACACTGGCAGCGGTGCCAGCTCTCAGAGCGTAAGTGACACCACCCCACAGTACAGCCATTGCAGCCCCGCATGAACAGCGTCCTTATGGGCTGCCATCCACCGTCAAATTGGCTGCTCCATCTGTTTTCCTGTATGCCCAGGAGAGTGCCCAGCTGAGATCCCAGAGCATGGCATCTGTCTGTTAGCCAAGGAATGCAAAGGCATGAAATGATGCTCTAGAGGAAGGATGGAAAACACCAGGAGCAAGCTTGGAGGAGCTCACACGGACTGATAGAAGCGGGCCAAGAACACAAGAAGTCTTACAAGGAGATGGACCGATGGAAACATGCAAAAGTATTTGACATGAGCTGAGAAAGCATAAAGTTACAAGACTGAAGGGGAGAGGAGGAAAAATGAACGTTGATTATGGGCTAGGACTGGCAGCTGATGGGAGAACACAGAAAGGCAGTTGCCTCTCCGCTCTTCCTCCAGCACAGTAACGGCAGACAGCACTAGGTTTGATGCTCCCAGTCTCTAAATTATAAGGAGGGTAAAGCAAGACCCCTGCATGCAGCAATCAGGGAAGCAAATGTTTGTGAATGTTTGGTCAGTGGTGATGCTTGAATAAAAATGTCTGAATTTTGAAAGACCTCATCCATTTTAACACCACTGCAGGAGTTGGAGCTGCAGCTTAATGCCTTTAGGAGCAAGCTGCAGTGGAAGAGCACGACAGTGACTGAAAGACCAGGTTTCTTTCAGCACAGACAAGTAAACCTACTTCCATTAGGAAAGTGGCATTAGCCTTCAACTGTCTCCCCCTCTACAAAGCTTCTGCCCCAGAATGCCATCAGCGTTCTGAAACCAGCCAGCCTGGTTTCACATTGGATTGAACAGCATGGTGGCCTTGCATCTAGAAACCTGGCATCGGTACTCACCAGAGCTAGAGAAGACAGAAGGGTGAAGACATTCAAAGCTATGGACTTTCTTACAGAATCACAGAATTACTGGGGCTGGAAAAGACCTCTAAGGTCATCAAGTCCAGCCCATGCCCTAACATCACCACAATCACCTAGACCATGGCACTAAGTGCCACATACAGTCTTTTCTTAAATACTTCCAGGGATGGGGACTCCACCACCTCCCTGGGCAGTCCATTCCAATATCTGATCACCCTTCCTGTGAGGAAGTGCTTCCTAACATCCAAACTAATCCTCCCCCACCACAGCTTCAGGCCCTGTCCTCTCATTCTATCACTAGCTGCCTTGGAGAAGAGCTCGATCCCCAGTTGACTACAACCTCCCTTCAGGTAGTTACAGTGAGTGATAAGGTCCCTCCTGGGTCTCCTCTTTTCCAGACTAAACAACCCCAGCTCTCTCAGCCTTTCCTCACTGTGTCACATACTTAACCGCCTGGGTTTCTGTCGGGTGACAGCAAACACTTATCTCACAAGGATCCACTAAGGCTACCCTGCAACCACCAATGATTTTAGCTTGCTATGGTGTTGGTGTTCCATACCTGTCCTCATATTTTATTTCATTTTAGTTGTTTTTATCAATCTTTCCTAAAGTACCTGTGTCAGGCTCCTGAAAGACACAACTGCTGGACTAGGCACAGCAGCATCTGCCTCGGGCTAGCCATCCTTCCCATTTGCACCCTAACATAGCCAACTCTGTGCTGGGATTCCTCAGGCACATCAGGGCTGATGCAACATCCAAGAGGGGCGTTTTGGGCTTACCTTGTTGTCTTTGCCCACAAACTTGAACACAGGAACCTGGAAATGCTTGGCAAGGTGATCCTTTGACGTGTACTGCTTCACTGAATCATCAGAAACACAGCTGAGCAAAGAAGAGGGACAGGCTTTAATGGGTTTCCCAGAAATGGAAAAGAAAGAGGAAAAAAAAAATCCCAGCCTATTTAACCAGAGAAAGGAAAGGAGGACTTGGCTCTCGCAGGCTAAGCTGCCATCCATGCTACTTCCTCTTTGGCCACAGGAGAGAATTGGAGGATGATGGGGAAAAACAACAGCAGTGATCATAACATCTCCAGAGGAGAGGAGCTCAGCAGCAGACAGCTGGCAGGACGTGGTCCAGTCCCCTCAGGAGAGGGGTTTCCAGGGAGCTGCAGGCAACTCTGTCCTTGTTTTACCTTCCTGCACAGCAGCCTGGAGCGAGGGCAGAGCTGCCAGGCAGTGTATGTGCACTTGCTGTACACACACAGCTATGCACATAAATCTTGCTTCACGTGAAGAAGGCTGCACTCGTGTTACTGAACCAACACAGACGATGAAAGCTACAAAAATCCAGATTTACTTTGCTTTACATCATCTACACTTTTCCTCAGGCTTGGCTTGGTCTCACAGCTCCAATTCACTACACCGTGACTCAAAACGTCACTTTCTCCATCATCAGCACCGTACGATCATGCGAGTCACAGCACTGCAAGAGAAATCCGCTCCTTTTCTGCAGTGATAGTCCAGGTACAGCCTGTTTTCTACTGTTACAGCCTATTCAGGGCTTGGCAGCCAAACAGCAAGACCAAAAGTTAACCTGCCTGGGAGACGAACAAAAAGCCATCCAAGGGGAGCTAATAAATTCACATTGTGCATCTAGAGAAGCTGACACAGATCCCTGCCCCTTGAGGGAGATGCTGTGGTTTGTTTAGGATGAAAGTGCTTTTAAAGGCAGCGTTCCTGAAAGCATCCAACTGTAAAGAACAGCAGTTAAGACCTTTCCTAAGTGACAGGCCAAGCTCTGGGGCCAGAAAGTTAACTCAGAGGCACATCTGCATTTGTGATCTATTACTGTGATGATCCTTGGGTACTGGCTCAGACTGACTCCCAAAATCTCAGGTTCTCCAAGGGATCTCCATGCTGGTGGCTGGAAACTCACTGTGGTTTGTGGCTAGGGAGAAGGTAAACAGAAGGATGAAGATGCTCCCCTGTCCACACCCCTAAACGTGTCTTATGGAGGGTTCTGATAAATGCATTGCAGCACAATGCCAAAACCAGCTCAGAACCTCCCCAGTCACCAGGTCAAGGCCTTCTGCATTGTGCATGGGGCATGACTCACCGTCCTAGGAAACCACCAGATCCTGCTTCCCACCTTGGAAAGAAGGGTCAGGGAGCACCAGGTGGGGAAGGGAAGTGGGGGACTCTGGTCAAGACACAGGGAAAATAATCTTTGCCTGTGCTTAGGTTAGGGGAGCAGAGAGTGGCTGTACCATGGGACCTGTGCTCTGACCCTCTTATTGGGGGTTGCCAGCTAGAAAGGAGAGCTTGGATGATAAAACAGCCGCTTCATTCTACAAGAGAGGAGCAGCTGGAGTTGCGCTCAGTGATGTGGCCTTGCTCCCAATGTCCCAGGGAGCCCAACCAGCTGTTGCTTGCACAGTCGGTCAGTGCCTTCCACTTTGCTGTGCTTTGAGAAAGAGGAAGCACAAAGGCAGAAGTGGGAGAGCAGCCTTGGGGGTGCCTGGCTGGGTGCCTGCAGGGTGTCACAGAGACAGCGGGGAGGGATCTCAGAACATCCTGATTTCCAGCATGCTCATGTCAGTGCAGGGAGAGGACGGAGGACTCCCACAGGAGGCAGCTCCCACCTCTTGCCAGCTAGAGAGGGCAGGGAACTAGCAGGGCAGGAAGCAGGTGAGGGGAAATTTCAAACGGTGTTTCCCTGTGGAAGCTGCAATTAACTCCTGCAAGCCTGACCCTACAAAATCAAACTGATCTGAAAGTCCCATCTTTACTGCCTTGGGCTTTTGGGGCTGGGTTGATGGAAGGAAACTGCGTTATTACAGAGCTGTTGGAAGCAGGGACAAATCAGCAGAGTATTTGGCTAATTTGGCTCTGTAATTGCTGCGAGCACACGGAGAGACAGAGAACTTCACTTGGCTCAACAGCACAGCATCAGCCCTTGGCCTGAGGAGAGGCTGAGTTTAAATAGTGCACAGTACACTGTGGGGCTGGGGACACTGGGGTCTGCAGAAAACGGCTGCAGAGCAGAGCACAGCAGGCTGGAGCCTCATCCATCCTGCTGTCTTTTCCCTTCTGTGAAGTTTTAATGCCCTCTGCAGGATTACGGTACCAAAGGAGCTGCTGGTATCATAAATCCTCCAGCAAGTGCTGTAGAGAGTTTGAGAGATGACAGCTACTGTTCTCCTCCTCTTCTCTTGGGTTCAGGTCTTGGCCACTGTTTTGAATCCCATCATTTTCACTGATGGTGAGAAATGGATGGACATTTGGAGCTTGGTACCTGTTAAAGGTCTGCAGAAGCAGCCAGACCCAGCAGTCAATAAATCAATCCTTGCATTACGGATCTGCTCACAAACCCCAGAAGTGTCAGGCACAGAAGACTGCAGTCTAGGATGGAGAGGGAGCAAGCTTGTGCTTGTCAGAACAAAACGCAAAGAGTGGTTTTGTGTCCTGTATTTTGTAGGACCCTTTGGCTACCAGACTCATCATCACCAGCTCTAATGGTGCATGACTGAGCCTGGCAGCTGAGGAAGTGACTGTTGTCCTTATCAGATGGCAAGCAACACACAGGACTGTTACAAGCACAGCCTCTTGACTGGCTGTTGCACTTGGGCATGACTTAGCCATTACGCCAGCTGGACTCTCCTCCCTAGAGGATGGCAAACTGACTCCCAGCTGTGACACTTCCACAGCACTGTCTGGCTAAGTTGCCAGGCACTGCTGCCTGCAAACACTGGAGAGCTGTACCACGGCACTGTCATATTAGCACCCAAAACAGTGTCTGTGAACAGGGATCATCTCAAGAGCCACAGCAGAGCCCACAGCAGTGCTCCTTGAACTTGACAGAAAACATGCCCTGGTTCTCATGGGGGATTTTAACTACCCTGATATTTGCTGGAAGACCTACTCAGCCAGCCACCCACAGTCCAG
>JAOXOE010000632.1:6552511-6623663 GCA_028565055.1 Phoeniculus purpureus | reverse complement strand
CACTGGAAGGGGCTGCCCAGGGAGGTTGTGGAATCTCCTTCTCTGGAGACACTTAAAAGTTGCCTGGATATGTCCCTGTGTGACTTGATCTAGATGATGCTGCTGTGTCAGGGAGATTGGACTGGATGATCTTTCGAGGTCCCCTCCAATCTCTAATGTCCTGTGATCCTTTCAGTAACGTTCTTCCTGTCCCTTCATTCTTCAACCTCACAATACTTATCAAGATGCCTGTCATCAAAAAGTCTGTGTCATCATTAGGTATTTTATTCTTGGAATGTTAATTTATGATTTGGATGTTACTTGAAGGGTACATTGCCAGATGATTTTTAACTGTTTTCATTCATATTACTTTTTGAGCTGGCACCCAGATCAATCTGATTTTCTGTGCCCAAATCAGACTGAAGTTTACTGAGTATTCCAGCAAATCACTTGTAGTGACCCTCAATTACTGGCTAAAAAGCCTCAGTCAAGCTGAAACATTAGTTTTTGCAAGGTACTTTTCTCTCATTGAGCAGTAGGTTCTGTCCTGGAAAGATAGAGTAACTTTGTTCAATTATACAGTTTCTCACTGATTACCTAGGAAAAAATATGAGGACCAATAGAAATTCCGATTTTATGGAAATCTTTCAATTTTCATTGTGTTTTTGAGCCAGCTGTGATGGATGGGAACCTTTCAGTCCATTTCCTGAAATCTTTGCAGTTTCTCTTTAGGCTCATAAGCCTGGACTTTCTTGGAAATAAAGTTCTATCTGGTGGAATCTCCTTCTCTGGAGATGTTTAAAATGTTCCTGGATACGTTCCTGTGTGACTTGGTCTAGGTGATCCTGCTGTGGCGGGGGGATTGGGCTAGATGATCTTTCAAGATCCCTTCCAATCTCTAATGTTCTGTGATTCTGTGGTGTGTTTTTTATTGGCACAAAATGATTGCAGACCTTTGACCTGTTTATAGCTCTCCCTTGTAGACTGACCTTGTTGTGTGTTACCAGAAAGACAACTTCCCCCAGAATAGATCCCCTAGTGATAACTTTAGGAAAAAAAAACAAACCACAAAACCAACACAATTTCTGAGTCATGAACAACAGATTTCTGAAGACGTTTTTACCCAAGGATGCAAGTTCCAAATGAGGGGGAAACCTTCATCCCACTTCTTTCTTTAGATATTCCTAGAAAGGTGCTGCTGTTCAACTGTCTTGTCTGGCTTTTCTGTCAAAGCCAGACAAATGGACTTAAATTAGAGCAAAATCCAGTTTTCTTTTGAGTGGACACAGTCCAGTCAGCACATGCATCACATGCTGGCTTGTAGCTGGAGTGTAGCTCCAGGCTGCCTTGTTAGCTGCCCCTGTGAGTAGAGGAGAGCCCATCAATCCCATACTAACACTGTCTCCGGGAAGATTGGTATTGCCAAGGCAGCACGTGTGATTTCCAGGAATGTTGCAAATGGTGCTGTGCTCAGTGTAACTGGTTAATTGGGCAAGCAGCAAAGCAAGGATCCTGAGCAGCACAAGGAGGAGAAGCAGCCTGTGCTCTTGGAAGGAACACTTTGCTGCAGCACTAAAAGCAGTGGCTACCTTCTCAATCTAGTGTGAGCGTTTGCTTACTTCTTTGTCAGGGAAAGGGTAAAGGCACCATTGGGGCAGGGTGCCTAGTGTGCCTAGGGCCTTGGTAATACTCTAATTCAATTTTTATGTTAAATCCTCAGCTGACTCCAATAATACTGTTGGCCCCAACCCAAACTTTTCCATAAAATTTAAGCGCAGAGAGAACAATTCAAGATGCAGCTCTACCATTGCACAGTTTCAAATATCCTGAAGATGCTGAGACCAGCAAGGATCAGTCAGTGATGCACAGTAAGGCTGGGGATGCTCTGGCAGCTGGGGAAGACCTGCATGGCTTCAGCGGCACTTTGTTATGGCTAGGTGTTTTGGGGTAGAGAGAGGCACCTAAGTCTCTGCTGTGCCCCATGCTCTGGTTAATCCATGGTGGCTCACACTTGTGTGAAATAAGCAAGCCTGAAGATACAGAAATATTGTAGGGAGTTTGTAATCCCTGTATTTGCTTGTTTGTAAATGCAAGTAGGGCAAAAGCAACAGGGTTGTCTGTCTGTGACGGCCACTTATGTGATGGGAGCTCCTTTACCAGAGTAGGAGGGGCAGGGGGTCCTTTACAGCCCTGACACTCAAAATTGTATATCAAATCAATGAGTGTAAGCTGGAACATAGGAGGTTCCACATCAGTATGAGAAGGAACTTCTTCCAAATGAGGGTGACAGACAACTGGAACAGGCTGCCCAGGGACGTTGTAAAGCTTCCTTCTCTGGAGACATATAAACCCACCTGAATATGTTCCTGTGCAACTGGATCTAGGTGATCTTGCTGTGGTGGGGGGAATTGGACTAGCTGATCTTTCGAGGTCCCTTCCAATTCCTAATGTTCTGTGATTCTGTGAAATCCTGTGGTGTGGGTTATTTTTTCCTTAGAGTGGAGGAAGGAGAGCAAAACCCATGTGGTTACAGGGAAGCGGAGTGATTATTGAAGCCAGCAAGGTTTCTTGGCCCAAACAGCACTTGACCAGCTCTGCTGGTCCCTGTTGCCACAGTGAGAAGCTTTTTGAGTTCTCTAGGCCCCTACATTACGTGCTTTGGTCCTATATTGCTTTGAGTCAGAGATATCTCACAATTACTTGATCCTACAGAAAGGAGAAAGAAAAGGGCTGCTCCAGATACCTGCTGTAGGTACAAAAGAGGATTTAAATAGGTGAAGAGGAGAGACATGGTTTTACCATTTCTTTCCCTCTTCTCAGTACTTATCACAATAAACAGCACCAGCGAGAGGTTTACTCTTAAACTACTCTTTCACATGAACAATTAAATCAGTACCTAGCTGATGGTGTCTGGCAGCTGGCCAACACAAAATCCTAGCCAGTTCCAGAGCTGAAGCCAGCTGAGCTCTGCAAGCAAGGCGAGAAATTAGTGAGCCAGAACGTACAGCTGAATGAAATGAGGATAACATTTGCCTGGCTTTGGGCCTTGAGTAAAATAGTTTAGGGCCCAAATAACAAACACAGACTTCCAGATACATTTATGCAGGACGATTTGGATATTCAGAGTTAAACTTGAAAGCATCCCTGTCAACACAAAAGTAATCCCTGCTTATTTAGAGGACAAGGGCAAAACATAAGGACTGGTTCCTCAGCTTGTATTGGTTTTACCTCTTTCCTGTTGCAGATGGTGACTGCAGGTGATGTCCCTGCTCTATCATATATGCTCAAAGTCTAGGTGTGCTGGGTTCTTGTGGTTGCTACACCAGTCACTGTATTGCCAGAAATATCTGCATTTCCTTTGCGTGTTTTGCAGCTTGAGGAGCTTATACACACATGGGATTTAAGAGAACTTTGTTTACAACTTTAGATGTAAAGTAAGTGAATATTTTGTAGACTAAAAGTCTAAAGAGTGTAGTATTTGATCTCCAGGTGTTTCCTGGGGGAGGTAGTGCAGAGAAAATCCTGGTAATGTGAGATTTCATGCAACTGCTCTGAAGTGTTGTGTGTGGACACAATTTCTTACATGACAGTGAGTGTATTTTAATTCTGTTTTAAATCGGTACTGCACAGCTGCTTCTTACTCTGAACACATGCCTGGCCTTACAAATGCATCACCCAGGGTGATGCATAATAAACCCACTAATTGCCAAAGTGAGGATTCAATAACAGGGTTACAGAAACACAGGTCAAGCTGATGCAGATACTAAGCAAAAAAGCAACAGTCATCTCTTCATCACAATACAAGCTCCAAACCATCCCCATTTGAAGCATCTGTAGTAGCACTGGAAACTAATAGAAGTAAATTCTCCAAAATGAAGTGACTCTATCCAGTGTTTAAGCCATATAAACAATAATAGTACAGTGGCTTTGTCTTACAAAATAGTCACAACTTCTTGTACCAAGAGCCAAATGTTTGACAACCCCTTCTCTCAGGTCAAAGATTTCACAGAATCACAAAACATTAGGCATTGGAAGGGACCTTGAAAGATCATTAGTCCAATTCCTCTGCCACAGCAGGATTCCCTAGATCAAGTTGCACAGGAACACATCCAGGTGGGTTTTAAATGTCTCCAGAGAAGAAGACCTGTCATTGTTTTCATGCTGCCTGGAGGCCTCTGCTCCATATTTGTAACAAAACTAAAGCTTTGGGGGCAAGAATTCCAAAGTGCCCTATCGAAGGGTCACAGCTTGTGGGAGGAGGTGTTCTGGAGTTGAATCACTTGGCCAGGATCTCAGAGGTAAATAGCATTGCTAGGAACAGAAAGGTGGTCTTGTGGTTCTGCCAGTTTTTATGATTGCTCTTTCAGAAGGTGGTCTAGTGATGTTTCCACTGCTCAATATAGGAGGAGAATGTGCTGACACAGCAGTCCAGGCAACTTTATTCCACAGCACCTCTTAGCTGTGGAGCACTTGTGTTTGAGCCAATTTGAAGCCAAAATTAATAACCCCTACATTTGGTGGGCTTGTTCTGAGACTCTTCAGTATTTTATGAGCCCTCAAGTGTCTCAGCTTGTGCACCCAAAGGGATAACTGAAGAGAGGTGGGAAAATGATGCAGAATGAAGTCCTGTCACCTGCACTAAGAGCTTTCACAAGCCAAATTTCATGGCTGCATTTTCACATTCAATGGATTGTGGCTCTGGGCAGTAGGAGCCAGTTGCAGGATACTGAGCTAATTGCAAGATACAGACACAATTACAAGATAATGAGCTAATTTGACGATATGGGCTGCCCAGGGGTTGTGGAGTCTCCATCTCTAGAGATGTTTAAAACCTGCCTGGATATGTTCCTGTGCGACTTGGTCTAGGTGATCCTGCTGTGGCAGAGACTAGATGATCTTTCGGGGTCCCTTCCAATCCCTAATGTTCTGTGATTCTGTGATACTGAGCTAAGAAAGCTCTGATGGGAAAGCTGAAGACAATGATATGTGTCATTAAAGATTAAGGTTTACGAGCATCAATTTTTGTGCTTATCGGAGTAAATGGAATCTGCCATATTCATTTCTGTGTGACAAGCTGTAGCTGAGATGAAGACCCTAGTGCACTGTGCAAAATAATAATTGATATTTTAGCTTTACAAAAAGAATTGTCCAAAGTTGAGCCCTCAGGGAATGCAACATCTGTTTTGAAAAGGGGCTGGAGACATTGCTTCTTATCCCTGTCCCCTGCAGGTTGGGATAGGAGAGAGAAAAACAGGAAGCTTTATTCATCTTTCTTTCTCAGTTTTCCAAGTTACAGTCTCCAGCTGTTTCCATCAACTTTGTTTTCTAAAAAAAAAAAAAACCCACAAAATCCCACCAAAAAATGACCTCTGTAGAGCACTGTAGTTTTTTAAAAAGCTGTTCTCTGTTGAAACCTGCATTGCTTTTTTGCTTCTTTTTAACAATTCCAGCGTAGACATCTTTCTTCTTTTCCCAAAACAAACATCTCTTCCTCAGCTTCTCCTCAGCCTGAAAGAAAAACCAAAGCAAAAGGAAAGGCTGGGCTGGGGACTAAGGGAGAGGAATCTTGTCTGCAGCAAGAATTGTTGCCATGCAATGCCAGAACTTGAGCAACTATCAGAGGTGAGAAGTGAAAGCCTCTCGCTATTCAAACAGCAAAGGGGCCTTTGCCAAAAATCAATGTCTTACAGAATGTTCTCAGATAAAGATTGACTGTACCCCGTAGCATTTAGGGGCTGCTAGGCTGGTGTTTTAAGTGGTATTCGCCACACACTCCATGTCCCACTTGCAGGGCAAATTCTACCAAGTATCTCCCTTCCCAGAAGCATGATAAGAGATTCCACATCACCATGAAAAGGAACATCTTCACAATGAGGGTAACAGAGCACTGGGACAGGCTGAGCAGGGGGGTTGTGGAGTCATCTTCTCTGGAGTAGTTTAAAACCCACCTGGACATGTTCCTGTGCAACTTGATCTAGGTGATCCTGCTGTGGCAGGGGGATTGGACTAGATGATCTTTTGAAGTCTCTTCCAATCCCAATGTTCTGTGTTCTATGTCTGTTAACCCACATGGCTGCTTTCCTTTCTTGCCTCCTTTTTTATAGGAGCAGGGCCGGAAACCCCCTGCAAGCGCTGAGAATTAATCAGCCATCTTTGAGGTGGTTTAAATAGCTGCCTCTGCTCTCCTTTGCAGATCAGGGTAATCATAGAATCATTTAGGTTGGAAAAGACTTTTAGGATCATCAAATCCAACCATATACTCTACTCTACTGAGATCATTATTAGACCCACCACTAAACCATGTTCTCTAACACCACGTCTGTGTGGCTCTTAAACATCTCCAGGGATGGCTACTCAACCACCTCTGTGGGCAACCTGTTCCAAGGCCTGACAGTGAAAAAAATTTCAGTGAAAGAAATTGTCCTAATATCCAACCTAAATTTCCCTTGGTGCAACTTCAGGCCATTCCCTCATGTTCAGTCACCAGTTACTTGTGAGAAGAGACCAGTGCCTGCCTCTCTTTCAGGTCATTGTAGAGTGTAACAAGTTCACCTCTCAGCCTCCTTTTTTCCAGACTAAACAGCCCCAGTTCCCTCAGCCACTCCTCACAGGACCTCCACACCCTTAACCAGTCTAGTTGCCCTTCTCTGAATCTACTCCAGCACCTCAATTTCCCTCTTGTGCTGAGGTGCCCAAAACTGAGCCCACTGCTCAAGATGAGGCTTCCCCAATGCTGAGTACAAATGGACAATCACAGCTATAGTCCTGCTGCTCACATTGTTTCTAATACAGGCAAGGTGCCTTCTTGACCACCTGGGCACAGTGCTGGCTCATGTTTGTGAGATCGGGTGTTTTTTACAAGGTATCTGGAAGTGTCTGTCTTGCTGTCCAGAAGGATTATTTGTAGAGGTGTCTTTGTTTTGTAAGTCCAGCTCATGCTTCAGGGCTGTGTGGCAGGAGGTAAAGTGCAGGGTGATATTTGTAGGGAACCAATACTCCAATGAACTTTAATGCAGTCTTTAATGCTTTGTATTGTGGTTTGGGTTGCTCTACTTGGCTTCTGCTTAAATGTCTCATGGTAGTAGAACTGTCATCAGCACAGGTTGTTTTAGCTATCAGATATAATGCAAGCTCTTACACAGCCACCTTCTATTCATATTGGAGATAAACTTGTTCTTGTCTCCTAAAACCTTTTCTGTGCTCAGTCACTTTATCGTTTTGTGAAACACTTAACATTTACCATTAAAGAGCTGCTTTGGACTGATGAAGAAATGGGGAAAAGAGGTTGTTTTGTTGACTAAAGATTTTCTAAAGGAAAAGTGAAGAGTTTCAAATAAAAGTTCACAAATGGAAGCTGAAAGAACTATGACTGGCTGAGGAGATCGGCAAAGGTTTCTGTATCTCTGAAAGAAGTTGGACTGGCTGAGGAAAAAAAATAAGGGAAAGAACTCAAGAAGGCAGAAAAATTGAAGAAGAGGCTGATGGAGAAACGAGTCTGGTGATTAAGGTGCATCTCCTAGATGCTTGGTGATGGCCTGTCATGCCATCAGCCAAACAGCAGAAAGTTGTGCGGCTCATTCAAAAGCTCCATTTACCTCCTGGTAGCCTCTGTGAATTGCGGCTCAGTGTCACACAAGTGAATTTGTTCGTCTCCTTGAAAAACAAGCATAATTCTTGCCAACTGAAGAAAGCATTAATAAGGCTGAAAACCTTGGTATTTCTTGTCTGTGCGGGCTGTCTCACATGCCAAACTTCATTCTATAAGCAGTTATTATAATTTCCATGAACCGATCATGGTTGTACAGTTAAAGACATTGTAAGACCCCTTCCCACTTTGTTGGCCCCAGAAATGGGAGTCAGCATTGAGAATGAGACAGAACTTGTTTAAGAGCATATGGCAGGATGTGCTTGCTACCCTGGAGAATTGGATACTGTCCCTTTTTCTGCCACACAGCTCCCATGTGCTGACAGCTGAGTCACTTGAGCCAATCTTTTCAGAAGCTGTCAATAATTTTACACTGCTTTTATTCTTGGTGAAGGACTTGTTGCTGTGCTCAACTTTCAGAGCTGCAGCTGAAGTCAGTGGGAGCTGTGCTTTGTACACAAAATAGTATTAAGAAGAAATCTCATTAGGGGAGTTTAAAATAAAGTCCAGCATGGTTATATTAGTCTCTAATCTTTCTGGAACCTACCAGCTTCCTGTATCAAGGTGTACTTCCAGGTCCCTTCACTACCAAGTGACGCTGCAGAAAGCTCCCTATGAAGCTCTCTGTTAGAGTGAGTTGGGCTCACAAAGAGAGCCCCATATGGCAATGAGGGATACTGTCTTAAGAGCAGGTTTTGAAGTGCGTGCAGGAAGTAATGCAAGTGTCAGTCATGTTGAAGTGTAAGGAGACAACAAAAGGCAGAAGAATGTGCTTCTCTTGTACCACAGAATCACAGAACATTAGGGGTTGGAAGGGACCTTGAAAGATCATCTAGTCCAATCCCGCCACCACAGCAGGATCAACTAAACCCAGTTGTACAGGAACATATCCAGGCAGGTTTTAAAGGTCTCCAGACAAGGATACTCCACAACCTCTCTGGGCAGCTTATTCCAGAGTTCTGTCACCCTCATTGGGAAGAAGTTCCTTCTCATATTGATGTGGAACCTCCTATGTTCCAGTTCACACTGGTTGCTCTTTGTCCTGTCATTAGATGACACTGAGCAGAGCCTGGCTCAATCTTCCTGACACCCACCCTTCACATATTTATAAACATTAATGAGGTCACCCCTCAGTCTCCTTTTCTCCAAGCTCAAGAGACCCAGCTCCCTCAGCCTTTCTTCATAAGAGGAAGCTCTGTATCTTCGTAGCTCTGCATGCACCTTTTCTGTTCATGTGGGACACTAAAGGCATTTATGAGTATGTCCTGACATCTACAAATATCTTCCGATTCTCATCTCTTGAGCTGTATTCCATGGATGTTTAGTAGAGTAGAAAGAGTGTGAATGAGGAAATAGAAAATTTTCCCAGTTTAGTCAAATTTCCCAAACAGGAAGAGAAACACCTTTCTCACTTTCATTGTAAAATGTCTGTCAGTGTTATGGCAGAGTGGGCTCAGCCGTTCTCCAGGCCTGACTGTGCCAACGTTTCCTCAGGACTCACAAGACAGGCACAAGATGAGAAAGAAGCTGCTCAGAAATGTACACACCTTCACTGTTTCTTGTGCTGCTGACCATTTACTAGCTTGGCTGAACCCTCCCTGAACCCTCTCTTCAGTGTTCCAGCAGCTGGCAGGTCACAAACACAGTTGACTGGCTGCTGAGCTGGTTGCTCTGGTTTGGGGTCAGTGGCAATTAGGCAATGCTGTAGCTTTCCCAGGTGACTGAACTTTAGTGAGCCTGGTAAAAATCAAAATGGAAACCCTGGGTTATAAGGACTTTTGTCTAGCTAGAAAGATAAATTGGAGTTTTCTGAAATGAGGTTTCTTTGGTGCCATCCCATTTAATTGCAAAGAAACTACAAAGCCCTCTTTTTCTTCACAAAGCAAGAATTGCAGAAGAATTGCTCTGTTTACAGCTCAAGTCTATTTTCCGTTAAACACTCAGTATAAAAGTTCTTTTTTTCCCCTCTTCTCTTAGCTTTTCTCTGAGGCACATTCCTGGCCCTTATTATGTCTGTGGTGTTGGCTTTTTCCCTGCCATCAGCTGTCCGTTCCTTTGATCTTCCATAGACACCCGACTGATCACAAAACAATGGTCAGTAGAACCCTCCCACTCGTGTCCTGCAGGTGTCCTCCTTCTGGGCGGTGATGCGTGCTGCCGATTGGAAAAAAGCTATGGTAGTTTCAACTATCTGGTCCCATAGTAAACTGTTCTTATAGCTGAGGGTTTAAGAGCAACATTCACGCTGCTTTAGAGAGATTTCACCCCAAATGTTTACGAAGCTGTTCATGAGAAATTGGTCTGTTTCTCAGCAGTACTGTGACATGTTGAAAGCACCAGAGGCTGTACCAGAGAACAAAGGTCCTTTCATGTTCTTCTGGTTACAGTCTCTTTGCTTCATCCAGTTATAAACTTGATGATCTTCCTCAAAGCTGCTGTGACTTAGGAGTTTGATGAAATGTGCTTTATGCATTTAAGCACTACCCCACCTTTTTT
The DNA here is from genome assembly GCA_028565055.1 of Phoeniculus purpureus. Classification (NCBI taxonomy): domain Eukaryota; kingdom Metazoa; phylum Chordata; class Aves; order Bucerotiformes; family Phoeniculidae; genus Phoeniculus; species Phoeniculus purpureus. The sequence continues at coordinate 6,613,543 of JAOXOE010000632.1, read as the reverse complement.
CATGCATTGTGAGGTTGTATTGAATTGCCCAAGTAGGATTTGTATGAGCAAATAATATCTAATAGTGTCTTCTCAGCACTGCTCCTCATCAGTGGTTCCTCAAGTTTACCCAGTGAGTTATGGAATCATGGAAGGGCCAGCTAGAATTCCTCCTGAGGTGAAGAACTTGTGAGTGATGTGATGGATGTGGTTGGGCACAGCAGTCATGAAATGGGAGAGTTTTTGATTCTTGGAGAAGTAAGGAGCGGTGTCAGAAGAGCTGCTATCTTGGACTTCCAGAGGGTAGAATTTAGTCTCTCCTGGAAACTGGTTGACAGAGTTCCTTGGGAGGCAGTCCTGCAGAGCATAGGAGTACAGGAAAGGTGGACATTCTTCTAGAAGAATCTCTTAAAGGTGTAGAAAAAAAATTTTAAGATGTTTAACAACCTTTGGAAGAAGAGGTAGGGCACTCAGAAGGACTACAAGGATGTAGAAGAAAGAGCCAAAGCCTAACTAGAACGTAATCTGGCTACTGACATGACAGACAATAAAAGATGTTCCTATAAACACATTAACAACAAAAGGAGGGCTAAGGGGGATCTCTGTCCTTATTGAATATATGGGGAGGGGGTCAGAGGGAGGAAGAAACCAGTGACCAAGGATGAGGAAAAAGCTGAAGGACTTAATGCCTTCTTTTCCTCAGTCTTAAATGGTAAGATCAGTTGTTCCTGTGTACTCAAACCCCTGAGCTGAAAGATAGGGACAGGGAGCAGAATAAAGCCCCATAGTACAAGAGGAAGTAGTTAGCAATTTGCTACACCACATAGGACCACATAGGCACACGTAAATGTATAGGTCTGGGTGGTGTCCACCCTAGGGTACTGAGGAGCTGACAGAAGTGCTCACCAGTCCACTTTCAGTCACTTACTAGCAGTTACCTGGGTAACTTGGGGAGGTCCCAGTGGACTGGAGGTCTGCAAATGTGATGCCCATCTACAAGAAGAGCTGGAAGAAACAACAGATTTGTGAGTGACCTCAGTGCTGAGAAAGGTTATGGAGAAATCATCCTGAGTGCCATCATGTGGCACATACAGGACAACCAGGTGGTCAGGCCTAGTTAGCACAGGTTTATGAAAGAGAGGTCCTGCTTGACTGACCTCACCTCCTCTTATGGCAAGGTGGCACACTTACTGGATGAGGGAAGAGCTGTGGACATCATCTGCCTGAACTTTACATCTAGCTGGGAGAAGGTTGTATCGTGAGGGCAGTTGGTCTGTTCTGCCAAGTAGTAAGTGATAGGATGAGACGGAATGGCCTCAAGTTCCTTCGGGGAAGGTTTAGGTTGGATATTAGGAAAAATTTCTTTAATGAGTGGTTTGCAAAGCATGAGAACAGGTTACCCAGGGAAGGGTTGAAATTGCCATCCCTGGATGTACGTAAGACATGTAGATGTGGTGCTTAGGGACATGGTTTAGTGGTGGACTTGGCATTTAGGTTCACAGTCGGACTTGATGGCCTAAAAAAAAAGGGTCCTTTTCAACCGGTAAGTTTCCATGATTCTAAAAAACCCCTAAGGTCCAGCCTGAACCTCCCACCGTGCAGTATTTCTCTCTTACACCATCTGCCACTATAAAGAGAAATTGACTCATCTTTAGCGCTCTCCTTCAAGTAGCAGTGTGTTACTTTTTGGTTCCCTCTTAGTCTTCCAGGCCAAACGTGTGACCTGTCTTTTTATGACCTGAAGTCTTAGCCCACAGCCATTTTCTTCAGCCTTCTGCTGGTTTCTCTCTGGTTTTGCAATATCCCTTTTGAACTGGAAGTTCCCTGACTGGTCACAGTATACCAACTGCAGTCTCACCAACACTGAGTAGGAAGAGGAGTAATAATTTACCTCCATTTACCACAATCTTAATATAGGCCGGTAGGAGTTTTGCTTTAGACTGTTGACATTCAACTTGGCTTCTAGGGCAGGTACATCTGGCTTTCAGTAGGGCTGCTCCATCGCCACTTAGTTCATAGCCTGTGTTTATGGAGAGGGCTGTCCTGATCTAGATGCAGAACTTCTTGCTGAATTTGGCTTCCTAGTACCCAAGTTTCTCAATGACCTTCCCAATAGAAACTGTAGTTTTTAATGTTGAATTCAGTATTGTCTGCAGCTTTGCTGTGGATGGGTTCATTCTCATCATCAAGCTTGTGAAGAAAGCAGTGAACAGTAATGTCTTCAGTACTGACCTCAGGGGCATTCCGCCTGTTCCCAGCTGTAAACCAGCCACCACGCCACTGGCTTCTACCCACTAAGCCTGGCAGTTCAGCCAGTTTCCAGCCCAACTGACTGTCTGCTTGCCAGTGTAAGAAGCACATTCAATAGCTGATTACTCTTTTCCTTGTTTATTTGAATAATTCTTTAGTCACTGCACTATCTGTGTTCATCCTAGTTGGGAATTAAGTAACATGAATTCTGTGTTTTGCAGTGCTCCTCTTGGAGTAAGCAGGAAGTAGCCCCCGTTTGGCATCATTTTATTAGTCTTTAAAGTACAGATACAAATGGTCAGCTCGCTCCAGCGATGCTCCTGAGGGAAAACAAGTAGAGAATGAAGAGTCCTAAGGCTCACTGCAGGCTTTATTTGAAACATCCTTGCGTTTTTGAGGTTTTCTAGAGTAGAACATGAGCAAAAGTTGAATCACAGAACATTAGGGATTGGAAGTGACCTCGAAAGATCATCTAGACCAATCCCCCTGCCACAGCAGAATCACCTAGACCAGGTCTCACAGGAACATATCAGTCTATTAATAATCAGGTTTTCCTTTGTCTAGCCCAGCATCCAAGACTTTCACCTGGATAGATCTAGTTGATTCTTTCCATTTAAGTTTGAAATTCTCAAAAAGATTTAGGTTTCTTATTTGAAACCAAGGTGATCCTGGCATTCAGTTGCTTATATGAGGATCCCTGGATCACCATCCCTGGATACGTTTAAAGATCATTTGGATGAGGTGTTTAGGGGTGAACTTGTAAGGTAGGGTTGATGGTTGGACTTGATGATCCCAGGGGTCTTTTCCAACCAGAATGATTCTGTGGCTCTATCGTCTCATCTACAGTTAGAAAAAGCAAAACAATATGTAGAGATAAAGGTTTCAAGACATCTCTTTCAAATAAGGGATTTAATCCAACCAAAAGCTGGTTTGTTATTTACAGAGTGATAATCAGAGATAGGTCTGTACTCCAGGGTCCTTCTCCAAGCTCAGTGCTTAGAAATGTGCTGGGTGTTGGGTTTTTAGGCCAAACTCAGGATATTTTTAGAGCACAAGTGGCTTTATTATTTTTCTGGTTTAGCAAATCTGGGTTCTTTCGGAGTTCACAATTTTCAGAAGGAACATTGTCAAACAAGAGGCTTTTTATAAGAAAATGGCAGGAATGTTTCAATTTGGAAAACTTAATGTGTAGTGAGAGATGGAAGCAAAAGTTACCAGATCCCTATCTAGGTCTCAAAATCCTTATGTAAGGAAATTTTTTTCCCCCCCCCCCGAGAAGAAATGACTGAAGATTTGTAACAGCAGAAACAGATTTTGGCTCTGGAATCCAGCCCCAGACAGAATTATGCTGGAAATATGGCGCATGTTTTTAATAGCAACATTCATATGATGAATCCTTGTTACTGGTTGTCTAGAATTTAGAAATTAGTGTCTTTCCAACTATTGCACAATAGCAGCAGTGGGTAGAGCCAGGTGCAGAAATGACTGGCGGAGACATGGACTGAACTGTGCAGAAAATCGGACTAATACAGTAGTTGCTGACAGCTTGTGCAGCTTGACTTTCCTGCTGCTGCCTTCTCTTGTCCTTTCTCTTGCTTCCCACTGCCTGTGTTCTCTCCTGCCAGCTCCAGCTGCTACCTCTTCTCCTCTTTGTATTGCTTCTTTGCCAACAGCATCCTTTGCTTCTGCTCTTGGTTTTGCTTCCTCACTTCCCACACTCCCAGTAACCCCATGACTGACTTGGGCAATGCTACTGGCTTTCATTAGTTGAGGTGCTACTCAGTAATGCTTCCTCAGGCTGTGGTGTGAGGTGTCCCACCAGGCATGCACACACCAGGCAGCTCAGAGGGTTGCAAACAAGCACTTCCCTGTTCATCTGAAGACACAGCACAGTCCTGATGGTAGGATTTAAATTACATCAGCACTTCTCACAGCTCTGTTCTTCACAGAACATTAGGGATTGAAGGGACCTCGAAAGAGTATCTAGCCCAATCCTCCTGCCACAGCAGAATCACCTAGACCAAGTCATACAGGAACGTATCCAGGTGGGTTTTAAACATCTCCAGAGAAGATGACTCCATAACCCCCCTGGGCAGCTCATTCCAGTGCTCTGTCACTCTCGCTGTAAAGAAGTTCCTTCTCATATTTGTGTGGAACCTCTTATGTTCCAGCCTAACTCCATCCTCCTGACACCCACCTTTCACATATTTATAATAATTCCATTGATTTCATACTGCAAATTATAGGTTCTTATGTGGTTCTGAGGTAGATACAGACAGAAAGATTATTGGTACATGTGGATTTGATAAAGAGACAGCAGTGGTATCTGTGGCTGAAGATCAAGAGAGGTAATTTAGAGTTAATGCCATTTTTCCCACCTGGTCATCGTGTTTTCTTAGAAAACTCCACAAATCTACCCTCCAGAAATCTGATTGTACAAAAGAGGAGGAGTGTCCAAGTGCAGAAGCACAATGTGTTCTGACATATCTAGTGCAAAGCATGGGTTTTTTTCCCCCACCCCTTTTGTTCTAAACAATTAACATAGAAAAATGATGGATACGCAAAAAATCTCAGCGTCCCCTCCGTCCATGAGGCTTCAGCTTTGATAAACTGTGTTACAGCATCCAGATCTTTCACCATATGGTGAGACCTGACACATCTTCAACATTTCCACTGTCTCTTTGGATAAAAGCCAAGAGTTGAGGACCTGGCAAAACAAATCCATGACTGAAAATGTGTGTGCTATTAGCACAAGAGTGCATTTGGCAGGCGCGTTTTAATTCGCCTGCTCAAGCATTTCTATGGCTCTCTGCTGCTCTAAACAAATCTGAGAGGGGAGGAAGATTTAGGAGCTAACTAATGAACATGAATGCTGCAGAAAGGCAATGAAGATGGATGGCTGTTGACCCTGTTGATGCTTATTAGGCAGTAATTAATTGTTCGACTGATAAAATGGCTTCATTGTATCAGATCCCAGCAGTGCAATTAGCAGTCAGTACTCTGGGAGCCTGCATTTCTCAACAACAGGGCTTATCCAGCCATCTCTGAGGCTTGTCTGGCTTTCTCCATCCTGGAATCCTCCATGGTGACTTTAGGATCAGCTTTCCTCTTCATTGTCCATGTGGGTGACACTGAAGGATGTTGGCATTTCTGTTGGCTCTGCTTGATTTTGAAATGGAGAAAGTGGAAGGATGGGCCTTGGAGCCAAAACTCCATGCACAGTGGATTTTCACCTCCAGAACAGCATCACAGCTGAGTTCCACTGTATAGTAGAGGGCAAGTATTACATCGTGTGTTCTTTGTCTGGAGTTGATTCTCCAGCTGTTCAAACAGTATCTTTTTCCATTAAACTAAACCAGTCTGCAGCCAGCGTCATCATCAGGCCCCAAAAATGTAATGCCTTCAGTCTTTTAGGCCAGATGCTGGTCTCTGAACACTGCTGTGAATCTAGAGGAATTGTGCTTATGTCTGTGAGATTGAGGGGCTGATTTGGGCCCATCAAACCACCTTCTCATTATTGGAGATGAAAGGTAAACAGCAATGTGTCCTTGTGGCCAAGAAGGCCAACTGGGGTGGTTAGCAGATCAAGACAGGTTCTCCTCGCCCTCTACTCTGCCCTGGTGAGATGACATCTGGAATATTGTGTCCAGTTCTGGGCCCCTCAGTTCAAGAAGGTCACAGAACTGCTGGAGGGAGTCCAGAGCCACAGAGATGATAGAGTGGAGCATCTCCCTGATGAGGAGAGGCTGAAGGAGCTGGGTCTCTTTAGCTTGGAAAAAAGGAGGCTGAGAGGTTACCTCATTAACGTTTATAAATATGCGAAAGGGACCTTTCGAGGTCCTTTCCAATCCCTAATGTTCTGTGATTAGAGGTAAAGCAGCAAAAAGAACATGTGGAAGAAAGGTCCCCAATTCACATCTTTCTCAGTTAAACTCTGGTTAAGGAAAAAACATTTAAACTAAGCCAGAAGGGCACAATTAAAAAATGTTGTTTCTTAAACAGAAACCCATTCACATGGGATTCATAGATGAATCTTGCAGAACTACTTTTTTTCACTGTATTTGGGGTTTCTTTGCCAACATATGTAAATCTCCAGTTTTTATTAAAGACAGGTGATGTAAAGATTGTTCCATCGCACTCCCTATTACCTTACCCTGGCTTTGCTATGAGAGATCCTCGGGGTACTTGATGAGAGACTGTTATGTTGGTGGTTTTGTATTTTTCTATCAATGCCAGACACTCATCACTTGAGAGGAGTGGAGTGTAATGGAATTACAATAAAATTCCTTAAATTGAAAGGAAAAAAAACGTATGGATGGGAGGAGCAGGGAACTCTTGTTTCATGCTGCTCTACCTCATGAATAGCTGAAGGGAATTTTCCAACAACTCCTCACACAAGGCACGGTTCATCCCTGGACTGGGACCAAACATGGAAAGGATCACTGCCTAAAGGAGGATTTGGGAGGCTGTTGAATAAAATGTGAAAACGAAGAGCTACAGTGGGAATCTGCCCATAAACAGAAGCCTTGCAACCAATGTTGAGTAAAAGACTGCCTGAAGGAAGTATTATTTCAGTATGCAATAGCATTTGAAGGGAAGGACTTGTGCAGCATCATACCTCGCTTGAATCCCCAGTGTTCACACCCATCCTGGAGCCCCTGCAGCCGTGGGCTTGGCACGTCTGCAGGCAGAGCTATGCCAACTCAGTTGCAGTTCCTAGGCGTGTGCTAACTGCTGGGGCTGTCCTGGAGAGACATGTCTGACGCATAATACAGCACTGTGTGTTACAGTGTCAGCTTGCATTCCTCCCTCAAACTGGAGTTCACTGGTCAGGAGTCTCACTTAGAAGGGAGTTGGTTAGCAGGTTGAGAGAAGTTCTCCTCCCCCTCTACTCTGCCCTGGTGAGACCACATTTGAAATACTGTGTCCAGTTCTGGGCCCCTCAGTTCCAGAAGGACATAGCACTGCTGGAGACAGTCCAGTGCAGAGCCATAAAGATGATGAAGGGAGTGGAACATCTCCCTGATGAGGAAAGGCTAAGGGAGCTGGATCTCTTCAGCTTAGAGAAAAGGAGGCTGAGAGGTTACCTCATTAATGTTTATAAACATGTGAAAGGTGGATGTCAGAAGGATGGATCCAGGCTCTGCTCAGTGGCATCTAATGATAGGACAAGGGGCAATGGGTGTGAGCTGAAACACAGGATGTTCCCCATTGATATGAGAAGGAAGTTCTTCCCAGTGAGGGTGACAGAGCACTGGAAGGGGCTGCCTAGGGGGGTTGTGGAGTCTTCTTTTCTGGAGGCATTATAACCTGTCTGAACATGTTCCTGTGTGACTGGATCTGGATGATCCTGCTGTGGCAGGGAGATTGGACTAGATGATTTTTTGAGGTCTCTTCCAATCCCTAACGTTCTGTGATTCTGTGCTACGCACCTTAAAAACTTCTTCACCTTCATTTTGGGGTGATGGGAGGTGCTTAAGTGAAAAAGTACCTTTCTGAGTTCCTTATAGAACAAAATCTCCCTTTTTGCTACTAGGACAAGGTTTTAATTTGTACAGCCCAGGTATAATTATGTGTTTATGCATCAGAGTTGCAATTTTCTGTCATTTCAGTGAAAACAATGGGATCACTTAAGCCTTTAGTATTTTTATTCTATCAGCTCTTCCAAACAAGCTCCAGCATGTTGCAAGACAGTTTCGTGTTTTGCCTTAATGCTTCTTAAACAGTGAGATTCTTATCTGTTTTATGACAGAAAAGTAGAGGAACTCATCCTTCCTCCTTACTCCCTTCCACCTCAACGTCTTTTCTTGCCCTTTAATTTAGCAACATGATATGAAGTACATGAGACTTGAATCCACAAGCATTGTCTCATGGGTTCCAGCATGAATGATGCTTTATGGGCCAAAACCCCTTAAGCATCGAATGAATACTAGGGTCATAAAACAATCCAACATAAGATAACACGGTATTAGAAATTCAAACTGGAGTGCCCTTCTGTGTGCATTAAAAAATTAAACGTTAAAATAAACAGTCTGCTAACTCATCAATATTCTGCTTTATTACCCTCCAGGTAGTGCCCTACATAGATACCTTGGCTAACTTCATTGTTATTCCGCAGAGGTGCAGATGCCAAGAAGAGCTGGCCAAGAATAAATTCTGCAGAACAACTTACCCTCATTCTCAGGGAATACCCAGCAGCAAGTGATCAGAGTGATTCATGTGCAAATGTGAATGGCTCTGCCCTGGACTGGAGCTCTGTTCCAGGGTTCTTTTGCAAGTGTTCAGCTGTTGCATATTTTCATGTAGGGTCCCTCTTGCCTGGGGTAAACAAACACAACAGCGAGCTCTACAAGAAATAGGAAACCCAGGCAAAAGAATGAGACCACACAAAAAATAAACTCTAACAGTAAGAATGGGCTGCCCAGGGGGGTTGTGGAGTCTCTTCCTCTGGAGACATGTAAAACTCGCCTGGATATGTTCCTGTGCAACTTGATCTAGGTGATCCTGCTGTGGCAGGGGGATTGAACTGGATGATTTTTCGAGGTCCCTTCCAATCCCTGATGTTCTGTGACATGTCAAGGTAGTATTTATTCTTGAAATGTTTATTATTTATGTGTGTTGTAGCAGTCCTTAAAGGCCAGGGCTACTTTGTTGTAACCATCAAGCAGGTTTAATAAGAAGCCTGAACTCCAAGGGCAGCTCTCTCTGCCTCTGTGTTTACACTGGCTGGTTTGGATTGCTCTTTTGAGTTTGGGTTATCAAAGCATTAAAGGAAATCTTACCCACCTCTCTCCTCTTTCGTCCTGAAATCCCAAAGGTGCCAATTCAAATCTTCTCCCGTATATTTTACAGGACTACAATTCAGTATCCAAAATTCTACTTTCAAAAGCTAGGAGATGCCAGACCAAACAATTATATGATAACAATTCAGTCCTTTTACAGACTCATAGAAACACAGAACATTAGGGACTGGAAGGGACCTTGAAAGATCATCCAGTCCAATCCCACTGCTGCAGCAGGATCCCCTGGGGGTGGTCCTGTTTTTACATTACAGGCAAAAAACGGATGCAGGGGCTGGATGCTTCTCTCGCTAGATGGTGTCATACGTGGTTGCTTCCTTTAGAGGAAGGGGAGTCTGGGGAAACTGAGGTAGCTTCTGTCACTAATTAACTGTGAGAAGAATTACCCATGCTCAGGAGGTGTGTGCCTTCAGAGCATTCTTTTTGCTATCCCCTGAAGCTTCTTCAACAGTTGTCTTGAATCTCAGCTTTTGACTATCCTACATTTCTCTCATGGCTTCCCCAGTCTTCCTTCCCTGGGCAAGCAGAGCCCAAGCACTTTCAGTTTGTAAGTTTTTCTCTCTGAGCTCATAGCCCAGATGACAAATCATTCTCATCATGGTTCTTCCTCTCCCATTGTCATTGGTGCATCTGACATCTGCAGTAAAATTATGACTGGGATTTTTACAGGAGGGTTCTAGCATCTCAAGGACTAGACCAGATTTCCTGTAGTGGTTATAAAACCAAACTCTGGGGCTGAAATAGACTGCAAATCTACTGAAACATATTGGTATTTCGCTGGCATCCAGCTGACACTCTGGGGTAGGAATGGCCTTTTTGCAGATATTCTTTCCTCCTTGTAAAATTCCCACCATTTCTGAGGGTTGTCTGAGAATGGACTGCCAAGGGATCTTTTTTACTCTTTGTTACTGTAAAATAATACTTCCTAGTCCTCTGCTTTACACAATTTGCTGTGTCTGCTCCAAGGTCTGGAACAGAAAAGACAGCTTCTTAGCTTATTGCATAAGAATTGTAGATTCTTTCTCTGTGCTTTAGGTGTTTGCTGTGGGAGTGTTGTAGGTATTTGGTGATCTCTGTGTGTTGCTGTAAGATTCAGTTAGTTCCCAGTGCCATTTCCACAGTGAGAAATGCTGGCTGGGGATACGATAGAGGAACAACTCTGGGGAAGTCTATCGGGGGAGAGAATCTTTAAATGAGGGTGACAGAGCACTGGAGCAGGCTGACCAGGGAGGTTGTGGAGTCTCCTCTGGAGCCACCTGGATATGTTTGTGTGCAACTTGATCTAGGTGATCCTGCTGTGGCAGAGTGGTTGGACTAGATGATCTTTTGAGGTCCCTTCCAATCCCTAATGTGCTGTGATTCTGTGATTAGGGCTGCATTTTCACCAAGATTTTCCATGCTGCCTATGTCTTCCATGCTGTCCTCTGTCATTGTCCCGTGCCTGCTGGGTACCTTGATGACATGGTTCCAAGCAGCTGCACAAGCTGGCCAGAGGAGTAACAGAGCTCACTCTGAGTGCCTAAGTGTTCGAAAAAATCATCTCTGTTTCCACTCATGCATTTGCAAAGTGTGTGAGAAATATCCCTGAAGACTCAGCTCTGCTCTGAGCAGAGGCTTGTTGCTATAGAAAGATGGCCTCTTCAGACAGAGCTGGCTGACCCAAGAAGTTCAGGATGTTCCTGCAGTTGTCAGACTGCCTTTGAATATAATTGCTAAAGGTGAAAGTAGTGACTTGGATTTGCTTGATTCACTTGTATTTCTTGGATTCAGTTATGTCTCCTGTACTGAAACCTGATGCAGGATTTTATTATTTAAAGAGCCAAGAACCTACCAGTCCCTTGGCTCCTGTGTGCTCTCCATCCTCAGATCACTGCCTAGGATCAAGCTAATGCCTTGTGCTGATTACACATTGAATCCAGCATCCAGTGTCCCACAGCAATGAAAATCTAAACCAGGGGAGGTTTAGATTGGACATCAGAGCAAATTTCTTTGCTGACAGAGTGGTCACGGATTGGAACAGGCTGCCCAGGGAGGGGGTGGAGTCACCGTCCCTGGAGGTGTTCAAAAAAATATGTAGATGTGGCCCTAGGGAATAGGGTTTAGTGGGCAGGGCAGGGTTGGACTGGATCGTCTTGGAGATCTCTTCCAACCTTTATGATTCTAATTTCCACACGGGAGAAATTTCAGAGCTGTTCGAGAGCAAGTGGGTTTTCAACACACCTGGCTAACTTCTGTCTGTGGGGCTGGACTTAAACCTTTATTGTTGTTGTGTTTCTTTTCCCCATGGACAGATTTCTGTGCCCAGGAGTAACCAGCCTTGCTGTGGCTTTTGCAGCCCTCCCTGAGCTGCCCAGGATTGTGACAGCAGAGGGCAGCAAGAGACAGCAAGATCGTGTCCTAAATTGGGTCAAGTTCTGCTTTCTGACATTTGGGCTCTGCATAGGGTGACTGCAAAAAACCTGTCCGAGATTCCTCTGCCTGTTCCCCTGCTACAGTTAAAATCCAGTGCGATCTCCGGCAGGGTCCCTGGTGGAGCGATGGACTTTTAGCTCACCAAAGCAGGTTAGGAAGGGAATTGTGCTGGTTTTGGAAACTTTGCCCAGTTACAAGAGCAATGCCATATGGTGTTTTATCAAACTCATGTTTGAAAAGCTCTCACAATCTGAAATTAGCTCTGGTTAGCTTTAACCACACAGCAAAATGTGTCATGTACGTGAGCAATGAATAAATAATTCCTTATATAATGCTGAGAGCTGCAGGGCTGCGTTCCTTTTCTCCTCTGGTCTGCAAATCTGCAGGGAGATGAGTGTTTGGAAAAGTTTTTCTACTGAAGGGCGAAACAAAAGGGTCACTGCTGTTACGGGATTTTTAGCAAACGATATTTTCTCCTCTACAGACTTGCAGAAATGGACCTTTTCCCCTCATGGATAGATAAAACATGGAGTCATGCAGTTTTCCCTTCACTCTACTACCAATAGGTACCTTGACTGGGTGGTGTTGATGCAGGGTGGAAACAGCTGCTGCTGTCCTCCAGGTGACAGCAATAACAAAGCTGGCAGCTGCATTTCCTGGAGGGTCATTGCTGCCTGCAAATGCAGGAGCTCAAACAGCGCCATTAGAGTTGGGCTTCGTGCTTATCCCTACACCACCGTGAAGCAATAATGAGTGCAGCAAGTGCTGTGGGATGCTTCCTACTTCTTTGCCCTTCCAGCAACAGCAATAACAATCACAGAACATTAGGGATTGGAAGGGACCTTGAAAGATCACCTAGTTCAATCCCCAATATCAAGCTTGTACATTGTCTTCTGAAAGGTACATGACCATAAGCTCTTCACATCATTCAGCTTGTATGGTCAGATTGGTTATTCCCATGCTGAACAAATACCTGCAAAAACTCACAAAAAAAGGTGTGACAGAGCACCTTTTGTCGTCATGTAGGTTATGAGACAGACCTCCAGTTTCACCCAGTGAAACTGTTCTTCCATAATGTACTCCTAACATTTTCACATTGCTTTTATTTAAGTGTCTTCACTTTGGACCATCTTCCCCATTAATTCCATATTTCAATGTTACAGGAACAGGTTTGGGGCCTAAAATCCAGGGTGAGCTCAATGTTGAAGTCAACACAACAACCATAATCTTTTCATAAACAGACTGCTATCGGAGGGTGTGATTGCTTATATTCCACAGCAACGAGCACCCTACCAGCGTCTCAGATGGACATTTCTTAGCTTCCAGAGAAAAAGATCATGAAATACTAGGTGACAAACACTTCTGTTTAGTTTAGATCTGCTTTCAGTACTGTTAAGCTCTGCTTAAGGCCATTTTACCTAATAGCCTGCTAGCAAATGCCATGTATGCTGGTGGGTTTTCAAGTTCATTGTGCTCTGCTGAGAACTTCTCAAGTGAGCTTTAGAAGTACTCTATCTTTCAATCTCCAAACCATATTGTTTATTGACCAAAACCTCACATCACAGAAGCATGCTCTGCTCTACCTTATCCATTGTAGTTGTGAGTTTTCCAAAGGTTTATAGGATCCCAAATAAATAGTGGAAATTAAGTGTAATTTTAAATTGGAAAAGAATTACTAACCTTAAAAAGCTCTAACATAAAAACAGGCGCAAGGCTGAAAGGTTTATGGGTTCGTCTTAGACAGTAGGAAATGAGTGCTTCTCGTAAATCTGGAAAGAAATGTGTTGGTTCAATTACATATCTGCTGAGCAAATCGGATCTAGAGAGTCTAAGGATTAAAATTAAACTGCTTGTCCCCGTCCTACTAGTGAACAGAAATCACAGAATCACAGAACATTAGGGATTGGAAGGGACCTGAAAGATCATCTAGTCCAATCCCCCTGCCACAGCAGTTTCACCTAGATCAAGTCACACAGGAACATATCCAGCTGGGTTTTAAGCTACTCCAGAGAAGGAGACTCCACAACCCCCCTGGGCAGCCCCTTCCAGTGCTCTGTCACCTTCACTGGGAAGAAGTTCCTTCTGATAGTTACAGGAACCTGTCCCATATCAGCCAGCAGAACTTCTATTGCAGGAAAAAGACACTCAACAGAACAGGTGAGAGGACATCTCTAATGACAGGCTGCAAAGCCAGCGCTGGACACCAATGAGACCAGATCGTGATCTTCAAAGAGACTCTGCTGCGTAGACAAAGTGAGTGGGGCCCCTGCACACGCCCAACCCCAAGGGCATCGGGTGTGTTGAGTCAAGAAAGAAGCTGGGAACCATTTACAGAATTGTGCTAGGCAATAAGGGGAAAAGCTCCTCTTGGAACTCGTTTCCTTTTCCTGTGCTGGTTTGTAACGCAACGGATAGAGATGGGAGCAAACAAAGGGGAAGGAGAGTGTCAGCAGCTGACACAGGTTATTTCCACCCTTACCAAGACATGTCTGTCCATCAGGTCCCAGTATCGTCCCCGCAGAACACATACAGTCACCAGTGTCCAGGCAGGAGCCCTGGCAATCCACCACATCACAGATGTCGTAAAAATCTAGGGCACGACAAGAACGTTGTCAGCACCAGACCACCGAGCATGCAACGAAAACAGTGGACTTGTACAGCAGCTTCACACCCTGTGTCCAGCCCACCAGTTACAGACCCAGCCCACACTAGGAAAGCTGAGGAGAAAGAGTCTCGTTTAATTACTGTAAGTCAGAGATGCCCATTCTGGCTTTGACAGCATGCCAAGGCAACCACAGGGCCCACAGAGAGCTGCAAGTCACTGCAGCCAGCTTGACTGTGGAAGATTTCCACTAGCTGAAAACAGGCTCAAATTTATGGAGGTGAAACCATCTCATCGATCTCCTACAGACAGGCTACTGCCTGCACCGCATCGCCTGGCACGCTTCTGGGTGAGAAGGCCAGACCCCAGTCATCACCTCTCCCAGGAACACGGATGCTCAGGAGCTGTCCTAGGTCACAGGACAGAGGGGTTTCGGCAGAGTGATCTCAGCAGGTACTTACGCCCACAGTACGCATGGAAGCAGACACTAGGCTTGGCCAGGTGATACACGTAGTACCCGCCCGGGCATGCCTTGACCTCAATCGTGGTATTCCAAAGGCAGCAGTTCCCGTTGAAGCTGGCGCAGGCTTGGCGTGTGACGATGCCATCTGACTCCTGTGGGTGGCTGCCGTTCAGCCAGATGGGAGCATGGGTACCACAGTGGTTTTCTGAGATGCAGAAGGTTGGCATCGCATCGCCAGCCATGCCGGTGAAACGATACCACTCCCCGTCGATTTGACTGTCGCACGTTGGCTGGCCATGGGAACCATTGATCTGATTGTCCGTGTTCCTCCAGGGCTCATTCAGGCTGATGTAGGCAGAGCAGGGGTCCAGGGCTGAGGCATGCAGCAAGAGACAAGAGAGAACAGCTGGTAGACATCAAACCGAGTTGTTGACTGACAATGGCAAGGGATGCAAAATCACTTCTTTTTTCTTTGATGCCTTAACAGAATCATTGTGATAGACAGACAGACAGCCCTGGGGAGAAACAGTGACACCAGCTAACTAATTACCTTATGGGAAAGCCTGACAGCTCGGCTTCAATGGCTTGGAAGACAATGTACCTGAACAGAGCTATTTCAACATAACACAGCAGTTGAACTGACTTGCTGTTGAACTGCTGCAGGGTGCAATGGAAGCAAAGAACAAAAAGCCAAGCCCAGAGCTAATGTCCAGGCAGGCTAATGTCCACAGAAATGTGCTCTGGGAGCACCACACCTACTAGGACATCCTGCCTTTGGTCAAATACTGACAGAGCCCCTCTAAAAGTCACTCCCACATGCCTTGGAGAAAAGGGCCAGACTTCAAGCAGGTCAAAATCCATCCCTAGGCAGTGTCAGCCCTCACACAACCACAAGCCAGAAATCACCTTGCAAAGCATCTTCGAAAACATGAACTGCAAGATACTCCACAGGGATGCTACATTTGAAGGAAGAAAATATTCCACCCCAACTATAAGACCCCTATAAAATTGTAAGCGACCGCTAAGCGTAATTTATCAGCTCCTACTCATTTCAGGGCAGAGTTTTAAACAGCTACGTGTGAGAGCTGCTCTCCTACGTCACAATGAATTTGACCCAGCAGGCTGTCTCTGAAACAAGACTTTGCTTAGAGAGGTGGTACAGGAGAGAGAGGAACTCTGCTCCTCCTACCTGAGGTTTTGCTTTCCACTGTCTCTCCTACAGCTACATGCACTTGTGCCAAGGAAAGCTGAACGAGCTGTAACTCAAACCTGAGTGCTCTGTAAAATCCTGCAGCAGGGTGAGAGAGAGAGGTGGCAGCTCCCCGTATGAAAAGATCTATGCTTCAGAGACTCCATCCATCATTGCCCTCTCTGTCAAATGCTACCTGCTCCTACGTTCCACAACTCCTACTGTGAGGTGGGGGTGACACTGTCACCCCCTTGCATCTGAAACAGCTTCTCCATCTCTTTATTTATTATCTAAAAAAATCTAGAGAGTATAAAGTTCTAACTTACGGCCTTTCTGGGGAGCAAAGGCACCAGCTCTTTACACAGTCCCGTTCCTTGCAAGGAGATCACATGTTCGTCAGTGAAGCAAGTGTTTGTGAAGGCAAGATACAACGACATGGACCTCCTGGAACATGCATGTCTGTTCATGCAGGGCTCAAGGAGCATCTCCCTTTCCAGAGGCTTTTCTTAAGCCTCTGCAAACAATTTAAACCTAAGAATACCCCAGGAAGGAAAAAAAAGAATCAAAGTGTTCATGATGGTTTTCAGCCTTCCAATTAACCCTCATTTAGCAACTTCCTCAAGGTTTCATTTTCACTTGCATTTAATACATGATTAAGCATCAGCCTACCCATGACTAGCTCTTCCCTATTAAGCCAAATGAATGCTAATACTGTCCTGAGTATGGAAAATTCTATTAGCCTAGAATTAGGCTAATAAAACAGATCATCCTGATGAAACTCATCTCAGGTTGGAGGACTCTCTCCATGCCACACCAGTTCTTATGTTAAGCTCTAAAACTGCTCTCTCTTGTTTCATTTAAATAATGCAGTGATGCAATTGGAAGAAATTAGAATGCTCTACACATAGACAAACCTCCTCAGTTCCTCATTCACTGCCTTTAAAGTGGTAACTGAAAGTGCTTCAGAGAATGGACTTCAAGTCACCCTTATTCAGCTGCATGCTCTGTCCCACGGACATGTTGCCTTGGACCTTCTCACAAATGGAGCATCTCTCGTGACAAACATCATTACCCCTTCCCCAGCCACAGACAGGCTCTGTTTGGCCTCAAATGCAGCATGAAAGGTAGGAGCAGCTGCCACAGCCGTGGGAGTGCTGCAGAGCCGCAAGCCTGCACTGGAGTGCAGATCTGGGTTACAGAGGGAATCTCCTGTGCCGTAATTTATGAGACAGGCAGAGGAGCAGATTCACTCCCGCCACAACTGGTCTAATTTTCCTGAGCAGCAGAGCAGGGAATGCAGCACAAATTCTCTGATGAGACTCACCAGGCAATCACTTGTGAGCTCTTGGTTTCACCTGCCTTTCTCCTTCTCCCCCCCACCTCCCGCCTACTCACCAACAGCAGCAGCCCTGTTAAATTGCACCCTTCAAAAACATCCCTGACTTGAAAAGATGGATCTCGCCTTTCCTTCGCTGAGCAGAGCTTCCTCTGGGCTTCCCTCAGCATAACTCACTCGGTTTCCACAAGACGATTTGGTATGGGCTCCAGGTGAGTCACTAGGATTAAAGGGGTTTTGTGCTGTTAAAAGCCAAATGAGGTGAGCTGAGGATTGCCCTGTCAGCTTCCCAGCCAGGCAGCACCAAAGACACACACCACCTCACTGGAGTGCCATTAACTCTGCAGGCTTACAAAACACTCATCGACTCCTAAATATTCAGAAGATAGTTTAAAGACAAAATTCACTGAGATGAACATGCAGGGAGCTGGAAGAAGGCAGCTCAAGGGAATGGGGTAGCTCACCCTCACACCTTTAGTTTCCCTGAGAGCTTCAGAAAAGAGTGAAGGGGAAGCAAACAAGCAGAACAAAGCAGGCTCCCCTGAATGTCACAGACCCTCAAACCAACCTCTCTGCAGAGACCAAGCAGCCTGTAGCAGTGCATTTCCCAAAAGATTAATTTGAGGGTTGGTTGTTTTTTAAAACTCCACAAAAATATGGAAGCAACCAGTCAACTCATGATCTCTTCTCCCCTAAGAACAGACACACGGAGGGGGGTGCTGCCCGAGACATGTAACTGTCTCCAGCTTCCTCTGTTCCTCGTTTTTCTTGGCTCTGGTTTTTTCCTCCCCAACACTTCTGGCGTGGCCTGAGCAATGCAGCCTGACAAGCACCAGTTATGAAGTGAAGCTTTTCAATTTGTAATCTTGATGCTATCGTCAGTTCTCTAGCTGATGCGCTAGAATATATACTGGATGACAAATGGGGCTCTAGCAAGCATTCACCAGCCCACCATTCCTCAAAGAGATTAATCCTGGGTGCGCTGTGTAACTGCTGGAGGTCTCTGCTCCAGCACGACCAAGGAGTGAAATGGGCAGCACCACACTACGACACTAAAGTCAGCTAAGAGCTGTCAAAGAAACAGGTGAAAAAGTAGCACATTATCTACTCATAGAGCATCTCCTCCAAAGAGAGAGGAAAACCTCACGGTGCCACGGTAGCATTCTCCCATTACGGGAGGCTTCAGCTCTGTGGCCGAAAGATCTTGCTAGCTGAAAAGAATTTCACATCACTTTCAGAAGAAAAGGGCATTTCTCACATCTTCCAGTTTTTCACCTGAGAGAACCAAGGCTCAGCACGAACCTGAAAGACGGCAAAGAGAAGCAAGCCTGAAGGTAACAGCTTTTTACTCACCCATCAAAGACACTGTCTGCAACTGGATGATGAAGCAGATGCAAAAAAACAAGTACTGGATCATCACCCTTCGCCAAGGAACAACGGCCACCATTCAAGTAACGGAGGCTTGAAAGCCCTTGCACACGCTGTGGCTCCTGCAGCCGCCTTCTCAGTGGAGCTTCTGACCCCGAGCTTTCTGAAGGAGCAAGTATGATAGCTCTCCTGGAAGTTTATCAGAGGAAGAAGCTGAAGGGATGTGGAGTACAGCTCCAGCCTTGACCTTCACAGAGTGGCTCTGCCCTTTATTGACAGCAGAGAGGTACTGGCTGATCAATCTTGTGTTTTGGACTCAACTCGCTATTGTTTTCTGGCCCGACTGCCCCCTCCACTATCTTATCCGGAGAAGAATTCTAACTGGGGACACCCGGACATCCCGAAGGGGTGGAAAAGAAGAACAGATGGGTGCTTGTCATTATCTCTGCTCCTTCCACAAGTCATATGACTTCACGGCTCCCCACAAGCAGAAAACATCAGCTCGGGTGCTTTAACTGCAGGAAATAGTGGCCAAAGGATGCGAGTTAATCCTGCCGAGCAGCGATTGCAGACGAGCGCTTGGAATGGAGCTACAATGGGAACATCGGTCAAAGTGTCTCCTGTGCTGTGCCACAGGGAAATAAGCTGTTCCTATGCTGCACAGATCCTTTCCACTCCTGGCCACTCAGTCTGACTAGTGTAGCAAGATTGCCAAACAAGGCAAAGACGGACAGTTATCAGCAGTAGCCTTGTGATTTCTGTCTGTACAAAAGAAAACCAATAGTCAAGACATGCAATGTTACTGAATTAATCTCCATGCAAAACTAAGGAACTGAGAACCTCTGCCTTACGGTTCAAAGCAAACTGGGCTGAATTGCAGCTCACAAGCACAAGCTCTAGCTATGCATGACATGTAGCACGCTGAGATCTCTACGAAAGCAAACCAAGCACCATGACTGGCAGTGAAAGACACCAAGGATACCATGAATAAGCAGAACAGGATCTTCCCTTCATCCCACTAGCTGTAGATCTAGCATGCTGTTTTTAACATGTATGTAGATCTACTCATCTGCAGGTTCCTCCCTGTACAGCTCTCCTCCAGTAAATCATCTGCATGCAGAAAGCCCTCCATCAGCAAAGAGCACAGCTAAGCCTACGGTAACTGCACAATCAAGCAAGAGCAGGCATTCCAGAGTCACACACTCGTAAGGGTTAGAAGTGACCTCTGAAGATCTAGTGCAACCCGCCTGCTAGAGCAGGATCACATAGAGTAGGTCATGCAGAAACAAGTCCAGGTGGGTTTTAAATGTCTGCAGAGAAGGAAACTCCACAACCTCTCTGGGCAGCTTATTCCAGTGCTCCGACACTCTCACTGTAAAAAAGCTTTTCCTTATGGCCAAATTAAACCTCTGTTTGTGCCCGCTGCCCCTTGCCCTGCTGCTGGGCACCACCAATCTGGTCCCATCATCCCAACGCTCACCCTTTAGATATTCATGAGCATTAATGAGATTGCTCCCCTCCCTCGGTTAAGCAGCTCCAGCTCACTCAGCCTCTCCTCACAAGGCAGATGCTCCAGTCCCTGATTATCTTATTGCCCCATTTCCACTGCAGTTCTGCAGCAGGCTGGTGTAAGGAATAACGTCAAGGTTGATGAGATAGCTTCAAACACCAGCAGGAGCAGAGCAGCTCTGTTAGCTCCATACTGAGTTTGCACAAGATGAGGGGTTGGATATTTGCCTGCTTTGCAGAGATCACACACACTATGAAGAGTTCTCGATGGCCATTCTCTTCCTGGCAGGGAATCGCAATAGTCTACCCCGCTCCACCGCAGCAGAGGGGTGACTCTAGGGAACAACAAAAGCTTTACAAATGATCATCATTGCTTTACCAGAAAAAAATACAATTAAAGAAAAGCATCTCTGCAGCTACATTTGGTGGCAGCTGCACAGTACCAGAGACCTTTTTCAACAACAGGAAAAGAGAACAAGCTCCTTGTGCAAAGGCAGCAGGGCAGATAACCCTCGAAAGGCGATTATGTGACTTCCTAGAAGAGAAACCAAAACTGAACAGAGAGTACTACAGCAAGCCACGGGAAGTTATTTTTGCATTGAGAGGTTGATTCATACCCACGATCTCAGGTAAATAAACCTGGCAGGTTTGAATTGTGTTTTCTGTTTGTGCTGCGGTGATGAACCGCATCATTACTAGACACTTGTACTACGGCGGGTGGTGTGTTAGCCCCGATGTTTTGGCACTTGTACGTTAAGTGACTGACAGCTGGCAACTGACATAGGAAAATGAATGGTTTCACAGTAGTTTTCAGCCTCAGAGGTATCACAAGCAGAGCCTATAAACTTCTCCAAAACAGGAGACTAAAGCAGGAGATGCCTGAGTCGTCCCAGGAATGACACTGTCCCGACATCATAACATCGAGCTCAAGGAAGCAGTCTAAAGCTGGATAAGATTCAGTGTGCTGCCCCTAAACACTCTTTTTAAAGCACAGGAGAGACAAAAATCATCTCAGTCTTCTAGAAGAAACTCCTGTAAAGGTATTTCCATCAGCACTCTCTGCTTCTTAGGTTATTTTGGGTGTCAGTCATGGCTCACAGCTTCACAATAGTGAGCTCCAAGTAGGTCACTGCAAATCTGTGTCTTGGAGAGCTGGAACTCCTGAGGGTAGGGGAACCCAAACAAGAAACCCACCTGCAAACAGACCCCTTTGGGAGGACACAATTGCAGTAGAGTGCTCCAGTTGCTGAGAGCTCTGGTGAATCTGTTTTTAATGACCACCAGCCAGAAGGTGAGTGGAGCCAAACTTCCATGAAAAAGGAGAATCAGGATCAAGATAGTATTTCTCAAAAGTAGTCACCAGTATGGGTTAAAAGACAGGAAGAGAGAAGGCAATATTAAAACACAATTGTATTCTGGGACCCAAGAGACAGGACCTTCTAAACTGGCTGCTGCCCAAGCCTGGGTGTGTGTCCAAGGAAGGGTCCTAGTCCTGCAGGTGGTAACCATACTTCTTAACCCTCTCAAAGATTTGGAGGGCTTTAGCATCCTTACAGAAGGAAATCGAGGTATTCAGAGCACTGGTTATACTGGCAAGCCTTGTACTATTGGAAACGGACTAACGAAAGTTGCTTTGGGCTTGCTGAAGCTGGTTGTGTCTTTGTCAAGAGCCACCTTTCGAGACACGCCAGTGTTTGATGAGAGCAAAGGGTGTGAGGAACAGCTCTTGGCGTGGGGGAAACTGCCCAGAAGTAGGAGCAAGCAAAAGAGCTAATCAGCACTTCCTGCTGCCGAGGGGGAGAAGAACCAGACACACACGACAGACAGGCTCTCTCGCTGCGATTGATTGAGGATGTATGTTCACAATAAGCCTTGACAGGCTGCCGAGATGGATTGCATGAATGTCAAGGACTGGGAGATAGGTCTCCTTGCTGTAAACAACTTGCCCCAGGACACGGTGCCAGACATGGTGCCAATGGGAAGGGCTGCTGAGCTCAGGGAATGAACAGGACTGTGGTGAAACAGACACCTCTATATACACACTCTGCACAACAGAAATACCAAGAGCCCAGTAAGAGCAGGCAAATACACAGTCCCTGGTGCAAGGTAGCACACCTTGTCTTTCAGCAAGCGGAGCTCCGTGATGCAGAATCTGGTGTTCTGAGTATTTTCCCACAGGCCCTGCAGAACTCCACGGATTTTCCACGAGCCTCAATGTCTAGATGGAGAAATCAGGCACAGAAAGCAGACCATAACTCCACATCAGGGGCAGGAATAGGAGTGGGATCCGTGTTTTACAAGGTGACAGAACTACAGGGACACAGTATAACACCAGCTTCTCCCGTGCTTAGACACACTGCAAGTTTAATTTACGTCCATGTGGTTTACTTTTCACTCCTTTAGTGTCACTAATCAGTTTTCTTTCTACATAATTTTTATTTCTAATGGAACAGCCTGATTTTTGGCATAGATAGAAAAACACTTAAGATACAAAAATCTCCTGCTTATGTGACAGTTAAGTTTTTGAGCTTCCTCTGCAGTTTGCATTTACAGCTCCACACAGGAACCAGAGAGGAGACAAAAGAAATTGTTCCACTGGCTCAGAAGGACAGGGCAACTTGGGCTTTGCTTGACTGATGTAGTGCCAAGGTCTCACAGCTAACAGCAGCTTCTGACCGACATGCAAACCCGCTTAGAGCCAATACAGAAGTGCCAGAACCTGCAGCAAAGAGATCAGCACTGCCTTATAGAGGGTTATAGGGAAAAAAATAAAAGGGTTTCTTCTTAGTTCTCCAGGAAACAGGAGCCAAGCAGCCACGAACACGTCCACTAGGGAGATTTACAAGGCATGGCAAAAAGGGAATCTAAATAAGTTTCCTCCAGACAGCTTTGGACTTGACATGCATTGATTTGAAAGATCCCTCACAAAAAAAAATGTGAGGAGAAGTTAAGCAAATAAATAACAAACTCGACAGACAAATGCAATGCACGAGGCTGTTTATTCCTCTTAGGGTCTAAAGAATGCAGCATTGCATTAAGATGCAGGCAGCATTGCCTGGTCTTAAAGTACTGCCAGGGGGACAGGACCCTAGTACCTGAGTGTCTCCCAGGCATGAAACAGCTACTGCAAGAGAGTTTGTTGATTACAGCAATGTGTATCAGGAGAGCAAACAAACATCACCCTTCCCTTCACTGTCAACATCCAAGAGGCAACAAAAGCACCAAGATTTGGGTTAGATGACATAACAAAAAACTCAAACAGAGACCATGTGTGCACTGGCACTGAGAGGAGCAAGACAGCAGTATTCCAGGGGTACAAACACCTGAAAAGACGCTCCAGGGCACAGTTTTAGACTCTTACTTCACTTCTTTTCCCACATAACCCCTAGAACGACTTTGTCACTGCATTTTTCTGCTTTCAAAACAGGGATCATAGTGCTAGATGTTAAAGTTCTCAGTTCTTCTGCATGCACAAGAGATGACTTCTTATGCAACCCACCCAAATAATTTGTGTAGGATGGGCAGCAGCTCATCTGTACACAGCAGCAGACTAAGAGTTGCTCACAGGAAAAGGGTTTGTCAGTGTTGCTGAACTGAATTTACACGGTGATTAAAGGTAATTAATGACTAACAGCTTCCAGCCCATCATCTCTCCAACAAGAGAGCTGGCATGGATTTTTCTTTTCAAACAGTCAATGGACATGATACAAACCTTCTGGCACTGAGCATCTCATCCTAACAACCCACAAAGTCAGGACTGAGTCTGCTGATTCCTTAAGTTAACAAGAAACCAAACAATACATCACCATGGCAAATCCACATCAGACCACAGTCATTCAAGGGCCCAGAAAGAAGATAACAGAAGCTTTAGTTTTCCTCTGAAACAGCTTGGAATGCACTAAACAAGTACCCGGACACCACTCGGTACCTTTCAGGTTACTGGGTGTTCCATGCTCATCTACATCTTATCCTGCAATCAGCCTTCACACAACTGCTACACCGGCCAAAAAGGGTGATCTCTACCTGTACCCCACCACTTTAACTGCTCCCGAGATCCCTGTGTTACACAGCCAGGCATGGCAACAAGATCTCCACCAGAGTTTCTTCAGGAAACCTACTACCTGCACCACCATGGCCTCAGTGATGTAAGGTCAAGAAGAAACAACCTAAACAAAAAGAAATGTCAGAACCTCAGGGGACAGGTGCCACGGACAATATTCTCTTGTCATCTGGGGAAAATAATGTTATTTGAGAGCACGGATTCAAAAACTGAATAGTTATTTATTGTTCCAGAATTACATTGCTCTTTTATACATATTTCATAAATGATACAGGATTTTACACATGTTCAGTTGGTTGGGGTTTTTTTTGTTTGTTTTGATTAAAGAACTTTTCTCCATGCTCCCTTCCTCATCCCAAACACAAACCAAGGGTTCAGCTACAGGATCATGTGCATTTTTTTCCCCCCTTCAAAACTCACCACACAAACAGAATAAAACAGATAAAAAATAATCACACAATGTAATTAAATTTAAAGACAGAGGAAAAGGGGAAAGGAAACAACCTAGAAACATGCACCCATTCAGCCCAACATGCCATTGAGTGAGAAGAGGCAGCAAACCCAGCTGTGTTTCCACATCTGCAAGGCACCTGGCATCTAGTTAATACTGATTTGTTTTCTTCATTCCTGTATTCTTTTTAACACAGTTCTCCAAAAAAACAGAAGCCTCATGACACAGTGAGGAGTTTGCAGTGAAACATCAAAAAAGCAGCCAGCCTGTCTGTATACAAAGTTTAATGCCCTTCTCCCACCTTCATCCTGTCTCCACAGTATTTATCAGCAGGATGCTAAACCAGACTGACCTGCTTTGAATGAAGAGATGTTTTATCTGCTTAGAAATCAGCCAGCCTTGGCTAGAAGATAGGGCAACGGGTTGACTTTCCTTCCTCTATTTCTTGTAGCTAAGAACAAGAGATGTCATTAGCCACTCCTAAGAAATTCTGACCTATGGATGCAAAGTTCATTTAAAGCCACTTAATTAGGGGAAAGTGCTAGAGAACTGAGGCAGTTCTGTGTCTTGCACTGTAAGAGCCCCAGGCTTTCAAAAAGCCTCCAGGCAAGGAAAATGCTTTGACCATATACGAGACCTTTTATCCCATTACAAAAGCAGTGAAATATCAGGTTTAATTATTCCGTGTTCCAAAACTGTTTATTTAAAAGCAGGAGTCGTGATGCCACAAACAGTTTCATAATCTTTTAAGCCTTTGTAATATCACTGTCCAGGTGGCTACCAGATTTGGGGTTGGAAGAGGGGAATCTCCTTCCCTTAAGATTTGATATTTAAAAAAAACAAACCCACCTCTCATGCAATGCTGCCAGTGATTTCTCAGAGGAGCTCAAGGGCATTGGGACGCAAAGTTTATAGTTACTATGGAATAATCCAAAATACTAGCCATCAAATACCCAGAAGAAAACTCATTCCTTCTCTCGCTCAGCTACAACCAATCTGTGCTACAAATAAGCAAAGGAGGAAGTCTGTGGAGCACACGGGGTGGGCTGGGAAGGGGAAGCTCACGGTTTTCCAGTAGAAAGCAGTCTTGTAGTAACTTTATAAAAGAGACCGGGTCTGATCAGAAGTGTGCGTGTTAATGGCACTGGAGTGCAAGTGCTGGTCACCAGCCATAGCTCCAGGTGGCTTGGATGCTTTGTTCTTTTTGTTTTTCTCCTTTTTTTTGGTTTTGTTTGAGAGAGAGAGAGAAAGAGATCTGAATCGGGAAAAGGAAAATTAAAAAAGCTACGCAGGCTGCTGTTGTCTTATCAAGAGGCAGACCCTGCAAAGCTGGAAGAAGAAGACACCCTTACACCCCAGCATTACATTCTTTCATGAATCCCCCCCCATCCTGTATTTGTACACACCTGCCACTCAGACATTTTTTAAATGAGACTGTTTGCCAAGCCCTTTTCAGAACTAACATTCCACAATGTCCTGTCTTCAGGTTTAAGACATTTCCCCCCATACAGTCCTTTGTCTTGATTAAAGGTAAAAGCCCTCCACCCCCACACCACATCCCAGCTTCCACCTGCAATGCTTTAATTAAAAAGGCAAGAGCTATGAACAGGTTTTTGGCCGGGAGCTTCTTTGCTGATCAGTCCTTTTCAGCAATTTGCTGGATGGGCAGGTGAACCTGTAGTGGATCTCGAAGTCTCTTAAGGTCCAATTCTGCCTAAAAGTAAAAGACACATTGTGAAGAACAAGCTCTCAATGCAGCTTCCCCAATGCCACTCGTCCCTTACCGAATGGAAAGCTTTCCCTTATTTCCTTGCTTTCCTCTCCAAAAGGGCAGTATTTGAAAAGTAAAACAAAGTCAGAGGTTCTTTTAGCACATGAAGACGTTTGCTCTTTACTTTCTTTAAGCTTGGCTACATGCAACCACTTAAACAGAACATGGCAGGGAAGGTCTGATCCCCATAAGCTCTCTGGAACCCTTTTTTTATAAGACCACCACCAAACAGAAAAACAACCAGATTAATGGAAATAGTTGATTCTAGATGAGAAACTCCATGAAACTAGAGACACCCAAGCATCTGGAGACAACCTAGAGGTCTTTCTGGATTCGCTCACAAAATCAAGAGCCTAGCTCTAACCTCCCTCTCCTCCTCGCACAGCTGCTTCTCCAAAGCAGGAGGACACATCTTGCCCTCAATACCCTACACTGTCATTTCTAGAGCATGAGAATAAACACAAAATGATACAGAGCACTGAAAAGTAACGTGACAGAGCTCTGTTTCTTCTGCTTACATCATCCTCTTGCAGAAATGCTCTCAGAAACACGAGGGAAGACCTTTGTTAAGCAGATCTCACAATGTGGACAGTCTGCCAAAAGCGTCTATCTCCAGAATGAGAAATCTGCCACCGCTGCCTCTAACAACACAGCTAATTGTTTTAAACATTATTTGCCAGCACTGCAACCCAGTGCTCTGAAGTGCTATGTCAGGAAGACATGTACTGAATGGATGCAAGCCTTCATGCCTCACTAAATCCATCTGGTGTGTAGGAGCTGAGAACAAAGGAGATCTTGAATTAGGCTCCTCTGAAGCATCAAGTGCCTGAAGCAACTCAAGATTTGCCAGCAGTTTCCAAAAGGCCCTTACACATAGATACAGGCAATGGTTTCACACTGCTTTACACACCCAGCAGTTCTATTCCTGGGCAAACCCAAAGCAAATTCAGTGACTGCAGCGGGGCTGTGACAAGAAAATGAGCTGATATACCCAACTCTTGTTTGAGGTGCATATAGTAATAGCAGCTAAGAACTAGTACACAGTAATCCTTCATCATATTTCTGGAAAAGTCCTTGTTACCTGAGCAATTGCATCCTTGAGTTGATTGTATTTCTCTAGATCAAATCGTGTCTTTTTGGCTCCTTTATGGAAAAATAATAAGTACTGTCTGTCTCTGGCATCTGGATAAACATATTCCTAAAAAGGGAAACAGGAGACAAGATGAGAATAAAACCACAACAGGATGCAGCACTGGTTGTCACTAGCGCTGCACGTATCAGGTGTGTTTTGGGAGGATGTCTAGTTTCTGGCACAAGACCAGACAGCGTTGTCTAAACTCAGCCAGTCTGTGTGGTAGGGTGACCCCAGACTACCTGGTCACTCTCTCCCCTGCAGCTGGATGGAGAAGAAAAGCACAAAGGCAAAAATCAAAGGAAAAAACCAATAGCTGAAATAAAGACATTCTAATAAGTGATGAAAAACAATCACTTGCAAAAGCAATCACTCACTACCTACCACTGCCAGATCAATGCTCAGCCAGTCTCTGAGCAGCAGCTACTTTAGAGAACCTCACTTCCAGTTCAATGCCGAGTGTTACACAGGGTGTGTACAGGTACGTTATGGGGTACTGAATCAATCTGGGTGAGTTGGGGTCAGCTGTCCTGGCTGTATCTCTCTTGCAACACCTCACCCACCCCCAGCCTATTCCGAAGGACGAGGAGAGGCCAGATCAAGGAGGAACAAGAAACAAGGTCTTGATGCTGTGCAAGCACTGTTGAACAACAGCTAAAACACTCGTGTGTTATCAATCCTGTTTTGGTCTCAAATCCAAAACACAGCACCATATCAGCTGCCATGAAGCACATTAACCCAAACCCAGCCAGACCCAGCAGTTTTTGCTTCTCTACTGCTATATTACATCTAGCGGTGAGTTACCATCTCCTGGGTCCTGTCCTGAACCTGTGAAACTTTCACGTGCAGAGAACAAAACCCAACACATTTCAGGGTTCAAAGAATGACAAGTTTATGGGGGCAATGAGAGGAACAAAAAAGCTACATAAGATGTTCCTTCCTCTCTTTGCTTGTGAGTTCACCTCTCAACCAAGTGTTCTGGGTTAGAAAAATGGATTTTGGGTACCATCTTTCCTTTTCTGTTACTTCCAGACTAACTTCTCTTGTGTTTTAGACTATAAAGGAGGCAGAAGAAAACCCCACCCCAGATAGGGAAAAAACGCTGCTCAGGGAGGCTGAGTTGTTAAGAGCTGTCAGTCCAGATATTGTTAATTTCAATGTCCCATTAGGGAAACAATAGCCGTAGCTCCTGCAGGAGCTGAAGGCTTTGGAAAGGTGAAAGTCAAGATGCAGGTGGCAGGGGCATTCCCCTATATTTCACCTCAATAAAAAAAGAGACTCTCCTTTGGGGTGAGCGTGGGGCTTCTTCTCCATTCCTTTATTCGGAACATTTGCCTGGACCCTACACCTGCTGGTTCTGCCTGCCATGAACCACTGGACTGCCAGCGGCTGCCACTTTTCATCATCATCATCATCATCATAGTATTACCAGGGTTGGAAGGGACCTAATAGATCATCAAGTCCAACCCCTACCACACAGCTCAAGGCTAGACCATGGCACCAAGTGCCATGTCCAATCCTGCCTTGTTTTCCCCCCAACACACCTTGTGCTGAGCTGCTGAACCACCTGGTTTTGCTGAGTTGCCTGTAGTTGCCTGTATTTGCCTCATTAGGTATTTTGAGGGGAGGTAGCTAGAGCTTGTCACAGAGCTCGGGGGCGGGGGGTTGCTCTACATCTCAGGGTGCTTTTGCCTCAGCTCTGTTTGCACTGATATTTAGTAACCTGTGTTATAAAGGTTATTACTTCGACTTCCATCCAAGTGGTTTTGGCTTATTTATCACTCGTCTCTTTCTCTCAGGAGGAAAGAGGGAGCCAGGGGAGTTGAATCAGGGGAGGGAAACTTCTATACCAAGGGTCTCTGCCCCCAAACTTAATCCAAACTGGGACACCAAGCTATGCAGGTGAGAACAAGAACCCCCAATGCCACTGCTTTGACCAGGGGTACTGTACTGCAAAGAGCACAACAGGACTAGAGGAAAGGAGTGCAAGTTGTGCCAGAGGAGCTTCAGAACAGATATCTGGAAGAATTCTTCACTGAAAGGGTTGCTAAAAATAACAGAACAGGCTGCCCATGGTAGTGGTGCAGTCACCACCCCTGGAGATATTTAAACAGCATATAGATATGATGCTTAGGGACCTGAATTAGTGGTACCCTGGCAACAGTTGGACTTTATGATCTTGAAGGCCTTGTTCAGCCAAAGAGTTTCTGTGACTCCTCAGAGCAGCAGAGCTGTTCATACCAAATGCCACACAGGTTCCACAAAGCACAGGTCTGTATGGTGAAGTTAACACTCTCCTTGCTCTGGAACATTACACGGTCTCTGTGTCTGGCATGACGAGGGCTGTCAGGTGGAGAAAAGCTGCATTTTAAGGTCTCGCAGAAGCAGCACTAGTTGATATAGACAACGATTAAAACACTGAATCCAAGTTCAAACATGGCACAAGTTCAACCACAATTGCCAGAAACTGTTGGAGCTGCCCTGATAGGTGTACATGTGCCCTCAAGTCCCTTGATAGGCTCTTGGGACACCAAGCTGAGACATCTGCAGCATCTGTTCTGATGGTCTGGTGAAAAGTAAAGACTCTTGAATTCCTTCCTCCCTCATTATGTAGGTGGGATTATGAAATTTAAAATGGGAGGAATGAGACAAACCAGGTACTAGAAAATCCACACTGAGTATGTCACAACTACAGGGATCCAGGGAAGGATTCTTCACCTGTGTGGTAGGGCAGATCCACGAAACACCCAGAAAAGAGAATTTCCAACAA
Source organism: Phoeniculus purpureus (assembly GCA_028565055.1). NCBI lineage: Eukaryota > Metazoa > Chordata > Aves > Bucerotiformes > Phoeniculidae > Phoeniculus > Phoeniculus purpureus. Next base: position 6,583,451 of record JAOXOE010000632.1, on the reverse strand, counting down.
CACCCCTGAACTTTTATCTCTTTAAGAAGGTCAGCATCTCATGTCAGAGCTCGGGGGTGGTCTTTGAAGCTTAGAAACCACCTCATAGTTTATTAGGGCTGATAAATCACAGAACCTGTCGGCCTCCAGTGTGTGAAACTGCATGTGCACACACAGAGAAATCATCTGCCAGATGAACCTGCGTGGCTATAGCAGCCAACCAGCAAACATGCATAAGCACTGATAGACAACCATGAAATCAGCAGAAAACCCCTCAACCATACACCAACATCCTGGACAGCACTAATTCAAGTGGTTTCTAGGTTCCAACAGGGCGAAGAAGGGGAAAGATATTTCTAACCAGCACAATTTTGCTATTTTTCTAGGGAGGTGAGCTCAGAGAAAGTCTTCTACTGAAGTCTCAACATAACCTACGCAGCAGAACCTACCTGGCGAGTCATTACGAAATAAGCATACATTGCCATGGCACTACCATAGGTGATGAAATAGGTGACTGGTTCCATAATGTCCCAAGAATACTCCCACCAGGTGAGGCGGGCCAAAATCCCAAACTGAGTGGCCATGTAGGCCAGGCCTCCCCACAACACCAAGGTTGTCCTCTTCTCTGCTTTCCTGCTGAGCTCCATCCTTACCTACAGAAGACAGAAACAGACAGTTCAAAAAACGTTTCTGTTATCATTAATAATGTAAAAATAGCACCTTGCGTTTGTATTAACATTAAATGGTTTGAAACATATTTGAGTCTAGACTATGCAGACAAATCTAGACCTTTCCATCAGCCATATTTTATGCTGAGCATGCTCTGAATGCCTCACAAAAGGTATTTATTCCTCTATGTTCAGAAATGTTCTGTTGCATCAGCCCAAATTTTTACTAACTATCAAGTTCAGTTCCAACTACATGAAGCAAGGAAACAAAAGACTTCCACAGAAACCAGAAACAGACCTGCTGTGGTAGACACACAGGACATCTTCTGCTTCAGTGGTCTTAACATTAATTGAAGCGTGCCACAGACCTAATTAAAACCTTGAAATAAATTAAAGCTGCATTTGGAAGGTAAGTAAAATACACTGAGAAGCTTCTCACTTTTTCCAGTGGTGCTAGTTGCTCCTTCAGTTCCTCTAGTCTCCCTAACAGCTCCTTCTCTTTGTTCAGCTGGTGCTCTTCAATGCACAAGGCAGTGTACAACTGCTGAACCAATGTCTTGACATCATTCAGTGTCGTTGCATTTTCATGGCTTAAGAGTTCTAGGCAAAAAGAGAGATTGCTTTATATGCACGCATCCACAGAACTTCTTACGTACTCTTCAGAAACTGCTGTTGGTCTGTCAGGCAATGCATGAAGCTGTCTTTTCAATAAAAAAAAGCCCTTGGAAGAGCTCCAGTGCTCTAGGACAATGCAATTTCTTCAAAACAAACCCAGGCTTTATTATTGGATACTCCTGAAATGTGATAAAAACAGGGAAAAGAGATACGTACTAGGAATCTCACCAGAAATCAACAGCTATTTCTGATCCATATTTACATTCGAGACTTCATAATGAAGACAAACTACCATTGATCCGTCACATCTGCTGTCAAGAAACGGTCAGAATTCAAACTAGACACCACTGGCAACTACAGTTCTTGATGTTGATAAACAAGTCTGGTTGGTGGCCCCATAACACACAATCTTATGATAATTATTTTTGAGACTTGATGCCAGAAACTGTTTCCCAACACTCTGTGGGCAGTCCCCTGTTGTGTTGCCTACAGGGCAGTGAAATTCTCCACCACAGTATTTAAACAGAGACAGTAAAAGGGTCACTAACTGAAACTGCCTTTATCCCTGCATTTCAACACAAAAAGGATTCCTAAAAGAAAGAAACCTATCTACGAGTTGTGACTAGGGGTATTGTATTATACACTATGTATGGAAAAAACCCTTAAGTTTCGAATTAAAGCAAAAGAACATGACATTAGCCAAATAAATTTATGAAAAAGAATTTTCATAGCATCCTTGGGCACTTACCTTATCTTCTCAAAGTAGGACTTTTAGCAATCCATAAAAAGCTACGGACAACTTAACTCTTAACACTAGCAGCTGTGTGTGCCAAGGCAAAACACACGCCACATCCCCTTCCCACCTAAAGACATCCTGCTCTCTTATAAAGACAGTCAAGAAGTCCTTGGTACTTCACAGTTTTCTGGCATCTCTGTTTAAAAATACACGGGATGGTTTTGGAAAAACATGAAGAAGCAATAGCTCACAGTTTAACAAAACTAATCTCAGCATCTCTTTATGGGAATGTTCTTTTCAATAGAAATTAACTATAGAAACCTCCTTGGCAAATGAATTTGAGACAGCAATTTCATGTAACCTAGGTGATCCCAGAGCTCACCAACCAGTGCACAAAGGGTAACCACACAGGGGAGCTAACCAAAACCCACACTGACTCACTGACACAGACTGTGCTCTCAGACATTACATAAGTGGGATGTATGAACTGCCTTAGCCTGGGACACCTATTTCCCTGGTGCAGAAACGAGGCACCATGCTTGCATTCTTATTTAGTTGTATTAAAAATTACAGACCAGTCAGACTTGATACCATCACCTGCTCCAAGGGGCTAACAGTTAGAACAGACACCTTGTTAAAATCGTCACCTGTTTCTCCACCTTACCTTGTCTTACAAACACGTCAAAAACCCACACTGGGGGCAGAGCAGGGGGGTGACAGAGCAGAGAGTCACACCAACGTGTACATGATACTGAGTGCTTTAGAAATCCAGTCTTAATGGAGAGGTTTTTGTAAAGGTGGTTTTAAGGAGATTGGAAAAAACCAGCTCTAATGGAAGTCAGTCTAACCCGCAGGAAGGGAAGAAACGGCATCTCGCCCAGTACTGTGCTCCCTCTTCCAGAGCCTCCCGCATCCTAAAGGCACACAGCTGCACAAAGTTCCCCAAATCATTCAGTTCCCCAAATTAGAAATTTCTTTACTTTTTTTTTTGTATTGTCAACAACAAAATGTCACAATTATTTTCCTTGCAAAAAGGTTCTTGGAAGGTGACTGCATCTATAGAGGAATATGGTGCACACCAGCATACCTTCCTAGGAGTCAGTTGTGCAGTGTCAAACAGAAGTCATGGGCAGCCTCCTGATTTTTGATAGATAAAACTTGCTTTAACATACTGCCTTGCTCAGGCTGGTAAAAGGAACACTAAGAGTTCCTCTACAGCTTTATGTCTTACAGAAGATGGTCACAAGAGGAATGCCCAAGCAGTAGGGAAAAGATTCAGACATTTTCTCCACCTCACCTCAACTGGATGTGTTAGACAATTAGTTTTCCTGTCTCCAAGGCTAAAAATTCTTAGAAAAATACTGATAGCAAACTTCACATTATTGCCTGCAGCAGTAACATAACAATAAGGCAGACAAAACAGTCTCCCACTACCTGTAAACCGAGCAACAGGCAGACCAACACTTCCAAAAGTGATCCTTTCGTTTAAGCCCTTGGAGGCAGGTACAGATGTACAAAAACCTGCTGCTTTATGAAAGCTACAGAGTTGCCTAGGAGAAAGAGTAGGTGGTAGATGAAAATACTGAGTTCCTGCCCTTACCAGTAACTCTAGAATGTCTCTAAAGCTTCTTGCAAGTTTTCACATCTTGCAAAATCCCAGAAGTGTCCAAAGACCATTATTTAAAAAGATTGTGTTACCGAATCAAAATAGGCTGGCTGCCCTTCCTATATGATTCTCGGTACCGGAACCTTGCAAGGCACAGCCTCGTGTATTTCACCGCTTGATAGCTAACGAGGTTTCAAGGTTTTATTTGCAATGTTCAAAGTACCACATTTAAATGGAAACAATGTTAACTGGAAATGGAGGGAACGATTTATTCTTCCAAATCAAATAACGTAGGTTTCAATCTAATTCCTATTTAATACTGTACTCCTTCAGAATGTGTTCCTTAATATAACACTTCTCAGTCACTAAAAAAAGAATAAATGAGAAATTAAAAGAAATTCGCTAACTCCTCTTATGGGGGATGGTAGCTTTGAGCAAAATTAATATTTGCTTTTCATTACTCACAGTTCTGATTACTTGGATGTCACTAGATTGGACTCTGAGGGCACAATGAGAAACTGTAAGGTTTCCTTTAGAAATACTGCTTCGTGTTCTTGACTAAGTTAATAGAGTAAGCTGCAGCTAAATGAGAAGGTGAATACTGACATTTATTTCTGATGTTTACCAGACCCAGGCAGCCTTACCTCTCTTTGGTGGTCTAACATGGTAAGTGACATCATTAACGATCAGTTTGAAGTCATCCAGCAGAAGCAAATCTATGCCTGTGGAGGAGGCGACACGTGTGCCATCTGTAAAAGCAAACACAAATGGCTCATTGAACAGGAGAAACAAAGTCCCTAAGCGTGCCCTGACGAAGCGGTAATGCCAGTCCACAGCCAGCTGTTGGACTCTAATACTTCCCCACTGATGGTATTCCTTGTCAAGGCTGATACACACTGAGAAACCCTACATGGCAAATCCTAGCTGAGCTATGATGTGTGCAGCTGCTTTTCAGCATTTGTTCCCCTCATCCTGCACATTCTGAAGAGTTTACTATGTTTTACTATAACCACTTACAGAATCATAGAATGTGTTGAGCTGAAAGGACCTCCAAAGGTCATCTATAGTCCAACACCACTACAACAAGCAGGGCTATCACTCACTAGACAAGATTGCCAAGAACCCGTGAATCAAGCCTGACCACCAGGGACAGGGCCTCCACCACCTCTCTAGGCAACTTGTTTCAGCAATCTAACACCCTCAGATTCAAGAACTTTTTCCTTATGTTCAACGTAAATCTACTCTTTTCCAACTTAAAACCATGACCCCTCAATCCTATCCTTAGCCTTGTGAACAGTTTTCCCCAGCCTTCTGATAGGTCCTTTTCAGGGAGTAGAAGGTTGCTATAAGATCTCCCCAGAGTCTTCTCCTCTTCAGTGTGAACAACCCCAATTCTCTCAGTCTGTCCTCATAAGAAAGGTGCTCCAACCCTCTGATCATTTTTGTGACCTCCTCTGGACACCTTCCAACAGGTGCTCATCCCTCTTGTACTGGGGGCTCGAGAGCTGGATGCAGTACTCTAGGTGAGGTCTCACCAAGGCAGAGCAGAAAGGCACCTCTCTTGATCTGCTGGCCAATTATTTCCATCTCTGGTGTCGGACAGCTTTGATAGCACTAACTTTGCAAACACCTCCCTCCCAGTCTAAGACTTTTAAGGAAATACATGTTTGATGGCACTTCCACAAGATATCCTAACAATGGTTCAGAGTTTTGGTGGCTCTCAGAAACCCAATAACTGACCAAAACAGCTAACATGACTGAGTTTTCACAGCTAAGTAAGATACTGTTGCCCTTGTACCACCTTCCACACCCAGTTCCCTACAAACCAATTAGTACCTCTCTATTGGTTCAAAGCTTACATCCTTCTTACTGAAAAGCAGGAAACTCACCAAAACCATCTCTATTATGATTAAGAGTCTATGTGCTAAGTATTAGGAATGTTTTCTTCCTCCTTCATTCTACAGACAGATCTTCTTGGCAGATTTTACTACTCAGGATGACTGACAAAGTTCTTACTCTCCACCTTCTACTTTTTCAGGACTATTGATGAACTGATACCACAGCAAACTTCTAGATAAAAAAGCAAAAGGCTGGGTGAAAATGGCTTGCAAGCAAGTAAATCAGTTAGTTTGTAAACAGTGGTACCTGCTGAGTAGATTGCAACACGATCAATTCCTCGGTCCTCTGCTTGCAGCTGTTGTAAGAACACACCGACAGAGTCTGAAATAGGTTTAAGTGTGAACTGGCAACGTTCACGCCGGGAGGGAAGATTCACAGAAATCACAGGTAACCCGTTTTGGTAAACCACTGTCACTTCTACAAAGAAGACAATACAAGTTTATGATTAAAAATTAAAAGACTTTCTCATAATATTTTTGTAGTCTTCCCACACAGAAAGAGGTAAACATAGATATGAGCTGAACGTAAAACAGACTGCATTTGTGGATCATTCTTTATCAAGAGATATGTCCATCAAAGGAGAACTGAGGAATATCAGAGGTTTTCACTTCCATTAGCTTGTCAGCTTCTGTTGCATCTTCTGCACTTTGTGGAAAACTGACGGATGCTTATTCTAAGCACAATCACGTTTATGCTAAAGGCAACGTGATACCTGAAAGTCACAACGTGGCAGCAGGTGTTTGGTTATATGTTTTGCTTAGTTTTTGAGATCCAAGTGTTTTGGACTATGGAAGACAAAACATCATGCAGTTTATCAGGATTTATAGCCCAACAGACAAAGGCAAACTGCCTGTATTAGGGAACATGCCTTCTTCAAATCTTTTTATTCTCGTTGCTCTCTTCTTTGTCCTGAGGCAACAAATATTTAAGAGAGCAGTCAAGAGTACGAGGTTGTAGGAACAGCACTCTGAATTTAAGCTTCAAGGTCATTTCATCTAAAATTCATGCAATCAATACACTTGGTGCTTCAGAAGTCAGACTCTGCTTCTCAGGCGTAGATAAAGCAACCTCTTCCATTTTTTAGTGCAGTGGGAGCTTTCTCAAGAGCATTCTTAAGGATTTCAGCGCACATTTCTAAAATGTATGGTAGTGACCTGCATGAACTGTAAGCCTGTCCTTATTTCACTGCCAACAAACCAGCCCACTCTGTGTGCTTAGGGCCATCCATACATAGAAAAGCAAAGTTACAAGTTCATATTCTCCAAGGCTTTTATGGAGTCAAGCAGTCAGAATCTTCCCCAGTGCAGTAGTTGCTAAGATATAGCAGCATGCCTAAAATGATTCACTTTGGATCGCTACGTATTTTTTTATGTAAAAGCATTAAGGTCCTTTGCATTGCACCAAGCATTTGCCATGTCTCAAGGACTATGGAGTCACACCTACCCACACAGCATCTGGCTTAGCATTCCCACCTGTTGTAGCTTTGGCCAACTACGTGAACCACACCATCTACTTAATCCCAGCTAATGCAGATGGACGTGCCACACCAATTTAAGTGGTTAACATCAAAACTAGTTGTTCAAAGACGTCAACACAAGTAGAAATAGAAGCAAACAACTACCAAAGGGAACTATTTCTCAGCGTACCACTGTTCAGAAAGTTTTGCCACCCCTTTCAGTGATTGGCTGTCAGATACAAATCACATACAGGGAGCTGTAGAGACAAGACAAGGGATAATGGCTTTACCATTAGAGTAATGGACAGATATACATTAGATTTAAGGAGGAAGTCCTTTGCTCTGAGGGTGGTGAGACACCAAACACGTTGTCTGAAGAAGTTGTGGATGCTCCATCACTACAAGGGTTCAAGGCCAGGTTGGGGCTTTTGAGCAACCTGGTCTAGGAAGAGGTGTCCGTGCCCATGGCAGGAGGTTGGAACTAGATGATCTCTGAGGTCCCTTCCAACTTAAACAGTTCTATCATGAACTCATTTATCATAGGATCATTTGCATATCAGGGCAAGTCTTGGGGTTTCTGAAAAGAAGAGCTCTTGTATGTTGAGGAAGGATGCACCAAGAACAGTTTAACAAAGCTAGAAGAGTTCTCTCCAGATTTTGGGTTTACTGTCACGTGCCTTCATGAACTGAATCAAGCATACAAAGACCTTTCCCTTCTTCCAGGGAACTGCTATCTGGTGCTGAGAAAAGTCCTCATGCCACGCATTAACTTACGCACTGCTTACATAACCGTAAGACAAGAGAAATGTTATTTAAAATGCTACCTTGATCAGGCAGTGAAACAGGTTATTGCAGACCTGAAGAGACAGCACAGTTTGCACCCCTACTTTTCCCCGACACTATTCTGGTGTATCCTGGTTTGTACAATATACTACCACAAGAACCAAAGCTCTTTGACTGCCAACTTCAGAAGAAGTGCTACCAGTACCAGTCTTGCTGAACTTGAACTCTTCTCAGACCGCATGGAAACCACAGTGAAAAACACAGTAGGTCAGACTGCACCAAGAGCCATCAGCAGCACACAAAACCCTCCTCAAGGATTTCCAGCTTAGGTGAAGCGGGAATCAAGGTCAAATTGTTTCCCTTTGGAAGTCAGGCTCAGTAAATCTGGAATTACAGCTGCTTTATGCTTTCCTTACAAAAAGTCATTTTCTAGCCTAGTTCACAGGTGGGCGAAGACCATAATTCCAGTTTGAACCTCTCATCGCCTCCCACATTCATAATGTCTGGCCAGATTTTTTCTGCATTGGAGAGGGAATAGCTCGGAGACAAATAAGAAAAAATCCAAAGGACATGTCAATAACACAAACCTAACAGACAGCCACAGATAGCTCCAGTAAGAATTATTAACAAGACACTGTGGTATGGCTGTCTGCTGTGCTCTCCTCTGCTCCAACAGCCCTGTGGATTGGCAGCAGGAGAGCAACTATGGGTTACTGAGTGGGCATTTCACTAATTAGAGTGCTAACATTCTGGCTAATCCTCACTGATGAGATTTTAAGCCAGTATTTAAATACTTTCTTTTACTTGTCCCACGTAATTGTATACAAGTGTACCCCACTTAGAGTTACAGACACCTACAACCCGGTCAGGGATGCTGCTAAATAAGGTCATGGAGGATTTTAAAAGCTTTACAGTCTATATTAGGCATAAGGTTGATGTGAGGCATGAACTCCATCCAAGCACCACAACATTTTTACTCAGCCATATGTGCACCAGTACCGCGCCATTAGTAAAGACTCCTGTTTTGACGTAAGAACAACTTAAGCGATACATCAGGCCAAAACAAAACACAATTTAAAAAAAACCCAAAGCAGTACAGTCAAAGATGTCTGTGTTGAACATTTACTACTGGTGAAGATGATTGGAAGAAACAAGAAAAATAGTCAAGCACAATGTGAGGAGAGGTAAAACCAAATCAGACAAGTAGCTACACACTGACATCCTCTCAACCATAAGTGCGTTCTCTACATTTCTACTTGTTTAGGCATCCAGGTTCTTGTTTGAGTTCTCCAAAGCAGTCACGTTCTCTTTGTGTTTGGACACACTGTTTCTGTCAGGGGAAGCAATTGAGCTGGAGGCATTTACTTTATTAGCTTCCAGGTTTTATCAACAAGCCTTACTGGGGAGAGTATCCACCACCCCCTTATGTCAGGCAGCAGAAGTGCTCGCTGACTTTGCACACAGCATGTGGATGCTAAACAGGCAGTGATCAAAAAGCTGCTTGTTTCCTCTCTGCATCCTCACATACTGAGATTTCTGAAGTCCCACTGGTGGATTATTTTGCTTCCTATGATGACAGCCTCATCAAAAAACTTCATTTCTGCACTGTCCCGGAATTTAAAGGAACAAAATTGTTTTGGTTCACAACATACTCACCAAGCAAGCAGCGCCTTCATCTGCCTGAGCGAGAAGCTAGGACGAACCGCACTGTTGTTACGTAAATACAGGTAACCAGGTAGGCAGTGCGCTGGAGTGCTGGCACCACACAGACCTCACAGCTACCTCAGGAAAAAGCCTGGCACAAAAGAGTGGGCACTTGCACACAACCCCATGCTTCTTTGTAGAGGCTGTCTAGTTTGTAAGGACACTTATTAGAACAGTTGACAGTTTACTTAATTCTTCTGGGCTGACTTTGTTCTCTGCCACTTCCTCCGTGTAAAATTGCATCAACTCCCAGTCAGAAAAGCCTCAACTAGAAAAGGGGTCAGGGAACACGACTGAAGTGGAAGTCCTAAATAAGCCAAGGGTTTCTGCAGGTCCACACTCACCATCAGAGGGCACTACCGTACTGCAGTAGACCACCCTCGCACTCTGCCAAGGAGCGAGCCGCTGGTGCGCCTGGAAAACACAAGCACAGAGGAAAAGACAAGGGTTCAGTTCTGTTCAGTCTGCTTGGCTGGCACAATTGCACCCCAGTTCACCTCACACCCAGACCGGCAGGCATAACTGTTGGGATTTTAAAGGTTAAAACACTGGGGGTTTAGAGTAACAGTTGGGGGAAGCAGGGGAGCTATGTGCATCGGGGGGTTCACTCTCTTCATTTGATTTCTGTGCTGGCATTTCTTTTCTTCTTGTCCTCACAGAGGGCAGCCAAGCTAATATACAAGTGGCAAACACGCCTGCTCCTAAAGAACAAATAGTTCAAGGTAAAACCAAACTGTGATACCGAGCTATACAAAGAAGAGCCCAATAAGAAAGCACATGAATGTTTTTTTTAAAGTATTTTTCTAAAAGTTTGCAAACAAAACTCAGGCTGTTGATTGTTTCTGTGACAGATTGTGCAGGGTTGCTTTCAATCACCTCCAGTACTCCACTCTTCTTCTGAAGCCTGCCATGCAAACAAAGGACAGTTTCAACTCCAGCAGCTTTTCCTAAAAGCTAAGACCTAATGGCCCAGGTGGCCAGTACATTGATAGATGCCAAAATTCACTCTCATTTTGGGAGAGTGAATTTACACGACGTTTACGCTATATTTACACTGGTTTTCTCAGTCTTGGCAACGACAATCAGTCAAGCAACTTTCAGTTTTCTCCATTTTCAGTTCTCCCAGTTCAAACAGGCAGCCAACAGGAAAAGAGAACTGGGCATTACAAAGTTTTAAGTGACTCTAAGTGAGAAGTCGCATCTTCTGGCAAAAGTAATGTTGAGAAGAGCCAAAGGGCAAGTTTGCCTTTCTACATTTGAAAGCCAACAAGTCTTCTGGGCTGACATACGCCCATGTGCTACTACTGCTCAGCAACCAGGACACTCTACCTAAAGAAAAACAGGTTTAAAACTCAAAACCACCCAAATGAAACAGAAATACAGCCTCACATCCTCAAGAAATTAAGTCCCACTCTCTTGGCATCCCTTTTAAGAACATTAATCAGAAGCTTCAATGATAAGAAGCTGTGTGGAAGCCGTTTTTCAAAACCAAATTTTACCTAGGGCAGAGAAGCGTCTAGAAAAAGCTTTTTTTAAAAGAACCCAAAACTTCACATTTTTCTATTTGAAACCATCAACTCCAATTTCAATCCTTCTAAAAATTGGATCAAACCAGATGCAATAATAGCTGAGCAGAATTTCTACAGTGAGACAGAAAACCTATCGGAGAGCACTGCCACAGAGCGCTGTGTATGTACTTATTTTACCTGATCCCGTGGCAGAGCAGGCACTGTCAGATGTGCTTTTCACCTCTCTACTCTTCCCTTTCACATGGCATTAACCTAGTTTTTAAATACTGCACACCAAGAGCCTGTCTTTCTACTAGGTTTTCATGGCAGCCCAAAATTTTAGTAGCAGTTAACAGAAAACCCTAAAGCCGCTAAACGCAGTGTTCTCCCATTGCAAAATATCTCCGTAACAGAGATACTATCATCATCTGCAAAGGCTTTACCTGGCAAAGGCCACAAGTATCTGACAGGTATAAACTAGCTCCAGAAGTCCTCTCGCTGTCCTCAAACAACAAAGGCCAAGTACAAGGGAAGAGGCAAAAAAAACCCCAAACCCCCAGAAAAAAAACAGGATGAAAACCAGGGCATGTTAGGTGACTCATCAGAAAACAGAGGTGTGGAACCTCTGACAGTTCTTGTTCCCCAATTCAGGTCTGAACCACTCTGCTTAACCCCACAGCAATACACTGGTGTTGTGTTTTACAGGTAGAGGCACTGGCTAAACTCCGTTGCTCCTGCAGTTCTGGACTGCCCTTGTAGTACGTGCTGCTCTTAGACACTTCTTATCTAACCAAACAGTCTTTACTGGTTAAGGAGAAAAAAAAAAAGAGCAATGAACATGAAGTCAGCAGAGAAATAAATGGCAGCTCCTGCCAGCCAAGGATAAGGAGACCTTAAGGGATCATCAATCATTTTTATTCTTGAAGAGTAGCTGTTGCTTTAAAATGGAGAGAAATGCCTGAACACTTTATCCAATCTTTTGAGAGATGTGCCAAAAAGCTGAAGTTTGGGACTGAAGCAACAAGGGGAAAGAAGAACATCTTTCAAGCTTTGCTGACCAGATCTCATTCATTTGCCTGCAGACAAACAGTCCACCGGCAAATCCCTCCAGCAGCCCAGTGCACAATACATCCAGGTTTCCGTTGAGACAGGCTGGTCCACCATATCCAAAACATGCAATATTTGGCATGTGAAAAGCACCAAAGTTAGACCACTGAAACCAGAAACTTTAAGCACTAGAATAACTTTTTAGGTCTAGAGAGACTATACGCAGGAATTCGTTTTTCACCTCCATTTGATCCTTTGTTTCCTGTCTTATCAGCAGTAAGATGCATGTTAAGAGGCTCAAGGTTACCCAGCAGCTTCACTCTCAGAGTAATTAAAAGAGTAAGAGAAGAGAAAAATCCCAGTCCTTGCTAAAGATTTGCTCCAGTCCTGTCAAGGTGCATACTGGACAACCAAAAGGTAAAAATACCAGCATCTCTGCAGGTCCTAATGTAGCTTTCTCAGCTCTACACAGGTGACAAAGTTAATGAAAGCCCTGCTAGAAAAAACAACCTTTCACCTAACACCAAGTGTTTTCTGATGGGGAAAAAAGGGGGCAGTCTGGCAGAGCTAATGTTCTGCATTTTATCACTGACTATTATATTGATGATAATTAAATTGATGTAGCTATCAATGATGAAATGGTAACAACCTAGTCTCCAAACTAAAATCAGAAAAAGTTAGCCAGAGAAAAAGCCCATCCAAGCATGGAAAAGTTTAATATGCCAGCCTGGAACACAAGTGTAAGATGACAACTCAGTATCTGATAGGAGCAGCAAAAGCTGCAGCATTGTTGTGAAAAACAGCATTCTTTCGTCATGTAAAAATTACTTACCAGGAGTGAAGCCTTTAGGACATACCTTTGCAATAAACAGCTGTAGCATTTGTTTTACAGTTTATGAAGGGCCTCCTTTAAATGAGGCTGCCTTAAGTCAGGCATGAAGCGGCTCACATTTTTCAACAGGCAACAGCTACTTTCCTTTCTACCCAACTTTCATAGGACAAGAATCAGAGTGTCCAGAGGTTATCCTGAATCTCCTTAGTGACAAAAATTGCCGCAGGCTTCCCTGAGCAGTGACAGTAACCCTAATCAACCACCTCCAAAGTACTGAAGAGCTCCATTTACTGACCTCACTCCTGGGCTCCAACTACTGCTCCTGTACTCAGTCTGCCACAGTTTGGTCTCTCTTGAACAGTGTTTTCATCAGAAGTCACTGGGTTCCCTCTTGTTTTCCCATTTTCCTTCTTCTCATACCTGCAGTGTTTCCACAGCAGAGCTGGTGGAGAGCAAAGCTGTGTTTTAACTGGCAATCTGCCACCTGAGCTCCATGTCTAACACTCCAAACCAGCTAGTATTTTTACACCAGTATGCAGGAACCTACTGGATTTAAGTGGTATAACTGTGGTGGATAGACTGTGGCCAGCTGTTCCTGGTGGGCAGTAAGAGTCCTTGCTCTGGTGAAGGTAGCTGTCACACCTGTGCTGCAGCACTTGGCCAGGGATGGGAGCTGGTGGAGAAAGCCCTTGTACCTGGGGGCTGCTCCTGCAGCCAAGGCAGAGGATCCCCACACCCCTGCGCACAATTTTCTACCCAGTTTCCAACAAACCCAAACTGCTGCCTTTTTAAACCCCAGGCTTGTCTCCCAGGACCTGAGCCTCATTATAGCCTTGAGCTCATCTCTTTGTCTTTGCCAGTACACCCTTGTTCACATCCCACTCAAGGGGTCAGATTCTGCCCCGAAAAGAACATTTTGCACCTGCTGCCTCCACAGGCCAATGTTTCTGTGGATGAAGGTCAAGCAAATGAGAACCCGCCTGAACTGCAGTGCTGTTCCTCTTTCGTTTTCTTTTTTGTTTTGAAATTGGGCTGAAGAAACAGACACCAAAAAGGCAATGCCAGTAAGATGTGGGAAGTGTTAATCTTTGTATTTGTACAACCTATACATTAGGTCTTCATTTGCCACAATTCTCATTCCTGTCTGAATTTTCTTGTCTTTCAGCATTAGTACAAAGCTTCATCACATCTGCTAGCAAAGGAACATAAACAGGAGGTGAACTATAAATACTCCTTTCTCATCCTGCTTCCTTTGCCCATCTGCCTAAAAACAAACAGGTAACCCACAGTGTCCAGGAAAAGGTGGGGGTAGGAGGAAGAAGATTCACTATTTGCAGAAAAGGGAAAATAAAGAGGGATGAAACAATTGCTCCTAATTCTTCAATGCTCCATTACTGCTGCTGTGGAGATGTTGCAACAACAAGTCTTGAAACAGCAGCATCACTGCCGCTGATGACTTTGATGGAGCCTCTTGAAAGCAAGAGAAGGAAGAGGAGGTAATGAAAGGGAAAAAGTTTAACAGTCTCTACTGCTTTTAATAGGTGCTTCTCTTGCCACCTATCCACAACACACAAAACCAGACAAGCCAAAACCTTTTCCCAGTCTATATTCAATTGCATTGTAAACACCAACAGCTTACATGCTCCTGCACAGTCCTTACTACCTCTAGCAGGCAACCCAAAGCAGAGCTGGAACACTGCCCTGTGTAGTTTGTGATCCCAGGCTACACATTCACTAAGAAAATATCTTTGCTTTTCTGGAGTCGGATGTCTTGACTTCCCCTTCTTTAGCACAGTCCTCATGGTTACTGGAAAAAAACTGGTAATTTTAATTCCCTTGCATTCTGAAAGCTTTAAAAACCCAAACCAAGCAAAATATTGTGATACATTGGAGCCTGTGTCAGCTTTGAAACTGGACTACAAAGACAAGACAGAACTGAATTCCTTTTCCTAATTTCCAGATCCATTACTGAGGCCCTTTTTTATTGAAAAGGATGGTACTTCTAGTCTAAAATTAAAGGCAGCTTCCAATCCTGGTTTAAACAATTAAACTTTCAGAATTAAGTGAGTTCTTATTTGACTCATTCTAGGGTTCATGATTTTGTCCTCCTCAGCCACTCACAGCTGAAAATTAACAGAGACAAGGAGTCAGACAGATTCCCCAGGGCAGCTTAAGGCTGGTTTGTTGACTGTTTTGTTTGGTTTTCTTCTTTAGCACTTATCAACCCCATTAGACAATTCCTCTTGCCTTTGTCATAAGCAGTTTAAAATAAGAGCTCTCACCCCTCTTCTCTCACCTTGCAGGCTGCATTCTTGGTTAGGAAACACCAGCTTAGGGACATAGCCCTGGCTCAACATCAAGAATGAAATAGAGTTATGAAGAGAGATTCCACAAGTGCAAGGAAATTCCTTCCTCCGTGCATGCTAGGGAGCAGCCAACTTGCACTGCTTTATTTCAGCTTGGAACGAAGGGAAACTTGCTTTCAGATCTTGAAAAGAAAGAGCAGGCTCCTGCAGACTCAGAGCCAACACCAGCATACGTACAGCTTTGGAGGAGCTGCACAGTCTGAAATAGAGAGGTACAACATTCTGCAAGCCACAGCAGCCCAGTACATCCCAACACTGTGAAGAGTCCTATGCCACCAGTTCCCTTCTCATCAATTTTCCTTCCCTGCAGGAAACAAAGAAAAAAAATCACTTCTCCCTCTAATCTTATATGGGTTCGGTGCAATAAGGGAATCTGTAGAAGAAACATTAGTCTCTGCAGAGGCATGTCTTGGACAGTAAGAGGGGTTTCTTTTGTACCCAAAAAGTCACACAAATTTGGTCCAAGCATTAAGATAAAAAACCTCTTGAGCCTTACCGTTTAATCATGGAAACACAGTTAGTTTTAGGAGTGAGCTTTTATAAAGCAGTTGAGGAGTTTAAGAGTATTTCCCAAGAGGTGCCAAGTAAGTTTCATGGATACACTCACATTCAAAAGTTCAGGTCCTAAGACAAAAATCCCATGTTAGATAACCTGTGACCAGTTAAGATTTCCTGTAAGAAATATCAAAGCCTAGAACTTCAACTCACATTCAAAAGTTCAGGTCCTAAGACAAAAATCCTATGTTAGATAACCTGTGACCAGTTAAGATTTCCTGTAAGAAATATCAAAGCCTAGAACTTCAACTAAGCAACTTATCCACTTTCTACATTCAGTTTCCATCAGTTCAGTACCAGGTACAGTAAAAATCATCCTTTTGCTAGCCCTACCAACACCTTATGAAGCCCTGGAAACATTTTCCATTTGATTAAGGGCAGATGCCCAACACTTTTCCCCTTGATACATCGTCTGCTATCAAGATCGCTGCTGTACAACTCTGACTCCTAAATCACTTGTGTTCCCTGCCCAGTCTTTGTTATATCACAGAATACCTCAAGTTAGAAGGGATCCATAAGGACCACTGAATCCAACTCCATGCTCCTCACAGAAACCGCTTCTAACTTCAAAAGAAAAACCTGTTTAATCCAGGGCTGCTCTCATAATCAGGGGTCACACTGAGCATAAGAATCTTCAAAAACAAGACATACACCCCATTCTCACAGTAGATAACTGTAAGCCATTAGTACACCCAAATAATGCCTTTATTTTATATATAACACTTAAGCGTCTAGAGACTGTCAGTAGCATTGTGCTCAGATCTGAGCTGTCCTCAACAGCTACTCTTCAGAGAACAACAAAAGAAGATGACTCCAGAGGTACATGAGTATTTTAAGGCCAGGACAGAGCAGGTACATTGTGCTATCAGAGTACAGATCAAGGAAACTCATATGCAGATTTCAATGTCCCTGTTTTATTAATGTTTAATATACTTTAGTTAATGATGTACCTTGTACCAAGCTGTTTCACAAGATAGCCTCCCTCACCCTCTCAGAGAGAGGAAACAATGCAGTGGTCAACCTATTGCATGCCATATGTAGGTGCCTAGAGAATGCAACTTAGCCAAAGCTAAACACAAGTGAAAGGCAGTGCTCTGCAGAGGCAGATCTTTATTGACATACTAATGAACTGCAGCAAGAGTACAAACACCCTTTTTTTGAAGGTGATGTTTAAATAACATGTTAATTTAAGTTTTGAAGGTTCTCCTTTACTTTTGCTTTCCTCAACTCATCTCACTTAGCCTATCTACTAGAGCATAAGACAAGAAACTGGTACAGAACCATTCTGCACAGCACAAGGAACAGCTGTATGGAACCCTGCAGCATTCTGTACATGGTTTCCAAAACAAACTTGGCAGCGTCGTGGTAGCTCCTCATCACTGTTGCATTACAGTTCCACTCTGCCCCTCTGGAGGAGTGGTCCTGCTCCTCTGGAGAAGGCAAGTACTGATCATCCCCAAAACACCCTGCTCCCAGCCATGGACTGACCACTTTGTCATCTCAGGGAAGATAAGGAGATTTTTATTTCATTAGCCATTTATAAAAGGAATGACTGTAATGGCATCTTCTTGTAGCACTCACAAGCTCAAAGCTGTTCATTTTGTCACCTCCTGCACAGAATTACTGTGCTACAAAACCAAACAATGCAATTACAGTTAAATGCATGAAAGCATGACAGAGGCACTATGGTTAAATGAAGTTTCAGGAAAGCTAATAATAACTGAAGTCAGTTGTTTCATCTGACAGTCAGTGCTGTCCTCAGAACAAGCTCTGTCCTGCCCATCACTGCTTCAGGCTGAGTGTGGCACGAAGAGCATCTGAGCACTCTAACGAAGGGCTGCCTCACCTCATTACACATCACCACACAGCCCACGGCCAGGGGCAATTAATTCTGTCACTTTCTGGACCTCCCACTTCTGTCTCATGGAAACTCTCTGAAAAGGAGTTTACAAGCACATGGACTATGCACAAACACACCTTTAGTTTACATAGGGATTCATCAAGTCAATGCATCTAAGTTAAATCACTAGTTAAAATGAATCATAAACAGACCAAACCCCTTCCTACATATTTTCAAAGGTTGCCAAATTATCCACTGCCAGTTTGTATGATAAACCAGGGTTACAGGGAAGCATTATGAAAGACCTTTCAAACCATTTTATTCCATTTTGGGTTTTATTTTTTAAAAAAATACTGTTTTCTACTAATTCTATACCTCACAAATTAGAAAGAATGTTTTAGTAGGGCTTTGGGTTAGTTTTACTTATTTTCCCAGCTTGAGTATTTATTTTTCCAGAACATAACAATTATATCTGTAACCATCTACAAATTTTTCCCACATAAACCGTTGCAGCTTCATCCGAAGAGTAAGACACGAGGAGGATCCAACACGAGCCAGATCAGTTTTCAACAGCCAGTCCTGAAAAGCTGACTGGAACTACTTGTCCAATTACAATCTGTAAACCACACAGAAACACAAACACTACAAAAGGTTTGCAGCTCACACTTCCTTCCAATATCAATACTGAGGCTTAATTCCTATTGAGAGACTGAAAAAGCCTTGGAAACAAACCACTAGAAAAATGACCATTTAAGAATCATCAGCCCTGGGAAAAGATATCATTATGGGGAAAGGGAGATGTGGAACAGAAAGTAATGGGAGATCTTTGGCTAGGTCACTTCCTCAAAGCTTTTCCAAATCAATTAAACTGGGTTTAATACTTTGTGATAGGTGTTCAGTGGCCCAGAAGTAGGCAATTTACCATTTAACTCCGTATTACACAAGCTGTCAGAGACACCTTTACAGCTTGTATTTTCATTGACAGTCTCAGCCAGTTGATGAAAATTGAATCATTCTTCTCAAGAAAATTAAACATACACATGAAACAGCAAAAAAGCCTCCACGGGAAAAAATACAAAAGGACAGGCATCAAGGTAAGGGCTTCCAACATATGCTTCCCATCCAAGCTGGCCTGGCTCAGGCAGGATAGGACACACTCCGTATTTCCTTCCCAATAACCTTTTTAATGCTTTTTCTGTGCAGTAAGTGGGCCTGGGAATCAAGACTTCTTGACTGAGCTAATGCTAATTATTACTTAAAGTTCTTTCAACCTTGAATCCCAGGTTTCTGCTCTCTGGGGATAGTCTCAAGAAGCCAGAGTGCCCTAGTGTGCCATCACACAACTGTGCCACCTCACTCATGTCTCCAGACTGTGCTAATGCAAGTTGGGTAAAAACCTCCTCCGTTTCCCAGATACGCAAACTTCAGCCAACTTCAGGAACAAATCAAAACTGACTGAAGTTCAGCCAACTTCAATCCCAGCCTCGGTGTCAGATGGTCAGCAGAGCTGAAAATCTACTACCACCCGGGCCATGCAAGCGAAAGGTCACAGAACAGCCATGGCACTGCAGACAAGACTTTTACTCAGCCATGCTGTCTGAATTACAGGGACTTCACACGTGCATGTGACAACAGGCTAAACACACCACAAGATTTAGCAAGACCTTCAGCAAGACTGGTCAGTCCTGGTCATTCCTTAATGAGAAAACTTTAGTCCTATACACTAGGGCTACTTCCTCTTTAAAGATGCCATCACTGTAGAGCAGGTCAGAGTTTGCATCCAACCCGTAGACTTATTTCAGATGTACTTAGTGAACAAAGAATGGACCGAGCAAGTTTCCACCGCTGACATACTGGTAAGACTCTGGCATGTTTTCAAAGCTGGTGAAATCTGTTGGGTTCACAGTTGCACAGTTTTGTGCTTGCACCAAGGTACAGCTTGCCATCATCTCCAGCACACTTATCAACAAACTTAAGAGATTCAGATGTAAAGGAAGAGTGATTCAAGGTTAAAACTCAATTACAGTCAGGCTTCTTTCATCACTGATGAAACTTGTAAGTGAATCACAACTTGTAAGTGAACCACAATTAGCTGTCACAGCTGCTAGTCATGGCTGTTTCCAACTGTATCTGCTAAAACTTGCACGTCCAGAAATGTTCTCACAAGACATGGAAAGCAGATCCCTTTTTCACAGCTTATTTTTTTTAAATCTAGACACAGCTTATTAATAAAACAAGACAAAGCAGCAAGGTATTATTAGTTAAGAGTTCAGGTATGAGGCGTAGACACTTCCAACCATATATTTTATATCTGCAGAGACCACCAATTCCCTGATAGCACTCTTGAGACAGACAGCATTCAAAGTTTTGCCTTTCTCAACACAGCAGTGAAACAATTTAGCCATGGAAGAGGCATTATGAGAAGCACTAAAAGAACTGGCCGTCCAGCAGAATATGAGGCAATTCTATAAAAGAGCTCCAGATGCAAAAGCAAAACCCAACAGACCCACAGCACAAAAGCAGACCACTGATTTAAATACTCACACTAGCAATATTTACATCAATACCACAGAATCACAGAATATTAGAGATTGGAAGGGACCTCAAAAGATCATGTGGTCCAACGCCCCCACCAGACCAGGATCACCTAGATCAGGTCACACAGGAACATGTCCAGGCAGGTTTTAAATGTCTCCAGAAAAGGAGACTCTGCAACCACAACCACATTAAATATCACTAATTTTTGAAGGAAAACAGTCATGATGGAAACCAAAAGCATGGCTCAAAAAGCAGGGGCTAGCAAAGCATGGAACACAAGCCACGGCAAACAAAAACCTTTTTACCTTGCCCTCCTGAATAGTGGGCACAAGACATTTCCATTTGGAACAGCAAGAGTCATCTCTACATAGTAGTCCTAAAATTCAAGAACAATTATCTTGTGGGAAGAAAATGCAGGGGAAAGAAGTAAGACCAAGATACAATGGCAAGAGTTTAAATATCATCTGTGAAATCACACATGTATGGTGGGCAACTGGCACAACCTTCTCTTCAAGCCAATTTCTTTTCCATGTTAGAAATCGAGGAAGATTAATTCCAGTCTGACTACAGAGAAGAGCAACAGAATTCACTTAAGTTCACCAGATCTTTAGGTGGCACCGAGAGGTTCTCAGCATGCAGCAGCTAAGAAGGTATTTTTGAAACTCTCTTGGCAAGACCAAGGGAACCAAAAAGGTCCCAGCCTTTCAGAATGAGACCTTTATCAACTGTAAGCTGTCAGAAGGCCCTACTCACATAAGCAGGCTGCTACCATAACATACTTGACAAAACACACTATTTAAACCTTCTTATTTAATAACTATAAAAATACAGGGAGCAATTTCTAGGCTAGAATGTAGTCTCTTAGTGGTTGTTGGTCTGGAAACGTCTGTGACACCCATTCAATTTCTCATGGTAGGTGCAATTTGTTGTTTATATATATATAAAAAATGTATTTCAGGAGACAGAAGCAAGCTTGACAGACTTACACAGCACAATAACAAGTCTAATCAGTAGTAATTGCTGTTGTCCTTGCCTTCTTCCTTGCTTGCTGTATAAAAGGAAGATGGATTTAGAGTATTAAATTTAATGAGTATGACACCACAACTCTTTGGATTACCAAAGACTTTCCAAAACCTTTATTCTCCAGACCACTGAAAAAGCTAGGAAGGCATCTCCAAGACCAAGTTGAGGAGA
Organism: Phoeniculus purpureus; assembly: GCA_028565055.1. NCBI lineage: Eukaryota > Metazoa > Chordata > Aves > Bucerotiformes > Phoeniculidae > Phoeniculus > Phoeniculus purpureus. Next base: position 6,562,125 of record JAOXOE010000632.1, on the reverse strand, counting down.
CTTCTAGGAGAAAAGAGTTGCCCTACATGCATGTATTCTTAATTAGGCAAAACTGAAACACTCATTTTGGAATTCTGCATCTTCCAGTTGGAAAGTCTTTTCTAAGGAAGACTAGTTGGTTTCACCAAAGGAGCAAGTTCTCCAGGAGAGCACTCTGTCCCCATCGCTCCTCTTTGCAAAACACCACATCTATAAATAATCTTCCTGGACAAGGGCAGCTCCTACAGTGTTTAAACCCTCTGAATCCCTACATAAATTACAGCAGGAAGTGATCCTCATACTTGCTGGCTGAGAACCGTGGGCTTGCAAAGCCAATTCAACTTCATGCTGTACTGTTGTTGCTTCATTGATCCACATTACAGATGCTATCAGCACCACGGTACCAGGAAGTTGGAATTAGCTGCAGGAGCCCTGGGGACATTTATTTCACAGCCACCTTCCTTGTTGCCAAGTCACAAAGTAGCCTTGCAGCTTTGGAGAGTTCCTCCTTGTACCCTTTTGGTTACCAGGAGATTTACAGTGAGGTGCTGTGACTGCCCTACCCTTTTAAAATAATTGAACAAGCAAATCGACAGCTCAGACCCTTGCTGACCTTAACAGGGTAATGTGAACTTCCTCTTCTGCCCCAGACTTTCTTAGAGTTGCATGTAAATGTAGTCTCTTCTCTTGCTTCCCTCCTCCCGCCACAAGCCAGGATTTCTTTGACTCTCAATGTAATTAGAAAGTAATTTTAACTCTGTCACTAGATTGATTGCACTGGTGCTTAACTGCGCTATTAAGGAAATCATTAGCTGACATGCAGTATCTCTTCCATCTGACAGAGCATCGCCCAATTTCAGTGGGGAGAGGGTGGCTCACACACCACTCCAGAGAAACCACGGTCACTGATCCTCAGATTACACAGGCATGACTGTGCCTGTTAAAGCACTGCTCAGGGAGCCATGTACACCGTTATCCTTCAATGGAGACAAGACAAGCAGTCATACCTTCAGTCCAACTTGCTTGGCATCCAACACTCAAGGTCACCTGACAACCAGATACTGGAGCCTCCGTTGGGCAACTCCAGCAGCACTGCTGTACGTATGAGTTATAACAGCCAGTATACTGCAGCATCAACTGTGCAAACGCTCTTCCTTCTTTATTTTTACAACCTGAAGTCTGAGACTTCCTGGAACTTGTTCTAGCAAAGGGTTTTAGAGTCCATCAGCTCCAACTCTGAAATACTGCTTTAATGTATCAGAGAAAATACAGCAGGTTCAGTCATTCACTGCTACCTTAAAAGCTCCTGTTCCTCACATCTGTTTGGACATACACTGATTCAAATTAACACAAAGCTAGACAACACAGTGCTGAGAGAGAAGCTTCTTTCACAAACTGCATGACAGCTGGCTAAGCTCTATGAAGGGAGTGATTATTCTGGGTATCCCACCTGGTGATTCCTTCCATGATCCCAAATTAAGTAGCTAAGTAAACAGTAAGAAATAATTTAACAAGTTGTTGTGCGCAAATTAATTGTCAGAGCATCAAGGAGTCATGAACAGGCAGGTTTGAAGCAGCTGTTTTCCCTTTCTAGGAAATCCTTCTGACCTAAATACAAATTTGCAAGGAGGAACCATTTTGCCAGTCTGTGACACCAAAGCCTTCTACAGCAGCAGCAGCAGCCACAGTTACTGACTTGTCTGACAACCTGCTTAGCTGCAGCTGCTGCAGCAACTCATTTCCTCCACACCTTGTCTCTGAACCACTAAGTCTTTGTTGTTGTAAGAATGAAACAGAAAGAAACAAAGTCATGGTTTGGAGAGGTGGGTTTCAATCAGACCCTGTTTGCTCAGTTGAGCTTCCTCAAAATTCATGTCTACTTTGTTCTGTAAAACTGCCCCTAGCTATTTGGGTTGCGTATCACTTGCTGTGTTACAACCGAAGTCTAACGCTACACAGAAAGCGCAGGCATACAACTCAAGTTCAAAGAAAGATGGGACCGGGAACTTCCTGTCTGGCAGTGGAAAGCGAAGCTAGACACCCCCACCTGAAAATGTACCCCCAAACAGTGTCCACACAGCAGCCGGGCTGGCCAGCTTTCTGTCTTTACTGATTACCAGAGAGTGACAGGAAGTTTCTTTTCAAGGTTGGACCACGTGAAGAGCTGGAAACATCAGTCTGGAGACCCTTGTCTGCTTCAGTGATTTAGCTGTGCAGTAACTGGCTTTGTTTTCTATTACTGTTCCTGAGGACCAGAGTTTTTGCTTATAGTGAAGGTTGAGATAATAATGGAGACTTTAAACCAATGGCAGTGTTTGCTCTTCATAGAAGGTACATTTCAAAACAACTATTTAGGTGACTGGCACCTTTTTTTTTCCTTTCCTGTGTGCTACTGCACCTGGGAACAAGGGAGTCTGATACAAAGACCAAGCAAAGATGTTCTACATCCTTAAAAGGAATCTCACAATAATAATAATCACTGAAGTTCTAGCACAATGTTTCTTACACTATTTTAGTACACTACAAGAAAAAAGCCTTCCAAGGTCTTTCGCAAGCCAATCCTGGAAATCCTCTTTTCCCCCTTTTTGCCACAATAGCAGCTAACCTGGCACAGTGGGGAAACCCAATCACATTCCAGATGGGCTTTTAATGGTCTCCTTTACTGGCCTGACTCTAAGACACACCAGACAGCTTTGCTGATCACTACAGCAGCTATTTGCCTCAAGGTGTCAGTCAAGCACAGCTACTGGCATTTCATAGGGCAGAGGGACTGGGCATCTCTATAGAAGTCACCACATCTTAGAAGTGACCACTACAGTCATAGAACACACTGCATGAATAAGAGGAAGCACGCAAAGTCAGCTGGAGAAGGCATGCAAAGTCCACTGGCTGTTTAAAAACCATTGCTGACAGCACATACGATTTGTGTAAGTACAACAACACTTTGCAAGTGAGGTTAACATTTCAAGTGTCTGTCACCATCATTTCTGCAGCCATCATCCAGTAGCTGCTTTAATGGATCATCAGCAAGAGCAAGATGCATAGCAAATTTATGAGCTATCCAAGATGGCACTGTTAGGGCAGCTCACTCATGGCCACGTCACAAAAACATGGACAGTTTCGTAGAACCATCTACAGAGGTTGATTTTTTAATTATGAAAGAAAAATTAGGGGCTTCATGTAACATGAAAGCATTACAAACAATATACCAAACCAAAAATATCTAAAGATGAGGGAGAGACCGATTTCCTCAAAGTTTCTTGTTCTGACTCAGTGCTTTGTATCCCTGATGCTTTTCCCCTTATGGAGAACACCATTCAGTTTACTGTGTGTAACAAGCAACTGACAGAAGCCATGCACAGATGCAGGACAAGATATTTTCTTCAACGACTTCATACCTATTTCAGAATGTAATTTTCCAGTATTGCCTTTTTTGTTTTTAAGCAGAGCTTGCAAACAAGCAGCAAGACCTCCAGCACCCATTAAACAAGTCTTCCAGTCCATGTGGTACCCACACCTGACACACAAGAAGGAGTCTAAAGCTGCAGTCTTACTGCACTTCTGAACAGGTCCACTAGTGACCAGCATAGAGCCTTCAGATCAGTAAGCCATTGCAGGGCAAAACAAAACAGTGACAGGCATATTTAAAGCACCTATATGTGTCCATTTGGGTACTGGCAGTGCAGTGGATGGGGGTCAGTTCCTACAAACACCAGCTCTGTTGTCACCCTGAAGACTTACGGAGCATTTCCATTGCATCTCAAACTCCCAGATGAGTCCTTAAACCCAACATAACCAGCTTTGAAAGGCAGCAAGCTAGCAAGTTCCAAACTTGCTAGAACCAAACTGTGATCTGAATTTATTCATAAAATCTTTTCAGAGCAAACCTAAAACACAAGAACTGGTACATGCCTGGGCTCTGCCACAGATTAAGCAACTCATGCATTTGCAGCTGTTCTGTCAGCTGTCACCAGCCATCTAGTGCTTCTTGTGTACAAGGGGCTGCCCTTGTTCCGTTTATCAGCTTCCCCCACTCATGCTTCTGACCTCAGCATCTTCAAAACACAGTTCATGACACCATATTCTGTACCTACCCTGCTAACATACGCACTTAATGCCCTCTTCAATATAGACAGGGAGAAATAAAACAGCTAAAGCCTCCTCTTTATGACTGCATGACTGGTCAAGTGTTAGTGGCTTAGTGTGAAAGTGAAAACCTAAGTAGCTCTGTCATAGACTACCAGTTTTGGCTCAAAATGTGAGAGGAACATGCCTCTGCTAGTCACCAGTTTATAGAATAAGATATTTAAGAGCTCAGATAACATCACAGAGGGAAAACACACTTCATTCCTGGAAGAGGAAGAATACAAGAAAGGAAGAGGGGTTATTTATATGCAGACATACTATGTTGCTCTGAAGCAAAAGGCTCAGTCACTTCACTTTGCATTTTGGGGAATTTGTTTGCATTCTTTTAAAGCTGTTAGGAGAATAAAAGAGAAGTTTCCATACTGCTACATCAGAAACGGTGGCTCAGCTGCAGCTCTCTCAAAGCAGATTCATGGTGTGAAGTATGTGGAAGGAAGCGGATTTGTAACACCTGACTCCGCAGCATGAAGTGACTATGAGACACAAAGGTCAAAACTGAACTCAAACTGGAATTCATTACTAAGTGTCAGGTACAAGCTTGGAATCTGTTTCTGTATGGCACTGAAATTATTCGTCTGACCCTTAGAGCACACCTTGCTTCAGGATTTTTTTAACAAGTCACACAAAGATGTGCAGCTGTGGACCCCCATCCTCTCACACTGAGCACACATCTTGAACGTTTGAGTGCAGCAGCCAAACCTGGACGCCATCCTTTGGGAGCAGACAACAGCATGAATGAGCAGCTCCAGCGTTGCTTTATCACTAGCACATTTGCACATGCTCAGCAAGGGAAAGGCACCCCTTCCAGCAGGGCTGTCAGCCTTACCAGTTATTTAATTAATGTTAAACTTTTCCTCTCCCCAGATACCAGCCATGCAGTATTTTAACATTTTACAACTCCAAGTCAAGTCTACCAGAGGAAGGAAACCAATACCTGCTCCCACTGCCCCAAGTTACCAGTCATCTGGACTGTACCGTGCTGTTATCAGCCCAGCACATCCAACAGCAAGCTGCCAAACCCCAGTATTGCACACAGCACACTGCTCTTGACAGTATGCTTCATAACATCCACCGTGTTCAGGTGTCCTTGTTTCCTGTCATTCCACCCGTCACTGCTCTTTATTACAATGCAGGGAAATTTCTACAATCCTTTCCTTGAGGCAGCAACATTAAGAAAAGTATTTTGCTGAATCGTCTAAGCAAGTTTATCCATGAGATGACTGCTTTAAGATGTACATCAACAGCTCAATTAATCACAAAACCATTTTCAAAGGCTTGCTGAAAACTGTAAAATAAAAGAACATACACGGCAGAACAGGTTCCTTACACAGGCACACAAGAATAAACTCATGCCTAAGCTCTTTATGCTCCTGCAGAAGGGGCCACACAAACGTGATCTCTGAGTTTAAAGTGCCTTTTTTTTATTTGATGTAATTGACAAAGTGTCAACTAGCTGTGCCATTTCTCAAGTGGTCATTGCCTTATTCCCTAAAACCCACTGTTTGTGCAGCACTTCAGCTACTCATTAGGTTCTTCCAAATGAAAGATTTCATGTGGGAAAGAACCAAAAGATGTAACTAAGGTAAGAAGCAAGTGATTTATCCATGTACCTGCACACAGAAGCATTGATCCCCCAATCAATAGACTTTATTCTTCCTTAGGCAGGATTTGACACATCAAGCACAAATAAATCATCCTACTCTGAAAGCACAATGGTCAGAATACACTATCCACCTCCAAATCACATTTTTATTTGTGTCTTGCTCCCTGTAAAATAAATTTCCATTTTATACTGTGGGTGAGTTCTCAGTGCTGCCTACTTGTGTTTTATTCCCCCAAACCCCTCATTTGCCCTTAGCCAAACTACTACCCACTGTACAAGGCTTTTCTGCCAGGCCATCAATAACACTTAAGTGAAATCCACCAATACTGTTGTATTCTGTTTGGTATGATTTGGGATTAATCTCCACATGTGCCACTCCTTGGGGCACAGCCCCTCAGGCCATTGCACAGGGCACAGGCAATTCCTGTGCTAAGCACAGTAAGCATCAGTAACAAACTTCTTCAAACAGTCCTATTGCCAAAAAGCATAGTATAGAACTTGTAGTATTACACAGCCTGATAGTATCAAAGAGTAGATGAGTCATCAGGATCAGATGAAAAGGATCTTGTTTTCTAATATTGCTAGTAAAAAAAAAAAATAATTGGTTTGTGGAAGAGACAACTTATAATCCTCAAATACAAGTTCTTGGTCCACTCATCAAATGGATGCTGTCAGTTTGATGCATCAGTGGATGCTAGATCACTGCAATCCTACACTTCCTATCTTCCAGAAGTTATCTTGCAAACCTGTCTGGGAATTGTTAAGTATTACACAGGCTGCAGAAAGAATAAATCAAACCTAACTACTGAAAACAGAGGTCATTCATCTCACAAGATGAGAACAAAAACAATAGGATATGAATAATGCAAAAGAGCTAAAATGCAAAATATTCAGTTCAGTCTATTACACCCATTTCAGGCTGCAGGTAAAACAGCTGCTTAAATTGGAGAGCAAAAACTATTCAACCCAATTACTGAATATTTTAAAGGCATTCTTCTGTTAAACACTTGGATTTCATCTGTTAGCTTGCATTGCATTCAAGGACACTAGGAGAGGGCAGCAGTAAGCCTGGCCTTGCCATAGAGAAAGGCTGAGGCTAAAGGAATGTTTTGAGCAAAGACATCCAGAAGAACTCATGCCCTTTCAAAGGCAGCAGTCAGAGGGGGCACGGGGTGAGGGATGGGCATATAATGGAGGCCACTGGGCACACTTCTAGCAGGTGCTGTGTGGCTCCAGAATTAAGGGAGAGCAAAAGCACTCAGCCCCAGACTAAAAAGCAAAAGCTCAGGTTTTTCCACAGCTATGACTTTAGCAGCTATTTGCCACCCCTGTTGAATAAAACTAGAAGCCAAAGAACAGATATCACACTCCATTTAACCTGCATTTGCCTTCTTCATTTAGCCTTATCACTGCACTTTCCAGCAGTTGCAGGGGGCACAAGGGGTAACACAACAGAATTGCCACCTGATAATGCCAAGGCAAATCACTTAAACTGGTTAAGATACATGTTATTTCCATGCAGTTGGTTTCAAAGCAGGACTGGGCATGTAATTAGCTGAAAGACTTGAAATCCTGGAAAAAATACTCTTAACTGCTCAAGAAATTGTAAGGGAGGTATTTCTCACAACCCACAGAAGAGAACAGCAGAACTTATGCAAAGACATATCCTAGCCTAGATCAGAGGATGAACCCTGCCCGTGCCTCTAGGAGATGCCCACGATGTAATTATGGGACCATTAAGACTTGAGTTATTTTTCTTGAAAGATTGACACTTGTGGGGAACCTCACAGTAACTCTCAGCCTGTAACATGGAAAATACGCAATATGCTCACTCAAGCTAATCTTTGCTCTAACAAAAAAAGTAAGCTTCCAACTAGGCTGATTCTTCTCAGTCCCCAACCAATGCACATGAACTCTGTTACATTCAAGGCATAACCATCACAAAAAGAAAAACAAGCTAAAATGTGAAAAGCACAGAAGACAAAACAGATAAAGCTTCAGTGTAGGACTTCAGGAGCAGCAATTAATGCTTAGGTCAAAGTTTTACCTGGATTTCTTAAATACTCAAGAGCAGAAAGGTTATTTATATCTACTTTTAAATAAGGAAAAAGTTGCTGAATTTGATTGAGCCTGGCCAAGTCTGCCACCCTCATTCCTTGTGGTTGGTTTAGCAATACTGCAACACAGAAATTAGTTTTAGGATCTGGCTTCAAACCTGATAGAGTGAGCATTACCGTAGGATTATGTAGCAACTACCTATTATTGTTAAAAATCATAAAGCTTAGCAACTAGTATTGTGTAGAAAGATGGGAGGCTAGGTGCACTCTGTCAGAGAAGAAACTGCTTTGCTAAAATGCTGGCAGGGATCAGCTATACAGTTTGGACTGGGGACGGGAAACAACAGGGTATGCATGGAGTGATGGGGGCAAAAGTTCAGCCTTGAGGAAGACTCTTACTTCATCACAAGAGTTATGATTCTATGGTGTCGTGCCCCTCAGAAAATGACCACCAAAAGAAACTGTGCAAGCGCAAGAAGGAGGAGACTTAATTAACGTAGGAAGCAGAGACAGGTTATGCATCTGTATAGGTGTGTTGGAACAGCTAATGAATATGTACTGGTTTATGGCATATACTCATGGTTTTGGGGGTCAGCGGTGTGCACATCTGTGGTGGTGCTAGAACCTGTGCACCTGCTAGAGAATAAATTACCTCCTCAAAAACTCTAAACAGAGTTCTTAGGTTCTTTCCGTACGTTAAACCCAAGCAATTTCAAGAATCTCTACCTTCACTAAGTCCAGTTGCCAAGCAGGAAAACTCATAAAATAGTCAACCCTAAACACATTCACCAATTCTACATTATCTTCCTGAAGTGCCTCTCATATCCAGTGAGATAAGGGTTAGCTACACTCAGGTACATCTATACAACTGTGCAGTCACTGCTCCCAGCTTAGTACTGTGCTTATTATTCCAGAAAATACACAGCACTTACATAGCTGTGCAGTTCCTATACTTTTGGATAACCCAAAAGAGATTTACTAAGCAAGACACCTTTATTATTTATTCAAACTGAAGTTGGAAGATAAATATCCAAATCAAACGTAGTTACCTTCAGGGTACTTGAGAGATCAATACTCTAAACACATGTTATTCATAGCGCTTGGGTTAAAAAATGTGAAGCTCCTGCTAACTTCAATAACACATGGACAAATTTACCACATGTGGGCTAAAAATCCCACTATGAGATGCTTTTGAAACCTCCAGAAGAAATGTTGAAACTGAAAAGGAGGAAAAGTGAAGATAAGCAAACCTATTTGCCTTTTAGATGCCTACATATCTAAAAATCAGATTTTTACAAGCACCTACGCCTTTTTCTTAGGTTTTCCTTCCAACTCTTCACGTTCCAAAACAAAGAAGCTAAAGAAGCAGGAAAGCTTTCTTGCACAAAAGTAATTGAAAACACACAGCAGGAAAAAAACTACAGGCTATGAGACTGGTGTTACAGGCAGGGCTTTGGGTTTTTTGGTAATGACTGGTTCTGTAAGACACCAGGTCCACACGGGAGAGGTTTATCATCTCAGAGGTTCTGAGGCAGAAATTGGCAGGGCTCATTCAGAGGGCTTTAAATTAGATTCAAAGAGAGGTGGGATAGTTGATGGGTGAGCACCAGTGGGACAGAGCTCTGGTCTTAATGAAAACCAGGTGGCCTCTCGCTGTCCTAGGGTGAAATTTGAGCACTCAGCTTGCTCCCTGAAGTGCCTGTACACCAATGCACACAGCATGGGGAATAAGCAAGAGGAGTTAGAAATCTGTGTCCAGTCAGGTGATTATGATCTGGTGGCAATTACAGAGACCTGGTGGGACAGCTCACATGACTGGAATGTGGTCA
>JAOXOE010000632.1:6527886-6552411 GCA_028565055.1 Phoeniculus purpureus | reverse complement strand
ACCAGGGCCTGTAGCTGTGAGGCTGCTGTCAGCTGCCTGTAGAAGACCTCATCAGCTTCCTCATTCTGATCTGGAGGCCTGTAATAGACACCCACAGCAGTGTCACCCCTGGCAGCCTGCCCCTTGATCTGCACCCACAAACTCTCAACTCTCTCTTCTTCCACCCCTGGACAGAGCACAACACTTTCCAGTTGCTCTCTCACATAAAGAGCAACTCCACCACCTCACCTTGCTGACCTGTCCCTCCTGAAAAGGACATAGCTGTCCATGATTGTCGCAGTTGTGGTGGACCTACGACACAGAGCGGTCAAGCGGTCAAAGAAGATACTTTATTAATGCAGCTACTTCCCTTTTATACCCTTTCTGCACACAGGTGTCCTTATTTTATTGGTACAGCACATATGTAAACAAGTGGCCATTGGTGTTACAGCTTCATAAGCAACTAGCTCATCTCTGTACCAAGTTTCTCCCAGAATGGCCAGTTGTTTACATTCTTCAGATATCTCTATCCATGAGAACAAGGAGTCACACTTTAATCTATCCAAGGTTAAACTCTTCTGCTTCAGTCAAAGCATCTACGGACTCGCTGTAGCCCCCTCCCACATGACCACATTCCAGTCCTGCGAGTTGTCCCACCGGGTCATTGTAGTTGCCATCAGATCATAATCACCTGACTGAACACAGATTTCTAACTGCTCCTGCTTGTTCCCCATGCTGTGTGCACTGGTGTACAGGCATTTCAGGGAGCGACCTGAGCGCTCCGATTTCACCCTAGGACAGTGGGAGCCTCGTGGTCTTCATCAAGACCAGAGCACTGCCCCACTGGTGCCCACCTAGCAACAATCTGTCCCCACTTTGAATCCAGTTTAAAGCCCTCTGAATGAGCCATGACAATTCCTGCCCCAGAACCCTGTTTCCCTTCTGAGATCAACCTCTCCCATGTGTAACTGTCAGGTCTGGTGTCTTATAAAACCAGCTGTTATCAAAGAACCCAAAGCCCTGTCTGTAGCACCAGTCTCGTAGCCAGGCATTAGTGGTCTGAATCCTTCTATTCCAGCCCATGTCCTAACCCCAGAATGGAAGTAATGAGGAGAATATAATTTGTGCCCCAAACTCTTTCACCAACCGCCCTAAGGCCTTGAAGTCTTTCTTCGTTTGCCTCAAGCTACACAATACAGCTTCCTGCCTGCCTGTCTAGAAGATCAGCAGTGGGTAACAGTCGGTTGATTTTACTAGGTTAGGAAGCGTCCTAGTGATATCCCTGATTTGGGTTTCAGGTAGACTGCAGGCTTCCCTTTGATGAGGGTCAACTCTGCATATTAGGCCATCAGTTCCCTTCAGGAGCGAGTCTCCAATAACTAGTGCCCTTCTCCTCTTCTTTGTTGAGGAGATTGTTATATTACTGGAAGACCTCTCAGATTTATGTGACTGTGGTAGGACCTCCGGAATAGGTTGCCTATCATCTATGTTCCTATTAGACTGGCTCTCTTCTTGGAGGGGCTCATACTTATTTCTCAGTGGCACCTGGGGAGCTTTGCACTTGCCTCCACTCACCCCTTCTACTTGGGCTTCTGTCTTCCGTCTGAGAGGTGCAGGATACAGGGGCCCCTTGATTCTCATTGTTGTTTGGCTGTTGTCCAGACTGCACAGCCTGGCTCCAGCAGTCTGTCTCTATTTCAGCCTCCCTAGTGGTCCTGAGCCTTTCGACTTCCACTTGTAGCCTTTCAATCTGATCTTGCATCTGTGCCGCTCGGTTAAGCAGATATTTTACCTACTCACCGCATACACAGCCTGAGAACAGTGAGAGGCTGTTACATTCATAGAATCATAGTGTGTGCAGGAGGAAATTAAATGTAATCCAGGCATTAGTGTTAAAAGCATGTTGGCGAAACAATATGTAGATTTTTACCAAGTCTTGAAGATGACTATTGCTTTTCATATGAATTACATGGCTTCCTCAGTGAAGACGAGGTAGTTTGAGCAAGGTAATGTTCACAGATGCTGGAACTGTGTGCTGCCATCTCATCTATGAGAAGAACCTTGAATTAGTAATTTTAAAAGCAGCAGGACCTGGCTGAGTGAGAGTCTTCCCATGCAGTAATTACTTTTTTATTTTTTTGTCAATTAGCTTAAAAACCAGGAAACACTCTGTGTTTGATTTCAACCCACCTGAGTCTTTTATTTTTTCCATATAGTGTATGTGTATGGTGCATTTTAGTGTGCACAGAAAGCAGGTGCAGAGTGCTAAGAAAAACATATCCTTTGGAGGGGGACAAGTGAATGTGACTGGTGGGAAATAATTTGTCAGTCTGAGGCACTAACATTTCACTGTAACTTACTTCCTGGTGAGCTGCTTCAGTGGCTCTGAAGCCTGTCACTGTCTTAAAGTGACCCCAATTGCCAGTCAGAGACATAGAGCAGCATGTGGAGGAAAATTGCCATAGTGGTACTTACTGGTGCTCCTTGGAAGATGGAATGAGATGGAAATTCAGCTTTGGCTGCCCGTTGGCAGACAAGGCAGGATCATGGCCATCTTCTGTCTGTTTCATTTGAAAATCAGTCTCTAGGACTGTTGCCGTTGTGGACTTGTTTCTAGACAGAGCTGCTGCTGGAGTTCCTTGTGAACCTCTACATCATGGCAATTGCAGTAGATTTTTTTTTTTTGATGCGTAATGAACAGCATAAAACACATAATGTTCCTGTAAAGTTAAACCAGCCATAATCTTGTTCTCAACCGTTATAAAAACCTTTAGTGAAAAAAGAAAAGATAGGTCTGATTTTGAAACTAGAAGTCACAGTAGGACAAAGACTGCTTCTTGCTGGCCAGTTTATTTCTGTGCTTTATATCCATCCAGTACTTTTGACTCATAGGATAATCTAGATCACAGATGAGTAGGGAAATGCTGGGGCTTCATTCTCTCTTAGTCACGACTTGGGTATGCCCTTGACCTTTATCCCGAGGGTGTTTCTTCAGGCAGTGACATAGCCCACAGCATTCCTTGGAGATCTCCTTCAGGTAGTGATGTAGCCCACTGTGATCATACTAGCTTAAGTAAGTTACTGCTGGAGCTGAAAGACACGTTGCATTCTGCAGTCCATGAGTGGTGCTGGAAGGTAGATGTGTGCAGTGAAGCCCCTGTCTTCTGTGTCTGTGAATGGATGCAGTCCTGCATAAGCAGTCTGGGACATGGCGATGCTCTATATGCTGGTCATAATTTCAGTGAATAACATCTTGTTAACATGTTTTACAGAGAGAAAATGCTGTGGAATATAAGTAATGCAGAGTAATAAGGTTTCTGAATTGCTGTTGTATTTATGTTTAAATTGCTGATCTACCTCAAGGTATTTTACACTGGATTCATCTTTTATGGATTATGTAGGGGAAAATTTGATTTATTGCCAATAAACTCAGCTTAATTCTAGACTGCTTTTTGCTAGCTTAGAAGAAATGAATGCCAATTAATTAGCTCCTGTAGATTGCTTTCTCTTTAATAGTTCAGTAAAACTTTCTTCTGCTGTAGCTTTTCCAAGCAGACAAGATGTGCTTAAGGTGTGACCAACTCTTGCTGAGCTTGAAATATCTGTCAGAATAAGCCAGAGAAGAATGGCATTAAACTTGGAAGCTGCATGAACACAACAAGCCAGTTCTTCCTCTGCTATTTGGAAAGTCCAAGCGCCAACAGAAGCGTGGGCAGTGCTTTCTGCTCCCTGCAGTCCTGTGCTGTTTTTTAACTCCTACCTTCTCTAGTAGCTGAGAGGTTCCTGGGCTCCAAGGGAATGAGCAACGACAGCTGCTTCGTCCCTGATGCTCACTTGGTGCCCCAGCTCAAAAGCAGCTGAAAATGCTGCATTTTGACCTCTGATGGGGAGGGTAAGGATTTGCAAAACTCTCTATTTAGATGCTGAAGCTCTCTGAAGACAGATGAGCTTTTCCCTGAAAAAAAGACTTTGTGAAGCCACGACACTTGACTAGAGCTGTAGCCACACCTGATACATCTAGGTTGTTGCTGGCACGTTCTCCGTGGTCCTGTACAGCTCCAGGGATGTTTTTGAGTGCTTTGACCTGCTTGGTGATGGCCTACCCAGTCCTTTTCTCTTTCCTAGTCTTAAAGTTTCCTTGTTTTTTGCAACTTCATCTGTTTCGTGTTGTCAATTTTTCCAGAAGTGAGTATTTAGCATCATCCTCAACTGAAAAGGAACTCAGCCAGTACCAGGGCTTTTTTGGCCTTCGCAATAAGGATTAAAAGAAGGCTTCATATCGTGGCATGCCGTGATGAAGCAAACCAGTCTTGCTCTTCCAGCCCAGTGTTAACTTCCCTGGTTAACCCAAACTCTTGCTGTATAAATATGCCTTTTGCTGCTCAAATATCTGAGCTCTTGGAAATGCCCGGAAGGCTTTTCTTTTTCTGTTGCAAGAAATCATGAACATGCTGTTGCAGCTCAGCCAAAAGCAGCAGCTGTATCCCTGCAGCTTCTGCATACAGGATGGAGTTAGAGAAGAGGAGCTGGGAAGGACTAAGCTCATGTCTGGTGACCTGATCAGACTGTGTGGCTTGTTTCTTGGGCTTCAAATGCTTTATTTTTTCGTGACTGGATTTCATGAGCAGCTGAGCACAAGCTGGCTTGTTGCAGTGTTTGTGTGATGGTTATTTTCAGCTAATTTCGTAAAATACCAATGTGATCTTCTGTAGAACCAGTAGCTGTGAGCTGTGGCAAGTGCTTGCCTGGTCTGGTGGGGAGGAGGAGGGCTCCTTAGGCTTGTGGAGATGCTCAGGATTATGCCGAGTGTTCTGCTGGTATAGTTAAGAATCAGAAGGAAAGCAGAGTTGCTGAACTTTCCTTCTGATGTTTTGATGGAGACTTACTACTTTGTTCTCCCGCAAATACATCTGCTGGAGAGGCTTTCAGGGACAGGATGTGAATGGGAGATAACTCAGTTGTCGTTATCTTCTGAATCAGGAAGGTAAATAGGTATGGTGGATTTTTTCTGTGAAAATAAATCACTCCTAGGCAGGAATCATCTTTTAATCTGTAATGCCAAATACAAAGCCCCAGGAACCCTAACCAAGGAGGAGCAGGCGAGAGGTGCGTTTATGTTCATGCTTAGGTCGCAGTCATCAGGAGAGACTGTGACCATCATGGGCTTCCAGTGTAGATGATGGGTTGATGTGTCTGATTACGTGTATTATGGATGCACATCTCAGACAGAGACTGACTTTGCTGGAGAGGGGAGGGATAGATGAGAGAAAAGCAGTTCCTTGAATGAGACAGTTCTGGGCTATAAGACAAAGCTGAGACTGGTACCCCCTGATGAACTTCAGGCAGCTTGCTGTCTACTTGAATATTACATTTTTAATTCAGGGGAAAACACTCATACAAAAATCAGAAGCTGATTTGCAGTTCTTGAGAGGAAGACTTGATCCAGCATTTACTCCTGCCATACCATAGCACATTGCCTGTGTGGTTAGCAGGCTCTACTTCAGCCTTCGTAACTAGCCCTTTTGCTCACCTGCTTGCATGAAAGGGTCCATGTTGTCTATCAAGCAACAGGAAAGGAAAAGCAGATGATGAGTAAATGTTATCCAAATAATGTGCAAAATCTGACAAAGATATAAAGAAAGGAGTTGAAAGGGTTTTTCTGTCACAAACTGCCGGAGTCCCATAGGAAATCCCAATGATTTTTAATTGATCTCAACTGTGTTCTTGGCAGAATTCAATGGTTCTTCTGGAAACTTACTTGTTAAATACTTTTTTAAACTGCAGTCTATAATCTCCTGCCCATAGCCTTTTTGGGATTTTTTTTTTTAGCAGGATAACATGAAAAACCTAGTAATTGTTTTGATATTTATCAAGTGTAGTAATTAGCTTTGAGTGAATCTGTGGAATGCTTGTTTTCATGAATCGAATATAATAAGCATTTGACTTCAGAGTCTATTAGAGCCAAACAGGTGAGACAGTAAGCTATTCTGATTTGGTTCTTTTTCTTTGCATAAATAATTTCTTCTCTGCCCAAAACGAAGTACTAAATGCAGATCATTTGGTTCTTGTGTTGAACACCCTCTTTTCCTCATTGTGGTAGGCAGTGAGTGCAGCTCATCTTGATTTGTTTTGAAGCATTTTTATTTTTAGAGTGCTCTGAAGGTGCCATCACATGAGTGAGAGTGGAGACCAGTGTCCTTTGTTACTGGTAAACTCTGTCAGTCAGTCTGAAATAGCACTAGAATTACAGAATCATCATCAGGGTTGAAAAAGACCTTCAAGATCATCAAACCCAACCGCCCACCCTACAATCCCTAACCAACCACTAACCCATCTCCGGAAACACCATGTCTGCCTGTTTTTTGAACCCCTCTAGGGTTGGTGCTTCCACTACTCCCTGGGCAGCCTGTTCCAAGGCCTCACCACTCTTTCTGTGATGAAATTTTCTATTGATGCTGCTTGCTTAGTACTCCACCACAGTAATGCTGTTTTGTTTGGTTCTCTGATAGGACTTGAGGTGGTACTTGAGGGAGTTTGTAGGAGTGATACAGAGTTGGTACTACTTAAAGATTACAAGTAAGCTGGCTGTGGTGAGCAGATGTGGAAATAGTTGCAGGTCACTTGGTGCTGCTGAGGGAGTAGAGGGAGATGGAATGATGCAAAGGCGAGGTGGTGTTCAGTGTGTCACTTAAAGAAAAGGTATATGCTGGGCAGGTCCTGGTGGAAGGTCTGCATTGGTTTGAGCAGGAACAAGAACTGAAGTCCAGCAACTTTGAGGGAGTTACTATGCAGTCTGGAGTGGTCGTGGTGCATGGTGCGCAACACTGAGTCCCCAGGAGGCTTTGTGAAGCAGCCAGATATCCAGAAGTTATTTCAGGAGGATTTTATTGCCCTTTCTTGAGGGAAAAGCATTTATTCCATTTCTGGGAGAAAGGCATGTCGGCCCCTGCTTTTCAGTGAAAGGTGGAAAAAGCTCTTTTTTACTGTTAACCTACCTGTTAGCTTGTGTTCCTGCAGCTCATCCGCAACAGCCCAGCCTGGGGATACTTGTTTTATGAGCATCTCTCTTACAGACAGTCTTGTGATAGCTTTAACTTAGCACTTTACCTTTTGAATAACAGAGTTGTAATAACTAACATCCTTCCCTTTCCTTGTTCAGATGTCATTGTGTCCTTCTTTGTGCTGTGTTCCCATCAGCTCTCCAGCCTATAAGTTCAGTTCTTATCAGAAATATCTTGGATTAAAAGCCTGGGGTGAGGGTGGTTTCTGTATAGGCAACAGTCCCCCTGTTTTGTAGGTTTCCCTTCCTCAGCTTTAAAGACCTGTGGAAAAACAGGTAGCTAAGTCTGTAAAAAAGAAAATAAACTATATTTGAAACAGAAAAATGCATCCATTAAAACTGTATGTCTCTAACATCAATGCCATTTTTCAGCCTTTGAAGTGGCTTATTCCATTGGAAGAAGTGGTGGCAGGGAACGTTTTATAGAGAGACTTCAGCACACAGCTCAGTGCAGCAGAGCACTGTGCAGGGCTGGGAGAAAGGGTGAGCATAAAACACCCCCCATGCGAACCACTGTACTTGTGCTTGCAGTAGGTCACGCTGTCTTCCAGGATGTGAAAAAAGGCAACAGCAGAAGTGACAAAGTTTTCTGCTATGTTTTCATATAAACATTTCTCCATGATCTCCATGACAAGCCTAAACCCAAGGTTAGTAGCACAGAATGATAGGGGTTGGAAGTGACGTCTGAAAATCATCTAGTCCAAACTCCCTGCCGGAGCAGAGATTTACTTCTTGTGGTTGTGTCAATGAGGCTAATGCGATACAGGCAATAGTAACTCCGTTTCTGTAGCTGTTGCGGTGGTATAAGTGGTTTATTCAGCAAATTAAGAAATTCTTGGTGCTTTTAAGCTTGAGGACAGATGTGGCAGCTTCTACACCTGGCACCATGGTTCGGATACCCTCTGAAAGTAGAGATCCATCACTCTGTCCCTTGCAGGAGCAGTCTCAGGTGACCCATATGCTCTGTTTTAGTGTCTTTTCATTACCTGCCCAAGCAATCAAGGAAAAAAATCACAAACACAGAGCCTCTCTGTGCTTGGGTGAATGATACTGAAAGGAGTACCAGTCTGGAGGCAAATTACCCTGGCTTCAAAACAACTAGTTTCACCAATGTGACACTTGTTTTGCTGGCTCCATCATTAGTTAACAGCGATAAATTAGAATATTGTGGAGCTTTTGAGTGCCTTCAAACTGTAACTCCTTGTGCCCGCTGCATGTCACATCTGCAGAAAGCACACAAGTTATAACACCAGGCTCTTCCTTTAGTGCAGGTACTGGTATTCTGCCTTGTTAGGTGTTATTTGGTGTTTTTAACCCTTCTGTACAGTCCTGTATATATATTTATTATGTATTATGTGAATATTGTCTGTATTTAGAAATGCACATGCTATTTCTTTTTTATATACATATATAAAAGAAAACAGTTGTTCATCTTTTCTGCTGTTCATCTATGGGAGAATCTGCTCATTTTGAGTCTCCTGGGAAACCTGTTTGCTGTCCCAGTAGTAGTATTGGGTTGCAGTGTGTGTCCCATTAATATGTGCTTTCCCTTGCTATTTTTAACCCTTGTCCTTTTCTAGCTTTCCATGAGTTGGGCTGTCGGGATATATCTTACAGCACTATTTACTGGTGTGGGAACAGGAGGTGTGATTGAGAAATTACACATGGACAATAAGCTAAGATCATCTTAGCAGGCAGAATCCAGATGGATGGTCAGAGGTGAGCTCTGACCAGATAGTATGTCTCTGGTAAAATAAGCACATCTTTCCTCTAAATGTGACAGCACCTACTGTGCTGCGTTTATACCCACAATTTTAAGAAGGACAAAGTTCAGAAGAACCTTAAAGTCTGAAAATGTGTATGAATATGCAACTTTCACTCCATTGTCAGGCACACAAAATATTGAGATGGTGGTTTCTGTCTTGAATATTCGCAAGTCCAAACAGCCCTCTGACAATTGCTCTGACCTGTGAAACTGGTGATGGAGGAGTTTGAGCTGCTCTAGTTCAGAAAGCTTGAGGAGGTCGCCCTGGAGATAAAGAACTCTGTTTTGTGTGCCATAACCATTATGAACCTTTCCAGTAGATGAGAAGGGTTTTATTATTCTCCTTCATGAGCAGGTGATGCAGAGGGCATGGGAGAGGTTTTATTTTGATTTTTTTTCCATCTTTTTTCTAAATTGAATTGAAATGAGAATGTGATAATTATCATAAACAGTGGCAGAAATTGCACGGGACGTGGCTCTGCTGAGGGGTTTTACTCTTCGGAGGATGAGAAACCAGCTTGTGCTCTCTGGAATTACTGGGAGTGTTGGGTTAGTGTTCTGCTTAATCTTCTCTCAGAACTTTGGACTGCAAAACTCAGATAATTAACCTTCCAGAGTATTTTTGTCACCTTGCCTATATGTGCATTCATCAGTGTGCGTATAGGCTGCTGGGCATTGCTGGTTAGATGGAGACCTCTGAGCCTGCCATCTGCGAGTGCTGGGAATTTTTTTTCCCTTCTTCAAGACTGAGAAAAACATTTTGTGATAATATTAGAGATTGAATTTACTATTACAAATAAACCCCTCCCTGCCTTTATCCTTCTAGCTAAAGTGCTAGAAGGAGAAGTGCTACAACTTAGCTCCTTTATCTGCATGGGGTATAACAGGTGAAGTGTTTGGTTCGTAATAGTGTGGAGATCTTCTCTTTTGGACTGGGTATTTCAGGCTCTTGAGAGATGCTGGGTGCTGGCCTTCTGCTGTCCCCGCTGGAGAAGGTTTGTTTCTGAGTTTTTTTTTTCTTTAATCAACACATTAGAAAGTACAAAACGCCCAAAGCCAGAAAAATCGTCCTTCTGTCCTTATCCTTTCTACTCAAGTTATTCAGACAGTGCACTTTCCTCGCTAAACCTTGCTGGAACAGAAAACCACAGAAATGCTTATTTGTGCACTGTTGTCTGAGGTGTTTTTAACTGTGCTTTTTTCCCCTCTTTTTCAGACCTGGGCCTGGACCAGTTTATAGTGAAACGCTATGATGGGAAGGTGAGCAAAGTTGAGTCTTAAATGCTTTTTTAACCGAACCTTCGTTTATTAGCTGCAGGTGGCCATTAAATGAAGTATCTGAGTATTCTGAGCTTTTTTTGTTGTTTAGTAGCATTGCAGCACATTTTCCACAATGATAGAAAGATGATATATTTTAAAAGGGTCTGACATGAATTTTTAAAAGGATCTTTTAAAAGGACCCTGAAAAGTCCACAACATACACTGTTTCAGGAGTCACTCGACCATTCCTTTCAAGACTTATCTCCAGATTCTTAATGGAAGGAGACACTCTTGTGTTTTCATCTGCATCCCAATCACGTGTTTTCGCCAAGTGTCAAACAGCTTACTCCATACCCCTTTTGAACCCTAGGTCCTTCCTATAGCAGTACACAACTGTCCTGGATGTTCGTGCTGTCACAGTACGTGTTGGTAAAATGCTGAGCATGCTCTAGTTTTGTCTGCCTGTGTAAGTGGAGCCACTTGGCATCCTACCTGTTATTGTGGAAACCAGGGGACAAGTTAACCACACCATAAATCCAGTTGATTAGGAGGAGGATGGTAAAGGCAGCTCTGGCCCTATGACTAGCAGCTCTTACTGACTTCTTGATGCAGGGAAGTGCAGGTTAGTTAATTTTCCATCATCACCATGGTGGTTCTCCAACTTTTGGCAATATTTTCATTTCATCTGCATCATTGGAAAATAAAGCCTCTGTTTTTTCCAAAGGGAATTCAGCATCTGATGCCTTCACTGCTGAGTATTCTATCTCATCATGTCATGACAGGTGTATTCAGAAAGCCATGAATGCTGGGGGGAAAAACCAAAACAAAACATTTAAAGCTTTATATTAACACAGTTTAGATAAACACAGTGTGGGCTGGACACATGCAGTTCCTTGTCATCTTTTGTGTGTAGCAGGGAAAGGTAGAGACAGAAAGTGATCAAGTACGTGGGCTCCCTGACATCAGTGGTGTAGAGCATTCTGAGTACCCGGGCAGCAGAGTGAGGTTGTGCTTGAAAACGGACAATTGGAAGAGGGTGGAATTTTGGCAGTTAGTTTTTATACATAAAAATATGGAGCATATTGTGAACACTTGTTTTCTTCTCCCCCTGCCACGAACCCAGTGTCTGTTTTTCACAATTTCAGAAGCCTGACAACAAACAAAAAGGACAGAAATTGCTTGCATAGAATCAAATGTTTTCTCCCTCCTGGTTTACAAGATTGTGTTTTGCATCCACTCACTTCCATAATTTTATCTTGTCAAGCTATCAGAGTCATCCCTTAGGCTTTACATAAACAAGATTTGTTTGTAGGGAAGAAGTACTAAATCCCACTCTGTTGTTGCCAATCAGTCCTCTGTTCCTGGGCACTCTGCAATTGTTTCCTGCCACGTTGGAGAAAAGATCCAAAGACAATCCCTTTGAACATAATTTTACGTTCCTCTGCCCCTACACACCAAGGGCTTGAATTGTGACACATTTAGGGTGTAATGTGACCACATAGGGTTGGTGTCACATTCCAGTCTTAAGAAAAGGGAGAGACTCAGGTTCATGGATTCACTTGGGGTTAGAGTAAGAAGACTTACTCCATAGGTCCACATGAAATGCAATGTTTGCTGAAATAATCAAACTCCAATAGCCCAGAGAATCACAAAATTACACAATGTTGGACTCCAGAGAGTACAGAAATCACTAAAGGTACTAGATGCCCAACTCAGAGAATAGAGGAGAGGAAAAGGGGAAAGACAGACGAGAGTTAAGAGGTTAGATCACCGTTCAAGACTGCAGGCTTTGGCTCTCCCTGCCTTGCTCCTCAACTCTGCAGATCTCTGGCTGTCTTCTCAGCTAGGGGTGAGGTGGTGGTGATCATCATTTCCCCAGCTTTGCAGATTTTCGTGATGGTGAAAACCTACAGTCAATGTTTGAGGTACTGTGCTTGACTGTGCGTATTCATCCATGCTCTTGCTGTTTAGCATGCTGAACCATCAGTGTTGGCTGAAGGGTGGAGAGCAGATAGCCTTTGCCTTCTGTACTAACCACCTTCTGTTCTGACCTGTAGCAGAGTGAAATTGCTTTTTGTATAAGTTACAGGTGTCAGTGCTGCACTTGAATGTCTGTGTGCTGTAGTCTGGGGTGTCCTAAAGCAAGGCAGCAGATTTAGGGCATGGCCATAGACTTTTATTATCATCTTCTCCTGGGATCTATTTTTTCCACAGTCTAATAACACCCTAGAAGCACTTTGCTCTGTTGAAAATGAAGAAGTAGAAGTTCTGGTTTGCTTGGCTGGATGCTTAAAGACACCTTGGGACTGGCTAAATCTGGCTGTGGCTATTAGAGTAGTGGTAATGTCCAGGTGAGAGGATAATTTGAGGCTAGTACAAAATAAGTGGGCCATGGCTCTCCCTTGGTAATCAAAGAAACCAGCAGTAGTTTGATCTGATAGCATCTTTTTCTCATTTTGTTGCTTCCTTTGGGTTTCAGTTTAAGAAATGGCACCATCTGTACTGACTCAATCACCAAAGTGCTGCATAACTGACCTTGTTCATCCGAATTTCACTTGCATAGTAGCACCTGAGGGACAAAACCCTTTTGTATGTCTTCCTCCTTGCCTGTTTCCAACTATGTGTATCTCTTGGGTTATCAAAGCATCCTCTACCTGGCATTGACTTTATGGTGCACTGGTGGAGCTGATAGCTCAAGCAGAAAGGGTAACAAGGTCCATCATTCCTCTGAGCATCGTTACGAGTGTTGTGCAGAGGTCATGAGCTGTGGTGGTGTCGATGTGCACACGAGATACGGTACTGGAAAGTACTGATGATCTGCAGGCTAGATCCTGACTGAAAGGTAGAAAAGAACGTGATTTCTAGCCTCAAGCAAAGATGTATACCCAGAGATGCATGCAAATAATCATTTATAGGGAGATTCAGTTAAAAGAGTCGAACCAGCAGTGCAGCTAGTTGCATTTTAATTGCAGACTGCAGGACAGTGCTTAAAGTGTTGGTGGGAATTTGGAGCATTTATGTTTTGAGATGTTAAACAGCATTAGTAAGCAGATGTGTGAGCTGCTCGTTCAACAGAACCAGTTTTAGTTACATTAAACTGCCATCAAAACAACTAATTGGCAGTTGTGTGATGATTTGGATTTGGTGGAGTTATTTGCCTCTGTATTGTAATTGTGTTTAGGTTTCTGAAGCATCTCACTGTGCATGTGATGGAATGCCATGATGAGAAGACAATACTTGCTCTCGTTCCTCTTCCTGCCTCTTCTTCTTCCTAGACACAATTTTTAGACTCTATGGAGGTAGATGTTAATGGGAACAGTGCTCATCTAATTTAAGCCTAAATGCTTTTTCTTCACTGATTTGGAGACCAAAAACCTTGGAGACATGAATCCAGCAAACCTTCTTGGTCAGATCTGTTTGCCAATATGAACTTGTACTTTCTTTGACCTGCTGCTGGGCTCAGTGTGTAGGGACACAACTTTGTCCCTGGCTCCATTTTTGTCTAAGTGTGGTGGTTTTTCCCTTGGGAAGCAAGCTCTGGGAAGAAGAGGAAAGCAGGCATTGATTGCTATTCAGAGCAGAAAAATAGATTAATCAGTCTGCAAGTATTTCAAATTGTTCATATTGAGGGCAAACAAACAGCTCATGTGGGAATAGACACACTCCAGCATATAACAGGATGCTATGGTAGGAAGGTGTCCAGATCACAACTGTTCATCCTCAGCTCCACTCTGTCTTTTTCCTCTTGCATTTCCATGGTGGGAAATCAAATGCTTCTTTAATCCCTCTAAGTGAGAAATATCTCATGTTCTCCCATCTTGGAAAGCATGCCCCTGATTAGGAGGACCAAAACACTGTTTAATTTGTCCTGTTCCTCTGCTGCATAGCATTTGCTGGGGTTTAAGAAAAGGACATTTCTGAGACTGGCATGGAGATGTTTGCGCATCTGATCTTCAAACTGAGGTCTCATGCTGTTTCATCTTTCACTGCCTACATTTTGCTTAGCAGAGTGATGAATAAGCTCTCGCTGAGTAGAAGTATGTCTTAGCACTTGTAATGTGGCATAAGCTTCATTAGTGCTGCAGAAGTTGTAATACAACTTGAGTTTAAAACATTTTTTGTGCCCTCTCTACACGATAGGATTCTTTTTTGACTGATGCATTAGTGACTGAAAGCTTAATGTCTCAAAGAAAGAAAGAAGCGAGGCAATGCTGTTCCCCTCAAGTGTGGGCTGCGTATCCACCCTGTTAAGAGCAAAATCACACCGTGTTACCGGACTCCTTTGACAAGTTGCCGGTCCTGGTGAGCCACCGCAGGATTGCCTCCAGGCATCCCGCTGTTGAGCTTTCAGCAGTGCAGCCTGGTGAAAAGGTGTGAGCAGAGGCAGAAAATGGATGTGGTGGGTGCACAGCATAGATCTGTCTTTATGCGGTTGGGTGTATTTGTATAAGACCTCCAGCCTGTACAGGAAAAAACCCCAACCTCTTAGATGGCTTATTAATTTAGTACAGAATACACATGATTTGCTCTTTTTGTTCTCTTCTGGGGAAAGTGTCTTGCTACTGCTTAATATGATCAAAAGCCTTTGAGCTACCAGAAAGAGCTCACCCTCCTGCTACCATTGCTGCAGCAATGACACAGACTTTCAGTGCCTTCTGATTACATTTATGGAGTCAGTATTTCCTGCTGGCTCTTAGATTTACATCTCTGGGTATCTGAGGATGTTGTAGCGTAATGCAGGGTGATGGCAAAATGAAGGAAAGGGAAAATACTTCAGATGGTTTCTGTAAGGCCAATTGAAACATCTGAACCTTGCTTCTGCTGGATAATGCAGCCTTGTGTCATGGACCAGTGCAATGATTAGCTTAAGCTACACTTAACTGCCAAGACCCTGTAACTGCAGCTGTGTGTCCATTAAAGAGGAGTTGCTGGGAGTCAGCTCAGGAGGAAGGTTTCTTTCTAGATAATGTAATGAGCATGAAAAAATGTACTCAGGAAGGATCCCCATGGAAAGGACTGAAGATGGATTGACCATCCTGTTCCAGTGGATTGAATGATCTTGCTGCTGGATTTGAAAGAGGGGGAGTAAAGGATCCTTTATTTTATTAGTCTGAATTTTTGAGGTGCTTTGCTTTGTGAGACTTCAGCCAGAGGCTTGCACCAGGTCAGACAGGATCTAGGTCCTGCTGTCGTTCAGATACCAAACACGGAGTCAGAGCTTTGAGCTCCTCTGAAACCATCTTTCAAAAGGATGCGCCTCTAAACGGTACTTTAGCAAAAGCAAGGTTTGCACTTCAGTAAGTGGCAGTGTAAACGTGTGATTTACTGAGCCTGTTAGCTGAGGAGGATACTCAGGACTTTCAAATACAATGAAAACAGGTGAGAAGTCCTCTAAATCCAACCGTATGAGGACTAGCCAGTGTCTATTGTAAAAGTGTTTGAAATAAATGAGTCCCCAGTGTCAGCAGTTTGAGCTGTTGCATCTAGGTTATGGCTTGCTTCCAGATACCTTGAAGTGTTCAGCTATCACAGACCATATTCTGAATAGAATGTAGCTGTCCAATTTCACATTTCCTGTTTTTTAAATTCCTTCACCTTCTGACCTCAGTGCAGTAGTATTTATATAATGACCAGGCAGCATTTCCTCACCTAGATAACAAGACCAAAAGCATTGCAACAGACTGGTGGGAGGTCATTCTGCCCCGTGACCGTCTGTGCAAGCAAGCAGAGGTGTGGTTTATTGGTTGTCATTAGCAAATCTGGGCTGAGCTGACAGGATTTTTCTTGACAACACCACTGTACATGTAGGTGGGTTTTTTTGCATGCTGGCTTTCTTCTCCTAGAAAAATTTGGCTTTGTGAGCAGCTTTGAGTTACTTCGGTGTTCCTCACTACTTTCACCCGTTCATTGGGACCTGTGTTGACGCTGAACTACAAATTAGTCTCTTGCCTGGTTTTTAATAAAACCCAGTTTCATCAAAGAAAGTACTTGATTGTTTCTGACACAGGTAAAGGCACGGTGCACAACTATCCCCTGTGGACACTGCTTTACATCCATGAACAGGACATGCTTCAACCTTTCCTGCCTCTTCTAACGAACGTCTGTGGTGTATTTCATTTCTGACCGAGCTCTGCTTGCTGTTATCTCTCTGTACCGCTGATTCTGTTGCTTGTTCTCACAGGGCAGACAAGACTAAAACACTCTGGTTGCTGTGTGTCCTCTTCTATGCTGGTTTCTAGGTACCCAGTGTGTGTTTTTCTCCATCTACTAATATCTCTGATACGTGTGTCTTTATTCTAACTGTGGTTTGTTCTTCTGGTGTAACCAAGCATTCCCTTGTTCTTTTCCTGTTTTCTAACCCTCTCCCCTTCCACCAGGATTTCTGGCAGGTACAAAGCGGACAGCATGTGCTTTGATTACTTTGTGCTTCAGACTTCATAGCCTGCACTATTCACGTAAAAGGGACAGTGTACGCTCACCCTTTCTGCCATCTCCTTTAGTAAATGACACTGAATCCTCTCCTTGATCCTTGGCTTAAATGATTTATTTCAGCATCCTTGAATTTGGCTCGTTCAAAGTACAGTCCTCAGGGTAGCTGTTCGTACTTTTTTAAAATGGGAACAGATTTCAGCAAAGCTCACATAAGTAGCTCACTCTCTTCTATTTTCATAGTGTCTTTTAAAGCTCCTGACTTATTTTGCAGCTTGATGAGGCTGTGGTAGAGCTGGCTCTGTTGCAAAATGGCATTCTCTGCTCATGGCCACAAAGCTAGTTTTGTGCTGTGAGAAAGGACAGACATCTCTTGGGCCAGATGCTGTGGGGGAAACGCGTATCTGAACCTGTATGAGTTTGGAGAAGGTTATTTTTATGAACTTTCTCGAGTTTTTCAAATTTCAGAACAATGTAGGGTGAACTACATTAAAGAATATCTTAGAAGATATTTAGATACTATCCTTCATAAGATGGTTTCTAGGAAAAGGATCTAGAAAGCAGAAGGAAGATCATTCCATGTTAGCAAGCAAAGAGGGAAATGCACTAAATACATAATAAAAAGTAAGCCACTTAGTGCCAAAGTGCCCCTAGTGGGGTGTGCATGAAGCCTTCTAATCAAAAAAGTAGCTTGTGGGATCTTTTTTGCCCTTCACTTCTTTGATAGTTGCACTGGCATTAGATTAATACCTGATACTTAAGGGACACAAAACCGATCTCTGGGGTAATGTGGAGTTAGTCGAGGGAAGGGTTGAGCAGAATGAGAGGGAATGTTTTAGGAAATACTTGACCTCGCTGACTACAGAAGGAGGAGAAGTCTGGATGGGAGAAGCCGGTGAAGGACTAAAAAGGTGGAAGGGAATGGCAAGTTTTGCAGTTGTGTCTTAGTTCAGTTCAATGAGCACAGATGCCAACCTCTAAATAAGTGATTATGCCAGTCTCTAAGTAAGTGATTCCATGTGGTTTTTCCCCAGACCCCTTTCTCATCTAGTGAGTGATTAGTACCAAGTGTGTGGCCCCAATGCTGCAATCTGAGATAATGTTTAATATCACAGAATCGCGGAGTATTAGGGATTGGAAGGGACCTTGAAAGATCATGTAGTCCAATTCCCCTAACAAAGCAGGATCACTTAGATAACTTTTTATTCAGAATTGCCATTTTCCTCATGTACTTGCACAGTGGAATTTTTATCTGAGAAAGGAAATGGCATGTGTTACCACCATAATGACTTCATCTTAGTAATGCAGGCTGAAAGGAGGGAAAGCAGTATCCTGCTTTCCAGCTGGAGACCTAAGCAGCCATTTAAATTCAAAGGTGTCAAAAGTCAACTCATTTTAGAAGTGTGATTTGTGACATCATGGACCTAATTTTAATCATTCCCTATCAGATTTCCATGACAAGTGTTGCTGTGGTCCTACAGATGGTGATTTCATTACCCTACAGAGGACACAGACAATGCAGAGGGAGGGGAGAAGTGTGGACTGTCCCTTTTCTGAGGCATTTCCTACTTGCTTTTCTGGCAGGGGTTTCTCCCTTGCATGAGTGTGTCTGCTGCCTGCAAAGGGTTGGGAAAGTCTGTGTCATTGGTCATACAGAATGCTGACCTTGCGTTTCAGGAGCCGTTGGTTTGAAAGGTGATGAATATTTACAGCCTTGCTGGAAGGATGGAATGCAGATTTCTCTTTGCAGTCTCAGGAGACCACCTCTAGTAGTCAACACTGCCTAATTTTTGGACAATCTCTGCATGTCCAAATAGGAATTCAGAGTGTGCAGAACAACTTCATCCATGCCCAGCTCTGTATTTTTGTCCCTCTGTGTATATATACAGATAAAATAATCTCTGAACCTAATGTTTTTAGCAGATCTTCATTGACATTTACTCTTGAAAGGTCAAAAGCTGCAGTATTTACCTGTCAATAGGAGACCTGCCCTTGCAGAGTCCATGTTTGCTAGCGTCAGTACGTAGGCTTCACAGTAAATTATCTAGACCCACTGTGAACTTTTTCACTGCAAAAAGAGGTTTGAGTATCAGGAAGTCCTTGTGCTCTTTCCCTCACAACCTTATACACATTTCTTGTTTACTGATAAATACAAAGGGAGACAACAAAATGCCAGGCAGTATGTCTAAAATGACTTATTTTGCACCCGTGTTGTAGAGCTGGCCTGAAAAACTCTGGATTCTTCAAGTCTCCCTCAAGTCTTGTTTTGGTCCTTGTTTTGTAGCACAGAGGGACCTCCACTACCTCTTTTTGCTTAAAGGGCTTTTGAGCATCTGGGCTGGCAGGCTCAAGTTTTAAATCTGACTCTGAAAGTGTTTTTATTTCTTTAGTTACGTATTCTTCTTGTAGGTAGTGAGTTGCCAATGTCAGTTGTCATAAATATCTCTAAATACGTGGCTTTGGGTCTTTAAAGTTTGTATCTTAAAAAAAAAAGCAAAAATTATTATAAAGTTCCCTCATTTTGGACATCCCAATGAGCATTTTGATGCGGACAGTAGTCAAAGCATCAATATTTTTGGTTGCCATAGCAGGCTGCACTGCCTGCAGTTTTCACTGGCATTTCTTAGGGATTTTCTCTTCTCTGTCTCGTGCGATAGACTGATACAGAGGGTCTGCTGCAAATGCATCAGTCAGTGAGTGTCCTGGTGCGTGTTCCCCCAGGTTTTAAACTTCCCTGCTTGGGAAGGAGCTGTAGGATCCATGTCAGCTTGATGCCGTCCTGCAGGCATTGCTGGACCAGGCAAAGGGAAGCCATGCCACTGCACATTGAAATGTTGGGTAGCAGTGGTCAGATGGCAGATGCTAGCTAGTGTTTGTGAAGATCTCAATATGCACGGTAGGTGCTGAAGTGTGTTTAAAGTACATTAATTAAATGGGTTGTCCAGTACATTCTATGCAAATATTTGCTTTCCCTAGAAGAATTCTTTCCCTACAAGTATTTCTAATAGTTTTTGTTTATAGGGGTGCAGTCTACTGATGTAAGCCCAAGGTATCAAGCGTGAGCTGCACTAATCAAAGAATCATAGAATTGTCTAGGCTGGAAGAGACCTTTAAGATGATCAAGTCCAACTATTAACCAAACTCTGCCAATAACACATCGTGACTGTATGTAGTTAACATTGTGTGCTCGAGTGCTACTCTGGAGTTCTTTTCCTCTTGCTAGAGAGATTTCATTCGTAGAGAGACAGGTCCCAAAATGGCAATTACATGGAAGATCATCTTTACCTTGTGAAGCCAGAAACCTCAGAAACAAGGAAAGATGTTGTCAGTATTAGGGCAACTCATAGGAGGGATCTTTTCTCTTTTTCAGAGCAGGAGTTTCCAAGAATATTTCTGTTCGGCACTGAACACACGACCTCTTAACTTTTTTCCTGTATGTCTATGGCTAATAATAAAATTAATCCTTTAATAAATGTTTCTTCAATGGTTTGCATAACTAAAGGTGGTCAGTTGGGACTGAAAGAGCATTTCTCTGCGGCAAGGTTACTTCACTGGAATGTTCACGGTTCTGTATTTGCTTACACAGCATTGGTGACCTTTAAAGTACTACTTTTAAAAAGGAACAAACTACGTGTGATGACATTTGTTTTCAGTAAAAGGTGGTTATACTTCATCTCAAACTCCATATGAGTTTACAAAATCACGTTCTGGAGAAATACTCATCTTGCATGCACTTGGGTATTTATTTCACTGTCGTTCTGGAAGGTGCAAGTCGCTGTCGAGTGCTCACGTGTGGCTGATACGTTCTGGAAGCTTTGGTACAAAGGTGATACTGAACCATAAGTTACATGAATAAATGTGCTGAAAGTGTGTCTTCTCCTTCGGATTG
Source organism: Phoeniculus purpureus (assembly GCA_028565055.1). NCBI lineage: Eukaryota > Metazoa > Chordata > Aves > Bucerotiformes > Phoeniculidae > Phoeniculus > Phoeniculus purpureus. Next base: position 6,532,029 of record JAOXOE010000632.1, on the reverse strand, counting down.
AAACATAGACTGTCAACTCTAAGTGACTTATCAAGGGTCTGTTCGTCCCAAAGTGGCAAATTAAATGCTGCTCGTTAAGTAGTTTCTGAAATGCAAAACAAAGTGGAGCTGCAAGGATTTAGCTGATAAGGCTTTTCTAGGTGTGCATTAGGAATGCAGAGCAAATTCCAGCACTGCACCTTATGTCTGTTCTCTGCAGAGACATCATTTGCAAAACAGCTCCTTTTTTTCCCCCTAGTTTGCATAATCAAATATTAGCATATTTAACTTAGCCCTGGGAACACAGTTTTAAAATCCATAACAAAGGTAATAATTTGCAAGGAATGGAAGGGATCAGTGGGGTGTTTTTCCCCAAAACCCTTTGGTGCCAGGGAGCAACCCCAGTACCATGTACTGGGCTCAAGGGATGCTCCAGCAGTAGGTCAGTTTTGGGGTAGAATGTATTACGTTTGTGGTCTGTCTTGGGATGCTCTGCTTGCCTGCAGCCAAGCCATAACATATATCTGGGGAGTTGCCTGCACATGGCATGCAGCTTGTTTTTCTACAGCGAATGGGTTTGGAGGAGGTTGGTTGCTGCCATTGAAATAATCGTCCAGTGTTCTGGTGCCGTTTGCTGGGCTTGGAGCACAAGTTGGAAAGGGCTAAACCAAGTTTTGTGTTCTGAGATGTAATGACATGATTATTTCTGTGACCTGTGGTCACTATCTGGTACTGTACGGCTCCCTACCTGAATGTCTGTACCAAGTTTCATTCCACCAAGACTGGACTCAAAGCTTTTCATCAATTTTAGCCAGCTGTGCTTCTGCTTCTGAAAGTAATGGTGTATTTGGACTTCTTCTTACCTCTTCATTTGGATGATCGCTCGTTTGTGTGCTTGATTAGTCTGACCCTACTGCCTGATTAAAAAGCACATCACAGTTGTAAACTGTTGCCCATGGCTTGCTGACTCGTGAATGCTCAGCTTTCAATGGTTTTTTGGATGTGCTGGGCAGTCTTTACCACGTACTCTGGTTTTGGGAGTGGACTGAACCCAGAAAACCAAAGTTCTTATTTGGAAGACATTGTTTTAACAGAGCACTTTCAGAATCGTGTTCAGATAAAAAGGGGTGCAAAGTGTTCCGGTCATCCTGAAACTGTGGGATACGTTTCATTTGTAAAGATTGCTTGCCTCTAAAACAGGATTGAAAAGGGACTTTTCCCTGCATTTTCTGATTGCTATGCATTACCGTTCTGCTTAGAAGGGATGGTAGGATGTGCTGGAAGTGAAGTCCAATGTAGAGAAGGAGGCTGAGATCGACAAGATTTTTTTCCAGGGGTCAGTGAGGACTGACTTGGGGTTTCTCCGCTCTCAGGGATCACAGCAGTCTGCACGGTGCTTTGAGAAGTCGGTAGATTGAGTTGTATTTTTTTACTGATTTATTTCCCCACCTCCAGGGTTTATAATGTAATTCTGTAGAACACAGTGTTTCGTGGTGGGGAACAACCCCTTAGAAGGATGCTGTCAGCCTTTCCTGTGAGAGTTCAAGCTTCCGATGTACTTTGTGGAAAGCAGCTCTAAGGTCCCTATGGTCCCTTCCAGCCTAAGCCATTCTGAGAAACACTCAGCTTCTCAGTGAGCCACAAGAAAAAAAATGGGAGAACTGAGTAGTTTGTTAATCTTCTGTCCTCCTGGCACTGGGATCCTAAAAATCTTATTGATCGGTCAGTTGTTTTTATGTGGTAAGACTAGTGGGATAAATCCACTTCTCGCCAGCTGCAGGCAGGCTGAGCTCCACAGTTTCAGCCCTTCCCCAGGTTTCTGACAAATAGATGCTTGTTTAATTATTTTTTACTTTAAGATACCAATGAGTAAATGTTTCTCTTTCCTGTCTGCCTGCACCTTTTTTGTATTTCAGAGAAGAACTCATTTAATACCTTTTTAAAAATCATTTGTTAGTCTATGGATGTGGCTTTCAGCCTATGAGGAATACTTTTATCAACTTGATGTCATGTTTTGCCTGCTTATCTTATTGTCACTTAACCAGTTTTCTTTCCTTTATCTTGTATATGATGGGATCTCCGCTAGACAGAGGTAATGGCGGGAGACAGTTGCGTAGCTGGACCCTGGTGTGGTGGTGTTTGTCAGTGGTTTATCTTAAAACCGTTCCTGAACTCAGCCTTGCTTTCACCACGCTTCTGTGCTTGCATGACCTGTATTCTGTGGAACAACCTCATCCATGCCTAGTTTTCTTTCTATTAATTCTGATTTTGTGTGTGTGTGTGCCTTCTCCTGCTGCGTTCTTAAAACCGGTCACTGGTGTGGATCGCAGTGTGCGCCTCCTAACAGTTTGATGGATCCTTTTCAGTCTTCGAAACTTCAGCGGATCAAAGGGACTTGGATTGTTAGTGAGGGAGATTAGCTAATAAAACACATGAGGTATTTCTTATCAAAAACATGGTGTCAGAAAAGAACTGGAGCAGGAGAAAGAGAGTTTGACACTGGTACCGGTTGTGGTCCTTGTGGTGAGCTTGCTAAACACACTCCTGAATCAATGTCCCTGACATTGTTCTGATAGCTTTGATCATCCTTTCTATTCATGTGAAATAGCTGGCTCTTGCCTGCTGCTACAACAGCATAACTAAAGCAGTGCAATGTAAGAGTCTCTTTTCTGAACCCCATATTAAAAAAAATCTGACTTTTGTAACGCTAATCTTTCAGGTTCAAGCAATTTTAAGCAAAATGGGCACAATTCTAGCGGTCTGTGTTTCAGCTAGGCTAAACCAAGTCATTGATATCGAGCGGTTCCTTACCTCTCATTTGAAATGAGGAACCACTGATCTCTGCAGAACATTTCTGACAGATTTGAAGGCTGGAAAGGGTCCACTAAACAGGAATAGAGATAGTAGGGGTGTGTGTATGTGGAATGGCTTGGTGGTGGTAGGAATACAAATAGAGCCTTCTGTTTCTCTGTTAAACTGAGTGCTTTATTTTCTCTTTCTGCGGCGTGGGTCGGATGAATAAATAGAAATTATCCCAGGAGCGGGAGAAGTTTGCCGATGAAGACAGCATATTTTATGCACTTGGAGAATGTGGACTCATTTCTTTTTCTGACTACATCTTCCTCACAACAGTCCTTTCCAGTAAGTACAGCAGGGGTTTTTTCCCTCTGCAATTACTGCTGCTTTTGCTTTTAGGCTTAGAAGGTTTACAAGCAATTAGTTTGTTGTCTACATACATTTTCCTAAAAGGATGTCTTGATTCCTTGGAACTTGAGGTAAGTGAATAATTGCTGTTGCATGTGGTTTAGTTTTAGCCTGTAGTGCTTCAGAAAGAATGACTTCAGAAGATTTATTTCTCATTTTAAAATGTGGCAGTGCTGGGTTTTTAATGAGTCATTTGACTTGCTGTTAAGAACTGTAAATGAAGATCTGTTCTTGGATTATGTTCATACAATAATCTCATATTTAGATGAATGCTGCTTTCCAGCACTTCACTGGTTACCAGACTCTTCAAGTTCTCTTGTCCAGCTGTATTTTCTCTTAGGCAGGCTCAAACTTCTTTGTGCATGATGTAATCCAGTGAGGAGAGAAGCTAAGCTGTTTACATTTCATCAAGTATCATTAGATACCTCCTGTCTTTTCACCCTGCTGCACTTGACTTGCATTTGTGACATTTCTGTGATCTGCTAATCTGTTCCAGCAAAGTCTTCTGCACGCAAAGTGCTAGCGCTTAGAAGTTTGCTCTGTTGGCAAGAAACAGTGAAACTGATGCCTCTACTAATGTCAGATGGCATTGCTAGACTTTCTTCACGGGGACAGCAAGCTCCAAACCTCATTTACAGAGCTTCTGTTTCCCCTTGGAAGGTGCTGCATAACAAACAGGAACGTAATCAGAAATTCTAGTCATTTTTCAGCCTTGTTAGAAAATGTAGAGTAATGGGGAATGTCCAAATGAGCTTGAGACCTTTTATTTTTCAGACGTAAAAAACAGAGAGATGATTCAACTATCTGATCTCACACGTGTCCGTTTCATATGACCTGATTGAAGGAATTAAAGAGCTGGACACCTCTCAATTTATTGTAGGCTACCTGCTGCCCTGTGCTGTTCAGGGAGACAGCAGGGTAATTCACTCATGTTTTCTCAAAGCAACAGATGCTGTCTTC
>JAOXOE010000632.1:6512524-6522812 GCA_028565055.1 Phoeniculus purpureus | reverse complement strand
AGGTGATCCTGCTGTTGCAGGCAGATTGGACTAGATGATCTTTTGAGGTCCCTTCCAATCCGTTATGATTCTATGATGTGTGGAAAGTACTGCCCCAGTAACTGGCAGGATGAAATTTGGAATCCAGAGATGGTAAGAGTAGGGCTGTGTGCTGTGTCTATCAAGAGGCTTGTGGCAGACCGTTCCTGACACTGGGTTATACATCTCTTTAAGGCACAAAATGATTGGGAAAAGTGATGTCATTAACATGGTCGCTAAACTTCCCAGTGATGAAGTAGCAAGGGGAAAACATGATATACAAGTCTCCTGACCCTGAATTGCTACTGCAGCTGGTGTACGAAATCCACTCTGGTTTCATTCCTTATTAACTTCTTTTTTTGTCTGAGAGATTCCTCTTTGTGCTCCCTATCCCACCCCAGCTGGAAGGTGCCTTAGCACAGAGTGCTGGTTGCAGAAACTCACGACTTGTTCAGCATCCACAAGAAATATCAGAAGTTTGTTTCAACAGATGAGGTTAAAGGGGGATGAGTCTCACCACTGATCCACATGCTGTTGCCAGATTTGGGTGGGGATGAACCATCTTCAGAACACAAAAAGGGGCTAATTTTTAGTTGATCACTTACAATGGCAGCCTAGACAGTAACTATAGCCAAGAAGATTCCCTATAAATTCCAGCAGACACCAAAATGCCTGCAGTATTTGAGAGCAAGATAAAATTTTGTATATTAGCTTAATTTTGAAAATAACCGTGGTACTGTGTTGTAGCTTTAAATGTTGATGGGTTACAGGACCCAGAATGGAAGTGCAGTGGCGTTTTTTTGTTGGGATGCACAGCAAAGAGCGTGGCATCGCTGTGATTCGTGGCTGTGGAGCAGGGTTCTGGCTAAGTAAACTGTAACAACACAGACTAAATGCGGTGAAAAATAAGGTGTCACGCTGTCGTGGATGCATCTCAGCTGGTGAGCTCCACCTCATTTGTTGTTTCAGTGACATAACTGGACTGAGAGAGAGGTGGTAATGATTTGTTTAGATTTGTATGGTGAGGTAAGAAGTGAGTCAGGAAGAGAATCACCCAAAGCAAAGGTCTGCTTGTTGCCGACTGGGTGCTTCACAAAGCTTGGAGAGGGTTCTGCAGCACCAGAGACACGTCTTCTGTCCAAACTGCTGTTACACTGTGTGGAGCAGGCTGGAGCTCTTGCTGCTGTGTCATTTTTCTGTTGATTGTCTTGCTGTCGTGCTTTTCCCACCTGTAAATGAAATAAATTTTGTCCAAGGAGCATCACCTCCCCCCAACCCTGTCAAGACTTTTAGTGAAAGGAGTAGAGACTCCTGTGCACTGCCTTTTCTTCTCAAGATTGCTCTTGGAAAAGTCATTCTAAACGTGCGTATTTTGGTGTTGTATCTTTGTTAACTGGCCTTTGTTTTTTGTTGTGTTGTTTTTATGTAGCTCCCCAGAGGAATTTTGAAATTGCCTTTAAGATGTTTGATCTGAACGGCGATGGTGAGGTGGACATGGAAGAGTTTGAGCAAGTAAGTTTGAATGAACGGTGGGTTGACTTCTTAATGCTGTGGCATCTTAGATGTAAACTTCTCTGCCGTGCTGATATGATATATGTTTGTGGTTGATGCTGGTTTCTGTTGGTTTTTTCCTATACTCTGCTGTGTTGCTTCAGTGCCTGTTTAATTTTTTAACTGGATACTTCACAACATAATCTTTCATTCAACTGGGACTGCTGTAAGTATAAATTTGGCTTTGTCACCAGGGTATCTTTAAAGAGATCCAAAGTAGGTAAGGATTTTTTTCACTCCACCAGTGGCACAGGGTTTTAATCCTGCTTACGTCCACAGCTTTTCCTGCATTCCTTAATTATCTTTGTCTTCAGAGAACAGCCAGGGTGAGTTTGCTTCAGAGGTGGATTCAGCCACTTACTTCAGTATAATCTTAAAAAGCATTTATTGAGAACATTTTTCCATTAGTTTCTTTCCCCTGCTTCTTACAAGGTTTCACCAACAAGGGGTTTGATACAGGCTTTTTAATGAAGTTAGCCTGCATATCTGATGCTACAGCCCATGGTTTGTGATGATAGATTGAAGACTCAAGCTGTCAGTGGAGAAAGATCTACCTCCACAGGCAGAAGCTTATGGATTTCTTGCCTATGTAGAAAACAGCTTTAAAGCTTTGGAATCTCATAGATGTCCTGAAGTCACTATATATTAGCAAAGCTTGTGTATGCAACTCCTGAAGGGAAAACTAAAAGTGTTTGCAAACATGGGAGCTGGTTGCTTGGATGGGGAGTTACCATCTCTGTTATCAGGAACAAGGATAATCTGCTCTGCTGAGGGCTTGGACTAGATGCTCTCTAGAGGTCCCTTCCAACCCTACCATTCTGTGGTTCTGTGAGACACTGTTAATCTGTCTGGTATTTGCGGCCCCTGACAGCACTTTTGTGACTTCTTGTCCCTCAGGACTGGGCAAATCAAAGCTCCTGCTTCTGGGCAAAGGAAACTCTCCAGTTAAAAATCCCTGCCCTTGTGGGGTGTTTTTTTATGCTGGACAACACGCAGATTTGGAGATGCTGAAAAGCTCTGTACTGATACCTGAGAACAAAGCAGCCCTGAATAATCTGGTTGCAAATGAGTTGGTTGATTGAATGAGTTGTTACCTTCAGAAGACTCTCCAAGAGGTCGTGGTTGGGGGCACTTGCTGTAAATGGGAAGAACTAGTGGCACAGCATGGCTGTTAAATTAATTCTCCCCTCTTCTAATAATTCGCTGTCATCCTTCTTAAATTATTACCAGCGAGTATGATGTCATTTTTATGACTCTGCTCCAGAGCTCTGTGATATATCTGGTTAGCTGTATGTCCTCAGATGCACATATCTGTAATATAGCTGATTAACTATATGTCCTCACTGGACTCTGAGGAGAGTGGAGTACATTTATCTCCAGCATTATATCCCTTTGTGTGGCAGCTTGTAACATAAAGCCAGGAGTTGGGTCATTTCCCCTTGAGTGCAAATTTGAACACACAGCTGGGTCCAGCTTATAGCGCTCTTTGGCTCTGCCTCCAGACAAACGACTGCGAGCAATACCAAGCTTCCTACTTTCCCGACTGAAAAATACTGGTCTTCCTTCTGGTTGCATAACACATGCATGCAGCGCTTCAGAACAGCCATTTCATAACGTTTAAAGGTGGCTCATGGTAGTTACTTACGTTTCCAGAATGACATTAATTATGGAGATAATCTAAGAAAAGTGGAGAACGGTTTAATCGCCTGCTGAAGATGCCATGGTGCTAATGCAGGTGTCATGTCTGGCTGTTTTGTTAGACATAAAGTAAAGCAAGAAAGAATGCTTCTTGGCAATGATGTTTTGGAAGCCTTAGGAAGATGAAAGTACACAATGGAATTGAATTATTTCAAGCCATGGGGGAATTTATAGGTACATTAATTCATATACAAATCTTTAAGAAGGGAAGGTATTTTTGTTAAGCTAGTTACCTGCATCACTGCTTCTATATAAAGGAATAAAATTCCAGGTTAAGATCAGAATATTTTGGTGGAGACTGATCTTCCAGAGCTTTTGAGTCAGAAGATTAAAGGAGCTGGTTTGGAAAGCGAGAAGCAGCTGACAATATCTTTGCAGATACGACTGTAAATGGTTTGCTGCACTTCCCAAACAGAATTAAAGCAAACACATAGCTTCAGCAGGAGGCCATCTATAACACTGTATACGTCTGTTATGTAACACACACACACAGAGTAATTTATATGATAAATACTCTTCCACTCTCTGTGGAAATGCCTCAGTAAGAATGTGACGGATGGCATGTCTTGCACATCATTCTGGAAACATGTTACCCGGTAGGGACAGCTGAAACTGGCTCTTCCAGGGGGTTTATGCCACTCAATTTAAAGGTGCAACATCATGTCAGGGAGAATGGGAAGAAAAAGGACAAGAAAAAGGGTCCTCACAGAAGCATCATACCGTCCCAGCTGGCTGTGAACGTGTGGCAATGAATTTTATACTTGTCTTTGGAGACAGCCAACAGCAGGTCGCTCTTCTCATTAGTGTCTGAGGAAGCTGAAGAGTATTTGTCAAGAACAAAAAATGACTGGGAGTAATTTCATTAATGTGCAGTAAGTTGGAGCTTCAACTACCTAATAAGAAAGTGATTTCTTCAGGCCTCACTTAAGAGCCTTAGATTCTTCTTTTCCTAATGCATATTGTTAGTTCATAGTGACAAGTAGTTAGGTGCCTCCATCAGTATAATTTCCAGCTCTTCATCCTTCGGCGTGTAAATCGTTAGTTTACTCTTCTATTTTTAATTAAAAAGTTGGATGAGAAGCAGTTAACTCCTAGGCAGTGTTACTTTTTGACTTCTCTTCAAACCATTTACTTGCTTTCTTTATTACCCCCTGCAAAAGATATAACAGATCACCGACACTTAGACTGAAATACACACAGCAGACGGTGAAGCATCTCTGTGTTTTGTGTCCTCCTATGATCAGTGAGCCGTGCAGGAGGACGGCACTGGCTGGGCTGGAGAACAACTTTTTGCGGTGCTTGCCTGCCTTACTGGGTCACAGAATGCGAACCAGCCAAATAATTCTGGCTCCAGTACTCACAAATGGATTTTTCAAGCCATCCAACGTCTGTTATAGATGGGGAGAGAAAAGACAGAGGCGTCGGATGCTGTGTAAATAACACCCAGGAAAAGATGCTGTATCGAACAGTCTGCAGTGTGGTAAATACTCGCTTCTGCAGCTACTGGGGCAATTTTCCAAGCTGGTCATAAACGGCATTGCTTCAGACAGTTTATAAATATTTGTCTCCAAAGTGTACGTGCAGAGCTCGCAGCTGAAGCGGAGCACAAAGCAAAATAAGGAGTTGCTATTTGCAGTGCAAAAATCCTTCCTTCCATCACAGTGCCTATTTAACACAGTTTATAGAGCCCCCAAAAACCCTTTTTTCTGTAATGTTCTCCACTGGTTTTATTTGATTTTCCTTGTAGTGCAAGAATAGCCTGTGCTTCAGAGGCTATTTGAAAAGAGGTGAGCCCCAGCAGTGGTACATGGAGTTCTTCTCTGGAGCATCCCCTTTGGGGTCGTTCCAGCACTCGCTCTCTTGTTAGGAAAAAACTGAACACCTCGTATACCACGATAACAAAGTTCTGGAGTCCCTTTGACAGCTGGAGCTCTTGGCACTTGTTTTCCTTCCTCCTTTCTGACTTGTGTTGACAGGAAGACAAGGCTGAGGCTGAGCAGCAGTGCTTGCTGGAGCTTCAAGAAGCCTGTCAAGGCCATGCTGAGTGCCCACAGCACATCGGATGGCTTTTCTTTACCCTCCTTTCATATTAAGGATGACGTCTATGAGACTCCATCTGATGCCTTTTTGGAAGAGATCAGCTATACAGAAAATAATCTCAGCTTCTCATATCTCAGCAAGAAGCAGGAGAAGGACTCTTATGAGGGACTCTAGTGATAAGACAAGAGGGATGGTTTCAAGCTCAAAGAGATTTAGATCAGATCTTAAGAATAACTTCCTCCCTGTGAGGGTGCTGAGGCACTGGACCGGGTTGCCCAGGGAGGTTGTGGATGCCATCTCCCCGGAAGTGTTCAAGACCGGGTTGGATGGGGCTCTGGACAACCTGATCTGGTGAGAGGTGTCCCTGGTCACAACAAGGGGTTGGAAATAGATGATACTTACAGTCCTTTCCACTCTAAATCACTCTATGAATCTATGAGTCTATGAATGTGTAAGAGTGCAGGTGGGCAGGAGCTGGCAAAGGTCGTGGGATACTTGGGGATGGAGAGAGGAGGTGAGAGTGAGCATTTGGCTTGTCTGCCCCTTAAATTAGTGCAAGTCCCCTAAAACTCTTGAAGGACGTAACAGCCATAGAGGGTAGGGAAGTTGTTCTGTACCTCTTTGCCCTGTGCTGTAGTGTAGGGATGTATTTTATAGAGAATGGGCATGTGAGCAATCCCAGCTGTGTGAACGTAGCCGGAGTCTGAGCCAAGGGCTTTGAAGCCTGCTCGGAGAGTTTCTCAAGGTCAGTGATGTGCAGGTCTGTGAGTGAGCCGGCACATAGAAGGAAAACAACAGGTTGTGGAATGAAAACTAACTCATTCATGGGACAGACAACCAATGGCAGTAGCTTTAAGACAGATGGACAGATGTGTTGTACCAACCAGCAATGCACTTGTATCGCATGGACCGCCCGGCCGTGTATAAAAGGGCCAGTCTGATGCTGAATAAAGGGCATTAGCTTGACCGTATGGATCGTCTCACGTCTGTCCGTTTTGTACTCCCGGAGACTTTAGCATGTGCTTGAGTTGAGCAGTGCTTTCTTAAAGGTACAGGGCACTGTTAAAATTAGTGTACTTGACTGTCTTTGTGCAGATCCCAGTCTGCTGGTGACTTAGATAGCTCTGCATTACTTGTTATTCCACTGCCACTGGGCAAGTGCACCCTGCAGGACCTTTGGAGAGCCCTTTGCTTCAGGTGGATGAGCCCCTTTCAGCAGCTTAGCTTGCCATACAGCCCCGTGGCCTCCAGCTACTGCACCGAGCTGCAGGCAACAAGGACAGGGTGTCCTGGGGTAGATCAGCCCTGGGTTTGTGCAAAAGGGGAAAGGAAACGTTGATGTGAGCTGACTGAGGCTGGTGTGAGCTAACAAAGGTGGATGGTACTGTAGGAGTAGAAACTCCAAAACATGTCCACGTTTCTTTTCTTCCTTACAGTTGCCTCAGCTTTCTTTGCTGGGAACAAGCTGCTCCCTGCTGACAAGGCTTAGGATTGGCACTAGAATGCTTACCTGCAACTGGGTGAATTGTTTCTTAAAACTCATTTTAAACATTTCATAGTCTTCTTTCTACAGAGAGGACTGAAAAAAACCCCAGAGTCAGAGTTCAGGCCAATTTTTGAATTGTCATGTCTTTTAAGAATTATTTTGGGGGGAAAAAAGTAATAGAGGATGGCATGGCTGAGCTTCAAGTATTTGTACTGGTACTTGACTTGGATAAGTGCCAGTGGTGGTTTTGATGCAGACATTCTTCTTCTTACTTTAAGGTTCAGAGTATCATCCGGTCCCAAACCAGCATGGGCATGCGCCACAGAGACCGTTCTACAACGGGGAACACCCTGAAAACTGGCTTCAACTCAGCACTCACGACATACTTCTTTGGGGCGGATCTGAAGGGGAAGCTGACCATATCCCACTTCCTTGACTTCCAGCGCAAACTGCAGCACGATATTCTGAAGCTTGAGGTTTGGCTTATTTTTATATGGTGGGGGACAGCGCAGCATAGACTGTGCTGCAATTTCTGGAGGAAGAGCAAGGGTTGTCAGAAGGGTTCAATGAGTTGCTCATTTAACTCACTGATCAAAGCTGTTGTTAGATCTCCTGAGAGCATTTTGGTGCTTTTGGCATCTGCAGCTTTTGTTGGTAGCTGCTCTTGTGGAGCTGCAGCAGCAGCCAGCATGCCCCAGCTGTGTATCTTAACAACAGCTTGGCACTGTCAGTGGAGATGGGGACACAGGGGACTTCTCAGTCTCTGTCTCAGCTCCCAAAAGGAGCTGACTCCGTTGGAAATGGTGCCTTTCTCTGCAGCAGGCTCAAAGCTTCAACCTGGCTTGAGCAAAGCCAGGCTTTTATTTGCATCAGAAATGTGGATTTGTATGCAGAAAGACACACACACCCCCCAAAACCCTAACCAGTTAAGACAACAGTGTTTGAAGTCCACTGCCACTTCAGTCTGATGTATGCATGTCTGCATGTTCAGGTTGTGTGACCCACTCAGTAGAGAGCATTTTATTAAGTTGCTGTGGAGTCAGCCATTGCGAACTTCACCTGAATTTATTCCCTCTTTTATTTGGAGTTCTCCAAATCTAAAAACTGGCCCAAGGACTACAATTTTTTATGCAGGCAATTGCCCAGTTCAATGGCTTAAATTGGCTGGTTGTTAAAGCCGGTGGTGTGGCCTTGCATCTGCAAGGGCAGTAGGCTGGCTGAAGACAATGTTCTTTCTGAACGATCAAGTGTCAATTCCTCAGCGCCTCTGCAAATTGAAACGAATGAAATACATTTTAAGGTTAAGAAACATAAGCTGAAACTTGAAGACAAAGAGAAGAGATTATTCAGTCTGCGTTTGCTGTCCTACTCTGGTTTCCCACTGCCACATTCACTCCAAGGATGGGCAGCAAGGAGGCACTGAAGTGTTTCTGACCCTGTGCTGGAGTCCTTTTCACCCTACAATGGTCCCTGTTTGTCTCATTAAGAGAGAATGCAAATCAGAAGGATGTGAGAGCAGCTCTAGGAAATACAGGACTACCTAGCATCAGGTAACTCATGTGGGTGATTTTTAACAGCTTCCTTGTTTCATTTGTCTCTCTGGCTCATGAAGCTGTGAGCATGGGGGTCTTTTGTCAACCTCATGCTCAATTGCCCATGCAGAACATCTCTGGATCCTTCTCTTGGCATGGCTGGTGTTACTGTTGGACAAGCAGGAGCAGAACAGAGATGGTGGCAGATCTGCCAGGCGCTCAGCTTGACTCTTGTACCCTCTCCTACTCATCCTTTGCTGGCTCAGCAAAATCAGTACTGGAGCTGGGGTGTTAATGTGAAAACCAGTCTTTGTTCATGTTCAGTGTCTGAACTCAAAAATGCCTTTGGGGAAGTGCATCATAAGGAGGTCTAAAGAGTAACTCTGAGGCTAGTACAGCCCCCAACTGAGATGGTTCTCAACATATGAAGCTTGCTTTCTCTACTCCAAAAGAAATCTGCTTTTAAAACCTCTGTAAAAGCAGTTTTCCCTTTGTCTCAGGATCCAGGCATATCTGTAATTCATACACCTGAGAGCTGATTTCTTCTGCTGTGAAGGTGAAACGTAGTTTCTGACCTCCTGAGCCCACTTTCCTCTTGCTGACTGTGGTTCACTTTTTTTCTCACCAAAATGTGCGTGCATATTTCTTGTTAAGGTAATGCAGAGATTTTTTTCAGAGGAATTAGATCAGATAAAGCTGTGAACATTTCAGTGTTTCTCATGGCTGAAGTGCTGACAGAAAGTTGAAGTAATAGTGACCTGGTTTTTTCTTTATCCTCACTGCTTATTTTTTGATGACAGTACATTTTCCACCTTTTATGGAAACTCAGGAATCAACTCAGTTGAGGGAAGGATGCTAAAAGTGAGCACATCCAGAGCGAGAGGAAAAGCTTTTCATGGCTATTACAACTTCTTTGTGGTTTGGCTCCTTTGCAGAAGCCATGGCCTCCTTGTTGTATTGTGGGTGGCCTGGCTTAGCCAAGGCTGACCCACAGGAACCAGCCCAACAGATGGGACAGGGTCCCAGCAAAGTCCTCACAGTTTTCTTGCCATTTGCTGCTTACTTACCGTATTCACACTGCCTTGCGTTAGCACCTATTGAAAGACCTCCTTTCTTCTTGTCAAATGGTGTGACAAGTTAGTCTGGACAGGCTCTGCAGCTATGCTGTGTCCTTTTAGGGCAGGCGGTGGTATTTGACTTGAACAGTTGTTGGGAGTTTTTTTAGGTGAAAGTACTGTGCAAGTTAGGAAGATGAATAGGACTTGACATCAATGTTTATGCTACTTTTGCTTGTTAGAGTCTGTCCTAGATACTCCCTTGTCCTTGGTAGACCATAAGAAATCCCAGCCAGCCCCTTGGTCTCTTCCAACCTAAATTTTTCTATGATTCTGTAAGTGCATGGAGAGAACATGTGGTAGCCCTTTGTTCTCCACATCCGTGTCAGCCCTGAGTAGCAACCTGAAACCTGCTGATAGCAGTGATTTGATCTTCATGCATAGACTTCTTTTATTTCCCCAGGACTCTCTTTTCCCAGCAGCAGGTGTAAGAACCTAGTGAATGTTTTTTCCAAAGTACCTGCAGTGAGATTTCTGTGGCAAATTGTGTCCCTGACAGTTATTCATGGAGGATGTTTGTTCTCAGCTGAATTGGTGAAGCAGGTACTAACAGAGCCCTGTGCCTTGTAGGTATGGGGCTGGCTTCTTGGCAGGAGGTGCCACAGGTGGAGAGGCAAGATTGTGCTGCACAGCTTTCAGCAAGCCTGCACCTCAGTCTGGGGTCTGTGGCTCAAGGTGGTAGGATGCACCTTCCCTTGGAAGAGCTTGCCAGATTATAGAAGATTATATAGAGTCAGACTTGGGTGCAGATGTGTCCTTATATTGAACGATAAGGACTTGGGGCTTTTTAGTCTGGAGAAGAGAAGACTTAGAGGGGATTTGATAAATGTTTATAAGTACCTGAAGGC
>JAOXOE010000632.1:6479964-6512424 GCA_028565055.1 Phoeniculus purpureus | reverse complement strand
AGACCCGCCTGGATGAGTTCCTGTGTGACTTGGTCTAGGTGATCCTGCTGTTGCAGGCGGATTGGACTAGATGATCTATGATCTTTTGAGGTCCCTTCCAATCCGTTATGATTCTATGATTCTGTGAAATGTAGGCATTAAGGCCTCTTGCTGGCCAAGATCCAAAGAGGCATTTTGCATGCGTTTGTCTTGTGGACTTCACATGTTTGCTTTAGCACTATTGACTGATGCTGTGAAAAATCCTCTGTGCTCCTGAGGTCCTGTGGGTAGAAGTCATGGCTCATGGCTTGCAGCAGGCAGCCCTCTTGCTCTAGGCTTTGGTCCAGTAGCAAGGGACAGGGCATATCCCTCTTCCTTTCTCCTGGTGGTGTTCTTGCCGTGGTCTCTATTAGAGGCTGATAGAGTGGAAATCCAACACAGGACCCTTCACTCTGTTAGCATGTTACACTTCTAAGCTCCTGTTGGAGCTTGATCACGTTTATCCAATTATCTGTTTCCCAAACCATGTTTTAAGCTGCTCTTTATTCTGGTCTACCTTGTGCAAATACTAGAAGTTGAAGGACTGAACTGCCAGCATGGTCACTTGGTAAACTTTAAGGTTGTGGGTATAGTCTGAATTGCACAAGAGCTGCTCTGGCTAATGGACTCACTAGGATGCCTGTTACGTCATCCGTCTGTCCAAAATCCCTGCACTCTGTCTCATCTAAGTCATGTGAGAAGCAGAAACCATCACTGGCCCATGAGTGTACCCAGAACAAAGTGGAGTGTCCACACAGACCTGGGTAGCTTCCTCTTTATTCCTCTAGAATTCAGCTGATGTTATTTTTAGGTCTGTAAATTAACCAAGTCTGAGGAGAGGGTGGCGAAAAGCCATCATAGGTGCTCCCAAACAGCCTCTGAAACGTGAGTGTGATGAATCTGAAGCTTATTTGCCAGTCACATTCCTTTGTGGGTGATATCATTGCTGAGGAGAGAGAGGCTCTCCTGCTTCTACTGGCTTGACTTGTTTTGTGAGCATGTTTGTGCGCTGGTAGTGCAGGCACCACAGAATGAGTCTGACAAAAATGGGGTCACCTGCTGGGAAATTAGAACTAGGTAAACCAGAGTTCACTGAACACCACCAATCAAAACTCTGGTGGCTGAGGTGTTGCAGAGCTCAGCTACTCAACACAAAGTGGTTTTTACTGCTGAAACGACTGTCCATGTTTTCTACCCTCTGTGCTGGCAGGGTAAAGCAATGCAAAGATTACTATGAAATTCTGGGAGTAAACAGAGAAGCTTCTGATGAGGATCTGAAAAAAGCTTATCGGAAACTCGCACTGAAGTTTCACCCAGACAAGAACCATGCACCAGGGGCTACAGAGGCATTTAAAGGTAAAGAACATTTCCAGCTTTGTGATTTACCCTCAAGCAGTGGATGCTAATGCTGAGTTGGGCCAGCAGGGAGTTTTGAGAGTGATGTCATGAGTCAGGTAGAGTGAAATAAAGCTCTTCTTTGTAAAGCTCTCTCTTCTGGGCCGACTGTATTATGAACAACAAAGTACAAGCTTAAAATAATAAACACAGGTTGGCACAGGTAGGATTCACCTCTGTTACTGAGACAAGGATAAGCCTTTCCTCTTGCTCCTCTAGCAGCCCTTGCTGTGTCTGTTACTCCAGCCTCCTGCCATGCTGTTCAGGAGGAAGCTCCCTGGGGTGTTAACCAGTCACTGTTTTGGAAAGATGCAAAAAGCATTCACCTAGCAGGGAGAAGTCCTGTGTCTCTCCAGCATGGGGCAAGTGCTGAGATGCTCCTCCATCTACTGACAGATCCAGTGGAGGGAGACCCAGTAAGTTGTGCAGCACCAGAGGCAGCTGTTGAGTTGGCAAATCCCTCAAGAGAAACATTGCTGGACAGGCCCAATAGGAGGAAATGAATCTCCTTTAGAGCTGGCGTTTAGACTCTTCCGCTCATGGAGCGTTTCAGGCAGCCAGGAAGCCTTCAGCTTTCTAAGGAAGCCCTCAGCACCTGACCATTGCAAAAGGCTGCACAAGGAATTAGTGGATAGAAACCCTAGGTGAAAATTTCTAGGATGAAGCTGCAGCAGCCGTGAAAGTAAGCCAGGCCAGAGCCAAAAAAAAGGTCACCACAAGCTTTGTGTAAATGCAGCAGGAACACTTCTTGGGTGATGAGATACCTTAAAACTGAGTAATTTTCCAAGAGAAATTGCATACAGCCCCATTTTCCCTTGCAGACTGTTTAATTATTGTCATTGGGCTAAATGCAAAACTTGTTGATGCCACTTGTACAGCGCTGGTTTGGCAGTGTGAAGGAGTTTAAATAGCGTGGTCTGATTCTGGCTGTATTGGGAGTGAAACACATGAACTGCTGGTGGAGCAGGGAGCGAGGCTAGCCTGGTGTGAGTATTGACACAGTATTTGGGTAAGCTTCTAGTAGACATGAATTCAGCAGTAAAAGTCTTACGTGAGGTTTGTTCAAGTCTTTTAAGACTTAAATCCATAACTGAGAAGTGTCTCACTGTTAGCAAATAGTGGGTTGACCCCCCAGCTACTTGAGAGAGCCTGTTTCAGTGCAGGGGCCAGACTACAGAGTGAGCATCTGCAAATGTCTGTCTACATCGTATGTGTACTAAGCTGCTGTTCAATAGTTTACCCTTCAATCCTTGCTAAGTGGCAAAAGGCAGGTTTCTTCACCTGTAATCTTCAGTAATGGTGTTTGCTAAGGGCTTTGACAAGAGTTACGTGCCAGAAATTGTGCATTAAGCAAGGTGCCCTTTATCCTCCACTGCAGAGATATCTGCTCTCAGGTTATCTCTCCTCTAAGCCTTGCCTCGTTGGTTCCCCCATCCTTCAGCCTCTGAACTGAGCTCCCACTTTGCAGGGCTCACTGAAGTCCAGCTATTTGGTCCCAGAGGGTAAAGGGGGAAATGTGCAACGTGCATTGCTGTGAGGATTGTAGTTAATTTTTTCTTACATTGATGTATTAGCTGAAGTCCTGGCATTCATCTTCCCAGTGACAACTGATAAAGCATTGTGTCTTCTTCTGGAAACTTGTCTCAGTCTCTAGTTGCAGTTGGCTGCAGTTTGCACTGTGAAAGGTTTGCAACACCGCCTTTGGCTGATGTTGGAAAAAGACTTGAGCCTGGCTACTTGGAGCTACATTCCTGATTCGGAATTAGACGTTTCTTGGGCTTAGTCAGCAGAAAGTGTGACAACAAATAAACCCCCAAACTGCTCCATATTTGTTAACCACAGTTTGAAAGAACAACCTGATATGCTGAGGGCCAGTCCTTGTCATCCAGCTTCCTTGCCTCGTCATAGAAGTGTTTGCTCTGTGTGCCCTAATTATAACCAAGAATGAGCGCATTGACATTACATCCTCCACTCTCCAAATCCCTGCTCCAAAAAGAAACCATACACCTCCATCTGACTGTGAGCAAATTGTTGAATCTTGGAGTTAATCTCCTTCAAAGGGCACGTACCTCCCTTTCCTAGCACTTCTGTCTCTGCCTTTTATACACCGGGCAACTACTGCCATGAAGATTTTTACCACCTTACAACTCAGGGAGGAGAGAGGATACGCAGTCACATAGCGAGGCTTTAGGGTCAGTTGGTACAGAGGGGAGATGATAATCTGGAACATGCAGAGAGAGAAATACAGAAATAGGAGGGTGGCAGACAGATGTTCTGCTAGAAAGTCTCAAACATGCTGAGGTTGGGAAGAGAATGACCTGGGAAACTGGTGAGGCCTTAGTTCCAGTATATTTCCACCATCACAGGCACTGTTTGTAAAAGTCCTGGTAAATACGCAACTTGCTTCTGGTATCTGGAAGTTTTAAAATTATAACCAACAGACACAACTTCTAGTCAGTGTTTCCTTACTAACTATTATGGAAGGTTTTAAAGTCTCTTTTAAGGGGTTAGCCTGTATTTAAATTCTTTGCAGGTTTGGGTTTGGGCCAGGGTGTTGGATTTCCTCAGTGCAACTTTTGAATAAACTAAAATCATGTTTTCCTATAGCAGTTGCTTATGGCTGAAAGTTTTGAGCATCACTTGTTCAAAAGGAATAACAAGTTTAACTAAGTGAAACATATAGATGCTCTACTACATTGTAGTAGAAGATGTTTGTAGATGTAGTAGAAGATGAATTGTGAAGATGTTTCCTTCACAATTCATAGTTTCATTCATCTGAGAGGGTTTCTGTAGGGACACATACCAAATTCATGCCCATCATATCATAACTCCTTCATTTGAATTAATTAAGGCCTTTTTCATTGAGTCTCTTAGTAAGGTTTCCTCCTGTGTGTGTTCACCAGAGAAACGTGCCTGGTGGTAGTGGTGCACCGCTGAAGCAGCCTGTTGAAAACATGGGTAGTTGAGAACCTCATCTGTATAGTGAGAAAAGCAAGTTCTGGCAGTTTTGCAAGGCTAAGTGTATTTATTATCTGTGGAAGAAAGAAGTTAATTACTTCCTTATTGTCAATGTTTCAGCCATCGGTAATGCGTACGCGGTATTGAGCAACCCAGAGAAGAGGAAGCAATATGACCAGTTTGGAGATGAGAAACTCAACCCTGCTCGGCATGGACACAGCCACTCGGACTTCCACCGTGGGTTTGAGGCAGACATCTCCCCCGAGGACCTCTTCAACATGTTTTTTGGTGGTGGTTTCCCTTCTAGTAAGCAAGTTAAACCTTACTCTCTCACATGGGACCTAATCTTTTTGGCAGAGCAAGAATGCACTAGTGATTTATTTGGCTGTGCAAGAATTACTGAGTGTGGTGACAGAGTTCTCCTTCACACATGGCCTAAACACCTAGAGCTTTCTAAATTGTTCAGAATTGGAGAACTCAGAATCCAGCAGGTAATACCATCAGAGCTGGACTTCTTCCCAGCTTCAGGTATTTGTTTGCATGCTGGCAGCATCATCTGTTATTAGGTTGGGATGAATGTTAGAACAAAGAACCACTTGTTTGGAGGCTCGTTGTAAAAATAATCCTGTTTTGAAGAAGGCTTTTCCACCTGGTGGTTTTAGAAGTTAAATCTTCTCATCAGAACAAGGTACGTTAACGCCTGGGCTTTGTTCTTGATCGGTGTCTGCTCTGACGCACCACTGAAGCAGTTTCTCTGAGATCCAGTGTCCACTTCCTTCTTTCAACTGTGTCCCATATAAAAGAAGCAAGTGTTATTTCTGGAATTACTTCTTGAATGGAATACTCAGTTTGTGTTCTCTCTACCCACAGTGCTGATCATAGTTTGGGTGTCAGGACAAGAACAGGTGACTTGTTTCACTTGATCCGTTCTGGTCAAAAAGGCACAGATGTTGTGTGAGGATGAGGCTGTCTTAGAAGACTCTCCTGCTCTCATCGTATTTGTCTGGCAGTGGTACAGGTGGTTCTTTCACCTCTGAGGACCAGACTCGAAGAAAACCTATTTTTGTTTCAACTGAGATTCACTGTGGTAGCTCTCTCCTGTTGGCTTGTGAGAATTAACAGGTTGATGTGAAGTACTTGCAAAGGCATCTTGAAGCCTTCTGCAGCATTCGTATTCTGCCTGTCAGAAAGGCAAAGCCACTGCTGTCAGTAAAAGCAGCAGGTTGCTGTTTAACTCAATTCTTTCTCCTTTCCTCATAGTTCCAAGAGAATTCAGTGCCACTTTCTCAGCCTGTCTCCCTTTTCAGCTGTAGTTTTGAAATTTAAAACAAGATATTGAGGTTTTGTTTTCAGGTGGGAAAGCTACGCAAGTATTTTTTAATCTAAAGAAAATCCAGGTAGAAGTGAGGAGGCCTATACAAGATACTCTGTCTACATCAGCTGACCCTGCTTTGAGCAGGAGGTTGGGCTTCTTGACGTCACTTCAACCTGAGTTTTCATATGATCCTACAAAACACTGTAGATGGACCTCTGTGCCCACCACTGGTTCACCTTTGGATGCACCTGCTCAGTACGCCGTAGGTGTTCTCCTTCCTCAGCTCTACCTCAGTTTATAAGTGTTGCCTCAGGTGGTGGTTCTAAAACAGATTGTTCTGTCAGTCTTCTCTAGAGTCCCATATCTGTTTCACCCTAAGATACACCCATCTCTTGTGGCAGCACGATGGAGTGGCTTGAGTTATACGGCTGTGTGGCCTGCTGAGCAAAACCATGGACATGCAGCACCCTGTGCTTTGGAACATACACAGGGATCTCAGGCACAGACCAAGCCTTCATTAGCCCAGGCCCCACCACTTCACTGAGACGTTCTCACTCTGGCCTGGAAGCAGCTCAGACATGCTGTTTTTCTCTCAGCTCTGAACTGGCTGGCATGCTGCTGGTTACAGGAAGAAGACTGACTGGGAGCAGTGGTCATGGCAGACCAGACCTGATCTAACTGTGAGCACTGTATGGATTCTTTTACAATCTCTGTGCCCTCCTGTTTCTACTGAGTGTAGCCTGGACCAAAGAAACAGATCAGGCCCATTCTGGCAGCCTTCAAAGTTAAAATTCCTAAATTTGCTGTTTATTAGCACAGTTTATTTTTTTCTTCAGTATTTTTATTGATGAGGCTGAGGTGGAATGGGGCCGCTTTTTGTGGTTCCATCTTGGCCAGGCAGCACCTAGTTGACTTTTGTGTAACAGTTTTCTTTTGCCTGTAGGTAATGTTCATGTGTACAGCAACGGCAGGATGCGGTACACCTACCATCAGAGGCAGGACAGACGAGAACACCAGGGTGACGTAAGTGAACAGCAGGCAGGAGCTGGGAGTCTAAAGGTTTTTCCAGTACGTGGTTTGTGAGCTAGCTGGCTGGCTGGCTTGTGAAATAGTCCTGCTGGACTCAAAGCTGGAGTCATAGGAAGTGAGCTGCCCTCAGAACTGACACCCAGTCACAGTTTAATTTTTCAGTGGTTGTTCTCCCGGGACTCACAGCTGTTGTCAAGTGGGGAAAACACTGGTGTGTCTTGAAAAACGATTGCACCAGTAAAACGTTCCTGTCTTTAGCGCACAGTGAGCACTGCCTGTCTGATTTAACACTGTCATTTCAAAAGGTAAATCCAGCTTTCAGATAACATGGATAATTGTGGCCACTCCCAACATCAATTCATTCTTCCATTTATTCCAGTATTGAAGATGGGGCATTTCTAATCTGTGGTGCTTAATTAACCAAGGACACACTATAGCATGAGTTATTTTCATGTTTTCATATCACAGAAAGTTGAAACACACCTCCAGCTGTCCAAGCCTTCTCCTCTAGAGATGTGAGAATGCGGGATTTACTATTTCAGAGCCAGCATTATGCTGATAATTACTATTTTCTGGGGAGACGTAGTTGCATTTATTAAAAAGCAAACAAGTGATCAGTTCACAAGTATTTTTTTCTCCAGCTTAAAGGAGAACTGGAGGGAGCGCAAGATGTGAGGTAGAAGACAGATTGTTTTCATGTGACACTGAAGAGGGGACAAAGCTTTCCGTAAGACCAGTTCTGCTCACTAGCACAAGCAAGACAGGAACCAAATGTGCTGCAGGAAAGCAAAATATGGGCACATGGCTTTGGAAATTCACTCACCAGGTTCCCCCTGCCAGCCCCCTCTGCCCTTTATCACAACCAGAGAAGGGGCATAGGGTTGGACATGAGAGCCACACTGCCCTTTTTGGAGAGGAACTGTGGTCTGGTGGGGTCCCCTCAGGTTTTTCAGGGTGCCTCCTAAGCTCAATGGTTGTGAAAACCAGGAGACTCAAGATTGTATTGGGGCTGTGAGGGAGGGAGACTGATGCAATGCGATCTGTGTGTACAAGTGTATGGGTGGCACTCCACCATGTGTTTCTGTTCCTTCAGGGTGGCCTTGGGTTGTTTGTCCAGCTGATGCCTATCCTCATCCTGATCATTGTGTCTGCTCTCAGCCAGATGATGGTCTCCAGCCCACCCTACAGTCTGAGCCATAGGCCGTTAGTATCTGCTACTCTAAAACTTACCAGCTGGGACAGGAGTTGGGTTCTGGAGGGCAGGGTGATGATGGTGATCTAGGTGTTCTGTTTTCCTGGTTTGGTTCTTTTTTCCCTCTTGCTCGTTACGTGATTACTTTTGTTGCCAGATGTCTCATACAGCAGTGGAGGCCTTCTGGTTCTCAAACAGGTCTTGAGATGGAAGGTTGGACAGTGTTTTCTTACCAACTTACCTGAGGGAGGATGTTCTTTGGCAAGGACCTTCTGCAGCCCATACCTACAGCTGAGTGTGTGTCCTAGAAAGGGACAAACAAAATGGATTTGGGAGACTGAAATCCCACGCCAAGATCGCATTTGCAAAGTGAAATGAGATGTAGAGTTAAATTGGGATGTGAAGAACAGAAGCCAGGTCTGTTCTTCATGAAGGCTCAGTTTGTACCCACTACAAAGCAGTAGAAGAAGCAAAGCAGGAATAAAAGACAAAAGACACGTCTGTAACAGAGTAGAGATACTCCCAGAGAAATCCCCTAATCCTGAACTTTAATTTTGCAATGAAATAGTGATGACTACACATTTACAGTGTGAAAGCGAAACAGTTTCATTCTAAGTCATGTGGAAATGCCCTGATCTGCTCACTTGGCTGTGAAGTGGGATGAGTCTATTCTTACTCACTTTGCAGAGCCAACAAACAGTGGGAAAACAGGGTTGATTTCTGTTGCTTGCTTCACTCTTGACAAAAGCTTAATGTGTTTTCAGTGGAAGTTCTTGTGCACATTTACAGGGGGGAGACTGGTTAGAGCCAGTAGGCCCTGTTTAGTTCCATTGGGGACAACGTGATGATGTTAAATACTACAAAACCCAGGTTAACTTTTGGGTCCAAGGTAAAGACTGAAAGATGGACCAGTTTTGAAGCAGTTAAGGGGTGGTCTGAGACACTAAAGACCACTGACATAAGATTTTTGCAGTTGGTGTTAGGACTGTAAAATGAAGTTTGTTTTACGCTGGTGGAGAGAAATTCTATGGGGGGTGAGAAGGAGTTTGGTGAGGGATTTGCTTATGGCCAAGTCAGCTTTTGGAGGAAAGCCACCCTAAGTCCCCCTGGGTGTTTCTCTGCTGCTTTATTCCCTGTGCTCTCTCTGTGTGCTTGGGTAGCAGCAAGCAAACTCATTTCTAAGTGCCAGTCTGAACAAGAGCAGCAGATGAGCTTCCTGAGTGACTGAGGCACCTCAGATTACTTTAGCTGGAGAGCTGGAGGCGTGCGGTGCCGGCAGGCGGTGCTGCTTGCTCGCTGGCGCGGGCAGCTGGCCCGCTTTGGCTGCCTGGTGTGAAGGGAGCTACCGTGCTTGGCTGTCGCACTTAGCTGTTCAGGCTTGGCTCTTCGGCAGAAAGCTGGAGCTCACTGTGCTGAAGTCGCTGAACAGGAAGCAAGAGGCTTTTGAACCTCTTGTGGTTTCAAAGGCACATGGAGATTTTAATGCTACTTCTTGACAGTGAAGCAGTCACTGAGAAAGGCAGGGTCCTAAAGAACCATCTGTCACTCCACTGCCTTTGGAAATCAGTAGTGAAGAACAGCTTTCTGCTGAAAGACCATTGTGGCCATGGGCCTGACTGTGCCACCCTGCTCTTCAAGAACTCCTCATTGCATTTGCCTGATTTAATTGCATGTCAGGTGGCAGATTTCTTGTGCCCTTATTTTCAGGCATTACACTCAAGCACTCTGCTGGACCTCTGCAAGCTCAAGATTTGATGGCACATTTCATACCCTCTGTAGTTCAGCAGAACAGCAACCATGATCTTTGAGAGACCTTGGGGCTCTATCTTGACAGTTAAAATAGCGAGCTGAGATTCTTCCACATTGCATCTCTGGCAGCGCGCTGCCAGAGACACGTTAGCCTTAGTGTTGAAAATTGCCAGGAGAGCTTTTTGGTCATGATCAGTCTTTCTGGTTACTCACCTTCTTTCCCTCAGTGCTGGACTGTGATGAAACATGCAGGAGTCTTTGAACAACTCCCACAAACCCCAATAACAGACAGCAGAGCGAGCCGCGTGAGTTAATCTTTGTACCTGGCTTAAGAATCTGGCTCTCTTTTAGTGCAGCAGCCAGCTGCTGTTTATTATGGGAAACTTTGGGCACGTCTCCAGATGGAGCTGTTTCTGATGAATCCAGTGTTTGAGCATGGGTCCTGAGTTACAGCTTGTAAATACACCCCAGTGAGTATCTCCAGGTTTGGAGTGTTGGGGAAAATAAGTTAAGAGCTCTGTCTGAAATGCAAATCCATGGGAGCGGTAGGGTAAGAAGAGATTTCCTTCTAGAAGGTGTTTCTTCTGAGCTAGTCAGTGCAAGCTCAAGTGCAGAGCAGGTCTAATTTTGTTCTTGCAGCTGCAGTGTTCGTCGCAGCATGTGACATGGTAGAGGAAGCTGACGCTCTTGGGGTTAGCTCAGCAGAAGGGACTGGGTTCACCTGATGGGCAGCTTTGCTCAGCACAGGGATGTCTGGGGAGCTGTGACAGCCAGCCCCAGGGGCCCTGCCCTGCCCTCACCTCGGTGCTGCCAAGCCTCTCTGCACAGGCACCACTGTGCCTCACTGTCTGTGGTCACCCTGCACTGCACAGACATCATCCTCTGAGCTTTGGGCTCACCACCCAAAACAGGCAATGGAAATGGCAGAGATGTTTGATTAATGCTGAAAATTCTAATAGGCACTTCATTTAAGTGGGCCTAAGCTCTGGCAATCTGCCTCCACGTTGTTTATATCCAGAGCTCTGCCCACCTAGCTATAGAGTCCTGGCAGCTTTTCTCTCCATGTGTTTGCATTCTGCTTCCACCAGAAGTGCTTTCTCCTTTCCAAGCTTTCAACTCTGGATGCTCTGGAGTGAAGTGTGCTTTCGGCACTTTGGTATCATGGCACGTTGTGCATTTTAAAGAGCTGGGAGCTTTTTCTCTGCCCTTGAAGTGTGGCCTGCAATGTTTTGCCTCTTCTCCCTGATCTAGGTCAGTTGGTCACATACACAGGAGAGTGACAGAGCACTTGAAAGTCACCTACTACGTATCTGAGAACTTTGCAGATGAATACACAGGCACAAACCTGAAGAATGTGGAAAGGAGTGTGGAAGACGACTACATTGCAAACCTTCGAAATAACTGCTGGAAAGAGAAGCAGCAGAGTGAGTACTGTGGGGTTAGGAGCTGAGGGGCTTGGCTACTGCATAAGGGCAGCTTTGGAAAGAACTTTAACTGGGGACTGAGTTATGCCGGAGTTTCACATTAGCACCGTGCCAGCACGTTTCCTGTGTTGTTGCCTTTTTTTTGGTATCTATGACTTTGTGACAAATCCAGTAAGTGGGGATTTTTTGTTTTGGTTTGTTTTTTAATGCTGCTGTAGAACTGGTCAGACAGGAACTGTGTCGCTGAGGTTCCCCTGCCATGTCAAGTAGGGTATCTCTGATTTCCACTGCATGGGGAAGGTTGCGGCTATCTGATTTTTAGGAGGCCCCCAGTAGCTCTGTGTTTGAGGACCGTGTCTGTTTGAGGGGTCTGCTGCCTGTGGGATCCTCCATCCTGTATCACATCTCAGCAGACATTACCTCGCATGCTGCTGCAGGCTTAGGAGGGTCTTCCCACTTCGGTGAGAACAACAAATTGTTTGCCAAATCCTAGGGTTGACCTGACTTCTCTGACTGCCTGTTGCCTACAGATGATGAGCACAGCTCTTGGGACAGTGGCCAGGGCAGGATTTGAGTGGCTGGGATGCAGGAGGGGCTGTTGAAGCCTGTAGTGGTGTTGAATAAGGTGGATGCACTGAGCTCTGAGTCTCTCTGTTTCCCCTTCCCTGCGCTGCTTGGGCAGCCTTCATGTAGGCTGCATCATGTGCCTCCTAGGACTAAAGGCAGGTTCTGTCATGTTCTTAGAGCTTTTCCTGGGATGGATGAGCTGTCAGCAGATGTTAGATTCATTCTGTCCTAAAGGGCACAGGGCATTTCCTCAGCCTCATCCTGTGCTTCATGTCACTTTGAAGAGCTTGAGGTGCCTCCTGTTCCCTGCAGAGTCAGTGGTGGGAAGTGACATTGTGGGTGGGTCTCCTTCCTTCACATCACTCCCATAACACCGGACTTTTCCCTTGCAGAGGAAGGCTTATTGTACCGGGCACGCTACTTCGGAGACTCAGGTCTGTATCAGCGAGCACAGAGGATGGGCACCCCCAGCTGTAGCAGACTGTCAGATGTTCAAGCCTCTCTGCACGGATAGTCACCACTTGCCCACTCAGCAAAGGTCTAAGTACAAGCTCATGACACTTCTCCTGGCGGCAGAGCAGGGCATGATAGTGCTTTTCATACATCTCTGTTTGAGACACAGATCTTCACAAGTCTCCTCTGGATGCCCAAATGACCTGGGGAGGCAGTGTCCCCCTCTGGCACACGTACACTCGTTAATTGGGAAACTGATTTTGTTTAGTTTGCATGTCAGCACCCTCAGCTCTCTCCAAACTCCCTGTTTTCTCTGGCACTGTCGCTGTTGGATCTCTAGGAACAGAGCAAAAGCCTCAGGCGTCCTGGCGACTCAGCTGAGGCCCTGTCCACTGCCTGTTGGGTGCAGCAGGCCCCCATGCCTCGGCTGTTTGCAAGGTTGTTAACTGGCCGTGGCAGCGAGCCACCAGGTTTTATGAACCTTGATTTGGTTGCTTTGTTGTGTGTTTCACTGAAAAAGCTGTTGTCCCCTGGCACTTGAATCCATATGATCATGGAATGGACTCCTACCAAAGAGATGTTCCTTGCCCTACCCACCCCCACTTCGTTACCTTCCAGTGACACGGAGAACAAAGCAAATGGCCACAGTTGACAGCGGGTGGTAGAAGTAACTTAGCATTAAACTGGGAATCAAAGTAACAACAGCTGAGGTGGAGCTCGGAAGACTTGCAGGTTGGAGAGTGTGAATTAAGGCAAATCACAAGAGCATGTGTTTGGCACTGAGCTTGGAGTCCTTTCTCTGTTTAATTACCTGGGCTGGTTTCACCTACCAGATACTACTGGAGAGGCTGTAAAAATACAGGACCCTCCTACCACAAAACTTGCTTGAAGATGGGGTTTCTGTAGCAAATAATTGGGAGGTGAAGCATGCCCCATGTGTTAGGACATCATTTAGGTTTGCGGACACTTCTTGAGGACATTAGACATGGAACTGATGGATTTGTAGACCTGAGTAAGGAGGTTTAGTGGAGGAGATTTTGTTTGGTTTTTATTTTCCTTGGGAAATGAAAGTTTGGCCTTTAAAGCAAATCCTGTGGGTCACACTGGACCTTTTTCTGGGTGCATCCTGGTTTTGGAACTGTTTGTATCTTGATAACACCAGTTTGGTTTGATAACTGTGCCTTTTCAGTCATGGCAGGCTGGCATTAACTACTGGCTCTGTATTAATTCCCTTTCTGCACGTGTGTTCTGAAAAGAGCTGCAGAGGGCCCAGTGCAGCCTGAAACCCTGTGGCTGAAGAAACTGCTACCCCTAGTGTGGGATGGGACAGAAGGGGGAGATATGGTGACATGCGATTGTCTGGAGACTGACAGTGCTACTGCTTTTGTCCCCAGACCCTTGAAGACTTTGAAGTCCGCTGAGCTGAGATGACAGACTTGATGTGTAAAAGAATCAAACTTTATCTTAAAAATGGAATTGGAGAATTAGCAACGCACAACTGCCCTTGTTCTTCTCTCTGCCCTACGTCTGCCCTGCTCAACCTCGTCTCGGGCAGCAATTAGGACAGGGAATCAAACTGCCCATCTTCCTCCTTCCTTTCTAACACCGCTAGTGTGCAACAGGCTCGCTGCTCCTGGGATCCCACGGCCCCAAGAACAGGCTCATAGCGTGTAAAGTTACCCTAACTGCAGAAGCCACGAAGCAGAAGGAGACTCTTGTCCACTGCGCTGGCCGCTGCTGACTGAGAGGGAAATCGGGTGATTTGGTGATGAAACTTTAAAACAAAAAGAAAATGTGATCTATTTAGAAATAATTTATAGCTGTATATATGTTGTACTTTTAAACTATGCAGGGGTTGGATGATTAAATTATTTTGGGTTTTGTTTAGTAAATGGGAAAGCGGCAAGTCTCCTCCCACGGTGTCTCACTCTGCCGCGCTTTCCTGCCTGACACACTAATACCAAAGTCCCTTGGCAGTTACTGTGCTTTGCTTTCTGGAGGACAACAACCTTCGTTGGCTTGGGATGTTGATACCTGCCTTTTGGGTTCTAATAAATTCCAGATCTGTAGGAGGTAACAAAGAAATGGGTGACATGGTCCAAGTTTGTGGATTTGCAGCATTGCCAGGTGCATCAGCTGAGCCCTGGCGTCGCACTCGGTGACAGGAAGGACTGCCCTGCACGGTTTTTGCTCATCGGTCATTTGGTTTATTTGTGCACATAATTTCTTTTTTTGCAGAGTTTGCTTTAATTTTGCCTCGTAGTCAGCGTGCAATGTCAGTTTTGTAAAGAGGGCTTTCCACCAGCCCTCTCTCTTTGTTG
Organism: Phoeniculus purpureus; assembly: GCA_028565055.1. Lineage (NCBI taxonomy): Eukaryota > Metazoa > Chordata > Aves > Bucerotiformes > Phoeniculidae > Phoeniculus > Phoeniculus purpureus. The sequence continues at coordinate 6,498,003 of JAOXOE010000632.1, read as the reverse complement.
GCCTTTCTTGTGTCCTGCGCTTGGGGTTCCTCACTCACCAGCACTCCCATCTGCAGCCTGGCTGTGGCCTTGGCACCATCTCCAATATGTCCTGGAGGAGATGCATAAAATACCACTAATTCGTGAGAAACAGAGATCCTGTTGCTTCTGTTGAAAGAAGTTTTGCCAGGGGAAAGGAAAGGGTGCTGCTCCCAGTCACTCTCCAGACCCTACATGAGATCTGTGGTGCATCTCCAGTACCACTGGGCAGAACTGGGGGGAGGGCATGCAAGGTTAGGAGCCATCTCTCTGAAGTAAAGCCAGCACTAGCAGAGCTACCTGCTGTGGGATAAACTGGATATTATTTTTCTTCTTTTTTCTCTTGGTCTTCTGCAGCTCATTTTTGTCTAAAGGTATTTGCAGTGAGAACCATCCCCCAGTGCACTTGGGGAACAAATCAGAAGCACAGCGGCTCCCAGGTGAAGCAGCAGGGGCTGGAAGAGGTGAGAGGTGGTTTTGTTTCTGTGTCATTAGGAGTCCACGTGCTCCATCTTCAGCTATTTCTTTATTTTGCAAACTGTCAGCTCTCCCGTCAACTGCAGAGCATCATCCCACAGCCACCACGACTTGGACCTGGTTTTAAGGCTTTGGGGTTTTCTTTTGTTTCAATGATTCCTCTACCTTTGGAAGGAATGTGGTGCAAGTATGGTATTTGAAAAGAGCTCGAGAGAGAGAGAGAGGCACGGGCTACTCAGCTCGAAGAGTTAATGGGAAGGGAATTAAAAACCCCTCACGTTGGCAGAAGGTGCTGAGTGTGTTGCACAGCGGCATGTCCTCACATAGAGCCTGCCCACCAAAACCTTCTGAATATTTTATTTTTTTCCAAGTAGATCCCAGGGATAATACTGAGCGAGAAGGCGTAGATCCTGCCGGATGCTCACAGAGGCTGTATCTCTCAATTTAGAATTAATTATATGACTGTACATCTATAAATAAATATTTATAATGTGAAAAGCTCCAGTTGTGGTGGTGTCCTGCAGAGCTTTGCTCCAGTCAGCTCTCAAGAGGTGTTACAGCTCCATCCTTACGCCACCTTTTCCTCAGTAGCACAGGTGCTCAGTAAGTGGAATTCGGCATCCTCCACCCCGTGAGCTCAAACGTTGTGGAAAGCTGTGGGGCTCTCCCTAATAGGAGAGGGAAGGCTGGGGAGAAGATGGCAGAGGATGTGATCAGTACCCCCAACTTAGCCAAGAGTCCTGGCAAACTGAAGGCAAATGCTTAGCAGGATATCTTTGCTTCAAACTGGTTCCACTGGAATGCTCCCAGCAGCATGCCTTGTGATGGGGAGTCCTTCACTTGCTCCCATCGATGTGCCACTGTCAGGTGGGTCCCCTACATCCCTTGGCTGAGCTCTTTAGGGTTATGCTTTATTTTCATCCCAGACTGCTGTTGTCCCAGTGCCATGTCCCAGCCTTTTAAGGTGCCCAGTGGATGGTCCCCGTCCAGGGAGGGTGATGGGCTGGAAGGCTGGGGCTGCCTTTGTCCTGGCTGGAAACACTGGTTCAGACACACTTCCCTATGGCAGCAGCTCAGAAGCTGCCAGCTGCTGGCCCAGAATGGGAGCCACTAGCTGCATCCAGGGTCAGATTTGAGGGTCTGTGCTACCAAGTGGGTCTTTTTTTTTCCTAAATCCCCCTCCTTGGGGCAGAAGGTGGCTTTTCCTGCAGTGCCTGGGGCAGGTTGGACTCCACCAACACTCCCCTTCTCCTCCCAAACCCCACACCTAAATGATTGGAGGTTCAGGGTGGGTGCATTTCCATTTCCTCTTGGCACCACATTCTCAGAAGCAGCTGTGAGTCAGCTCCAGTGGCCTCATGCAACACTCAGCCACTGGGGAGAATCCAGCACAGACCAACACAGCCACTGAGAAAACTCCCAGACTCTCCCCCTTTCCCCCCTCCTTTTAAAAAAGCAGTAATTTTGCAAGGAGGTGCAGCCGCACCCTAGGTTTTTAGGGCAGTTTTGGGTCATACCCAACCCAGACTGCTGGGAGGTGGTCTTCCTTGAAGAGGACTTGTCCCTGCCCATTCATCAATTTGGGCTCCCCATTAGCTTTTTTGCCATCAAGCAGCTTGTTAACCCAAGCATTTAATCGAGGCAGCAGCCAGGAGACAGCAGGGGAAGGCAGGTGCCCCACAAGAGCCAACTCCAGCAGGTGGAGAGTAAAGGGACCCCTGCACCTCACTGCTGTCGTTTTTGGTAGCCAGCCTCGAGGACTTAGTGTTTCTCTGGGATTTAAAGCCTCATTTGCCTTATTGCTCCTGATAGCCCAAAACATTTCTTTTCCCCAACACTGCAGTGGCACCTGGGAGCCCTGGACTGATGCTGCTGCTGCTGCCACAAATAGCCCCATCACTGCCTCCCGAGTCCCAAAATAATCCTCTGCCTGCCCCCACCCCCTCCACCCCCCAGGAGAGGCTAAATACAGCCTCTATGTAAGCTCCTGGCAACTTCTATGAAGCTGCCAAACCCCAGAGACTTTGATGTCCCCCCAAGGTTGTCACAGAAAGGCCATTTTCCTATAAATAGAAGCAAAGCATCACCTGGCATCACCCATGGCTGAGGCTATGACCACAGGGTGTTTCACGGGCATGTGACCCTGCTTGAAGGGTTTTGCTGGGCATTCCCCCAGCAACAGGGCTGTCCTGCCACTCCCTGGTTCCTATTGTGAGTTTGGGGCAGGTTATTTGTTTTCTTGGCATTTTCAGCAAAGCTTTGATTATTCCTTGTGATGATAACTATTAACATAGCAATGCAGATACCCTGGGGACTGCTGGAGTGAGGGACACTAGCGGCAGCATGGCCAGACATGGGGCCATCCCCTCCACCTGTTCAGGAGCCTGAGGTATAAAAATACATATATTTATGGCACTGTATATATAGCTGCAAGACACAATGTGTCTTAGCAGGGAATGACAGCTCAGCCTCAGCTGAGCAGCCGCTGCCATCACTGTGCTGTAAATCTTTCACCACAGCTGGGGAGCAAAGCGCTGCTTCCATACTGCGCCTGCAGTCCTAGAACCTGCTCCCCTTGCTATTTGTGCCAGAACAACTTTGGGTTTGGAGTTCCCTTTCCAGCCCTCTCAGCAGCTTCTGGGCTGGTTTTCCTGCGGGGTAACCCCACAGGGCACAGGGATGCCCCTCACGTGTGTGTGTGTGCGCGCGCATGGGGTGAGAGTGCTCCAGCACATGATCCTTAAACACTCAGACCTCAAACACTCTGCTAATGTGTTAGTAAAGGTGGTTCTAGCTGTAGCTACTCCCATTGCTCCTCAAACCAACTTGGTGAGAAAACACTCTGCTTGTGGATTGTCCTATTCAGAAACAACTTTGAGGAAAACTTTCATCAAAATGTCACTGTCTGTTCAAAGGCAGGGCCAAAAACCACAAACCAACAGAAGCCCCAGCCCAAACAAACTGGCACTTGAATGGAAATGAGTTTTTTTTCAGACTGTTTTTTCTCCCCACACACCTTCCCAGGGCTCTTCCCTTGCCAAGCAGCTTAATTACCCTCCAGTGAAAGCCTTTTCCCTGAGTGCCTCTAATTGTAGGCTTAATTTGGTCTCATTTCTGGAGCGCATTTGGAGCTGGACAGCACTCCCCCAGCAGGTGTGACCCTCTGTCACCCTCCCTCAACACTTTTAGCAGATTATCTGGGGTTTCAACCCAAACCACTCTACCCACAGCCCCCACTGGGGAGCAGCAGCCTCAGTGGGGTGCCAGGGTGCTGCCCCTGGGGCACACACCTGGGTGGCTAAAGGGTCTGACTCAGCCCCCCTGACTCACAGCCCCATGGCCTGCAATTAGGTGCTGGCACAAGTGGGATTCCCACCCACTCTCAAGACCTCCAGCTCTCACCACAGGGTCAACTCTGACAGGGAAAGGCTTCCGGATGATGCCAGTGGGAATTTTAGCCTAACTAGGGAGCTGTTGCATCATCCCTCCCCAGACCAGAGTGACACAGAGGCACAGAGAGGCAGGACATTATCAATTAATACAAATTTTATTAGAAAAGTAAAAAAACCACCCCAACACAATTGCATAGGAAGTCTTGCACTTGAACATCAAGTGTATGAGTGTAAACTGTAACCAATGAAGCACCCATGGTGTGTCACGGTGAGGGGTCCTGCCCTCCATCACCTCACACGCTCCTCTCACACCATTCTTCCCTCTCATGATCAAAGACACAACCTAGTTTCAGACACTCCCACCTCCTGCCTTGCTGGGAGCCCACAGAGAGCACCCAAATGCCAGCAGAGGAGTTTAGTTTTTGACCTAGACCTAGAGCCCAGCTGTCATTCACTCCCACACACCCTCCCCTAGAAACCCCACTGATTACAATCTTTGTTACAAAAAAAAGCCATGATTTATCAGCCAACAGGAGGAGACTACTTGCCTCCCAGCAGCCCTGCTGCTGCATCCAGGAGCATGGTCAACACAATCACCCCACAACCAACAGTGTGAAGTGACCTCCGCCCAGGTCCCACTCTGCTCTGGCACAGATGGGTGCCCTGCACAGACCTCCACCTGCCCAAACTACTTCCACCTACAGTCCTAGTCCAGCCTAACCTAAACTACAGCAGCTGCCAGGAGCCACCACACTCTAACCAGCTCTTCAGAAGCAGTTGGTTAGGTCACTTCTTCAGCATGGTCCATCAGCACTCTTCTATGAGCAGCTGCTCAGAGCTGTACAGCTTCTTCTTGATGACCCTGAAGCCCGTGCTCAGCTTCAGTGGTGTGAATGCTGGTCCCGAGGAGAAAAGTCCCTGGATCTTGGGCCAAAGGCGTGAGTCCAGCCGGAGCACCAGGGTGAGCTGGAAGGTGGGCACCACGGCAGGGTCCACGGCAATGTGCCCCACGTCATGACAAGCCTTGCCGTGCTCCACGCAGAGGTCTAGGAGGGCCCCTCGCAGCCCGCAGGGCTCGCTGCAGGCCAGGCGCAACAACTCGGTCCTCACCTGCGCCAGCAGCGGGGCCGGCATGAGGAGCCGGGAGCAGCGCTTGGAGCCCAGCGGGGCTCTGCCCAGCATCGCCTGCACCAGCTCCAGCAGGCCGGAGCACAGTAGCTCGTCCTCGGGGTCGTGCAGCAGGTCGAGGTCTAGGTCCGGCAGGGAGGTGCTATCAGTGTATTCAGCATCTGCTGAGAACAGAAGGAAGGTCAGCACGGGAACCTGGGGGTCGCCACGGGGACATACTAGGCTCTGCAGAAGAACACCGAGCTCAGGGCTTTGGGATGTAACTGCGGCCACGGGGCAGGGCACAGCAACCCCGCCCCAGCCTCCCCCTAGAGTCTCAGGAACCCTCCCAGCTACCTGGGGACCTCCACTCACCTCCCTCCGAGCTGGTGGTGCTGCCCAGCGACTCGCAATCAGAAGTCTCCAACCGTCCCTGCTCGCCGCCCGCCAGCCGCTCCCACAGCCCAGGCATCCCGACCCCGACAACTCCTCCCCTCCGCTCTGCCTCAGCGCCGACCGCCGCCGCCTTATACAGCAGCCCCGGGGGAGGCTCCGTCTCCCAGGCCAGCACCCGCCAATGGGAGCGCGGGGCACGTCCGCGGCGTCTCTCCTGCCCGGTGACAGCGGGAGGCCCCGCCCCCCCCTCCCCGCTCGAGCCCGGCCCGTGCCCCGCAAACGGCGGTGGGGGTTGCGTCAGACCCGGCCGATGCTGCTCACTGCGGCCTCAGCCCCTCCCAGCCGGTACTCCCAAGGGCCTGGCTAGGGCCTGGACACCCGTCAGAGCCTGGGCCCCACCTCCCGGGTACCCTCAAGGCCCGGCTTGGGTCTAGGCCTCAGCATCTGGCCAGGGCTCCCCACAGGTGCCCTGTAGCCGGGCCCTGTCCCAGGCGATGGACACATGCCGTGGCCAGTGTGCGCCCTGTTCCACTGCTCCCCAGTGCCACTCTGGGCTGTGAAGCGGGACCTGTCCGACACAAAACCAGGCAGCAGGTGATGGGCCGTGACAGTTTCCCGTGTCCAGTTGTTGTAATGTGGCTGGTGATAGCACTCGCTTCACAGACGGTGTCTTTGTGATGAGCAGCGGCAGGACCTGCTCCTGCAGTGAGCAGCAGAGGTGGCCTGCACACAGGACGTGGCTGACTCAGGATCTCTACTGCCCTGCTTCATGTCACAGACTAGACTGAACCGCATAAGGTCAGAAGCACTGTCTGTCATTTGGGTCTACTGTCCCATTAGCATATGTTGGCTGGGTTTCCTAAGAGAATGAAGAGTGTTGGAGTGAAATGTGGTAAAAATCAGAGGGTGCCAAGGAGGGCAAAGCCATGCTGGGACAGGGTATCTTGGTCAGGGCCAGACCAAGAGTAACCCACATTAACCTCCTCCAGCTGTCCTGTAAAGCAAGGGTGAGATGCCATTCTCCTCAGAGCCCTCTGCTCTGGAGGCGATCACCAGTCTGTGCGTGTCGTCTCCTGCGTATGTGACCTTTCTGAAGCCAGACCCTGAGAAGTGCGGGGAGCCAAAAGCCCATTAATTGGCAATAAAAGGCTTTGTTTGTCCTCCCACTGTGCTGCCCACGGCTTTATCAGGGGAGCTGAACACACTCTGAAGTCACTCTGCGAGCTATCTTGGGTACTGTCCTTCCTAAGCAGAGATTGATAACAGCCCGGCAATAAACACAGAAGAGAGCAAATGCCAGCCAGGAGCAAGAGGACCAGGCCTCAGCACTGGTGCCTTACCCACCACCTGTAACATCCATGGTGGGGGGATCGGGGATAAATTCTCTCACACCAGAGCTGCAGGGAAGAGAGTATGGAGGAGGGTTTATGCACCCCAGCAGCAGTTGTAGTTGTGGAGAAGTTGCTGTGTAGGGGTCCAAGGAGCAGCAGGGCTTCAATCTGTTGCCACTTCAGGGTTGGAGGTCCAAGCTGAGGGAGCAGGTATCAGCATCCCAGGGACCAGTGGGGTGGAAGGGATGTGTGGGGAGCTGCAAACAAGCCCTGGCTTGTGCCCATGACATGCAGGGCTACCGCTTTGCTTTTCGGGACAAAAACTGAGCAAATCCAACCCTGGCTGTTAGAAGTACAGACCCATGTTGGCGCTCTCACTGCTTAACATGGCGAAACACGCAAACGGCACTCAGAAACAGATGGTGCTTGGCATCTTGTTTTTAACAAAATCTAGTTTGTGGATTTTTCCTCCCCACAACCACCAAGGCATTGGTTCTAATATTTGCTTGCTGAGGCTGAAAATAGATGAGGAACTGCTGGCTTTGCTGTCAAAACAAGGGGGAAAGGGCAAATAAATGAAAAGGAGGTAAAGGACCACAGGGAAGGCACCTCGCTAAAAATAAGCGCCGATAAATATTTTTCTTTCTTTGCCATAACATTGCCCGCAGGCATTGGAGCGGCAGTCTCCAGTGTGACAGCAGTTTTAAAGCAAATCTAAGTTTTACTCTCCAAAATGAAATGATGTCTCTGTGTTGCTGCAGGCGCTTCTGCTGGGGGGAGGGGCTGTTCCCAAAAGAGGGACCGCGGTCTGCTCTGCTCTAGAAATGGTTTCTAGCCTCTCAAAATCGTTTGGGACTAGAAAGCCAAGTTTTAACTACAGTGTTCATGATCCATGCCCTTCTTTCCCCCGAACTGCTGCTGGCTGAAACCCGCCGTGATTTCTGTGGCCAAGCAGCCTGTCTTTCCCCAACAAACTGCAGAAAGGGCGTCAGGATAATGGACGAAACGGCACACCCTGGCCATCTGCACCTTGTGGGACCCACCGCCGACTACCTCCCCGTGATGAGATTGGCTGGATCACTCCCATTTCCAGCCCGGCCGGCTTTGCAAAGGGTTAAGCGGGAGCGTTGGAGGGGCGGCTGGCGTTGGGGAGGGTCCTGGCTGGGCCCCTGGCCGGGATGTGCTGAGCTCAGCGGTTTTGCAGGGCTGCAGGGGGAGGGGGCTGGGGCGGAGGAGGAGGAGGAAGGGAGGAGATGTACGAGGGGCTTAGCGAGTGCGTTGGCGCACGTCGAGTGTGAGCTGTACCTCACGTATGCGAAGGAGCAGATTCCTGCCCTATGGGATGGCTGCCACTGCTCCTGGTGTAGTCCCCGCTTTCGTATTGGTTCCCAGCAGCTTTTCGTGGATTCACCTATTGTTCTGGCTGACTGGGGTTGGCACAGAGGCTGGTGCGATCCACCACGTCCTCACACTCTTGTGGGGAAGGTGACAACGGGGCTGTGCTGGGGGAAAGGCTGTGTTTTTCAGGGTGTTCTGTAAGAGTCTGCAGGGTAGATGTCCTTCGCACCCTCTGTTCTCAGTCGCCAGGTTCTGATGGTAGCTGGGGGGGGATGCACATGTGAGGTGTGACCCCAAGCCTGTAGCCAGCTCCACCTGGCGAGCTGAGGCTATGCTCTGGGTGGGACACTGTGGCAGGCCCTGGCATGCTGCAGGCCATGCAGGTCTCCACCACAGCCATACCTCTCAGGCCTAGCTCTCATCCTTGGGACAAGCAGCTGCAGGCAGGCGAGTTGGGTGGAGAAACAAGGAACGTGCAGCCAAGGAGGCTGGTGGATGGGTTTTGGCAGCTGAGATGGCGAGTGCTGCGTCGGTGCTGTGGTGTTTGCAGGTTGGGGGCTGTGAAAAGCACCGCTCTTGGATGTGTTTGCCCCACCCCAGGATAAAACTGGAAGCCGGTGGTTTTGGGTGCTGCCCCATATCCTTGGTGCGGGGCAAAGACCCTCCTCAGCTGGGTGTTTTGGCAGGATGACATGGTGAGTGCATGCCTTGGCGTCAGCCCCAGCTCTGGAGCTGAGGAGCTGGGGAGGGGAGGTGTGCGCAGGGCTTGCACATTGGTACACAACGTTCTGCTCCAGGCACCCACAGGAAAACCAAACAGCAGCCCTGAACGGGGCTCTTTGTTCAGACTTTTTTTTTTTTTTTTAATCTTCCCTCCTCGCATCAACTTTTACTTGCAGCTGATGGGCTCCCTTCCCCCCGGTGCTCCACTCCCAGCTGCAGCCTCTGAAGAGCCTCTGCACCACTTGCTGAGACCCTCAAGGAAAGTACGAACAGTGCTTCAAAGCTTCCCAGGAGGCACTGCTATGTCCAGCTCTACCCCACAGATCTGCCAAGCAGAAACAGGGCAGCTGGGAGCCTGGTGTTTGGAGGAAGGGGGGCACTGAGTGTTTTTACTTTACCCTCTGGTTTTTGCCACTTTACATAAAGTTTTTTCTGAGAGGGAGGAGGGAACAGCCAACAACATGTTTTTGCATTTGCAGTACTGTACAAGGTGAACTTTTCACTTCCTCTCCATGGCTCTCACACATGTGGCTATTTTGGTGCCGGGTGCACAAACAAGCTGTGTAGGGCACAGAGCCCAGGACGTTCCCTGCTTTGGGACGTTCCCTGCTCTGGCCTCAGCCAGCCGCAAGCCTGGAACACTGCCAAGAAACAGCTGGAAAATAAGGAGCCTGAGGAGGGTGAGGGGAGGCTGCCCCAAGGAAATCTCAGCCTTGCTGTGTTTTGCACCCGTGGGCACATGCTAGGCTAGCTGGGAGGTTGGGTGCATGGGCAGAGCTGCAGGCACCAAGTCCCCAGTGCCCCCACAGGGCTGACAGAATGGGAAAGTTTCACATGAAGGAGTAAAAAGGAAAAGGCTCGCTCTGCAGCTGATGATGCCCGTTGCAGCACGTAGGGGCAAGCGGGGGGGCAGGCCTTGGGCCAATCAAGGGGAGTTGAGAGCACTGCCTGCTCCCAAACACCATCATGTTGACTTAATTCAGTAGTGGTTTTGGCAAGTTTGGCCAAGGTATGTTTAAGTGGTTGGGGTGAGTAGGATTAAAAACAGATGATATAAAGGAAAGAAGCTGAAGATTGAATTGCTCCCTTCTTTTCAAAACAAGCTCATCTGGGACCGAGTTTTAACATGGAATGGTGCATGTGGAAAGCGATACTGGCTGAGGACTTGCTTACCAAGCAGGAGGCCCTGCAGAGCAGGGCTGGCAGCTATCCAGAGCCAAGGAGGCTTTCATGGGGGAGGTGGTGTAGGACACATCTCAGCTGAGAAGTGAGAATGCCCATATACCCTTCCAGAAACCGCTCAGCAAATCTCCATGGGTGCGGAGCTGGAACAGGGGCTGGCTTCTGGGCAGTGGGGTGGCTATAGCTCAGGAAGAGCTGACTCTGGTTCTGCAGCTAATTCATAAACAAATAAACACAGAACTTTTCCCCCTTGGTTTTAGTTGACACAAATTGCTGGTGATAGGACTAAGGCTGGGATGGATTTGAATAAATCTGTTTCGATCCAGATGTGAATGAAATAGTGGGTAAAAATAAAATCATCCTGCCAATGGAAGAGGTGGCATCTGGAGCATTAAATTGTACATTCGTTTAAATACAGCAAATTTCCCCTGCTGGCTCACAGAACCATGGTGTTAAGGCTCTAATCAATAAAAAAAATTAACATGTTGAGATGGTTATGGCTGAAAGTGGAAATGCTGTTCCCCTCAAGAGCAGAAGTGAAATACAAAGGAGAAATAAGATTATTAAAATGGATGGATTTAAATAAGGGCTTTCTGTTGGCAGAGTTAAACCAGGATTAAAATCTGATTTAAATCAATCCACTTTTGAGCATAAAACAGATGTGGTTTGGTCCCTCTCAGAAGGGTTTTGAAACAGAACTAAAGTTGACCATTGGAACAGTTGAGCTGCCTCTGAGCTTCATAAACCTCCTGTTAACTACTGAGCAGCTGACGGTTCCTTTGATCAGACCCCCCCCACACTAAGCTTTGAAAAGATAAGGTGTTTCAAAGACAGAATTATTTTATTATGACAGAGCAAGTTAATACATAATAAAGAAGACGACAGGTTTGAAGTTATTAAAGGTACAGCTTCTGCATCAGAGAGTAGTGGCCTATCAGCACTTGCCATGCAGACACAAGAGAAACAGCTTCAGAGATCCATGAGGTACCTCTGGACAAACCAGCACCCTGTGGGCCCCTCTCAGCTGACGTAGAACAGTTCTCATCTCGTTCACCCCCAAAAACAAGGGCTAAGGCTGAAGAGTGTTTCTGGCAGGGCATTGTACCTTTGCTCTCTGGCTTGAGAGCAAAGACGTAGGTTATCTGGCTCATTGGCCATGTGCCAATAAAGCCGAGACAGAGTTACTGGGCTCCCTTCCCTACCACAAAGCTCTAAGTCTTCCCTTCTCCATAAACAGTCAGTTTCTGTAAAACTGATAGTATCTTCTAAATTACAGAAACTGAGTCCCTGCCAGCCTGTACCACTGTGAAAGCCCATGATTTCCACTTACTGGCAGCTTTATGGGGGATCCCCAATCTCAACTTTAAAAAATACAGAAGCCCAGCCGTGCCGATGCAGCTGTCAGCATCGGGGGAGTGTTCTGAAGCCAGGCCAAAGAATGTTTTTCTTCTGCTCCCCAACAGCAGCAATCCAGACGCACTCAGCCTGAGGAAGGAGTGAATCCCAGGAGCTGCTCTATTGGCTTGTACCTCCACTCATCTGCTTCCAGCTCTTCCACCAGACCAGCCAGTTTTTCCATCCGTGTGACTTGTTGATCTGTGAGAAGTTCAAAGGTAACTGTGGTTTGCAATGACAGTGCAATTAAACCTTTCAATTAGATGCAAATTCCCAGCTGTCAGCGGGGAACAGAGCAGAATAAAACCCACCAAGCCCTATGCAAACAGCAAAACCTCGCCAGGACAAAGCAGGGACAGGCTTTTCTGCCTCATCCAGTACCGAGTGCATACTTATCCATCCCTGCCCGTGCCCAGTAAATTCAGGTCCTAACAGGGAAACACGAGGGTGATTAGCATATGGGGTTGAGAACAGGATGAAGCTAATTTCTTTAGCATAAATATTTATAGTGCAAAAGAACAGAGAAGTTCAGAGAGAACTCTAGGTCAGCCCATGGTGGAGCTGAGTGCAGCATGAGGAACTCCTTGTTTTACTGAGGGCCTTCTGAAAGGACTCAGGTGACTGTAACAGAAACAAGAGCACAGTAACAAGGTGAATGTCCCTGTGTTGAGACAGGCTGCCTCCCTAGGGTCACCAAGACAACTTGTTCCTCTCAGCTGTATTCAGAACTGGTTGTGTGTTGGGCACGCAGGCAATAACAGCCCTTCTTTTCTTTGCTCTGTGGAGTTTTAACAGTGCAGTGGCCTCTTGGAAAAATCTTACTAGCAAGATTTGTAAGGTAAAATGGGCATCCTGATTTATGCTGACTGCAGCAGTGAGTGCTTTTAAGAGCAATAGTCCTCACTCCAGCTCCTGCAAGTGACTGTGTCTGGGAACTGTCAAGTCAAAAAATGATGACCTTCATCTTCTTTTAAGCCTTGCCCCTTTCTTACAGGGAAGCAACTGTTGTTCCACAAACTAGTTTTAGAGGCTGGGGTTTATGAGGGTGCCAGTTTGTAAACCACCTCTCAATAGCTATAGCTGCAGCAGTGCCAGAGCACTGGAAACGAGCTCTCCAGTTCAGCTTGGCTTTTCAGTTCAGAAACATAAAATCACAGCCTTGCAAACTGGTGCACGCCCCAGACCTCCTCCTGACAGCCCTTGCCAAGGGAGGACAGGAAACCTCTCCAGTCTGAGACAACACGTGGAAGTACCCATTCTAGCTGGAGAGGCGGGGACCAGAAAGGATGTGACCCTCAAGCAGCAGATGCAATCCGGTGCTCAGCTCTGCCTGATGCCTGGAGAAGGAAAGCTGCTGTGCAGTGAGGCCCATCATTCTGTTACAGGCACCTGGGCAGTGGGTGAAGGCCCCAGAGGGGAAGCACAAGTTCAAACAAGGCATAAGGTTCTTTCTAGGAGAGGCAGGGAGTGGAGTCAGCCCCGTCACACCATGCCAGGCACTTGCGTGTCCATCTCCTGAGCACCTCTGGAGACCTCACCTGACCCTGCTGGTGTCACAAAGGCTCATCAGAGAAACAAAGGTGGAATCAAGTGTCTCTGCCTGAGGCCAGAGAGACAGTCAGCACTGGGCCAAGATCAGAGCGTGGGTGTTTTCTGCCCATAACCTCCTCATCTGGCCTCACCTCTCATGAAGGCAGTGCACCACACAGCAATGGAAAAACCACCTTCGAAAGGCACAGCCTGTTTGTTCCCACCCAGGCTCTGTGGGTTCCTGGCACTTTGCATAGGGCTTGCAAAAGGACTCTGTGATGGTCTGACTTAGCATTAATTTGACAACTTAAAAGGCCATTCTGCTTTTTTTGTGGTTTGCACCCGAGAACATGTCAGCCTTTCCCTGCCATCCTCCCCGATCAACGCAGTTAAAACAGACGGCACTTCAGTGCTTACCATGTTTCACTTGCTTTAATGTAGACGCAACCTGATAGCTGAAGACAGATTCACAGAGGAATCTTTCAGAGCCATCTGTAAACAGAAAAAGGGAGGTGGTTTAATCTGAGTTTTAATACTGAGCAGCCTCAAATCAAATGCCACCAACCTTTCATTTTTATGTTTGAGGTGTGGGTTTCTCCACTCGTCTTGTTCCAACACTTTCCTCTGCACCAAACACACAGTTCTCCAGTTTCTGGCCCACACAACCCTGCACTCAGAGCCTGCACAGGGCTCTGGCTGGAGAACAGCTGTGCTACCTGGGAGACATCCCAGCTGACATTCCATCTGACATTCCATTGCATCCCCTCTGCCAAGCCATCTCAGTCTACTTTACATAGAAGGTAAGCTAAGGAGAAGCCAGCTAATGTTATGGCAGTCTCCTATTCCCTCAAGGCTCAGACGCTTGGGTCCTTATAATGCTTTCAGATTTCCCAGGAGCTTAGTCCATAACTCCACATAAAGGATTTCAAACAATGTGTATCTTGCAATCTAATTCAGTAACTGATCACACAAGCATCCCACAAATAAATCAAAATGGGACCTATGGCTAACTGTGTGCCAAGTACTGACACAGACTGCATTACTTCCTTCTAAAAACACCCTGGATACCAAAGGTTTTATGTAAAAATAGCAAAATATTTCAAGTAACAATAAAAATCAGTCAGTTAGTGGACATTCCGGAAGAGGAAACTTCCCCACAATACCTGCCTGACAAAAGAATGGGTTTTTGAATCTCGGAAATGAAAAAGCAAACCTAAGTATTCCTGCAACAGGGAGAGGGTGCGGTTGCTGCTGCCACCCTGAGCACACGAACTGTGGTGTTACTGGTATAGATCAGCCCAAAGCAAAATCAACTCCATGTCATAAAAACAAGGAGAGAAGCAAGGAGACTAAGGGTAGAAACAGACCCCAAGCCCTGGAAAATCTAATCCAAAGCTAATCCCCAGGCAAGAGCTGGCATTTCACCATGCTCAGAGCATCCTCTTGCAAGCTGCTGAAATGCTGTTTGTGCTGCCCCATGCTATTTCCTCATATACCCTTCCCTCTCACCGACATCCCATCCTGGCTGTCCTGCCGAGTGGCTCTCAGGAGAAACAGCTGCCTGTCTACTTGGCAACATGAGGTACTTCATTATTTTAATTTGTTTTGAGGGCTCGTTAAGGCCCGTGAGCAAGCCTTTAGTCATAATTGCTTCAATAGACTGGCACATGGACTCTAATGTGTAATAAAAGCAGTCTTTAAAAAACACAGTGATCAGTTCCCAGCTCTCCTGCACTGCTGTGTCACTTCTGAGCTGCAAAGCCACCCCAGCTTCAGTCCCGGCCACCCCAAAAAAACTTCTAGCCTGCATGCTCAAGTGTGCAGTTTGGTGACATGCAAAGTTCAAGAGCAGCAGACAGACCATGGCTTAAGCTTGTCATCTGGAGGACTTGCCCTTCCTCCCTCTGCCAGAGCAGGGATGTGCAGCTGTGACATGCCCAGGTTCTGTTTCAGGCAACCCTAGCGAAGCAGGTGGCAGGGCTCAGGCACCCGAACACAAGATGCCACACTGGCTCAGAACCTTGAGCTGCTCCAGACAGTCCTGGAAAAACACCCTGACAAGAGTGAGCCCCAAAGGGGAATGTTCTCAGCCTCCAAGAATTAAAAGAGAGGTCTCATCTCAATTTATCCTCTTGCAGACCTCTGTGGTGAGGTTTTTAACTTGAGTGGAGGGCAAAAGCAAGCCCTGTGTTTCCTGGCCAGCAGGGACACAAGATGCCTCCTGTACTAGTCTAGTCAAATCCAACCCCAGAACATATTTTGCCAAGAAATATATTCCTGCTTCAGCTATCTTTGCAGTAATTCCTATGCAACATCAAAGGACTAATAATGAGCAATTAATACCATCATGTTCCCTTTCAGGTAGATGCCTCCTCATCTGAAATGTTGTCACAGAGCAATACAATGGGTGACTATCCTCATGAACAACAGCTGGGAGAGCTGGGACAGCTCAGGACTGACCTGAGCCCCAGTACTTCCTTCCTCCCTCCCCCTTCTGCCAGCTGAAGTCTGAAAAGGTAGCAGGGTGCCAAGGTCAGTATCTCCCTTGCAGGGCTGCCTGAGCACCAGGAGGAGCAGGAGCAATCACCTTCCAGCATCTCCCCAGCTCCTTTGGGGTAAGTGAAGAGGGCTTTCCGGGGTGGTGCTAGGTCTGAAACGCTGAAACCGGATCCTGTTACAGAGCTGCCACTGACTCCACCAGCTGAAGAGGATGAGGAAGAGGCTGCCATTTCACCTTGTCCCAGCCTGGAAGAGCGTAAAACAGGGCAAAGCAGAGTTAGGAAGGGTGTCTTAGAGTTTGCCAGGGCACAAAGCCAGTGACTACGCACATATCTTCATTGGTAGATGAAGACAGTGAAGACCGGCAGATGAAGAGCCAGTGAGCACAGCTCTGGGCTGCCACCCCCATGCTGCAGTTCCAAGACCTCAAAGCAGTGGTGGCTTGAGGCTGCCATGCATGCACGGAGAGAAAGGCTGCCTGTGGCCGCCGTAGTTAGCTGTCACCACGTGGTGGCATCCAAAAACCAAAGGCGACCCATGCTCTGACCCTTCGGAAAAGGGAGCCTGGGAATTCAACAAGACTATCGGAACAAGCGTAAAAATAACCCAGCACAGGCCACTGGCCTGAATTAATTTGCTTTCAGCTGCCTGGCACTTTTCCCACTCTCCAGGGTCATAAAAATACTTTTTCCCTGTTTTTTGCCTAGTTTCCAGGAGAACAAGCACAGAAAAAGTCCTGCTGCCTCATAAAACCTGGAAGCTCACAGAACTGCCAGTGCCAGCATCACATCCTGCATGAAGCCAGACTCCACCTAATGTGCAGCAACTGCTCTCTGCATCACTGTGTGGGCTTCTGCTTTTAGAAAACTGTATTTGATCTAAACCATCAACAGTGGAGCATCTGCTTGCCTGTCACCTCTTGCACACCCTTCTCTCAGGCTTGTTTTTAAGGCGTATTGAAGACGTATTGGCTGTACGTTTGCTACAAGGGTGTGCTTAAGACTTGTCACATTCCTAATAGTAAAAAAACCTTGCTACTCCTCCAAAACACTCATAAGCACTTCCCAACAGTCCTGCCTGGTATTTCTATTATTTCATACACCGGCACTCCTGACTGAATCACACAATGGTAGGGTTGGAAGTTACCTCTGAAGTTTATTTAGCCCAACCCCCTGCTAGAACCCCTAAAACAGATCACACACATGAACACATACAGGCACGTTTGGAAGGGCCCCAGAAGAGACTCCACAGCCTGTTCCAGTGGTCCTCTGTTACCCTCACCTTAAAAAAGTTTATCCTTCTTTTCCAGTTAAACCTCCTGTGTTCCGGTTTCCCCCTGTCCTATCGCTGGGCACCACCAAGTAGAGCCTGGTCTCAACCTCCTGACATCCTTTAGATACTTACAAGCATTAATGAAATTCACCTCTCAGTCTCATCCTTCCCAGGCTAAACAGCTCAGACAGATGCTCCAGCCTCCAGAACATCCTGTTGGCTCTGTACTGGACTCTCTCCAGCAGCAACTCGTCCCTCTTGAATTGGGGAACCCAGAACTGGATGCAGAAGTCCACACACGGCCTCCCAGGGCAGAGTAGAGCGGAAGGATAACCTCCTTCCCAGGACCCTATTGAGGCGATGAAACGCCTTTGGAAAGCCCTGCGCGATTCAGCGCAGGGTTTTTAAGGGGCTGCCATGACCAGCAAGCTAAGACATCGGGGCTCAACAATGCCCTAGGCCACCGCCATCTTGTGCTGAAGCAAGACACTGCGCCTGCACCGCCCCTGCCCGCGCCCCCCCTACCCCGGAAGGCCCCGCCCCGCTCTCGACTCCGACCAGCCGCCGGTGAGTGAGGTTCCAGCGCCCGACCTCTCCCGCCCCGCTCCCGGCCCAGCGCCTTGGCCGCGTCTGCTACTGGGCCGCGCGCACACTGTCCCCCGCCCCGCTCCGGGGCCGCGTCGTTCCCGAGCCTAGCACTCACCTGGGCGCGCGGGCGGCTTGGCGCAGGCGGCGCGCGGGATCGCGCTCGCGGTGCATGCTGGGGGGATCAGAGCGCGCGGCCTCGCCCCACTTCCGGAGCGTGGTGGGGAGTGGGGATCAGTAACGGTCCGTGCGCGGCTGGCGCTGAGGGGAGGAACTATGACCTGGGCCGTGGGTCAGTCCTTATCACATGGAATCTATCAGAGCAGGGGGTGGGGGGGAAGTTGGGAAGTGCCTCATCAGCTTAGGACAAATGAGCCTTTATCACTGAGACATAGAGTGCTTGTGGCTGAGATGATATTCAGAGGTTCCAGACCAAGCCTCATCCAGCTTGGCCTTGGAACACTTCCAGGGAGGGGACGTCCACAGCCCTCCTCGGCAACCTGTTCCACTGCCTCCAGAGCACCCTTACACATTTCTTTCTAAAGCTCAGTGTAAATCTGCCCTTACTTAGCTTGAAACCATCCCTCTTGTCCTATCACCAGAGCACAAGAGTCCGTCACAAAAAGTCCCTCTTCAGCTTTTCTGCAGGCTCCACATCATCCCCCGAGGGTCAGTACTGGGACCAGTCCTATTCAATCTATTCATTAATGACTTGGGTGAGGGATTAGGGTGCACTGTCAGCAAGTTTGCTGATGACACAAAGCTGGGTGGTGTCGCTGACACCCCAGCAGACT
>JAOXOE010000632.1:6451254-6479864 GCA_028565055.1 Phoeniculus purpureus | reverse complement strand
GAGGTTCTCAATGACTTCTTTACCTCAGTCTTCACTGCAAAGGCCTCCAGCCACACTCCTGGAGTCATCGAAAATAACGGCAGGGACTGGAAGGAAGAGCTGCCCATTAATTTCACAGGAGCAACCCTCATAGCTTCAGTTGATCCTAAGGCAACAAACTGTCATTTCAAAAGAGAAACTCCACAGCCTTGAGCATCTTTCTCAGTCAGAGCAGAGATCTGTTCACTAGTATTGACTAAAAAGATCACTGGTGCAAGCTTAGAACTTGCCATAGCTGTGATTAATAGATCTCCTTTAGTTTTAGTGAGTTGTCAGATATAAATCCATTCTCCATGCCCCCGCTCACTACCAGGGAACAGAGATTCTAGTTTCTCTGCTCCTGAAAAGCAGTCTGGCCTCTCTCATTACCTCTGTCTGTTGTGGGGGGTGCTGAGTGCATGACAGGTGAAATCTTTTCCTCGCACTGTGGATATTGCCTCAAATTTTTCCATTTAGATACCAGTTTGCTCAGCCTATGAAGGGGTAAACCATCCATTAGGTCTATGGGAACCTTCTTTTTAATTCCCAAAAGCCACCACTCTTGATGGGTCAGGGGCTGCTTTCCTGTTCTAAAGCAAGACCGATCCTCAGCAGTGGTTGCAGCTTTGCCAGGACAGGTTTTTAACTCCTACCTAACAGATTAATCTCGACCCTTCCTCTGCAGTTTTCACATGACCATATTTTCTACTACAGTCTGTCAGTTTCTGTGCTACTTCCTTCATGTCTACACCTTTTTATCATTGTGTTCCCTGACTGGAGAGGAAGTTGAATGATCAGTAAAGCTTGATTACGTGGAGGACCAAGTTTCATTACTTTGGCTTCTCAAGAAACACTCCAGCCTTTCTACAGGACCCATCATCACGATGGTTCTTTGGGGATTAATGCTCAACACTTTAAGTGACAGCTTTTAACAGGGATTTTTCTACCCTTTCTCTGGCTGGTGTTCTAGGTAGGAAGCTGTTTTTTCTAGTTGTTTCTGCAAAACTTGGAAAAGATTTTCAAGAGATTCTATGATTTTGGTTTCACTACTACATCGCCTAAAATGATTTTCAACTGTTGCGACCAGACTGGCTCCTAAAATGGCACAGATTATTGCCTTTACCTGATTTAACCTTAGCATGAGTTCTGCAAAGAGGTCACTTGCTCTGTTACACTCTGCAAGTTTGTCCAATTATTTTGACCCGAATCTTCCTCCGTGGGGAGGGCTGAGCCCCAAGCTTAGCCAAGAGTGCATAGAACGAGTCTCGCTCTTTCATTAACAGAGAGTTTTGACTAGAAGCTGTTTCTACCATCTTATCACAAAACCTGCTTTGGAGAGGCTAAACTTAGTTACACACAAACACAGAGCTACAGCTAAGTTATACTTCTCTTCCAAGTAGTTGAAGGGACCAAAAACCTACTTCAGGGAGGTTCACTTAAACTTAATCTGTTAGCAAAATTGTCGCTTCATTTACCGGAGTGGCTGAAGAGACCAAAACCTACTTTGGGGAGGCCTGTCTAGTTACAAAAAAGGTTGTCCCTTAACTTGCCCTGGCAGGCAGGTCACATCGGTATGATTGCAACTGCCCCCTTTTTGCACTTTGAGGTCTTTAAGTTCGATCTGATAGACAGAATCCCCAACTCGAATTTAGAGTGCTTCACACTTAGGCATATGTGCTGTGCGGGAATTTCTAATCACACCCCTTGCTTTCTGGACACCTCTCACCCTTATCGAGTGTAGTGCCAGGTACGGCTGGAATGAAATGTCTTTCCCCTATTACAAACCACATGCAACCCGCACTCCTTTGTCTCTCAACATCCTATCTGTGATGCAAATTTTTGTCATGATCCACAAAGGGTGGACTCGTGTAGGTTCTTTTACTGGCTCTCGAAGTGCAAAATGCAAAAGCAAGGCAACCACACCAAGGGGCTACACTTCAATTCAACAGTGCAATTTTATTGCTTTCCCCATAAATGGCACATGATAGAAAGACGAGAATGATGGAAAAGGGAGAAAGAATAAAATAAAGAGAAGTAAGGAGAGGAAATGGGATGATAGCTACCACCGCAGGGTCCCAGGCAGTGTTCATTGGCCTTCTGATTTTCCAGGCATTGTTCCACCTGTCTTCTGATCTTCCAGGTGATTCTTGGTGGGGAAAGCTTCCAAGAGCTTTCCCAAAAGCTTACTGTCCTCTTGCAAGCTTGCCAAGCTCCTGCAGACTTGCTGCGCCAGGCTTGCCACGTTTGGCGTACTGCATGCTGCTTGCTGCTCCATGCTTGTGCTGCTGTGCTTGGTTCAGTTGTTAAGGAGCCATCTTTTATACCAAACAACACACTGGCTTGCCAATCTCTGGAGCTCCATGGAGTTCTGACAATCTCTGCTGTCTCAAGCCAGGGTCCGAAGAGGAGGGTCTCCCTAGAGGTAAGCGGCTTTTGGCCAGGAGGTGTGTTTTGGTATTACAATGAGCAAAGTCCACCTGAAGTCTTCATGGGTTCCTTCACCAATGTCAAGGTGGTCCTTGCTGATCAGTCTTCCTTGACAGTCTAATGGTACCTGTTCCACAACAGGTAGCAGGGAAATAGCACCATACAATTAACTGTGTGACTTAGATGTTCCTGGCTCTTTCTGCTACGATGGTTTGATCAGTTTTGGGTTCCTTCTTGTACCTTAGTGTCCAGTTCTGTATCTTTATTGTCCAAATCCATGATGACTTCTTTGAGGCAATTCTGACCAACTTTTACAGGCTGCCCTTCCTATCTGCTGTCCCATGTTCATTGATTTGAATGTTGTCCTGATGAGCACTCTTGTGACCCTATTGACTTCAGTCCTTCTGCATCAGAACTTCCAGCATCCACTTTCTAGAAAGAACTGAAATGTGGGTTTTGTTACTTTACACGGCAGGTAACTTTTTTCTTTTAAATGTCAGGATATGTTAAACAGTCCTAAACCTCTAAGCCCCAGCCATTCTTGTGTGCATCTTTGCTCAGGACAGGCTTTTCTGTGTCATTCCCAAAACTTACCAACATACTGAGTGTCCTTTGTCATGACTCTTCTCTGATGTTTTATAACTGTGAGCTATATAATTTAATTTCTATTGAAATTTGTATTTCTGAATTTAGTGACTGTGATTGTCTGTGAATATTTTTATCAGATTACAATCAAAATTACTAATCTAACAGACACCAAATCAACATCAAGAAAGTTGAAAACCTGCTCTAAATGATTTAACGAACTGAAATTGGTGTTGGCCCAAGTCCTGTTACTTTGATACCTAGATAATAAAGTGGAGCAAAAGATGTTAAATTTGGTGATAGATACAACTCAGCCTATGGAAGTCTAAAAGTGTCCTGGAAGATGTTGTATTGCTCTTGTGAGCCCTAAACTACTAGTCCAACATATGTTCTTCTGGGAACATTCAGCTCTTACAGAATGAGAAATGTTCTCTACTGCTCTGAAGAAGTGCAACACAGGCAGTATTTACTTTCATGGTAACAGCAAGGCTCCTTGATTAGTTGCTGATGTTTGGAAGATTGAACTGGACCATAGTGGCATTCCTAGGACTTTAAGGCAGTCCCTTGCTTCCATTGCCATTCATTGATGAATGGTAAAGAAACAAGACATTTTAGGACCACAGCAGGAAATCCCTTTTATTTTCACTGATGTTATCATGCCAGTACCAATTTATTCTCTTTCACTTCAAAACAGTGCAGGCCAAGGTAAGTTTTTAGAAAAGTATTTTCTCTTCAGGCAGTTTCTGTATAATCACTGCATAATTAGGTAGATACTCACTCAGGTTTGTTTTATTTTTCATACAAGAAGATAACTTGTCTAAAGCCATAAGGACCCCCCTCATAACTCACATTGGTTTAGAAAGGCTTTAATTTCCCTTCTGGCTCTCTCCATATTCTCTGTCCTGTTCCTTTCCCATGCTACAGCCCAGTCATTAGTTTCCATAACTCCTTAGGACAACATCTTCACCTATTTCCCTCATCTTTGCTTATTTTCTGTGTTCAGCAAAAGCTCAGCAAACCTCCTTCAGGAGCCAGAGAGCCAAGAGATCTGCTGAGTGCTGCACATGAGTGATTTCCCACATCAGCAAGTCTCTGGGCTGATCTATCAGAGTCAGGAAGTACAGCAAGATGGAGTGCTTTGTGCAAATACCTGAGCTGGGATTACCATAGCTCTACAGTGCTCATCAAGTATTACAGGAAGCAGATGTTGTTTAAATTCTTTCACAGAGAGTAACAAATGGGAGAAGTGTAGATTCTTGTTGATTTTCAAACCCTCTTTGCATTTCATAATTCTTCTGTCTTCTTTTTTGCTTTTGTTAATGTTAGCATTTAATTCATGCCAACCAAATAACTCCTCTTTTACGTTCTTTCCCTCAGCACTTTCTAAATACCTGATTGTTTAGAAAGTAAATATTTACTCTTGTGGAAAGGTTTCCAATTCTGGAACAGATTCCAGAATTAATATTTTTCTTCCTTAACATGATTTAGAACATTGAAGTCCACAGCATTCAGTGGTCAAGTTTGTCCATTGTCCTATCTTCAAAACAGCATTTAAAATGTCAAGTTTTGCATTAAAATTTGAGGAGCCAGCATTGAGAAAAAACACTTCTTCGTAGTAAATAGTTGAGACAGGAACTGAGTTGTTCTGTGGTCAGCCAGTTGATCTGGTTTACCAGACTTTAAACTCACAAATTGCCCATGCTAGAAGAGGAAGGGATGTGGTATTTACTATCTTCCTAATTGTTTCACCACATTCACTCACAACACAGCATGCTCCAGTTTGTAGCTGAGGGAAGCATGATGACAAACTAGTTGTTATTAGATTCTCCTGATTATACTCTCCTGAAATCAGTATAGTAGCAACAGGGATAAATATGGCTCAGTGGGAGAGAGAAAGAAAATTGCTTTTACCCAGAACATGTCTCCACTAATATAAAATTCCAAAGGTTGGAAAAGTGTCTCTCTTCCTCTATTTCTGTCAAATTGTTCTTTCTTGTGATGCTTTGGTTAAATTGTGCACGCGTTCAAATGTGTTCATTTATCTTCTGCATTGATTTACTCAAAACACACATCAACTCACCATTTCATATTCAGTGGCTTTATTTTTGTATTACATCTTGGGCTCTTGCTGGGCTGTTGTGAGCACATGACAGAGAGACAATCCCTTCTGCAGCCAGACTTCTTGTATGACTTAACCTGGCCAAAACTGTGTGTGTAGTTTCTTTGAGTGTGTGATATATTTGCCTTTGAACACTTAATGGCACAAGTGTTGTCCAGTCTTCACATGAGTATTGCAGCATCACCTCTGGACACTGGCTCAGACTGAGGTCCTGCTGAACAAGGCAGTGTCTGTACACAGGAAAGACGAGCAGCTTGCAAGCAAAACTGTTCTACCATATCTCTGCTCTGCCCAAACAGCAGTATCAGGGCACAACACGAGGAGTGAAAAGTGGATGATGAAGAAAGATGGATGAAAATAGGAACTTCTGAACTTCACCTCTTTTTCAGTTTTTGGAGTTTTGGCAAACCAGATATGAGATCTCCAGCATGACATGTTAACTGTGTTTTTTTTTTGCTCCAGCATCTGTCGTATAAGACAACATTGCCTTAGTCACCAGGAGCTAAATGGCAGGCTCTGTCAGCATAGCAGTTACAAGCTTTTGTGGGATTTCCTGTGATTCCTCCTTTTCAATTCAGCTTATCAGACAGCTCAGAAGAGGCTACTGCTCCCTTAGTCTCACTCAATAGTTGTGATATCTCCCTGCTGTTGTAAGCAAGAGTTTCCAACGCCTTGAACTTGGGACAGACAATTTTGAAATTTTTATGAAACTACTTCAACACCTTGTTACTTCATCCTGATGCCAGGAAAAAGTCCCACTTTTCACCTGTAGTTGTGGTAGTAGTGATCTATGTTGGTTGTGTGGGTTCTTATCTGGGTCCCCATGCATCCCACCTGGGTTGCCACTAACATCGTGGGCTAGAGACTCTGACTATATTTCAACAAGAGCTCCCACCTAAAGTGTAAGACTTAATAGGAGAGTTTAACAAAACCGCTTATGAATCTGCAGGCAATGAAACACCTGACTCAGTTTGGAGAAGAAACTACTCAATACTTTTTAATTCACTTGGAGAGTAGTGTAGGGGAAAGGGACCTGGGGGTCCTGGTGGACAGCAGGATGACTATGAGCTAGCAATGTGCTCTTGTGGCCAAGAGGGCCAACGGCATCCTGGGGTGGATCAGAAGGGGGTGGTTAGCACATCAAGAGAGGTCCTTCTCCCCCTCTACTCTGCACTAGTGAGACCACATCTGGAGTATTTTGTCCAATTCTGGGCCCCTCAGTTCTGGAAAGACACAGAGCTGCTGGAGGGTGTCCAGCGTAGAGCAATGAAGGAAGTAGGACATCTCTCTGATAAGGAGAGGCTGAGGGAGCTGGGTCTTTTCAGCTTGGAGGAGACTAAGGGGTGATCTCACTAACGTCTATAAATATGTGAGGGGTGGGTGTCAGGAGGATGGAGCTAGGCTCTTCTCAATGTCATCTGGTGATAGGACAAGAGGCAATGGGTGCAAGCTGGAACATAGGAGTATGAGAAGCAACTTTTTTCACAGTGAGGGTGATGGAGCATTAAAACAGGCTGCCCAGGGTGGTTGTTTATTTTCTCTCTCTTCTCTGGAGATGTTTTATACCTGCCTGGGTATGTTCCTGTGTGTCTTGGTCTAGGTGATCCTGCTGTGGCAGGGGGGTTGGACTAGACGATCTTTCAAGGTCCCTTCCAATCCCTAATGATTCTATGATTCTGTGAACAGGAAGGCTGCTATAAGGTCCTCCTCCAATCTTCTCCAGGCTGAAAAGTCACAACTCTCTCAGCTGTCTTCATAGGAGATAAGCCCTCTGATAATCTTCATGGCCCTCCTCTGGACTCAGTAGTTCCATGCCTTTCTGATGTTAAGGACTCCAGAACTGAATTACAGCATCTGGTCGGAAGAGACCTTTAAGACTGTCAAGTGCAGATTCTGACCTACATTCTGCCAGGTTGCCAGGTCACCTCTAAGTCATGTCCTTAAGCAAGTGATCCTACTCCAGATGATCTTCAGAGGTCCCTTCCAACCCCTGCCATTCAGTGATTATGATGAAAATGAATTTTTTGGTGAAGACTTTGTTTTCTAAGAAACACATATTTTTGGTTTTAAAAGGCAAACTGACAACCATTTCTGTGAATGTAAAAACTGAAGTACTAGAGGTGTTAAGTCTCTCACAAGTTACTGTCAGCTCTTTGCTTTTGTACTGTTAGTTCTCCACTATAAACACTTACAGCTCAATGCCCCGTGTTTCTAATTCTGTTTGGAGTAGTGCAGGGTCCTGTAATACTTTTACACGTGTCTCAAACTCATTCCAGTGCTCTGAGGTAGAGGGCAGGAAGTGACCATGAGCTGACAGTGTGCCCTTGTTGCCAAGAAGGCCAGTAGTATTCTCGGGTGCATTAAGAAGGGTGTGGCAAATAGGTCTAGAGAGGTTGCCCTCCTCCTCTACTCTGCCTTTGTGAGGCCACATCTGGAGTACTCTGCAGTTCTGGGCTCCCCAGTTCAAGAGAAACGGGGAACTATCAGAGAGGACAGTGAAGGGTAACAAAGATTATTGGGTGCCTGGAGCATCTCTCATGAGGAAAGTTTGAGAGAGCTGTGACTTTTAGCCTAAGAAAGAGAAGAATGAGAGGAGACCTGATGATCCACTCATATAAATATCTGAAGGGCATCTGTAGGGAGGATGATGCCAGCCTGTTTCCAGCTGTGCCCAGGGACAGGACAGGGAGCAATGGGCACAAGCTGCAACACAAGAAGTTTCATTTAGAAATAAGGAAAACTTCTTTGCAGTGCGAGTCACAAAGCCCTGGAATAGGCTGCTCAGAGATACTGTGGAGTCTCCTTCTCTGGAGACATGGATGCAGCCCTGTGCAATGTGCTTTAGGAAGTCTTACTTCGGCAGGGGGGTTTGACTTGATGATCTCTTGAGGTCTCTTCCAATTCCAGCAATTCTGTGAAGTGTAACCATGTGCATTGGCCTGCCCTGACACCTCCCCATGCTTTACTTACCTACCCCAGCAACTCCTCAGCAGATCCAGGGAACTGTGTGTGCTTTTGAGAAGCTACTAGGACTTTGAGAAACAGGTAGGGGATGGCAGATATTTTGAGAGTGCTCAGTGTCATAGGGGAATTCTTGCAAGAGACTGGAGCTTCTTTGGTCTGCAGCTGTGGACAATAATGAGGTGAAACTTCCAAATTGGGGGATTGGACTGGATGAGCTTTCAAGGTCCCTTCCAAGCCCTAAAGTTCTGTGATTCTGTGATTCTCTAATCCTGAACAGTGCTGAAATGATCCAGGGACAGAGGCCACAGTGAGTTGTAGCTAAAACCTGTGAGTTTCAGGAAAAGCGGGCATCAGTTGCTGATCACAATCTAAACAAAAGGAAATACTTTTTCACTGTGAGGGTGACAGAGCTGACCAGAGAGGCTGTGGAGACATTAAAAACCCACCGGACGTGTTCCTGTGTGACCTGCTCTAGGTGATCCTGCTCTGGCAGGGGGTTGGACTAGATGATATTCAGAGGTTCCTTCTGATTCAGAACAGGCTATGATTCTGTGCTGACCTCCTTGCAGGGGCAAAAATACTGATGCGTTATTACATTTGCCTTAAATAATTTTTTTCAGTTTTTACTTGATTGTGATTTATGGGGTGACAAAAGTATATTTGAGAGTTTTCACAAAATTATCTTTGAAAGAGTGATGTAATGTCTGAGAAGGTCTCAAGGCTCTTGTACAGGTGCATACAAGGAGTCACTTCTCTTCTGGACGTACAGACCTTGCTCTTTACTGCTCAATCCCTCAGAGCTCCCCTGAAGTCTTCTTACAAATTATCCACAAGGAAACATCAAAAGTTGCCTTTCCTTGGTATAAGTTAGCAAAGCTGTCTTTGTTTTTGTGTTACGAGGAGGAGCAGGATGGATGTTCTTCGGCCCACTCTGATAAGGATCGGGGGACGAGTGTACAGGAAGAATCTCATTCAAGAGCAGGCCTATCAGCCTGAGGAGGAGGAGGACTTCCCTGCAGGTAAATAGTGCTGCCAAGGGGGACCATGGTGCCGCAGTGAAAGCATCGACACTGGTGGCCTAGGGAGCTTGTGGTGTCGTTTCCAATGCCTTTATGTGCTCAGGGACCTCCTTGTGCACTACAGTGAGAGGATCAAGAGGGAAAAATATTGGTCCCTGTTGATCCTGCTGACCGAAGAGTTAATGTAATCCCAATTACCTGCTGTTGGTTATGGTTGCTGGCTGTGGAACATCTCAAGTAAAGAAGAAACAAAATGAGCTCCACAGATCTGTTTTCCACAGGCTGCTGAATTGCCTTTCTGTGGGGCACTGTGATGATTTGCAGATACGGCAGGAGTGGAAGTTGCTCTCTGAAGATCTTTGTCTTTGAATGTTTGCTCCTTCAATAACTAGCTGCTTATAACATGGCTTTTGCAAGGTGTTATTGATTTGGGGGGCAGCATTTGTCCTTTTTGGAGAATTATTTTATCTTTCTGCCTGGATGTCTGTTGTAGTTCTTTCTGCATGAGATGTCGTGGGCATAGAAAAGCTCAGCTGTTATTTTTCAAATGGAAGGGGTTGTGGCTGTCGTGTCATGTTTCTCCCTCCATTCCACATTTCAGTGGGTGGAACAAAGCTTTAATGAGTTGCTGCCACCGCAGTTCATCCCTGTGTTTGTTGGAGAGGAGACAGAAACCATGGGCTCTTTCTGGAAGTCATGTTTGGCCCTCACAGGTGTGACTGAATGGCCCATGCATGACAGTGGCATCTGTTCCCCATGTCAGGCTTGGGAGAATTTCTCTGTTTTCCAGAACACTGGGCCCGAACCCTTGAACCAAAACAGACATCATCTTTTATTTGTATTCTTATTTGACTTTAAATTCCTTCTCTGAACGGGCTGATGGCTTCCCTGCTGCCAGGAGAAAAGACCACTCCCACTGGGTAGTTGCAACAGCTTCCAGCTGAGAGAAAACACGGGCTATAACTACTGCTTTTCTACACCTCCTAGCCTGGTGCCTATAGAAGTGGTCATTATGTTTTCCAGAGCTGGTAGTAAGGTGAAATAAAAAGCAGTTGGCTGCAGTGGAGAGAGGTCCTTTATATAACCTTGAGAGAAGGCAGCTGTGAGACTTGTCCTACATAAAGCACTGCCAAACTTTATGGAGGTTGTACAACCTCTGTTGGTTGTTTTTTTTTCTCTCCTGGTAGGCCCTGATGACTGTGCAGAAGAACCCTGTGATGCCTTTGTGGTAGAAGAGACTGAGAAAGGCTTCCAGTGCAGAATGGAGGTTCCCAGTCTGTTTTACAAGTGAGCCTGTGTTTCTGGTTTATTTGAGCTGCCACTGACTGAGGAAGTGGTGGAGCAGAGTGTTTGTTTTGAGGTCAGGGTAAGCACAGAATCTCCAAAATGTATTTGATTTTGAGACTGTGTATTTTAGCGTTTGGGAAGGGAAAAATTGGCACTGCCTTTCTAATGCAGTTGAGCCATGCTTGACTCCTGGCCTTCCTTGTGACAGTAACAGCAGGTGGTGCTTTCTTGCTGCCAGGAGAATGTTTGAGCATCTCTTCCCTTGAACATAAAAGCATCAGGGAGGGTGGGAGAAGGGGAGGAAGAACTGGGGCGAGCAGCCTGGCAGGGGTAGTTTGTGAAAACTTTGAGAGAAAGCAATACAACTGGAATTGAATGTTGACTCCAGTCTGATGTTTCCTGGGAAGCCAGCAGTGTTCAAAGCTTTATCTAGGCTTTTTTGACAGTTTTACTGGTTGAGTATTATAACTGAAATGTAGAGAAAGAAAAATGATCTTTGGTGTGTTTGAATGCGGGGAAGTGACTACCTTGAACGCAGCAAGCAGCAGAAGAAGTGCCCTTTGCTCTAGATCAGATAGGGTAAGGAGAAAAAGGACTCATCCAGCAAATGGATGACCTGTGGCAGGATGACTTGGACAGAGCTGTTGTGGGCCAATTGACTTGTTTTCGTTTAAGCTAGTTGCAGGCCATGGCTCGACATCATCCCATGGTCCTGGGCTGGTCATTTGTAGAGTCTTGCAAGTAGTGTCGGTGTCTGGACTGGGTGCTTCCCGTGGAGCTGAGTGTGTGCATCCCCTCTAGTACACAGATACCAAACCTGGGGGGACCCAGGTGGCTAGAGCCAGCTCTGAGTCTGGCTCAGTTGGGGCATGGTTAATCTGCTGGCTGGATACATATGATGGAGTGTGACCCAGTGACACTGTGTGAGTGACTTTCTTGCACTTCTGTTCTTCCAGGTACATCATTGGGAAGAAAGGGGAAACCAAGAAGAGACTAGAAACTGAGACTCGAACCTCCATCAGCATTCCCAAGCCTGGAGTCGAAGGAGAAATTGGTGAGTTTAACATGGCTGTTCTCTTACTGTCTCTTGCACAGACATGATTTTAGCAAGGAGTGTGTTTTTTCTTAATTCCTGTTTTTGAGATGGCACTGACTCACTTTGCGGCCTTGGGAAAATCACTTTTTCTCCTGAGTTAATTCTTTATGTCTATAAATTTTTATAAAGCAGTGTGAACTTTTTTGAAGAAAAGAAAAATCTAATTAAACCTTTTAATAGTCTCACTTCTGGCCTTTAAGTGATTGGCTTGAAAACTTTGTGCCTGAGTGTGATGGATAGATTTTGTTTTTAAATGAATATAATCTCGATTAATAAGAGATTGTAATACACATCCATTCAGGTGGTGGAGTCAGCAAGGAGAGGACCTAGTCAACAACTGGACCTAGTACTGACAAACACAGAGGGACTAGTAGAGGGCATTAATATTGGGGCATCATGGGCTGTAGTGACCATGAGAAGAGAGAGTTTAAAATCAAGTGTAGTAGACACAGAGTAATGAGCAAGATCACAACCCTGGACTTTAGAAGGGCTAACTGACCTCTTCAAGAAACTGCTTGAAGTGGTTAGGGCTCTAGAAGGTATAGGGGCTCAGGAGAGCTGGTTGATATTCAAGCATTGCTTCCTCCAAGCTCGGGATTGATGCATCCTTAAGAACAGGCAAGGGAAGCTGCATGGTTGAGCAGGGAGCTTCTGAAAAAACTCAGATGGAAGACAGAAGTGTACAGTAAGTGGAATAAGGGACTGACCACTTGGGAGGAATACAAAAAAAGTTGTCAGAGGATGCAGGGATGAGTTGAGGAAAGCTAGGGCCTCCTTAGAATTAACCCTGGCAAGGGAGGTCAAGGATAATAACAAGAAGGGCTTTTTCAAGTACATTAGAGATTAGAGGAAGACTAGAGGAAATGTGGAGGTACTGAATGCTTTCTTTGCCTCTGTACCAGTCCTCATGACTGCCAGTCCTTCAAGACCACTAAGGAAGACAGGAGGGTGGAATACTTTGCCTTGGTTGAAAAGAATTGGGTTAAAGAATAACTAAGTAACCTGGATATCCACAAGTCCATGGGTCCATGAGCACTGAGGGAGCTGGCAGAAATCGCTGCTAGGCCACTCTCTCTCATTGTTGACAAATCCTGGGTAACCGGAGAGGTGCCTGAGAACTGGAGAAATGTCATTGTCACTGCAGTCTTCAGAAAGGACAGGAAGAAGGACCTGGGTGGCTACCCATCAGTCTCAGCTCTTTCCATGGAAAGGTATTGGAACGGCGTGTTCTTAGTGCCATTGCAAAGCACCTCAAGGAAAGGAGGGTTATCAGAAGTCAACATGGATTCACCAAGGGGAAGTCCTGCTTGATACAAAGATGTATGTAGTGGATAGATGAGCAGGGAGCAGTAGGTGTGACCTACCTTAACTTCAGCAGGGCTTTTGACCTTTCATGACATCCTCATAGCCAAACTTAAAGGTGGTTTGGGTGATTGGGTGGCGAGGTGGATTAAAGGGCAGAACTCGGAGAGCTGTGGTTGGTGAGGCAATGTCAAGTTGTGTGTAGTGGTGTTCCTCAGGGACCAGTACTGGTTCCGTTCCCATTCTGTATATTCGTCAGAGACCTGGCTGAGTGGGACAGAGTGTACCCTCAGCAAGTTTGCTGGTGTCACTCAGCTGGGAGAAGTGGCTGACACACCAGAGGGCTGTGCTGCCATCCAGCATTTACTGGATAGACTGGAGAGTTGGTCAGAGAGAGTTGGAGCTGTTTAGCCTGGAGAGGAGACTGAAGGGGGATCTCATAAATGCTTACAAGTACCTAAAGGGTGATTGTCAGGATGATGGGACCCGGCTGTACTTGGTGGTGCTCAGTGATAGGACAAGGGCCAGTGTGCACAAACTGGAACACAGGAAATTTAATTAGAACATAAGGAAAAACTTTTTTTATGGTGAGGGTAACAGAGCACTGGAACAGGTTGCCCAGGGAGGTTTTAGACTTGCTCCTGTGTGATCTACTCTAGGAGATCGTGCTCTGGCAGCAGGATTGGACTAGATGATCTCCAGAGGTCCTTTCCAACCTCTAACATTATATGGTTCTATGATTCAGAAAAACTTAGTATGTTGTATATCTATGCAATAAACAAACTTCAGCATCTGCTTTAGTATGAGAAGTGTTGTGATGACATTGCTGCCTTTCTGGTGGTGTCACTTGATCCTGACGGCGAGAACAGCCTTTCTTGTACCGTATGTTCCTTCTCATCACTTCCAGTGATTTTAAAAATAAAGGAGGAATTGCTCAGAAGGGTTTCTGCCAGGGCAAGTATCTGGAGGACCCCTTACACAGGCTCTGGATAATTGACGTGTTCTACGGTTACTTTCATGACAGAACTGTAAGGAATAAGTGATGGGGAGATCTAGCTGTGGTGCAGTGCAGGAACGTGGCAGTACTTCTCAAGAAGTGGGGCTTGACTTCTTCCTGGGAACCATGAAGGACTATTAGGAAGGTTGAGAGATGTTGAGAACATGTAGTAATAGGAAGCCAAGAAAATTTTGCTCCTTGCAGTTCTCTCCTTTCAAGCTGAAGTGTTTACTGTTTGGTGCCTTGAAGTGCAGGCACAAATGATACAGGCCATCTTGATCTTTGATAGATTTTTCCTCTTTGCTTTGACTGCCTTTATGGAAACTTGAATAATGCTTTAAAAATCTGAAGAGCAGCTGAAATGACAGACTCCTAGTTATTGTTTTTCAGGCACTCACAGCTGACTTTCCTGAGACCAGAGGGATACTTTTAATGGCATCATCCTGTCTTTACAGGGGAAAGCACAGCCATGTCAGGCATTTTAAGTCAACTGGGGAGTCTGACAGTATTTCTGTGTGCATGGCTGGGGGTTTTAATGCCTAATGCTTCAGTGAGCCCAGGGCTAACAGTAGAGAGGTGGTGTTGAGCAGGTTTTTCTAGTTCTGTCCTGACATGTGCTGGGTGGGTTGTACATATCTTTGCAATATCCTCCAATATTGGTATTTTTAAAGTTCATAAAGTTCATTGTGTAAAATCATGGTCCATTCAATTACTGTCTATTTCACGTGGATGTTAGTGGTCTAAGTGCAGATGCACGGACACCAAAAAGTATTGCTCTGTTTCCTTGTAGTGATTACAGGGCAGCATTCCAGCAGTGTCATCTCTGCCCGGACACGGATTGATGTTCTCCTGGACAGCTTCCGCAAGAAGCAGCCTTTCACACACTTCCTGTCCTTTGCTCTCAACCAGCCTGCCATCCAGGAGAAGTTCCTGCAGTTCAAGGAGGAAGTGTTGGAGAAATGCTCAAAGGTAAAGATCCACATGAGAATTAAACTCAAGTGGAAGCCCCTCAGCATTTCTTTTACCTTGAAGGCCTTACTCTATTCTGTTTCCTAGGAAAGTGTTTTCAACAAGCCTTTTACTTAGCTTGGCAGGTCTGCTGTCAATTTGGTGAGTGCTGCTGTGAAATCTACTAGAAAGTAGAATGGCTTTGTTAGTAAAATATTTTGTTCTCCTTAGAGAATTTCTTAGATGGGAGGATATTGAAGATTCAGAAGAGGGTTGGGGTTTTCTTGGTGCAATTTTTTGTTTTTGATAGGAATGTTACTAAATAATGCAGTGGACCTTTCTACATATATGACTTCTGTATAACTGTAAAATAGGGTAGGAATTCACAAGTTTGCTGCTGCTTCTATTTCACTTTTCTTTTGGATACTGACAGTGAGGGAAGATGGGTATCATTACTGGAGAGGAGCGAGAGATGACTTGGTAGCACCTGCCATCCTGCAAAGCTAATAGCTTCCGTTCTTCCCCAGGAGACTTTGTGCTGACAGTCCCTCCTACTTGCCTTCAGATCTTGCGTTGAGAGCAGTAGGAAATAGGCACAGGGAGATGAGCAGAATGAAGAGAAAGCTGTGTACTCCCAGTTTATTTTAGTGTGCTCCTAGTTTGACAGAAGTGGCATGTCAGTGCACAGGGCCAGGCTGAGGAGAGGGAACAGAATTATTGAGTTGCTCTGTCCTCTGAGCCTGCTGGCAGGACATCACTAGGTCTGAGAGAAGAGTTCGCGGCTGCTACAGGTTAGATCACATACACGCAGCAGGGTTTTGTGGGCTGATTGTCTTACCTCAATGTCTGTCACTTCTAAGGTGAAAATAAAATCTGTCCCATAGCACAGCTTAAGAAGTTTCGTTTCCTACGGCTTCGTTTTGTGGGTGTGAATTACCTCATACTTAGGGAGATACGAGTTCTTGCTCAAGTGTTCATGGTTGCTTGCATGTTGGGTGTCTCATCTCCAAGCACAGAACTGAGCTGACTTACAGTTTTGTCCTGGCAGTTCTGGTCTAAGTCCCTCTCCTTTGCCCAGCTGCATTTTTCCATGACAAGTCAGGAGTTTTTTTTAGCATTCAGTTTCTCACATGATGTGAAATACAACTGAAATTGTCCAAAGATTAGCAACCAGTGTAGTGACATGAGCATCCTTTCTTTCAGCCAGGAGGATATCACTGGGTCCATCATGTATCTCCATCAGGCAGCAGCAGTTACCTTTATTAACCTTTGCCTTTATTAAAGGAAAGCCTGGAGGGAAGGGGGATGGAAACCCACTGCAGACATTAGCCTGAGGAAGAGCTGGCTGGACAGAGTGCAGGATCTCAGGTTGGCATCGGTGGCAGCCTGGCTTCCTGTGTTGGTTTGTTGTTCCAAACCTGGTGAGGGGACACACCAAAGTTACAGAGAGAGAAGCTGCTCTTAAAGGGGCCAGTAACTTCAGCATGGGCCTCTGATGGTGGCTGTTCATGCTGCCGGCCCTGGACAGGGACTGCTGCTTTCAGTCCGGTGTTTCTTTTGCCCTTTATTCCCTTCTACCTGGGCTTATGGCTCCTTTCACTTGATCTCCCTTGAGGTCTGGCCGCCTGGGATAGGCAGAGAGGTCTGCCATCTGCTTAGAAACACGTTCATAGATTTATTTGGGTGCTTTCTTCAGTCTTGTCAGTCACATTGTCAGAACATCTGCAAATCTTCACACACTCTTTGTCCTAGAAAGCAGCAGAAACCCGAGCTGAGATAGTGCTGAGACCCCTGCTGACCTGGCTAGTCATGTTATTTTTCCCTCCTGACCTTCTATCTCTGCCAAAGTTGTTCTGTGGCTGGACAGCACTGACTGGTAAAGCTCTGCTTCACGGTCAGAGATTCTGCCGCGTGGGGTTTCAGTAACCTCAGACTTCAGCTATACACAGAACCAGCACTGTGCAGGAATCCTCCTCGTACTAGTAGCAATGATAACCTCTCAGAGGGTGCCTTTTGCTGCTACCTTACAGCAGGACACATTGATGGGGATGGAGGCAGAAGGGCTGGGGGGTGCAATTCCTGCTCTTCACACTGTGAGGGCACACACTGTTCTGTCCTGGAAGCTGCAGGGTTGTGTTAGCACTGCTCGGTGCCTTGTGCTTCTCAGGAGGGCTTGAAATGCTCGTGATACTGCTTACATCAGCTTGAGGGTTACCTTTTTTAATTTGAAATGTGGAATTTAGGCAGTAACAGCTATTTGGGGGTTTGCATATGCATAGCCTAGGAGTAGATGGAGGTTTAATTTTCCTCCTTCTTCTTTATCCTAGCAGAAAGGTTTCTCAATACACTGCTGCCTGTTAGGACAAGGAGTATAGTTCAGCCTTGTCTGTCTCTCAATCACTCCACCAGCCAGTAATGCCACTCTAATACCACTTTATCTCATACCAGGGTCTGCTAGAAAGCACATCAGTAATGAAAAGCAGTAATTCAAAACTGTGCCTTGCAGTTGCAAGAGAGCTTATAGATTTGTCCAGAGCAACAGCATTTCTCAGGATACTGGGAGGTATCTGAAGTATCTGTGACAGAAACAGTGCTCTTCTCTTCCTGTTGAATTTACTGGGGCAAGACATTGCAGAATTAGGTGAAGTCCAGTCTTTGAATGAAGCTCAGTAATAAGGACAAGGTGTGTGTATGTGAGGATTTCTTCTGGCCATTGAATATTTGTGAGAGACTCTTCTGCTGTCTGAAGCAGTTCCCATGACAACCATTCATTTATATTTTATAGCAGAGGGCTGTGTTTGTGGGTATATGCTTTCTAACTTTTTTGTATGTGTCTTTAAGACCTAAGATAAGAAATATGGAATGCTTCAGGTGTCATTCAGGTGATTGTATGGTCAGGGCTGCCATGCAATGAAGCAGGGCCAAGGGGAGGCTCTTGAGGCTAATTTAGTTTAAATATGAGGAGGTGGCTCACCAGGACAAGCTTTCCACTGATGTGGTGCAGTGGGAGGTCCTGGTGACTGGATGACCTTGGCATTCTCCTAGCACAGTCATGTGTCAGAGTGAGGAGGACTGAAGTGTCTGTTTGAGTTTGCATGTGGAAAGAGGAAGAGACTTTGCAGAAACATCGCTGTGAAAAATCGGACTTCGGTCTTGGAGAGCTGTGCAGGCACAGCTTTTGCAATCTTAGGCTGCAGATGTAGCACAGAAAGGAAATGTGATTGCTGCATGATATATGGCAGCCTGTAAATACCAAACATTGCTAATCAGACATGATATCTCTGTGTGGAAGGGACAAAGAATGGGAGGGGAATTTCAGCTGGCAGCTCTTAAGTCCCTTGTGAGGAAATGCTGTTTTTCTGGCTCACTCCTTTGTTTGTGAATCAGGGTGGGAGGGGGCATGTAGCTGGCTTGCAGGGTCTTGTTATTAAGAAAAAAACCTCCAAACGGTAAAGCTGTCTGCAAACATTGGAAGCTCATAGTAAAGTGAAGAGGTGGCAGCCAGGGAGGAAACGTTAATGAGTGTGATCTTTTGCTTTGCCATGTGGAAGGCCTGCAGTGTGTTGTGCTCTATGGTTTCCCTACTACAGAGCCTTAGCCTGGGAGGAACATTGTGCTTAGGCTTTGCAAAGAGAAGTGAAGGTACAAGACTAAATTGCAGGAGGAAGGTAAAAAATGAATTTTTCAGGCTGAGGAGAAATGTGTTACTGCTTCTCTGACCATGACAGAGCAGTGTCAGGGAGAGATGTAAGCTAAAATATCACACATGATAGCGCATAAAGGGGGATGTTCTTCCTGCCTCTCAATACTTAGAGAACCCAAGTTTCAACTGTACACTTTGAGAGATGGTAGATTCTGGTCTATGTGTTTGTATTTGCCAGCAAGTTCCTACAAATAGGTGCTTTAAGATTCTCCTGTAGGATATGGGTATTCCCTGCTGTGACACCTTGCCTGCCCTAATCTGGTGCTCTTTATTAGCACTGGAAGCCACCACTTGCCACAAGCCACTGTGACTTGTACTATGAGTAGTGTCCACCTTCCACGGAATCAGGGAGGATCCCAGTGAAAGAGGAGCTTGTCACCAAGAGGCACTTGGAGGGCATGGCTTAGATCCAGGCAGATCCCTCTGCCCGTCTCTGATGCTGATTCTCACTCCAGGTTGTAGCTTATCTTGAGAGGGTTCCTTGGTATTTGGAAGATTTTTCTAAAGTCCAGAAATCATAATGTTGACAGGATCCTATCTCCTGGGCTTGTCCTCCCGAGAGGAGGAGCTGACTTTTCCCAGCGGTGTGTTACTGTTGTCTGTCCCTGCTGGTCTGGGTGCATAGGATTGATTCCACTGAGCAGGATGGCTTCCCATGAGGCACCACAGTGGTTGCTGGTTGGCATTTCATGATCTGGGATTAGAATAAGTGGGTTCAGGCTTTTTGGCATCTCAGTGAGTGGCATCCAGCCACAAAGGGCTGCTAAGACATTGCGTTTTCCTGGGAGAGCTACCTCTGATGTAGCATCCATTTTATGTGTGGAGAAGTAGGATCTGCTGACCTGCAAAAGACCAGGGGTGTAAAACTGGGTTTTAGGAGCTGTGTGAAATACTAGGGAGTAAACCGTGAAAATTATCTAGGTCTTTGCCTGCTCACCATGCCCTGATCTTCCCTGCTAATTGCCCCAGCAGTGGTAGCGTGGTTGGTGGAGTTGCTGTGCCATTGCTTTGTCAGCTGTCAGCCCACACTCAGGTGTTGGGAAGCTCTGGGGAAAATGCTGCTTTTGGGGCAGGATGATGTTTACAGTACAAATAGTGCTGGAGCAGAAAATGAGGGTAAGGTTTTTGTTGTCTGACCTGGGAACTACTTTCTCGTTCATGTAAATCATCTATGCACTGTGGGAGTGACACTGGCTGGTTGTTCATGGCAAGGATAAATTGAACATTCTCCCAGTTCCTGTTACCTGAGCTATTGTTTTGTGATGGACCACGTATTCACTGGCTACAGATACCATTGGAGCAAAAACACTGACAGAGAAAAAATGTGTCCTGTCATGCATGTTAACAGCAGGATGAGTAAAAGGAAGCTGCAAGGCTTTTACTGTGGAGAAGAGAAGGTGGGGAGAAGTGAGATGCATCCATCCCTCTTTCCTTTGCTTCTGATATGCCTGATAGATTCATGGAGTCCTTTAGGTTGGAAAAGACCTTTAAGAGCATCAAGTCCAACCATTAACCCAACTGTCCCAAGGGCACCACTGAACCATGTCTCTAAGTTCCACATCTACGTGACTTTGAAACAGGTCCAGGGGTGACAATTTTGCCCTCCCTGGGCAGCCTGTTCCAAGGCCTGATGACTCTTTCAATAAGTAAGTTTTTCCTGATATCCAACCTAAACCTACCCTGGTGCAACTCGAGGCCATTTCCTCTTGTCCTATCACTTGCTCTTTGTGAGAAGAGATCAACCCCCACCTTGCCCTCTCTCTTATGGGGACCACCATGCTTGGCCAGCCGGTGGCTGCTGGAGCAAGCCCCATGCCTCTGTGTTGCAGGCTGGCTTGTCTCTCATCCAGCCAGTAAGCATTGTAGCAAGGAAGGATATGGATGTTGTCATTTGGCGTATAAAATGCTGAGTGAGATGTGGGGCATTAAACTGACAGGCTGAGATATTGCAGAGTTTAAACATCCAAAAGGTTTTGTTTCAGACTCTGGGCACAGCTAGAAACTTCAAAGCTATCACTCTCAGTTGGTGGGCTTTCTTCAGACAGCGAAAGACTTCACTGGCAAGTGGTGTTGGCTTCTTCTGGAACTAGAAGTGGAGGTTATTTAATGTGCTGATGGGAAATGGCCACTAAGTGGAAATAATTGTTTTGATCTGGGTGTGTTAACCATCCTGGAGGTATTTATATAAATATCCTAGAACAAAAGAGCATGTTTTTTAAAGCTGAATGTAACCACTGCTCCACCTGGGAACAGTTCTTCCCCAGCAACAACACGTAGCTCTTCTTGTAAAGGGAGTTTAAAGTTAATGCATCTTGGCAAACTGTAGGGCACATGGGAACAAGAAAAATGTAATTATCAGAGTTAGTATTAGCTGTGTTTGTGTTGCAAGGTGCAAACTGTGTTTAGGCAGGATTTTGAGACCATTTAGAGCTTGTCACTATAGCTGGTTCCAGCTTTATTGCACAGAAAAAATGGACTTAACACAAGTCAGTACAGACGTAGAACTTAAGTCCATCACTGATGGCAACTGCTGCTTTCTTTCAAAATCCTGTGTGGGTGAGCGCTGCTGTTTGTGAGTCCTGCCTGAGTTAGAGTCATAGAATCATAGAATCGTTAGGGATTGGAAGGGACCTCGAAAGATCTAGTCCAATTCCCCTGCCAGAGCACGACCACCCAGACTGAGTCACATAGGAACACATCCCTATTGTTTTCTAGAAGTTCTAAGCACCTACAACACAGGCTTTATAGAATCATAGAATCAGTCAGGGCTGGAAGGGACCACAGGATCATCCAGTTCCAACCCCCCCTGCAGGGACACCCCACCCTAGATCAGGCCGGCCAAAGCATCATCCAGCCTGGCCTTAATAAATCTTTTTCTTCTCAGATGGCAACTCCAGACAGTTAAAGTAGGAAGCTAGTTGTAGAAACTGATATTTTGTGCAAAATTAGCAGCCTATTCTTTTTATGAGGTTAACATTTAGTTAATTGAATGACTTTTTTTTGGACAAGAATAATACCTTGTATCCTGGAGTACCATGCCATTCTGGTTTGGATTTTGAGAGCTAATTTCAAAAACATCTGACTGAGATGGAGTCTAAATGCCAAATCTACTTTGGTGTACAAATTGAAGTTCTCAATGTCGTGGTGAAAATAGAGGAATCTTATGTTCTTATTCTTTTTCCAGACTGAATGTAAATCACCTGCAAGTAGTCTGCCCATCTTGTTTTCAGTTTGTCCTGTGATAATAAATAAAGTATTGCAAACAGCGAAAGCAGGGACATAACTTTCTTTTATGAGCGACAGTACCTTCCTCTTCTGTTGAGTCTGTGGTCGGTCAGGCTGCAGTAACACCGACATCGAGAGTGTGGGAATCTTGCTGGCATGATGATTTCAAAGCTGCTTTGTGTTTGTTTTTTTTTTTTTGCAGGCAATCAGAGATAAGTAAAACAAACCAAAGAGGCTCTGACAGGCTTTGAAATCTTAGTGAGTTTGATGTGCTCTGTCTTCTTTGACCCTGGCATTTGTTAAAAAGAAGACATTTGTGTGATGAAGTTGGAAAATGGTCATGTTTGAGTACAATCCATTTAATATTTGTATTAAGCTATTGTGATGTCTCAGAAGATACTTAAGTTGTTTTAAAGTTTCTTCTAGTTGTTCTTAAATCACGTTACCAGAATAGGGAACTGGAAAAAAATAAATACATTGAAGACATCTTAATCTAGTTCTAATCTAAATCAGGTCTGCTTCCTGTTCCTCTGAATGCAAAGTATGGTGATACAGATGTGGCTTAATTAAGACAGAAAGAGCAAAGTGTTTCTGTGGAGTGGAGAAGCATCAGAACTGTTTGAGCTCACTAGATTTCATTGTGGTTATGGAATGTACACAAAAAGAATTTATTTCCCCAGAAGAATACTTTGTAAATAAGACAAAGCATAAGATTTTACTTGCACAGCTTAATTAAACTGAAGTAACTTAGTTTTTAGTCCTGTGAGAATCTGTTGCTGCTCATCTAATGCCCCTATGTGAATGGCTGTACTGTGTGAAATTCATTTTAACTGTCATTTTTGGTCGTGGTGGTGGATCTACCACTGAAGTTGATACGTAATGCTAGTTAATCTGTAATCTTTGTTAGCAACCCTGATCAACATTTTGATGTGAATAATTTTTTTCTGGACTCTTGCTTCCTCCTCCTGTGACAATACAGCTGCATAGTACAGCTTTTATTTGGCCATTAATGCTGCAGTGGGAAGCTGCGGCTTCAGCAAGTCTGTTTCCTGTGATGTCAAATGATTCTCTAACCCTTGGGATCTAATGGTTAGAACAAAGTGTTTGAGTCTAGCAGCTGTGCATGGAAATGCACAGCTCATCTTCTGAAACTATAAGATATTTTTCCTCTTAGTCTCAACAGAAGGTGTCCATTAAATTTGATAGAAGCCCTGCCCTTGGATTGAGGTTGGAGTAAACCTTTGGACACCTAGGACTTAATATTCTAGTGGGGAAAGGGTTTCTGTAAAGTCAGAGCAAGTTGTGGCTGAATGGTCATTTGCAGCATCAAACTGAGTGAGCATGGCAGGGTGCTTAAAACAGTGTAGCGTCAGGAGTTGAGACCTTTCTGAGCTGAAATGTAAACCAGTTGCTGCTGATGGCACCTGGATTTCTGTTCTGTGGCATTTAGACTGTAGAGGACCAGGTGCCCCTTCTCATTCTTCTTGGTTAGTAAATTTGGAAGAAATAACCTAGTTAGAGAAGTGGTTGTGCTTGAGAACCCGTATGCGATCCCTCTACTTAAATATAAAGCTTTTGTTAAGAAATTTGTCCTTTCTTTCTTAAGTATGGTTTTGGCTGTGGTTTCTGGATGCTAGTTTAGAGAAGGTGACATGTACAGCAGTCAGCTTTCACCAGGAGTGTGACAAAAGGCAGAAGGTTAAGGGTGAACACGGTGTCTTAGGGCTATTTAATACTGGCTCTGCCCCTTTCTGTCTCTAGCCTCAGTCTGTGGATCCGTAACTTTTTCTTTTACCTGGAACATGACCCTGAAGTGAATCATTAATTGTACTCCTGACTAGGGCAGACAGTGTGCTGGTGGTAGTCAGAATCACTATGTTTTATCTGCATTTGGAAGCTCTTCTGAGTTTGAGGCAAAGAAAATACTGTTGGTTTTCATGTTTAGATCACTTTACAGTGCCCCTTAGCTTTCATCCCTTGAGGAATTGTGTCAGTAATTGAAAGAGCCATTGTCTCATTTCACTTATTTAAGGCAATCTCAGTCTTCATTGTTGTAATTATTGAAAGAGCCCACTAGCAAAAATTTAATCAGTGATTTCCTAACGCTGCTGGAACTTAGACTAATAGTCTGTACTGAGTCCATGATACAAGTCAAGGTTGGTGTGAAAACAGATTAGGAAGTGTCTAAATAAATTAATCACTATTTGTCATGGTAACCTGATGGATATAATAATTTAATTTTTTTGGTAACTGAAACAGAATGATAATTCTGGAAGTGAAGTCCTTGTAGCTGGGCAGTATCTCTGTAATGGGAAAATGATGGAATCTTTTGTTACTGGAGTTAAGATAGTTTTCACATTCTGAGCACTTCAAGAAATGTAATGTAATTAAAAAGAATTTAAAAGGAACTGGTGTTTTTAGAAAGGAAATTCAGTATACTCCTAGACTTGAAGGTTTGTTCCCCATAGAAGGCATCTTTGCAATCTGCTGTGGTGCTCTGTACACAAAGATCAAGAAAATAAATGTTTGGAAAAGAAAACATTAACATGAGTGTACAATACCTGTATAGCAATCTAATACATGGCTTCTTATTTCACTGATTTCTTTGATTAGCTGCATTTTAATTAAACTTTTGGCTGCTGGCTCAGTAAAATCTTCCTTCTTCGAAGGATCAATCTACCCAGAATGGATCTGAGCTGTTGTAGAGATGTTGAATAGCCTGTATGGTCTCTTCACTTAATTATTTTTCAAAGAGTGACTTATTTTAGCATTTGATTTGGAAAAAAAAAGAAGGCAGTAGTGTTCTTTTGAGTTAAAGCTCTTCACCTATGGAACAGCATGTATTGAGCTCAATCTTCAGTCATCTTTGTATTTGATATTTGATCTAATATTTTAAAACGTAGAGGATCAGTTGCTTGGTTTCCTTTCTGCTTAAATAGCCTTAATGCTAAAGGCTGTTTGCATTATTAAATGCTCACAGATTACATGATGGGGCATATAAAAGAATGTAGTAGCATGTTCTGTGAACGTGCTTAATAAAAAGGTTAGAATTAAGAATTAAGACTGGATTGTGAGCCCCTGACCTACCAGCTTTCTACTTAATGCCTAAATCCCTCTACGTTGCTTTTGATACAGTTTTTGTGTATTGTAGAGAAGTGGAGCAGAAAAGATCTGAACCGCTTGGAAGAGTAATGAATACAGAGCATTTGATTTTTGTTCACAATTGGAAAATAGATTATTCTGATTTATATGTGTTCCATCAGCCCTCGTTTTCCTGTGTATGTCAAAGGAAAAAAATACCTTCTGGATTAATCAGATTACTACAAAAATATTTAGAGTGTAATACTGTGCTTCAACAATCATTGCTGGTGACTTCCACAAATTACAGATGTGAAAACAAGCAGATTTCCAATGAGGATGGAACATATTTTATAGGAATACAACTACAAAACCAAAAAGCTCACCATAGAGCTTAAAATCGGATAACAATTGCAAACTGTTAACACATTCTGGTAGCTGTGTCAACGTACAGGTTATTTTATTGTCCTGTTTCTGTGGGACACCAAGGTATTTTGTTTCTCTGCTCCTGTTTCCATGGCAATTAGAATTAGATTAGTTTT
Source organism: Phoeniculus purpureus (assembly GCA_028565055.1). Lineage (NCBI taxonomy): Eukaryota > Metazoa > Chordata > Aves > Bucerotiformes > Phoeniculidae > Phoeniculus > Phoeniculus purpureus. The sequence goes on along the minus strand of JAOXOE010000632.1, from coordinate 6,454,554 downwards.
AGGTTCACAGTGTGTAAATGGGAGAGACTAAGCTGTGATGCAGTGTTTGTGAGTCTGGGAATTCTATTTTAAAAAACAGTTCAAAACTGTCTTGAAGTAGTTGCTTTTTTGGTTGCTGTTGACTTGCTTGTATTTATCTTTTGCTTGTGCTTAGGCAATCTAGTGATACTTGCATTTTTAAAGTGTTTTTTCCTCTGATACTTGTTAATACCTTCCCACAACCTTCACTGATTTTTCCAGGACTTGGAATTGGAGTGGAGAGTACAATTTTTGAGAGGTTTGTTTTGTTTAATAATTGTCTGCTTATTACAAGAGCCACTGTAGATGTCACACAGGCGTAATTGTGAAGGTATTCAGCTATTGATTTAGTCTCTGTGTGAGGTATACTTAGACCCAAAGATGTTTTGGAATGTCAGTACTTTTTAGTCGTTCGGGCATTCACTTTTTCAGGAACATCTAGGTTGGCAAAATTACACCTCCTGTGGAGGAGATAGTGGAACCTTAGGAAAGGTCTATGGTTTTGGGCACTTCTGAAGAGAGGCACTTGCACTATGGATGTTTGTCTAATGTGGTGGTCAATTCTGATGTGGGGAATTCTGTAACTTCCACTGTTCAAGCATCTTGAGCATTAGAAAGGGTTTTTTTGGTGTCCAACCCCAAACCCTGTTAGTATAAAAGTAAATCAAGTCTTTCTGACTCAGCCCATGGTGCTCTTGAAGAACAGCTGGTCAATCTCTGCTTTGTTACAATCTTGTTTATTTTTGAAAATGCTGATATGTTCTGTCTCAACATTCAACCTCTACTCATAGGCATACTCTTTAGAGAGATGCATTCCAGTGGAAAGACTGTGGAGAATGAAAACAAAAAGAGAGTTGGAAGTATAGATCTCTATTTTATATAAGACATCCATGTCAAAACTTTATTTTAACCTTAAAACCTTAAGCAAAATGCAAATATACCCTTGGACTCACTGAAGAATTACAGCACTGAATGGCTTGGGAGAAGGGGAGAAAATGAAATCTGAGCTCCAGAAGGCTGCAAGTCCTGAAATTGTGGAGTGATTTGTGGGTTCTTTACTACACCTCAGTTCCTCTTAGGTTAATTAAAAGTGACTGATAACGATGCTTTTTTCCTCATTTGTAGATTCCTTTCTTTGACACCCATTTTTATTACCTTTTGTCTTACCATTTTGCTTATCAGCTTGATAAATAGGCTCTTGCAAAATAGCAGAAAAGCCTTTCTTAAGAAAGGATGACAAGCCATCTCTTTCTGCAGTTTACTTTTTAAATCTAAATTGAGGGGAAAATCTAATATTTTTTGTCATTGTGACAGTTAAATGTTCTTATTAATACCAGGCTCTTTCCAACAGCATGTTGAGGGACTAGAGGGAATGAATTTAAATTGAAACAAGACTTACATTAAACAAGTTAAGCTCTAAATGATGTATTGTAATATTTCTCCTGGTTTTTTTTCTAAAATGAATTTACTATTACTGCAATAAATGTTTTTAAAATGAATGCAAGAGCCACAGTAATTTTACATTTCTATACTATGCCTTTGAAGGTGTTTCATTGTATGCAGTATTGGTTAATTAATATTTATGTAAATACACATTTTCTGTAGTTGAGCAAAATTTAAAGGAAGTATGCTAGGTAGTGTGTTATGTATAATACCCATTTTGAAGATGAAGACTTGGAAAGGGAGATGGTTTAAGATGTGTCAAGAGAACTGCATCACCTCATACTCAAAAGCCAAACCCTTTCACTTTCTAGAGATTTACCTGAGCGTGAAGATTTGAAACTGCCAAAAAAGACACCATTGAGTGCTTTGTAAAAAATCCTTTGTTTGTGGTCCCTGTACTGGGAAAAAATTTTACCTTCTGATTTTGCCCTGCCTCAGTATGTGCCTGTTAAATTAAAATGCATCTTTTTCATACATGAGCGCAGCCTGCAGTAGCAATAATGGAGTTCTCATACAAACAGTGAAAGCTCTTCATGACTAATGCTACAGCATTTCATTGAGGGGTTGATTTTTTTTCTTCTCTGTTGTTACAGTCAGCAGGTATGTACATTGGTAGGAATTCCGCTGGAAACTTCAGTCTTTTTCAATTCATTTTTAGTAGCTTTGATTTATTATTATGTGATGAGGGGATTCATTCTTCAATGTGCTACACAGACTCTGAAGTCAAACTGTTACCAACATTATGTAGACAACTTGTTAAAATCATCAAACTCCAGTTTGCTTCTTATTGAAGACAGAAAACCCCACTGATGGTTTTGGAAGCCTCGGAACACCTGTAGATTGCAGGGGTGAGCTAGAGGCATTTAGCTAATGGCAGAATTTTAATTACTAGTGTACAAAAACCTTGCTTGCCTTGCGCCTGTAATTCTTGACCCTTAACCTTAAGAACCCTTCTGCCACAGCAGGATCCCCTAAAGCAGATCCCACAAGAACATGTGCAGGCAGGATTGGAACATCTCCAGCGCAATGATTCCACAACCTCTCTGGGCAGCCTGGGCCAGGGCCTAGCCGTCCTCACCCTGAAAAAAGTCCTGCCTTATGTTCAGATTGAACCTCCTGTATTCCAGTTTTCACCCAGTGCCTTTTCTCCTGTTGCTGGGCACCACTGAGAGGAGCCTGGTCCCATCATCCTAACACTCACCCTTTAGGCATTTGTAAGCAACGTAAGTGTTTGGGTAGCCTCAGTGATACTGGGGACATGACATTACATGTCAGCATTGTTGAGGTGAACTTAATAGTTTAAAGACATAAGTGGAATGAAGAGTTTTAGTGCCTATCATCGGTACACAGTGAGGGTTTATCAGTTGTCCTGACTGTGCTTGACCTTTTGCATGGGGAGCAAGTAGGGTTGGGTGCATGAAGCACTCATTTTCCAAACTAATCCGCATGAAGCTTGTTCATCGTATAAGGCCTCTCTGTAAAGGTCAAACGCAGCTGTGGTCCAGCTTCCATCTTCAGGGCTGCACAATGCCACAGGTATGTCAGACAACATGGACAAAGGTTTAGCAGGGTTAAATGTTAATGAAAGTAAATGAAACAAAGGATTTGCCACTCTTAGGTGGTGCACTTAGACATTCTGCTGGAGAAGCTGGCGGCTCATGGCATAGACAGGAAGACTCTTTGCTGGGTTAGAAACTGGCAGGATGGCCGAGCCCAGAGGGTGGTGGTGGTAAATGGTGTGAAATCCAGTTGCTGACCAGTCACAAGCAGTGTCCCTCAGGGCTCAGTTTTGGGACCTGTCTTGTTTAATATCTTTATCAATGATCTGGATGAGGGGAT
>JAOXOE010000632.1:6422334-6443587 GCA_028565055.1 Phoeniculus purpureus | reverse complement strand
CCTGCTGTGGCAGGGGGATTGGACTAGATGATCTTTTGGGGTTCCTTCCAATCCCTAATGATTCTATGATTCTATGATTCTTGTTGCATGCTATGGAGGAAATGAAAAACATGGGAAGCCACCTTTTCAGCTTCTTTAGGATGAGAGGCTCACTGGTCTAGGAATTCTGATCAAGAGAGAAAGCTAAAGAGGAATGTAATAAAGGGATGAGTATACCATGGTAAAGGAAAAAGGGTTTTTTCACAAGATGGGAACTGGAGTAATTTTCAATCAGAATAAAATGCTGTTCTGAAATTAATTGCTTCAAAACCAGACCAGAATATAAATAACTTCAAACTAAATTAGTCAAATTCATAAAAGCGTTAGCTCTGCCAGAGGCCATTAATTCTTAAAGTCCAAATATAATTGATAATGGAGAACATTCAAATTTGCATATTCTCAAAAGAAATAATGAGAAAAGGACTTTTTCTTTTTTTCTCAATTTATGGTTTTTTTTGTGTATCCTTTTGTAAAAATTGTTTTGTTTTCTTATTCTAGCTGATCCTTTTGGCCATATCAGATAATTAATTCTGCATAATAATTATTAACTACTATAACAGACTCATAAAAGAAGACTGAAAAAAAGAATAAAGTTGAAAAAAAGAATGAAAAAAGAAGGATATTTGAATATGGGAAAAGTAGTTTTGGGTAACTTTGAATGCAAATGTCTGTATAAAAAAGGAATGTCTCTCTTCAAAAAGGGAAAGAATGAGGACCCAGGTAGCTATAGACTGGTCAGCCTCACCTCCATCCCAGGAAATGTGATGGAACAATTTGTTCTAGAGGCTGTCTTCAGGCACATCAAGGACAGGAGGATCATTAGGGACAGTCAGCATGGCTTCACCAAGGGAAAGTTGTGCTTGACCAACCTGATAGCCTTTTATGAGGACATAACCAGTTGGATATATGATGGCAGAGCGGTGGATGTGGTCTATCTTTACTTCAGTAAGGTGTTTGACACAGTCTCGCACAGCATCCTCACAGCCAACTGAAGTGTGGTCTAGATGATCAGGTAATGAGGTGGATCATGAACTGGTTGCAGGATAGAAGCCAGAGAGAAGTGGTCAATAGGACAGAGTCCAGCTGGAGACCGGTATCTAGTGGAGTGCATCAGGGGTTGGTGCTGGGACCAGTCCTGTTCAATCTATTCATTGATGACTTGGATGAGGGATTAGGGTGCACTGTCAGCAAGTTTGCTGAGGACACAAAGCTGGGTGGTGTCGCCGACACCCCAGCAGGCTGTGCTGCCATTCAGATGTGTTCCTGTGCGACTTGGTGTAGGTGATCCTGCTGTGGCAGGGGGATTGGACTAGATGATCTTTTGAGGTCCTTTCCAATCCCTTATGATTCTATAAGGTTGGGGGGAGATGTCAGTAAATAAAACCCAGAAGAAAATGAAAAAGCAGAGCTGGAGAAGGCAGATGTGCTTTGAGCACTTTCTGAATCTTCTCTAAGATTCTTTGTCAGAGCTTGAGAAATACTATCACCCAGGAACCCTCTCCTAAGATCTGGGCCAGAGAGGGACATGTTGAAGTACCACACAAGGTCTTGGGCTTTCTGTGCCCCAACCTTAAACCGAAACTCAGTAACACCTCGATGTGCTCTGCTGACCTTTAAACAAGGTAAGGATGTGATCCTCTTTGCTCAACTTAAGGATTGCCCTTTGGTTTAGGCATGTGATTCTCATTGAATCAAACAGCTACAAGACTGAACCTGAGCTATTATTGCATGTGTCTCTGGTGTCTGCTGCCTGTGCCAAAAGACTGTCTGCTGCAGTAGCCTGTAGCATCATTCTTACTGCATTACTTTGGAAAACAGCCTCCAATGCATAGTGCACAGGGAGCGGTGGCCTTCTCCATATGCAGACACGCAGGGGTAGACAGTCTGCAAACCTCACAGCACTGCACAACAGCTTCTCTTGGCTTTCTGTAGCACAGTGGCCTGTGTGCAGTGCCCGTAGGTTATGTCAAGTGTTTCTGGTTACTGCCTCTGTGTGGGCAGTGATAACAGCAGATGGTTTGGCTTATGGGTTTCTGTGCACCCAGCAGCAACCTCTTGGCATGACTGCTACTGCAATCAGATAAGTGCTCTCAGGCAGGTAGAAACCCTGAAAGAAAGGGGCTTAGCCCTGCAAACTGGTGAAAACGGAGTGCCGATACGGCTTTCCATTAGGGGAGGTTCATGGGCAGCTGCATCTGGCATTATGAGTCTACAGTCTGAACAATCCTATGAGGCATGTGAGGCATTCAGAGGCAGCACTGAGAGCATCACACAGATAGCCACAGCAGTTGCTTTGTATTCAGGATTTGAATAGTGAGTGAGGTGAGAGGGGACTTCACAGTTAATGCTGGAGATGAAAAAGAAATACTGAATATATTCACTGAGTGAAGCAGAGGTCCTGTGAACAGATCATGTACTCAGGGATTATATAAAAATCCAGACATGCTCTGGGGAAATCGGTCTAAGACGTAGGCATTTGGCAGTTGCTTCAGCCTAGGTTGTTGCTATTCTTGATGCCTGTGTGTGGCACAGAAGCGCACGCGCCACACATACGTGCTTCCCGCAGCAGGCAGCAGCGGTGGTTATCGGTGCTGTCCGGATCACGCCTGGCCTTGTGCTCACATGCTCGGTTCGGTAGTTGGTGCTGTTCCAGGTGATGCGAGTGCTCACAGTGCTCACTCTCACCCTGGCAGGATGAGGGATTAAAATCAGCCAGAGAGCAGCAGATGTGCTGTGCTGAGCCATCACAGTAGGTACGATTTAGGGTCTGTCCTCCAGGTAATGTAGATGATCCTGATAGAGGCACCAATTCCTACATATTCAGCCTTGTTCTCTTTAAAATCACAGGGGAAGTGGGTTTTTTTGTGCCAAGAACTGGGCAAAGATGGTTTATTAGCTGGCAGCTGACTTTGGGGAGGGAGAGAGTGGGGAGTGAAGTACAGCACACACAGTTCTCCCATCTGAAGCTCATTCTGGTGGTGGCTTTTCTCTTTACAGCTGAAGAGAGAAGCGATGTAATGACTGGTAAATCATCTTTCAAGGAACGGGAGTCGTTTAATGGCCGAAATATCCTCAAGGTCAGTATGAAACAATTAGGGAAAAGGAGCCAGCAGTGGAAATAGTGTAGCCACAAGAGGTTGAAGCACCTCTTCAAGATGGCTTTTGTTTCAGGCTTATGGGATCTCCTGGGGGTGGGAAAGCTGTTTAGAAAGTAAACAATCCCAATCACTCATAATTGGGAGCATTACAGTATTTAACAGGAGTGTTCTTAAAGCGGATCAGGAATATGTAGCATGAATGCTAAGTGGGTGTTCATATTGTTATTTACTTTGCTCCCGGTTTACCCTGGAGACTTGGGCTTTGATTCTCAGCCCACCAGAAAAGACTACTTTGTGGCTTTTGTTCTACTAACTCATAGGAATTTATGAAACTAAAACTGGCTGCCGTTTCATTTTTTTCTACCCTTGTTTTTTTTTTTTTAAATCTCTGCCATTGATTTGCATAATTTTGCACCAGAAAAAATATCAAATAGTGGCAGGGAGTCCCACCAGCCGGGATCTGAGGGCTTTGGCAGTGATCACAGGGTAGGAAGCAAGATCTCGTAGACTGTGCAGGCGGGTAGGGCTCAAAGGGGAGTGTTCTGCAGCCTCCTAGTCTTTGCCAGCCAGGGTCAAGATTGTCGGCAGCCTCTGCTGCCCATCCAGATGGCCATGTCAGACTGATGCCACAATGCTTGGCCCGTGCAAATGTCTGGAGAGAAGAAGCAAACACAGGGAAGTGGGAATGGAAAAGAACACTGTTGTAAGCAAATCTGCAGTCCTTATTATGTTAAGGGGATCTACTGCAGGCAGCTATGATAAGAGAGATATGGGATAGTCTTCAAATACATTTGGGAACCCATAGAAAATACTCTGGCAACAAAGAGATAGGAGAGAAGATGGAGGCTGGATGGGAGCTGGACAGCGCAGAAGAACTTCAGGGCTCCTAGGGAGGGAAGGGGTGAACTTTGTGTTTACACTTTTGCTGTATAATGTATTAGGCACTGGATGCACAGGGATGGGAAGGCAGGGAGCAGAATTGATTAATCTCCTCTGCACAGTGGACAAACAAAGGGGTAAAATTAGATTAAGCTCTCATTGTCCTCAGATGGTCTGTGCCAGCACAGTGTCATGACTCAGTGTTGACACATGTTGAGCGTTTGGTGTGAGACTACAGCATGCAAACTGAAGTAGGAAACCCAGCCGTGGTCCCTTTCTTAGTGTGATCTGCAAATGTTGATTAGCTGCCACGGCTGAGAGCAGGCTCCAGAAAGGGAAGGTACTGTATGTGCCTGCAGAGACTCAGCTTTCATGGTGTCTGCCTGCATTTCACTTTGCCTTTCTCTTGCATCTAATAAACTTGACCACAGACTTCAGAGGCAAATGGTCAGCCTTACTTAATGCTCTCAACCCAATCCTGCGTACAACTGGGAAGGCATTAGCCATACTCCCTCTGCTGGTCACACCACTGGTGGACTACACTAGGGTTTCAGGACTTGTATGTCTCCTGATGTGTGACTGCCCTGCCTCAGGTGGCTACTTCACCTTTCTGATGCTCCCAGAAATAAAAGCAAGTGCATTTTTAAAGCTCTTGATTGATTTTGTACTGATGTAGCCAAAAGAACTTCTGACTGTTGGTAATTGTTTCAAAGCATGTCTTGCCGCAAGAAATGTCATCCTTCTCCACCTCCACTCCATTTCCTAACCTGCTCGCTTCGTATTTCCCTTTGGTCTCCCACGTGCCTGCTGCAGAACGCCCATTGGCATTAATTAATTACATGAGTCATAAATAGCTCCAGGCTTCTTACCAGAGGAGCCCAGCCTCAGCCAGCCACTGATGCATTTTAGCATGACCTTGCAAGGATGCGCCGGTTCCCTCCCAGCCCCCTTTTATATACATTATTTATCTTCTGCTGAGGGAAGCTGCCCTCTCACAAAGTGGCTTCATTAACTTTTGCAATAGGTTTTAAATGACAGGCTGTTAGTGACTGTGGCTACCGTGAGGCAGACTGGCTGGTGGGCGCTGTCCTCTCAGAGCTAGAGCCATGTGCTCTGTGTGTGTGAGTTTGCGACAGCTTTGCTGGGCGGCACCATTCCCACTTGGATTGCTGGTGAAGCATGGCTGCTAGTTTGAGAAGCCTCAAGCTGGGAAACTCAAGTCCCATCCCTACGTTACTGTTGGGCAGCTGCGATGGGCACTGTAAGGCGAAAGACTTTGCCTAGGCAGAGGGCAGGACCTGAGCTCTCAGAGCATGATGGAGATGCCTTGGTTCTCTGTGGCAGCATGAAGCTCCCTGTGGTCAGAGCTGGGGGGTGTGTGTGTGTGCGCAGATGCACTGGCAGCACATGTTTGCTGATGGCACGCCTGTGGTACCCCAGGCTCCAGCTGGTATTTTGCTCTCAACTAATCAGAATTTTATTTAATAATCCTTTGTTCTACCCATTTGCAGAGTTAAACATAGACTCCTGTTTATGCTAATAAATGGCTGTGCAGGCCGATACCTTCCCACACAGCTCAGAAAATAGATTCTGTAGGATGGGTTGCATTCAGGAGTTCAGATTACTTCTGTCTTGAAGAGCATCCATGGAAAAGCTCCCTGGCCTAGCTGGTGCAGAAGGTCTCAGGGGATGTGTGACCCAGCAGCTGCGTGATGCATGTCTCCCACGAAAGCACTAGCGCTTGGGCTTTGTGCTTGTCTAGGCTGGTGTCAGAAGCTGGAAATGCTTTATGCTGTGCTTCACATGGAGCAATATGTATTTCTGCTAAGGTGGCTAGTGGCTGCCTGATTGACTCCTTCCAGCATCTGAGTCATGTACTGAAATCTCTCAGCAGTCAGGAGCAAAGTGGCTCATCTCTTGGAGAGCGGTGGGAGGGAGGGAGCACCAGCTCACTGCTGAAAGGCAGCAGCAGCCTCTTCCTGTGACAGCAGGGTCAGCCTGGGCAGGCACCTGGGTCTTGGGGACATGCTGCTTTGGCAGCCCCTCTACTTCACCTCCCACTGTGTGGAGGGTGGTGGCTGCATGCCCTGCACCGCAGCTGGCCAAGCACCACAGCACTGGCACAGAGGCAGCTGGGGCAGCTGCCTGCATCTCCGGAGATGAGGCTTGGCTGTCTTTGGGCTTTTATTTATTTTGCTTAGTGAAAAACAAACAAAGCAAGGCTGTAGTGAATAACAAAAACGAAAAGAAAAGCGGACAGACCACCTGGCCAAAATTGTCTTGTTACACTTTTGAAGGAAAGGAAGGCTTACAGCAGGAAGTAACCCACCTGGACTCTCACTGGGTTAAAATGGATTCATTTTTGATTTGAGGTCTGAGGAGTGGCCTTTGCCATGTTTAGACAAGGAGGAGGCAAATTTTGAGTACAGAAAAGCCGGAACCTCACTGCTTAGCACAGATCTGTGCATTAACAGCTTACAAGATTAAATATTGAGGGAAAAGCTACTGGGGAACAACAGCAGAAAGCTGTACATCTTATGTCTTAGGGCATTAGGGGAGACTTAAAGCTGGGATGCAAGACTGGGAACTGGATCAATGGAAGCAGCAGCACATGTTGCTGTGCCCTGGTCCAGCAGCAGGAGCAGAATGACCGTCCTGCAGGATTGCTCTGGGAGGGCTTCGAGGTCAGGCATGAGATAATTTGACAAGGTGTCTTCTCTTTTGAAGCCTGCAAATAGGGTGTTACATTATACGACCGTATCTGCTTTCACGTGGAGCAGGGGGGAACTGCATTTACTGACTGATACACCAGAGAGCAGATCACAGCAAGCAAATCTGGTAGCGCTCTCTGGTATCATTTTTATCCTGCTGGATGAGAACAGGACAGTGGCTGTGGTGTGCTGTAGTTTCCTTTAAGATGTTTGATGCAGAGCCGTATGGAGAGATACAGTGAATAAAAGATCTTGTCCTGGATAAATCCTGACCCATCAAAATACCCCAAACCCACTGAGCACTACACAAATGAGCATCTGCCCCTGTGCAGAGCCACCGTTACCAGCCCAACTTGCAGACGAGGAGCCCTTCTGTTTTCTGCAGCCAGCAGTATCCAGAGGCCTTTCCTGGGTAACTTTTGTTAGTAGTGTAAGGTGTCTTTTCCCTTTGTATTTTTAAGTTGAGGTGAAATCAAGGGGTCAAAAGAACGTGCATTAGGTGAGATCAAGACTGGCCAGTGTTAGGAAAGGGTAGGAACGTGTTGTTACCATCAGCAAGGTGATTAACGCGTACCTGAAGTAGGACTGGCAACTGGAACAAGGACCTAGTGGGGGGTGGCTGCTTGGAAAGTTTGGAGTTAAAAATACCAAACCAAAATCCGCTGGGGTGCGAACAGATTGATTAAGATATTGTGGTGCAGCATCACCATAAGAGAAATAAGCCAGCGCTGTCCTCGCCTGGGTTTCACAGAAGAATCAAAAGCAGAAATGAAAGGCTTGAATGCAATTCTTCCCTTCAATCCTGATCCTGCCATTATCAAGGGATACCAAAACCATTGAGGGGGCTCAGCAGTGCGCAATTAGAGCAACAGTGGGATGCGAGAGTGTGACAGTTGAGCAGATGAGACTGGAGATCAACATTTGTATCCTCTTCTATTAAAAAAAAAAAAGATTAAATAGCAGTTGCTCTGAAAACGCTTTCCTACGAATGATGTTCTTCAGGGGAAAAAGAGGCATATTCTGTTATTTGCATTTGGTGGAACAAGAATCTGAAGTGTCATTTAAAAACCCAGACTGGGTAATACAGGAACGTATCTGTTGGAGTGTTTGGGCCTTGGAGCAGAGCAACGAGGGGGCATCGGGTATGTTGAGGCTGAGATGCTGCATGCAGGAGAATTCAGTGCAGAGGGTGCAGGTTTGTGCTCACTTGCCTGCGTGTGACACATATCCATGTGGTGACCTCTCTCTAAAGGGGAGAAGTCTCTCTTTTTGCAGAGGTGCTCAGCACCTCTCTGACTGATTTTAGCAGGAACTATGTGTGCTGGAAGAGGGATTTGTTGAGAGGGTTATAAAGTTTGTGAATCCTCTCATCCCTTCCGGGCAGGGCTACTGCAGCTCCACAGTCCTCTCCACCGTTGTAGAGGTGCTAGGGGTGCCTCTGCTCTCGGAGGCCACACTGTGAGTGTCTCTGCCTCCCACCCAGTGGACATCCTGCCTCCTTGTTTCCCTGAGATCCCTGTTCTGCCACCAACCAGCCAAGACAGCATCACTTCTCTGATCTTAGGACAGTTTTTCTTGGTGGAGCTGGCAGGGGTTGAATTACAGTGACACCTTAATAGAAGGTAGGGACCCAGCACATTAAGTGCAAAAAAATCCCAACCCAACATATTGATTCGCAAAAGTAGGCAGTTCATCCCAAAAGTGTCATGACCCTTCTGTCAGATAATTTCCTGGGTCTATCTGAATTAATTTACTGTCTCCATAGCTGGGCTATAGCTCTTGGTGGTGTAGTGAGGGGATTGAGTAGGTCACACTGATGGCAGCTCCTTGTCCGAGTACTCCTGGATGCGTCTCAAGCATCCTGGCATCTCTGCAGCAAAGCTGAAGCTCAGCTCTTAAAAACTGTTGCTGCATTTGCTATTAACAGGCAGTGCCAGGAGCCAGCGGGGTGAGGCAGCTTTGGAGAACTGCACTGCGTGATTATCAATTTCCTTAAACAAGTTGTACTGTAAATCCCTTATGTTGGAGGCGTAGCAAGGTCTGAGAAGTTAGCGGAGCCTTTAATGTGCTGGAGGGTTTTCTTGTCTGAAAGATGTGCAAAAATCCAGTAACCTCCAAATGTCCCACTTGTATTTGTTTCTTAGTTTGCAGAATGCCTTTCACCATAGCAACTAGGGTTTGATTTCCTCAAGCGCATGAATTTTCATGGATTTGTGGCAGGGCGGGGAACAGACCCAAAACCCTGAGCTAAAACAAAGTGTGGCAGTGGTGGGAGCTCCACTAGATTTGGCTTGTGAAGGAGCACCATGGAGAGAGAAGATCTCAGCTGAGCAAAGGCCTTCACCTGGCCACAAATAGTTCTATGTGCAGGAAACCAGGGCTGACAGATTTCAGGCTAGTGCTGAATGTCACTATCCCCATTGCTGCGTCTCCCTCTGGCAGCTGATGTGGCTTTGCTCCAGTTTTCTGAAGAGCTGAGGTTCCACATAGCAGCAGTCAGAGGAGAGGGATCGCCTGTTGCCATGTTCACAGAGCTCAGCTGGGAACCTCAACCCTTCTCACCTGTGGAGGTCAGCAGTATAAGACATGCTCCTCTCTGCAGGTGCAACCCACTAGGGGAGAGGCGGGAGGATTGCACACACTAGTAGGAGGGAGCAGAGTTCCCAATCATCTTGAGAAATCAGGCAGAAACAAACAGGCTACTGCAAACAAGGGCAGATCCAGGGTGGAGCAGTGCCATCAATGCAGGATGGAGAACTGCCTCAATAGCAGCCCAACGGACCGGGGTTTGGGTTGTGGGGGACTACTCCAGAGCACGAGCCAGGTGAGTCCATGTGTGGAAATGAAGAGGTAAATGCTTGTAAACCTCTGAGTACACTTAACACTCAGCTCCTAGCTGAAGTACTCATGCTGTTTTGGGCACTGCAGATGGGTGCAGAAAGCCCAAATGGCCATAGGAGGGTAACTGGAAGGCTAGAAAATGACTGTGAGCTCAGGCTGAGTTAGAGCTGTTTTGATGCTCACAAAGGTAACGAGGAGGACAAGACATAGGAAAAACTCTTTAGAGCATGTAAAAGCTTTTGCCAGTAGTGGATACTCTGTCCTCTGTGCTCTGATGGTAAGGCAATAAATAAGGGGCTTAGTTTGCAGCAAGAGATTAGGTGTTAGGAAAATCCATGTAATGGGAAGGATAATGAAGCACTTGCTCTAGAAGAGCTGGAGAAGTGCTTTGTCCCAGTTGTTTTCAGAGAGCAGAGACATTAGTCCGGAATTGCCAGCAGTGAGCTCGTCTTGCCTTAGAGGAGGAGAGGGCAGGGCAGCTGGTGACCTCATTTGGTCCTTTCTTCAGCTTCTTGCTGTATGATTACCATGTGGAATATATGCAAACCACCCATGAGATAGCATTTGTGATCATAGCACAAGCCTCTTGGCATTTATGTGGTATTTACTTTGGATCAGCAAAATCAAAATACAAAAATGAAGCCTCTCATCAAGTCTGCCTAGGGTCATTCGCCCTGAGCTCCACACATGCTGCCTGCTCTCAGACCGATGGCACTTTTCCATAGAGGGGTGCTTATGTTGTTGCTTTCCAAGGGACAGCAGTGGTGATTTAATCAGAAGGGCTTTTCCTGAACCATAGAAGAGATACCCCTGACTTGCATCCTGTCTTGGGCTTGTGGTAACCTAAGACACTCACTCGCTTGTAATTTCAGGTCTTGGTGGTTTGTGGCAAAGCTTGTCAATGCAAATTACTTGAGAAGTAGCAAGCTGAAAGCGAGTGGTAAAGGAGTTAGTGCTTTGCTTATGATACACATCAGCTGCAATCCCAAAAGATAGGCTCTGGGACTTTTATGGCCAGATTTTTTCCCTCCTGAAGTCTGCATGTGTTATACTTCCTAAAGGAGAGGAGGCAAAGGGGCCTCTGCTGCCACCTGCTAAAAGCTGCCCAAGGCTGAAGGAAAGGAGAGAGGAAGGGCTGTTCCGGCGTTGAGTGGAAGGGCTGGATGCTATATTGGTGGTGGAGAGACACTCCAGAGACAGCTGCACACTTGCAGAGCAAAGCAAGCCATCAGCATACACCTGCCAAGCTTTGTGGCTGGTGCTTGGAGGCCTTAGCACAGACAGTACGCTCGTAGTGATGAGCCAGGTGACAACTGCCTGCCCTCTCTCCCACCCTTGTGACTCTGCATAACATCGTCGTCCTTTAAGACCCATGCAGGAACGTAAGGAGTTGGTTGCCTGACCAGTGATGCTTTAGGAAGCCATGCAATGGAAGCAGCTGCTAATTTGGAGAGGAGGTGGGGAATGCCAGGAAGAGCTGCCTCTCTGGATGAGTGCCTGTCTACCTGTTTTTCCTGCACTTTGTGTGCATTATTGCTGGCCAGCTTCCAAGCACAATTAAACCTCTGACAGATAATCGTTGGCAGAGTGGTGTCCAGAGTGAATAATGTGCAGGAATCAGATATTTCTTTTTTGGCACCAAATTGTTTCAGAAAACATATTTGGAAAGCTGAAAACAGAAGAAAAAAAATCTATTAATTGAACAAACTCCTCAGATCTTGACATGTTGCCTGGTTGTGTCTCATCTCCTGGGAGCCACCAGATTTGGTTTGAGGTATGTCTGTCTTGATTTGAGGAGATTAGGTCTGAAAGGGAAAGATGCATTTCTCAGGATGAGAAGAAGGAGCTCTGCCAACGTATTCTTCAGCCTGGGAACTGGGGCAGCCTCTGATGTTTCATGCTGTGGAGTTAGCAGCCTTCTGTAGACTATTGGTGTGGTCAGCAGGGAGCTGTTGATAGTGTAAATCAGCAAAGCTGGCCCTTGAGATGCCTCCTTCACTAACAGCTTTCTGTTGCCAAACTGCGTTCACAAGTCAGTGATAGAGCTGCTCTCAGGCTTGAGAGTCTGCGTGGGAGGACACAGGAGTGAGCTGTGGGAAGCAGGTAAGCAGGATCCCAAAAGCTGGATATGAGGCTATGGTTCATGCAGCAGAGGAGGTTAACCAGAAGAGCTCAAGTAGATGGAGTTTGCTGGAGTTCAGTGGACTCCTCTTAGAGTCCATCATTGTTTCTGAGTGTTACTTTCATATTTTGGGGGGTTTTTTCCCAGTCCATCCATGGTCTTTTGCCATCATTTACTTTTCCTCTATCGGTCCTTCTTGCTTACAGCTGCAATCAGCTCTGCAACACAGCAGTTGGCTGAAGAGTTGGTGCCTCCCCTGCTGTAGCTGGCGTGGCCACTGCGGTTGTGCTGTAGCCAGATGATTTGGAAAAGCGATTGTTCTCTACTTTTCTGCGGTGATTTCTGTCCCAAGCGGTGGAAGCGTTATACAAGCATTAATTCAGTTGTATCATTCCTTTTGAAATGATGATATAGGCTGATGTTTATTTGGGCAAGTCGGAGCCTGTGGTCTGATCCTGTCTGGGTCTCTCCCTTGTAGCATAAGACAGTGCAAGAAGAGTTTGGGGCGTTGGGGTCGTGCTGTGCTGTGAGGACTGCTGGGAGTATCCAGGGAAGGGTACAGAAAGTCTTAACACAAACAGGTTTCATTGCTCCATGGTGAGGCACCTCTTCAGAAACGCTGCTTAATGTATTTCCATGCTTGTCAGCAGGTGCCTGGGATTTTGTTGACTTCTTCTCTTCCTTGAAGGGAATAGCAGCACTGTAGCACACTGATTTCCCACAGAAAGCAACTTCTCATCCCTCCCGGCTTTCCAAGTTTGTTCCTTCAGTCACCACTGCTCCCGATCAGGACACGCTGCAGGTAGTGGCTGCTGCTGGGCAAGCTGCTGACAGTTGTCACTGCATGCAGAGCAGATGAAGCTGTAAAGCCTGCGGCTCCTCTGAAGCATGAGTTTGAGCTTTCCACGCTGCTGTCAGCTGCTGGACCCTGATTCCTAGCACAGTCTTGCCTGGCCATAGCACTGGGTTTCCCATCAAAAGCAATTCTCCTGCACACGTTCTCCCATGGAGCCAGAGGTGATGCTCAGCCTGCCTACATGCCTTCCTGGAAGGGACTTTTTGGTGGATAAACACCTTCAACATGGATGAAACAGAGGAGAATGGATTACTGGCTTCCCATCCTTGGTGTGGACTGCACAGCAGAAAGGACAGTGAGCTCATCCACAGCCATAGGTTCCTGGAGCTGTTACTGGTCTTCCCACACCTCAGATCTCTGTGCTTGTTCCAGATACAGAAATTGGGACCCCCTCAGTTCCCTGCCGAGGACAGACGAATTTCTTAGGCTAATTGGTCACAGGCTAATGATATTACATGCTTCTGCCCGCCTGCAGTGCTGATTCACCGGGGACAGTTTTGTACTGTTAATCTATAATACCCCCCTACCTTAGGGCACTTCATTCTGTGGCTGGAGTTGACAACAAAGCGAGCTCCCTGCAGACTGGGATGTGTGTGTGTTTGTGCGCATTTTATCCTCTGATAATGCTGCTCTTTGGTGACAGTTCTTAATTGCAGGGCATTGCAGTGACTCCTTGTTCCCTCAGCATTTCTGAGCAGTGAAGCTTTCAGCAGAACTGCTCATACTTTGTTATTAATTCAGGATGGGTCCTTCTTGGCTGGCTGTCGTGAGCGACGTAAGGCTTTGAAAACTGATCAATAATCGTTATGGTAGCAGCAAAATCCAGGCCAGGTGGTGCAAGTGCAAGCCAGAGATTACGTGAAGGAAGTTTTAAATACCTTGTGCTCCCTTCCCTTGTCTGGACTTATTTTGTCCTCCCGCTGCCCAGTGCCTCTCCAGGCGAATCCATTAATATTTCTCATGCTTGTTGAGCCTGTGACAGGTGATTTAAAAGCACTGGTTTGTGTTGCCATCTCTGCTCTTCATAACTGGAGCTGAAGCACATCGCTGCTGTCTGTACGTGGATTAGGGCCGTGATTTATTGCTGTTGTTTCCAGGTTTGAACACAAAGGTGCCGTCTCATTGCAGGAGGGTTGTCTGCGGGAAGTGAGCCCCCAAGGATGGTTGCTTGACAAATACCTGTATTTGTGTCAAGTCTTGACTGCTTCACCCAGTAATTGCCTTCCTTTCTGTTTGTTTTTGCTTTGGTAGAACCAATTTTACAGATTTAGGCAAAAGGAATTAAGGAACACAGAAAAGAACCGTCCTGGTTTTGATCTGGTGCTCTGCCTTTGCTAAAGAAGTTGTTGTGGTTTCAGGGCTGAAGTGTGTACTTCGTTTTTGGCTCAGGTTTGTGAGGAGGTTTGATGTGTGATTCGTTCTCTCCCAAAACAAGCCTTCAGAGCCTGTCTTCCTTCAGAAAATGATTGCTGACCCCCTGAAGTGTAATTTGTGGGTAATAGAGGGAAACAGACCTCAGAGGAAGAGGAGTTTCCAACACTGCAATGGAATTGTCTTAAATGAGAGAAACTGGAGTGTTAGAAATGACAGACCTGCTGCTGGATTTTCCTGGCTTGGGATAAGTGATTTTGTGGGAGAAAGGGAGGAGAGCTTCTTTTCTGGGAGCTACTGCAGGCTGGCACGTAAAATACAGATTATTGATAGACTGTATCCTCCCTCTTTTGGGGGCTCAAGGGTTTTGGGGAAGGTCCCTGCTGGTCCCAGGAGGACACAGAGCTGTTCTTCAGGCACCCAGTTCCCTCTGTGAAAGATGCTGTGGGCTTCCAGGCATCCTTTGTGGGCAGTTTGTGAGCCCATGGGTATGGTTTGAAAGACAGGATGGGTCTTGAAACATTTGCTTAGAGGTGCTGCACCTGGGGTTAAAAGTTAACAATGGCTCTAATGTAATTTGGGAAGGCAGCAGGGAGACAGAGGGCACAGAGTCTGTCTGGTACGTGCTATTCCCTTGATGGAGTTAGTAGCTTGCACAGCATGTGTGGTGTCGACTTCATAGGCTGATCTTTACCTCCATCTGCCTCGGTTTCATTTATGGTATTTAAAAGAACAAAAATCCCAGCCCCCAACCTCTTATTTATTCTTTAGGCAACGAGGATGTAAATCCTTTGGCGTGTTTGGATTTATAAAATCACCGTGCTTTCGCTGAGCCTCACGTCTCACTCCAATCAAACGACACAGCTTTTGGGAGCTGTGCTGGTGATTGTTTCTCTTCCCATCCCCTCCCTCCTAGCTGCTCCCTGCAGCCTTTTTGGGGAAAGGTGAGCCCTTGGCCCCATGGGAGGGGGCACAAGAGGGTCCAGGCAAGTCTTAGGGTTGATCAGCAATTGCAACAGCCTCTGGGCATCTTCTTTCTTGGCCCAGAATAAAAAATCCTAAAGTGCTTTTTACAGGAGCTGTTTCATCTGCAGTGCTACAGGCCTCCTCTGAAACCAGAGCGTTTCCGTGGTGGCTGGGGAGAGGGGGGAGATATAAATATCTTTCTTGGCTCTACTTGACTTCTCCCCAAGATAAATAGAAGTGAAAGTCAAAAGGAAAGGCTTGGCCGTCTAAAATCTCTTCCCAAGCCCCTGGGGACCCAAGCGCTGGATGCTTTTGTGACAGAAAGCCATCTCCTGGTGTTTCCAGACTCTCAGAAGATGGTGTTTGAGGGACCTCCTTTGCCAGTGCCTGAGACAAGGCTGGGCCATACGGTGCTGGAGCTGGGATCCCCGTGCCTGTTGTCCAGCAGCTTCTGTCGTGGGAAGCGTCACGGAGATGCATGTGAGAGGCCAGCTAGAAACAAGAGCAGAAAAAAATGTCTGTGGTTGTCCTCTAAATCTTGTAGCATGTTTACTCTTGGAAAGAACAGCGACCTTACCGAAAATCAATAGTTCTAGCAGCATTCTCCCTGGGAAACACACACACGCCCCGACGCACCAGAGGCGGTAGCTCTTAAAAAAGCCAAGGGAATACAGAGTGCTTTGATGCAAGGGCTTGGCTTCACGTTTAGCAGTGCAGAAGTGAAGGGCCCTTAGCCTGGGCACTGTCTTCTGGGACCACCTGGTTGTCTTTCTGGATGTGCCTGAGGCTGCACGAGTCAAGAGGGGCTGAGGGAAGGGTTGGTCTCATTAATGAAACTGTGCTTCGAAATTCATGTTGTTTTGTAAGAGAAGCAGGTTCTGGTGTGCAGAGATGAAGAAATATCTGAAAGATTCTTCCTTTGGTTGTTTCATGTAAAGATTTGACTTCCAGGGCGCTGATGGGACCAGCATGTCCCAGTGTTCCGTTTGCTTTCTTCACCTTTGTAAGGACTTCACCTTGTCTAAACCGTGCTTTCGTCAAGAAATGTGGGACCAGAAAATCCTTGAGGTCTCTTCCAACCTGTGATGGTTCCAGTGATGTGATCCGGTGATTCATTCTATAGAAATAAATGTGTCTCGTCCTCTTTCAAAAAGACTCCTTTTCAGATCCCAGTGTCTCCTTGCTTACCAGTACACATACCACTCCCCCCATTCGCACTGGGGAGGAATGGTACGTGCTGCGTGGTGGACAGGAGTGTCAGTTCAAATCACCACTGGAGATGGGTGTTCAGTTTTGGGGCGATGTGGCAAGCACACAGCAAGCCCTGCCAATCAGCCTTTCTCCTCTGGTCACCAAAACAAAAAGAGAAAGGAGGCCAACTCCTTTTTACTGGCATCTCTTATGAATTAGACATTTTATCCTAAGTCCGCTAACATGAGCTATGCAGGCTTTTGGGATCATAATTAATCTTTAATCGTATAAATCTTTAATTGTATAAAATGGAGTTTGTATGGCCATAGTAATTTCTCTTCTCTCTTTTTCTCCTCTCCCTATTTAACGCTCTCCCTTAGCACAACTTCTCTACAACAGGGTGCCCTGCTTTAGGGCAGTGGCTGCGGGGGGCCACATACACCTCATGTCCCTTGCAGCTGCAATGGGGACCTGTGTGACCCCCATGGTGGGGCTGCTGGTTCCTGCTTGGAAGATCTGGCAGTGAGTTGCAGCTTAATTTGTGTCTGAGTGATTAGCAGCAAATTCAGGCCCTGTACAAAGTGCTTTTGCTGGGGTCTTAAGGGATAAGTGTGGCCCCAAAGGCAGAAGGAGCTGCAGGGAGGACCAGATGAGCTGGGGGCTCCCCACCACCTCTCCTAGGCAGGCAGGTGGCAGCTAAATGGGAAACCCATTTATTTGAGGTATTTGTGCTAACTCAGATGCTTTGTGCAGAAGCAGCCTGGGGCTTGAGTGCCCGTGCTGAGGCATAGGCAGGTCTGGGGAGGAGGAAGAGGTGTTCCCTGACCAGTAGGTGCTGCGAGCTAGCAATCCAGCTGCAGCTGCAGCCATTTGAAACTGAAGCAGGGACTTAATGGTCGTTGAGAGCCGCTAACACACATGAACAACCCTTCTCTTTGGCGATGCTGTTCTGGCTGCCGCATATCCATGAGGAACTGCTGGCCTCAGCCAGATCCTGAGTGGCCAGTTGTGGGATCAGCATACAGTCTAGAACAGTGGCTGGATTCACTGTGGTGCCTGGTCTTTCACAGTATCACAGAAGAGACCTCGAAAGATCATCTAGTCCAATCCCCCTGCTAGAGCAGGAGCCTGGTGGCCAGCCTGTGGCCCACATTCCTGAGTGGTGCTCCCTGGCCAAAGCTGGGAATCACTTCTCTTTTGTGGAGCAGTGACAGTGAAACCGGGAACTGTCCTGAAAGAAACCTGGCCAGTCCTCTTGCAAAATAGGGTATTTGCAAAGTAGAAGCCCTTGGGAGAACCAACAAAAGAGCAGCAGTGCCCAAATCAGTGCCAGGCAGAGCCAAAAGTCTTTTTGGAGGAGGCAAAGGGCAGCCTTTCAGATGCTAACTAGGTATGGGGGCAGGGATGGGGGATCATTGCTATGGAGGAATTGATGCACCATTGACTCTAGGAGGATGTAAGTAATGCATCAGCTTTTGCTGTCCAGGAGCTGGCAGGGTTATGTGACTGGTGAGCCTCTGCCTGCAGGAACAGATAGAAAATTCAGTAGGAGGTAGATGGAATGGTCCTTTTGGAGATCTCACCAGTGAGAAGATGTCGCTGGCCAGGCCCTCGGTGACTCACTGCGCTCCAGTTAAGTGAAGTTTGACATTATCATCTCCAGTGAAAAGCTTCTCCTAAGGCATGACTGATGTTTCCAGTTAGAGTGATTTCCTGCTTCTTAATGGAACAGGAGGAGCACTTGATGTTTGGCCACAGTGCCTGTCCAGCAGTATTGCCCGATTTCCCCGCAAGAAATTGTGATGTCATTTTTTGGGTCTGCTTCATAGATGAGATCGATCAGCAGAGACACACCCTCTGGCTCCCAGGCTTGGCTTGCTTTCCTTAAGCTGCACTCAGGTCTTTGCTGAAGAAGGATTTGCTGAAACAAAGCAGGGTCGGTGCTGGGATGAAGAGCCTTTAGCCTGCTAGGTTGAAGTAGGCTAAACTGAGCTGTGACTGTGAAGTCATGTCCTGTGGGCTGTATTGGTAGAAACATCCTGGCCTCAATCCTGACTCCTGTGGAGGTTATGAACTCAAGAGCCTTGGTGGCACCGCTCCAGTTGGTGGCCTTGGGGGCAGTGAAGAGCCTCCCCAAACTCCCTAAAGGAGACACAGTCAGAACCCAGTGTAGAGATGGTTTGCACCACAGCTGCTGGCGATAGAAGGGGTGTTCACTCCATTTGCTTGAAAGGTTTAAGTGTGGTCTCTGGGTAGGGGAAAACTGTAAAGAATAGTTTTATTAAAGCAAAAATTCTACGAGTAGAGGCTTTTTGCAGGGCCAGCTCTGAGAAGAGATCTGTGGACCAGCTGCATTTCTCCAGGTGCCCCTCACATGATTTTCCGCCTCTCTTTCAGCTCTTTGAGAACTTCTACTTTGGAGAAGTGCAGCTGGACTCGGTGCATCTTTCCCAGAGGTTCTCCTCAGATGCCTCTGGCTACTATGCGACGTCTGGGCAGCTGAACTTCTGACACAGCAGCGCTCTGCAGGCAGCAGCACATGATTTGTCGGTGAAATGTTTTTATAGAACACAGATTTTGGATGGGATGCTGTGAACTCCAAGTGGGGATCCTTCATGACTCTTCACTAGCACATTACAGCTGGACACCATGGTGTTCCCCTGCAACTTTTTCTTCCTTTTTCCTTGCCCGCTCTCCCTTTGGGGGCAACCAGGGTCCTTCTGCCTCTTTTCCCCATTGGTATCCAAAATGTGGCAAAGTCATCTGTTTGAAGCCTGTTGCCTATTTGTTTTCTGAGAAAATGACTAGAAAAATTGGTGCCGATGGCTTTTGGGCCACCACTGTTGTTGAAGTGTGGCTTTGTTTCAGAAGAAGAAAGTTTGTTCTTGAAATAAGTATTTAAAAACCAGAAGAGCTCCCTGGAGCATGATTTAATGATACTGAGGTCAGGTGTTGCTTGGATCTCCAGCAGTATGCTTGTGTGATGTAGGTCTCCAAATAAATTAATTCCCTTCAAAAGCAAAGTGTTTATCTCCTGTTGCATTGATAGTTTCTGTAATTAAACTTCTAGCACACAACGATGCTTATAAGAGAGCGTTTATGGCAATGACCGGGTTGGAGTATGTCAAAACCCACATGCCTTGGAGGTGGTTACTCTGATAAAAGAAGCACAAAACTCTTTGATGACATTGTGGATCCTTCAGAGATGTGAAGACAAGTGTGTTTTTTGTAAATCTCCACGTGTGATGCAGATGACACAGGCTTTCAGCTCACTGAGGAGATAAAACAGAAAGATGATGATGGTGTTGAGCTGTTTTGCCTCAACCCAGTGGTGATGGTGGCTGAAGCTGTTCCTGGCTGCTGCTGTGAGTATGGAATCATGCAATCAGCAAAACGGAGAGCATGGTCCTATGGGCTGCTCCAGTGTCACCTGCTCATACTAGTGACCATTTTAAAGAGGCTTTTATCCCGTTCCCTCCCTCCCAAGTGACCTGTGTGGCTGTGCTCCGATCTCACGCACAAGTGGCAGTGGGATGTGGTCAGGATTTGGGGCGATTTCCTTTTTTCCCCCAAAAGCATTGTTGTGCCTCTAAGACCAAGCTACCTGTCTCAGCTTTCAGGCCTGCTGGCCAGCAGAACAACTAATCAGTGGTTTCCCCAGGTGCCCTTTACCCTGGAGCCTGCACTCATACCCAGTTCTAGCTGTGGGTCTTCTCTCTGCTTTCCCTCGCAGCCCCTTGCCTTTGTGCCCTCCAGGCAGGGGAGGAAGGACCACCTTCGAAACCAGAGCACCACAGCCCGATGGTGGGAGGGGCTGAGAGCACTTAACACCAGTTGCTGTCATCTTTCCGACAGCCTGAAGAGGCACTTGGCAAATCTCAGCCATCCAAAGAAAGCCCTGGGAGCTGCTCACAGAGCCACCACCCCTGCTGCTGCTGCTGCAGGAAGGCTCCTGCCTGCTGGGTTTGTAACAGCCCTCACCCGAAAGTTGAGCACTACAGGACACGGGGTGCTGTTTGCATTCATGTTGTCCCTAACAGGGCATTGGTGGCATTTCTATTACATGTGCTTGCCTCCATTGTTACCTAACCCTGATGAGTTCTCTATCTCAGATGCGGTGGGATCTTGATGCAGCTGACTTTGGAACTGAGCCTTCCTACCTCTGTAATGGGACTGATCCTTCCTAGTGTGGGACTAGCTTTGACCTTGCGAACGGCATCTCGGCCTGAGGCAAAAGCAGGTTTTATACAAAGAATGGCCAAACTGGGGATGCTGCT
Organism: Phoeniculus purpureus; assembly: GCA_028565055.1. NCBI lineage: Eukaryota > Metazoa > Chordata > Aves > Bucerotiformes > Phoeniculidae > Phoeniculus > Phoeniculus purpureus. The sequence goes on along the minus strand of JAOXOE010000632.1, from coordinate 6,423,236 downwards.
CCACTTCCTGCTAGTTTTAGTGACCATGTGGAAGGTGGTTGAATTTTGTGGGGAAGCAGCTTACTCTGCTGCACTAGCCTGGCATGGCTACACTGGTTTCACACCTCTGTCCCTGGGCAGAATTAAGGGCTCTGGTCTGTTCCTCTCACCCTTGGAGTCATACATAGGTCAGGCTCTGGCCCAGCAAACTGTTGTGCCTGTACTTACCTTTACACCCCGCCTGACCCCTTTGTGTGTCATTAAGCACTCATATATGAGTCCAGTGGAGACTCCAGCACAGAGGGCAGCTCTGTCTTGCTGGCAGCCTTTTTGGAATCTTTGGAAGTGCTTGTTACAGGCATGAGAGGGGCAGGTTGGGTGTTGTATCCCCTTACTCATGGAGATAAACCACATCTGCTGGTTTTTGGAGTGACAGGGGCCAGAAGAAAAATGTAACATAATTCAGTTTATGGCTCTGCTTCTTCCCCCATCCAAGCTGTGCTGGGAGCTGCCCACTTGTGTATCCCATGACCTCGTGGTGTGGAGGAAGGAGAAAGTTGCTTTATGCCATCATTTTCCTGGGCAGCCTGTGCATGTGCCACGAGTTCCCCATCTGCGGCCACAAAGATGCAGTGGGGGCACAGAGCCCCATGGCTGGGGTGAGTTGTCGTTGTCACCCAGCCTGAGTGAACGAAGAAGGAGGGAGATGACAGGTTGGAAGTTGGAGGATGAGAATTTGGTGGGGGTTGAGAGTGAGGGCTGCAGGTTCGGGGCACAACAGGGTCAGGGGCTGCAGGATGTGGTCAAGGCAGGGACAGGGGCTCTGGGATAGGGACAGTAGGGATTGGGAATGCAAGATGGGGGTACAGGGTGAGGGATGGGGATGTGGATACAGTGGGGACCAGGAACGCGAGACTGGGTCG
>JAOXOE010000632.1:6409596-6422234 GCA_028565055.1 Phoeniculus purpureus | reverse complement strand
CGAGGCCTCGACGCCCCCCAGCAGCCCAGCGCTTTGCCCCCGGCCTCGATGCCCCTCAGCAGCCCAGCGCTTCCGCCCGCCCCTGCCCCCACCCCAGCCCCGTGCCCAGGCCTTTGCGGCGGGGGCTACGAGGTGGCCTCGCCCCCCGCCCGGTGACAGCTGAGCGCGGGTCGGGGCAAAGGCACCTTCGTGGGCTGCCCCGAACCCGCGGGGCCAGCGCGGAGGGAGCGTCCCTGGGGACAGAGGGAGGGACACAGATACGGGCAGGTGATCTGGCGCATTGGGCTCTGCGTCCTGTGACCCCTTGTGCTGTGCAGCCCTCGCTAAGCGGCGCTTAGTCCCCGGCTTTGTGGGGCACCTCTGGCCCTAAGTTAACGCAGCTCGTGTCCCCTAGCCAAGGGGCAGCTGAGTGGGAAGGGGCACACGCTGAGCAGCCCCCCCACACACCTCCGAACCAGCTCCTCCAGTCTTTGTTCCCACATGCACTTGGGTTCTCCTTAGCAGCAAGGGTACAGCATCCAGATATGTGCCCCATCACTGGGCAGGCTGGGGGCCCCTGCCCCCAACCAAGGCAGTTAGGGCGACACAGTGTGGGTGAGAATGCAGAGGACAAAGTAAACACCTCCCTCGAGACCCCCACCAGCAATACACACTGCTGGCTGTCACCAGTGCCGGGCACCTGGGACCCAAGCCCCTGTGGACACTCCAGGAGAAGCGTGTGCAGCTTGTGCCCCCATGATACTGGGGGGTTTAGGGCCCAGGGACCCCAAGTCCCAGGTGCTAGCAGCATGTGTGGGGCCCACCCAGCTGTGCCAAGGTTGCCAGGATGGAGGGGGCTACAGCTCTGCTGGTGGTTAGTGCGGATTAATAAGCAAATCCCATGGATTTGTGGGTTTTTCAGCTGAGCAGCACTGGTGAGGAGGACCGCAACCCATTGTGTATGGGGGGGGAGGCCACTGGCCATGCCCAAAGCTGCGCTGCAGGGAGCTGATGGGATCCGCAGTGTTACTAATCACGGCATGGGAACGCGGGCTATTGATTGCGGTGCAAATGCTGCTGTGCCAGAGTGAGAGACATCCCTGCCAGTTCTGCCTCCTGCCCCTCTGCCTTGAGATACCACCCCAAAAGTCTGCCTGGGGCAAAGAGATGCTCCTGTCCTGGCAGGAAACCCAGCCCAGAGCATCCTGGGGTTGGGTTCCCCACTGCTCTTCCCCACCCCTGGAATGCTTTTGGGGCCCCAGGGAGCAGCTCTGCCTCCTCAGGCAGCAACATCCATCTTACTCCACTCCTTCTGGACTCACTGTTGAAAAAAGAGGTGGCAGCAGGAGGACTGTTACCCCATGGGGATTCTGATGGGGCCTCGTTGAGCTCGTGGGGGCTTTCTTCACCCAATGCCTCTTCCATCACTCTTCCCTGCCTTTCCTGACCAGCCAGGTGACAACAGGGGAAGGTTTTCTTCCCATATAAATGTTCTCCAGGATGACAGGTCAAGAGCCAGAGATGGGGGGAGCATATTGTTGTTGGTGGGTGCTGCTGAGCTTGAGGTGCCTGACTGGCACAGGGTGCTCATCTCCATGGGCCAGGGGCTTTCGGTTGTCCCACTGTAGGCTCAGGCTGATGATGGGCTCTCTCTCTCTCTCTCTCTCTTTTTTTTGGTGTTGGCTGGGCCATCTCATCGCTGCGCTGCCAGGAGGTGGAGGTGAGCGTCAGGGGGCTGCTGGGATGGCCTCACCCCACTTTTGGGGTGCAGGCTGCTCCCCACCCCTGCTTGCTCTCCTCCCGCTGCGGAGGGTGCCCAGAGGGTGTGCGGGTGATGCAGGGAGACCCTTGCTGGACTGGTGGTCCTGAGCAGGGTAGTGGCACACTTGTCCCCGTGTCACCTGTCCCAGTGTCACCTGTCACACTGCCTCACACTCACCCATGATCTTCCTGCTTTGCAGGATGACTACATCAAGAGCTGGGAGGACAACCAGCCTGGGGATGAAGGTACTGCTGGGGCAGAGCTGGGATGGGGCACAGAGGGCCCAGTGCCAGCTGGCATGGGCAGGGGACACTTTCTACCACATCTCTGGGCTTTTCCCTTCTGGCTGAGGCCAGCCGCAGGGCTGGTGTGTGCAGCAGCTGGTGCCTAAGTAGCCGCTCAGCTGCAGTCTGAATGATGCTTTGTGCCGGCGACCAGCGCTGCTGGGGATTCCCTGCAAGGTCCCACCTGCCCTGGCCCCTCTTTGCCCCCTCAGCCCTGGACACCACCAAGGACCCCTGCCAGAAGGTGAAGTGCAGCCGACACAAAGTGTGTGTGGCACAGGGCTACCAGCGTGCCATGTGCATCAGCCGCAAGAAGCTGGAGCACAGGTATGAGGATGGTAGGAAGCTGAGGTTGGATGGGGTGGGGGCAAACTGAGCTGGGGACTCAGCACCATTCTCCCCCCACACCTCTCACCCTGTGCAGGATCAAGCCACTGGGCACCAAGGGGCACGGGGGCTGCAAGCCCTGTCATGCAACCCCACTCGCCGCTGTCTGTGGCTCTGATGGCCACACTTACAGCTCAGTGGTAAGGAGGGTGGCACCTTGCTATGAGGAGGGAGACATTGTGCCATATCGTCCCCCTCACTGACACCTTGCTGCTACCCTACAGTGCAAGCTGGAGCAGCAGGCATGCCTGGCCAGTAAGCAGCTGACTGTGCGGTGCGAGGGCCCGTGTCCCTGCCCAACCCCCCAGAGCCTCACCAGTGATGCCAAGCAAGGTGAGTGGGACAAGGGATGCTGTAAGAGGTGTCCCTGAACCCTACCTGGCCTGACACCCATTCCCTGGGCCTCCCCAGAGCCATGCACCGGGCAGGACCTGGCCGACCTGGGCGACCGCCTGCGTGACTGGTTCCAGCTCCTGAGGGAGAACGCCAAGCAGAACAGCTCCAGCAGCCTCCCTGGCAGCCCTGCCACTGGTATGTGTCCCTGAGCCCTGGTATTTGGCATAGGGGTCTGCCCTGAGAGTAGCTGGGCAGCCACAAACCACAACCCACTCCGCAGCACTGGAGAGGAGCGTGGCAGCCAGCTGCAAGGAGGCAGTGGGGTGGATGTTCGCCCGGCTTGACACAAGCGGGGATCTCTTCCTGGAGGCAGCTGAGCTGGCTGCTATCAACCTGGACAAGTACGAGGTTTGCATCCGCGCCTTCTTCAACTCCTGCGACACCTCCAAGGATGGACGCGTCTCTGCGCCCGAGTGGTGCTTCTGCTTCTGGAGGGAAAGTGCGTCACGCTGGGGACACGGCACAGTGCTGTGGGGACAGGGGTTGTGCAGTGCGGGTTTGGGGGATGTGGCTTGCAAGGATGGGAGATACACACCATGGCGTGGTGGGGGGGTCCATGCTGGGGATGCTTGCCATGAGACCCTGTCCACCAGGGGGTCTTGGGGGAAGAAATGCATGCCATGGGATTTGGGGGAATGCACATGGTAGGTCCATGGTGGAGGGGAGGGTCTGCACTCTGTAGGGGTAGAGGATTGTGCACAGTGTAGGGTCATGAGGAAGCTCACCATGGGCTGGGGGTGACACTGTGGGGGAAGCATGCAACAGGGTCTGGAGTCCAACAGGCCGTGGGGTCAGGGGATACCTGCTGAGGTGGGCTGCCACCCACCCTAAGAGCAATGTCTTGGGGGGTACTACAGAGCCGCCCTGTCTCAGGGAGCTGGAGAAGATTCAGATTGAAGAAGCAGCCAAAAAAAAGCTGGGTGAGTGTGGGGTCCCAAGGCCCTGTCGCCAGTGGAGCTGTGCATGGCCAGGCTGGGGAGGGATGATGAGGCTGAGGGGCTCTTGCACTGCATGTGTTTGGGAGGGTGGGGTGTCACTGTTTTTCCACAGGCACCTTCATCCCCAGCTGTGACGAGGATGGGTACTACCGGCGGGCACAGTGTGAGCCAGGTGGTGGTGAGTGCTGGTGCGTGGACCAACATGGCGTCGAGTTAACTGGTACCCGTGTCCATGGCAGCCCCGACTGCGGTGAGCAATGGGGGACCCCAGTCCTGGGAGTGGCACCACCATCCTGGGAGGCCACAGACTCAGAATCCAGCCACGAGCATCTGCCCCTCACACCCACAGAGGAGGCAACAGGGTTTTCGGGCGACTTTGGGAGCAGTGTGGGCTGGGAGGATGAAGAGGAGAAGGAGCCAGAGGAGGCGGGTGAGGAAGGCGAGGAAGAAGAGGGTGAAGCAGGAGAGAGTGACGATGGCGGCTACATCTGGTAGAGGAGCAAAGAGGCCAGTGGGCAGCACGGCCAGGTGGCAGTCCCCTAGTGGGGGGTGCCTGTGATACCCCTGCTGCTGGTGTGGCATGGGGTGGGGGCATCCCTCCCCTGGCCCCGTATGGGACGGGGTGTCAGGGTGCTTACCTGGGAGGGGGTAAGCGGGGTGGGGGGGTCACGTGTGTGCGAATTTGAGCCTTTTTGGGAGGGGGTAGAGCCTTGTAGGCCTAGTGTGCTGCTGTGTGATCTTCAACTGGGCAAATGGCACTAATAAAAGTGGGGAAAAAATGAACAAAAGAACACAAAACCCCCAAACCCCATAGATAAAGCTGTCCCTTTCCCCCAAATCACCCTGCATCTCCCCCCCCACCCCATGCTGTGCTTGCGTGGCAGCCCTGGCCCCCAGCGTTGTGTAGCGGCTGTGAAATAAATACCCCGTGCTGTGTGAAATGCTTGCCCGCCCGTTCCTGCCCCACAGCACATCCCCTGCCCCACCTGCACAGGTGCCAGGGGTCTGACAGTGCCCTGCTTCCACTGGCCCTGCAGGTAGGATGGGGGCTGTGAGTAGGGGGTTGCAGAGGTGTGGGGTGCCCACTGCCACTGGCCCTGGATTTGGTCCCACACACTCTCAACTGGCCTGGGGTTTATCCTCTCCCAGACAGAGCCCAGCTCTAAACATGCCCCCAGCACATTCAGCCCCCAAACTGCTGCAGGACCCCAGACTCAACTATCCTGTGTAGCAGGACCTCATGCCCAATGCCCAGGCTGGACACCAGCCCCTACTCCCCATCAACCAAAACACCCCCAGGGCCCTGACCCCAATCCAGGCCTCCCTTCCCTCCACCCAACCTTGACATCACTGCTGCTCCACATCGTGCCCCAGTGCCATCCTCCCCTGCACCCTCTAACAATCCCACTCCTACCTGGACACCTCACACCTGCCTATTCTTCCACACAATGATCCAGAACTCCCCTCCTGCCCACCACCCACCTGAGCACTTGACAATCCCCCCACCCCCTCAAAATCAGTGAGCAGGTGCTTCCCATGAGTGGGCTTAGTCCACACTGGCTTCTAGCTACCCCTTACCCCAAGAAGGAGGGGCATGGGGCCACCCCACCAGCCCAGCTGCTTGGCACCACAAGACAATATGGCCTCCACTCACATCGTTTATGTCCCCAGGAAGAAAACATAATAAAACAAAACCCAAAATCCCCCCAGTTTGGGGTCACCAGCAGCTGGCAAAGGCACTGAGCCACATCCCCCACCCCAGCACCTTGTGGGGTCCAAATGCTCAGCCTTGGTACTGTCCAGGAAGGACTGTGGCAGCTCCATCCCTGGCACAAGTGCCCCAGGGGATTGGTCAGAGCTTGCTGGGAGGTCCTGGCTGCCGCTGGAGCCGCCACACTGCCTGCACCCACTCGCCTGCCCGGTTGAGTGCAGCAAAGGCATTGGGGTTGCTGGTGCGGCAGTACTGTGCGACCAGGGGCTGCAGGACAGTGATAGGAATGCAGAAGTTGAGGTGGGGGTAGGTGGCCCCTGCACTGGTGTCCCGAATGTTGCTGGCCACGATCCCTAGTGGTGAGAGGACCATTGGACATGTCACCACAGCCAGATGGGGAAACCTATGAGAACCCTCGCACCCCCACCCCCCTTCCTAGACTTACCCAGGAGACAGCCACTGCGGGAGGAGATGAGGGGGCCACCGCTGGAGCCCCCATGGACAGCACAGGTGGTCTGCAGCATGATGGGGCGCCCAGCCACTGACACCACAGCTGAGAGAATCCCAGCTGTCACCGAGGGGCCACATGCCCGCCCCAGCACCCCAAAGCCCACCACATGCACTTCCTCTCCTGGTCATAGTGGGATGAGAAGGTGGCAGGTGAGTGCAAGGTTCCAATACCCCTCCCAGCTCCAGCAACCCTCACATCCCCTAGTGCTTACCCAGGACAAAGGTGTTGGCCACCTGCGGTGGGGTGAAGCCCTGCACGCTCTCGTCCAGCTCTACCACTGCCACATCGAATGGGGATGATTCCTCGGTGGTGAACACCACATGCCCGCAGATGGCAGCAGCCCTAAGCATGGGATGTCACATCCTTATGGTGACGACAGTACATCCTTGGTGACAGCATCCCATGGGATGTCATCACGCTGGGGAGCGGATGCATGTGGGGCAGGGGGACAAAGCAGGGGACACATGGCCACACTCACCGGCTGGGTCCGGACGCCAGCGTCACATGTAATGGAAAACCAGCCTCCACCACGTGCCGGCAGGTGAGGAGCAGCTGCGGGCCCAGGAGCACCCCAGAGCCCCAGGTGGCCCCACACTCCACCAGCACTGCGCAGCGCACGGTGTCCCAGCCACTGGCCGCCTCCACCGCGGCCACCCGCGCCGGCTCTGCGGGCAGTGGGACGCCGGCCTCGGCCAGGGCCCGGGCGCTGCTGCGCAGGATGGCGGCCAGCGAGCAGAGCAGGGTGAGTCCGACCCACTCGACGCCTTTCCAGCAGAAGGAGGCGGCGATAACAGCCACGAGCCGCGGCCCCGTGGGCACGAAGGCGCCGCCGCCCTCGGTGCCGGGCAGGCATCTCGCGTCCGTGAGCAGCAGCGCGTTGTCTTCGCCCGCCGCGTTGCTGACCACCCCCTGGCTCAGGGTGTTGAGGAAGAGGTCGGGGCACAGGGCTCCGAAGGGTGAGCCGCACACCAGCAGACCCTGGCCCTTGCACAGCCGACCCGCGCTCTCCCGGCCCGTCCAGCCGCCCCCGGGGGTGTCGAGGCCGGGCACCCGCAGCCAGGCGAACCAGTGCAGGGACCGCCGCGCCTCCTCAGCGGCCCCCGCATCCTCCTCATCGTCCTCCCGCTCGTCCTCCCGGCCGGCCCCGAAACGCCAGGGCTCGGCGGGGCCGAAGGTCTTCGACAGGGCCCGCCGGAAGGCCCCGCACGGAACCAGCGCCAGCAGCTGCGCTTCCAGCCGCCGCGCCGGGCCCGAGGGGTCGCTGCCGGGGCCCAGGGTGTCGCAAGGCGCGGGGGGCTGCAGGACGTGAACGCGCGGGCACGAGCGGAGCGCGGCGGGCGAGAGGGCGCGGGGCCGCGCCCAGGCAGCGGGTCCTTCCCGCAGGAAGGGGGCGAAGATGGCGGCGCGGGTCAGCACCAGCCCCGGGCCGCGGCTCAGCACCACCCCGCTGCAGCTGCGGAGCGGCCCGACCGGCGCCGACACGGTCACGGCACAGCAGACGCCCCGCAAAGCCTCCGCCATGCCAGCGGGGAGCACGTCCCGCCTGCCCCGCTGTAGGCGGTGGCGAGGACGGCACCGCCCCCCGCGGGCCGGAGGCTCGGGCTGGCCACCGGCTCCGCGAACAGCCGGTCCCGGTCCCGGCCCCGCCCTCCTCCTTCTCTGGGGAACCAGGCGGCTCCCCCACGACCTGCAGCGCCCAGAGGGGACCAGCAGCCTGTGAGCAGAGACACACAGCGACTTTATTGAGGGGACAGCGAGAGCCAGCACACAACACCCGAGTGCGTAAGAACTGGCCCAGTCTACATCAACAGCCTCACAGTGGGCAAATCCACACGATGCCCAATGCCCTGTGGCAACGACCAGGGTGCTGCGTGGTTCTCACAAGACAAGATACGCTTAGCCAAGAGGCCATCCTGCCAGAGCGAGAACTGTCCACTGCATCCGCACACCCTCTCCAGTAGAGGAGATCCCTGTGAAGTAACGGAGCTGGGCTGCCAGGCATCCATCTCAACGGCAGACCCTGCAGCGCCGGTCAGTGTGACACAGCAGAGGCACCCGCAGTGCGGTTAGGCCCAAACGCTATGTTTATTGAGGACTTCTAACATGGTGATACCTTGGGTTCAGCAAATCTGTGAAATATCTAAATACTGTTAAATATAGTTTTTATAAAATCCTAAACCGGACTAAACCGGACTCTGGACTAAACAAAATGAATGTTAAACTAAAAAGTTAGGAGGGATGCTCTTTACATTAACGCTTTCTTTAAAAAATATAGTTGCTTTTTCTTTTTTTTTTTAAGTCAATTGACCACAGTGGTGAGACGTGCTCTCTCTCTCTCCTTTTCAGCCATTACAGTGCAGCGTGCAGAGTTTTACTTCCCAGCTCACACCAGCCCTGCTGTAACCAAACCGAAGGGGACGGTGCTGTCTCCCCGCCATATGGAAAAGAGTTGTGTCACCACTGTGCAATAGGGCAGCTGAAAACCAGGAGTCTCTTGGTCAATGCCGGTATGCAGTCAGAAAGCCTCCCATGTCCTAATAGAAAACTCCATAGGAAGCTGCGAGCGGGATCAGTCCAGACGAGTAAAACTCTGACACTGGTCCAGTCGTCAGTCTATGTACTGTGATAGCCAGCGGAAGCCCTCACCGTAGCCTTGCCGTTTCAGCACGCTGCACATGAACACCTCCATGGGGCGCGCATTCAGCTCCTTCAGTGGCACATTTCCCTGGGGAGACCCAAAGAGGAGTCAGAACCCCTTGGCACGGCAGACATGCAGTCACTACTGCGTTAGAACTAAGTGATCACTGCCCAGGGATATCCCCTCCCTGCCCCTCCTCTGGAGACAGGGGCCTGCCTACAGGACTTAGGGAGCCAGCAGGCTGGGAGAACAGGCGCTAGAGACACCAAAACCAACCAGCAGAGCAGCATGATCTGAGGGACCTGTGACAGCAGTGCAGAGCAAGAAGCAACTGCAACCACCAGGGTAAGTTTGTGTCAAGAACAGCCCTGTGGTGTTTTACTGCTGTCAGCCACCATTTCATTTTGACTGTCTCTAACAGTATTGGTTTTCAACCCCAAGCAAACGGTTGGACAGGTAACAGGAGGAACATGTGGAGTAACAAACACAGCAGAGGCAGGCAGTGTGTTAAAATTCCAGTTCAACATCCAAAGCTGTGGAAGTTCTGTACTTTGTCTGATTCTGGCAGTTTCAAAGCTCACCCGAAGGCATTATTTATTACTCTTAAAGAATCACCTCCTCCAAGGGTGTGGACAAATTCACAGTGACAGCTCAGTTAGTTTCTACATGGAGACTCATTCTGCAGTGAAGCACACAAGCCCTCCTTGGCTGCTGGATGACCCACCCTGGGTTTAGGTGTCCCCCTACCTTTCCTGTGGTCTGTCCATAGAGCCCAAAGATCTCCCGCAGTTTCTCCTCACTGATGGCCTCGGGTCTGTCGATTTTGTTACCCAAGATAAGGATTGGCACATTGGATATTGTTTCATCTGTCATTAATGCCTGTGTTTGAGGTGGAAGAAGAGTCAAAAACAGAGGTAGAACACATAGCGGGTTGTCTGAAAGAAAACGTTTTGTTTCAGCTCTGTGACCCACATGGGCTGGTTTTGGATGCCACAGTTCTGCACAAGAGGAGTTTCTCCAGAGAGGTTTCTCAGAAAAAGATTCTATCTAAACCCACAGACCATTAAAAAACTTCAAACGTTGCTCAGGAGCCCAGAGCTGACCCACAGCAAGGGCAGGAATCCAGGCTTTTCCAGCTCTGGGAGAGGACACACATTAGTCCCTGCACACAGTAACGCGCAAATCTCTACAAGCACACTCCTCTGGGCAGTGCATCACTGGTGTCAAAGGTGCACTGAAGTGCAAAGCCAAAGCACAAGACTCTCAAAATTAGCTGTGCGCTAGGTTCCAGCCCCAAACAAGAATATTATTATTTATAATTTATCTCTTCCAGAGGTCTTGGGGAAGAGGAAAACACAAAGTATATTTACATTAAGCTCCACTTTTGATTCCATAAGACGTGAGTGATCTGCGCAGTCCACCAAGAAAACAATCCCATTGATGGCCGGCAGGTAGTTCTTCCAGACACGGCGAGCTAGAACACAGAAGCAACAAACACCACCTGCCTTGTGAAAACACTACTTGAAGGAATGGGGAAAATGGGCTCAAAAAGGATCTGCCCTCTTCGTGATGGTTTCCTCAAGACCTTCTGGGGAAGGGACCAGCCAAAGCTGCGAGCTGGGTGGGTCAGAAAACCAGTTACATGCTCTCTGCTTTCATAAGCAAACCTCAGCAACCAGGGCTGCCTTTTACCCACGGTGTCTTTGTTCTGATATTGTCATGTATTGAAAGAAACAAGGAGATAAACTTTGCTTAGAATATCTACAAAGTCTGACAATTAAACATCAGCTGCTAATCAAAAGACTAAGCCTATGACATTCAAGGCTTCCACATCTAAAAATATTTTGGGCAGCGTCTTGTGATCTGGCAGCTAACTGCCAGGATGAAGCACAAGTGTGGGAGCACTGGTATCCCAGAGCCAGGAGGTCACTTCCACATATTGCTCCATAAATAATTTCAGGCAACAAATAATTCAGTACTGCTAACTGCCACCACTTCTCAGTAGGTTTTTCTCAAGGCGGCTGGAGAAGATCATGGGAATTGGTAAACAAACTTCCATCGGTGCCTCCTACTCAGCGACTTCACTTTTACCTTGTTCATGTCCACCCAGATCAAAAGTGGTGAAGGTCATTCCAGCAATCGTCAGCTCCTCTGATGCTGAAAAGTAAACACACAGGCTGCATTGCAGGGAAACAGGGAACCTGACACGTCCACAGTTTCTGGGTGAGGACTCGTTATCACCATGTGCACTTGTCACCCCAGGTATCCTGCAGAATTCATGAATGCCCTGAATCTCCTGTCACTGACATGGAGTCATTTCACAAAACCACGAGCAGGACAGAACAGCTTTTCCTAACACCCATCCCCACTTAAGCCCAAACTTGTTAGCCTGAACTGTTATACTTGATTACACTTTTAATCAGAACCCTCTCCCTCCTCAGGAGAGATCTGTCACATTAACTGAGCCATGCCAGAGCTCTGGTTGTCTATCTGATGTGGAAAAACTGCAAATCCACTTGAGCTTGAACAACCAACACACAGCTGCATCCCCAGGTGTAGTCCTACAACTCTTAAAGCAGAGCTGTCACTGAGACATCTCTTGACAGTATGTCCCCTAAATTAAAGGGGAAAAGACACCACACCTGCTCGGTCACTGGCAGACTTACTGGGATGTAGTGTGGGGACATGCTGACCCAACCTGTCGTCTTTGAGCATGTGCAGCAGAGTGGTTTTCCCTGCATTATCCAAGCCCAGGAACACAAGTTTTCCAGACTTCTTGTACAAACCTGGAAGGAAAACAAACAACTTGTTGAAGGAAGAGTGCAAAGTGTGAAGCAAGACATCGTTTTCTTTTGATAAGCTGATTTTTTTTCCACCTTCAGGTATGCACATCTGCTGCAGCAAAGTTCCCTTAGGTTTCCAGCAAGGCTTCTCATCCCTCCTGAACTGTCACAGGGTGCTCTAGACAGAGTGCCCTGTCCTCCGGCAAGAGCTTCCACTGGAATTCATGACTCTGGCAGGAAGAGCTCTGCCATCACCCACACCTCAGGAAAGGGCTGCCCAGGCCACTGAGGCAGCTGGCCCAGCTGTGCAGGTCACCCTCTACTGGGCAACCGTTTGGCCAGCGCTGCCACACAGTCTTCAGTCTGGACTGAACTGGGGGCATTAGCCAGCAGCTCCTCCAGGCACTCCAGGGTGGGATGCTTCATGTAGGAAGCTATAATTTGAGGAGAAACAAACCAGCCAGCTGCTGCAGTGAGAAACAGGGCAGAGGAGGAGGGGGTGTCCTGGGGCAGGACACAGAGTTAAATGGGACCGTGGCATCAGCCCAGCTGTTCTTGTGCTTCTAAACAGCCAGAGGAAGATTGAGTGAGAGTCAAATACCTCCAAACTATTCTCAAGGTTCCTCCTCCTAGTGTTAAAAAAAACCTTACTAGTTTGCAGCTTTCTCACCAGAATCTCTACTAATCAGAGCTCTTGCACACCCTGAAAAAGATGAGCTTTAATAACTAATTTTTCAGAAACCCTGGCAACAAGCACAAGTCAATCCAACCTACTGGCAGCTGCTGCAGCCCACCGCAAGCCATTCCGGCGCTACGGGCAGGGCGGCTTTACCAAGGAACTGCAGCACTGCACTACCTAGGAACTGCAGCACTGCATTACCTAGGAACTGCAGCACGCTGCTGAAGCTGTTGTAGAGCCATTCGAAGATGAAAGACATCGCTGAAGACTTCTCCCTGCGGGGACAGAACCAGAGTTACAAGTGGCTGTGTCTGCGGGAAGCGGCTACGGGCCCCCCCTCCCCCGCTGGACGCCGCCACGCAGGCGCCACTCCCGCTCCCTCCTCCCGGCCGGCACACCGGGGCAGAGAGTGGAGCACAGGGGGCGGTGAGGGAGCGCCAGGGAACGGTAAGTGGGGGCCGGATGGAAGCGGCCCCAACGGCTGCCTCAAGGGCGGGCGGCCGGCCGGCCGGCGCGGCCTGGCCCACGCCCCGCCTGCGTGTCACCCGCGCTCCGCCCCATTCCCGGCCC
>JAOXOE010000632.1:6380031-6401004 GCA_028565055.1 Phoeniculus purpureus | reverse complement strand
GGTGGGTGGGAGAGGCTGGTGCTGTGGTTTGAGGGGCCTCTAGGTGCTCCCCCCCAGGGGTGAGGAGCCACTTGGATCTCCATCCCTCATGTTGTGTGGTGGAAGCCAACCTTCCATAGGGTCCCCCATCCTTTTAGCGTTTAATTTAAACCCACCTCAATGGCAATCCAGGCTCAGCGGGCGCAGTCGTCATTCTGGAGGTGTGAGCGTTATTTGCGGACAAGTGCCCTTTGTAGTCCCTGACAATTATTATTCAGGAAGTCTCCCCGTCTCGCAGGTGAACTATGAACTGATGGTTCCTTTTTGCATAGTTCGCTTGACAAAGAGCCGGTGGGTTTTCTGTGTAATTTGCTATTATCCTAAAAACTCTCGGCAAACCAAAATGCCAGCCCGGGTTCTGAAGTGTGAGCTGTGTGAAAATGGAGGCTTGACCGCTCCGAGCGGCGGCGGCGGCGAAGTCTTCGCTTCCGTTAGGGTTTTGCACGAGCCGCCCGATTGTGGGATCGGGGGAAGCTGGTGCTGCTCTCCAGCCAGGCGGGACGGGGAAAACAAAGGCAATCGCTTGTACTGGGGATGGTGGGACGCGTCCGGCACTCCGTGGGGGAGTGTGGTCATGCTGGAGCTTATGGCATAGGAGCCAGCAGGTTGCCCAGGTGGCCCGGTGGCATCCTGGCTTGTACCAGCAATAGCGCGGCCAGCAAAACTAGAGATGTTGTTCATCGTTCTCTCCCCTGTACTGGGCACTGGGGAGGCCTCCCCTCCAGTACTGGGAGCCTGTAAGAGTCTCCCAGACCCTGTACTTGTTTTGTCTTGGAGAGCAAGTGGGATCTCCCCAGAGCAGGGAGCACCATGCTGGGACATCGTGGCAGGTAGGATGTACCTGTGTCTCCCTGGTGTGGCTCTGCCATGGGTCCCCTTGAGCTGGGCTGCTCCCTCCAGGCCAACATCTTTGTGAGGTACCAGGGAGGGCAATTAGGGAAGATGGGGGGCAGCAGCCCTCTGCCTGGTCCGTCTGGGGAAGGTTCTGGCAGGGTTTGTGTTAATGCCTCGGAGTTCGCTCGCCGCTCTCCGAGCGAGGCTGTGCCACAGTCCCCGGGGCCGGCTGGCAGTGTTATTGCCTAAAGCAGCCTGGGCACAAAGGCAGCCTGCTCCGGCGGCACAGTGCCATTCCCTCCCCACAGATGTGCAGCACAGCTGGAGGAGATCTCTGGTGGCTCGTTTGTGCCTCTCCTCTCCCCCCGGGGCCACGCTCCGTCCTTTGGAGCATCATCAGTGCCTGGGCAGCAGTGCCTAGCCTTGAGGGTCCTGCAGGACCTGCTGAGGGTCCCTGGGCGCTCCCCAACCACATTCCAGCGTCCTGAGCAGACGGCTCCGTCACGATGCCGGTCAGAACTGCCAATGGGCAGAGACAGGGGCAGCAGCGGGAGGAAACTTACAGTCACTTTGCATCAGCTGCCCGTGCCAGACTGCGCCCAGATATGTGTCCCCATTCCTAACTGGGTCTCTCCACTTGGTCCCTAACCCATGCAGCCTGACTGGTGTGAACTGTGTGCAAACTGGGAAGGGGGTTGTTAATTTGCTGGACTCAGGGTTTTTGTTTGTTGCCACTTGGACCAGGTTCATCGTGGACGGATCGTATCCCAGGTGGCATCATGTGGACACCCAGGGCTCTGCTGGGTTTGGGGTGATACCTTGTGTGGGGAAAAGCCTTGGCAAGGTGAAGGGGACGCGGCTGGCGATGGGCAGCTGTGCAAACAAGCTCTCTGAAAGCGGTGCCATGCTGGGCAGTGCTGTGACAGACCTATGTCTGGGAGCAGCATCACCCATCCGACAAGCCCTAAAGAACTGCGGAACATTAGGGATCAGAAAGGACCTCGAAAGATCATCTAGTCCAATCCCCCTGCCACAGCAGGATCACCCAGACCAAGTCACACAGGAGCATATCCAGGTGGGTTTTAAACATCTCCAGAGAAGGAGACACCACAACCCCCCTTGGGCAGCCTGTTCCAGGGCTCTGTCACCCTCACCTTGAGGAAGTTCCTTCTCATATTGATGGGGAACCTCCTCTGTTCCAGCTGACACCCATTGCCCCTTGTCCTATCACTGCATGATGTTGAGCAGAGCCTGGCTCCATCCTCCTGACACCCACCCCTCACATATTTATAGACATTAATGAGGTCACCCTTCAGTCTCCTCCATGAATGTCTTCAGGGATGGGGCTTCCACCACCTCTCTAGGCAGCCTGTTCCAGGGATCCACTAGCCTCAGACTGAAGAGTTTTTTACTGATGTCCAGCCTAAATACTCTATCTTGAAGTAGGGAAAGATGCCTGAGCTCTCCCTCTCCAAGCCAACATTCCTATACAAGTGGGCCTTGTTAGCAGCACAGCACAGGGACAAAGATGCAGAACCACATCCTGTAGTATCTAGTTTACGTGGTGGCTTGAAAACATCTGTTGACTCCAGATGGGCTGAAAGGACTCCTGAGCGTTCAATATCAGCCTCATCTTCAAGAAAACAAGTTTTCCCGTACTTGAACGCTAACATTTGCTGCTTGAAGGGATGATGGCCTTTAACAAAAAGCCAAACCTTGTTCCCTCCCATCTACACGGCTTCTAATCTCCACCTTAAGCAGTATTAGTATTGCAAAATCCCTCGAACCTGAATTGCACAGTAATTAGACTGGTATTGTGCAACCAGTGCTGTTACATCATTGACTTTGCCCACACCTCTCACTGACTTTGCCCACATGTCTAAGTTTATTGCCTCCTCTTAATTGCAGGGGGTCACTGCTCATTTACAATCTATCTGTAAAAAGCAAGATTGCTAATTATAAGTAACTAGAAGAAAAGAATGAGACAATCAGAACAGGCTAGGCAGGGTGCTTATGGCTTTGCAGGCAAGGAAAGATGACTTGGAGGTGCATCTTTGTTAGGCTCTGCTTCCTCATTGTCCCACTGAAAGATCTGCCTTGGTCTAAGGCACCCAATGAGTAGCCCAAGGTTATTCCTGCACAGTGCCAAGACACACAGGTACAAACAAGGTCAGTACATCCTAGCTCTAAGCTGGAAAAAAAAAACATGCTACAATCCTCTCAGTGTCTTAAAAGTCCAAGGATAAAGGTCAAGGAGACTAATACAACCTTTTGTTCCAAGCTGGGCTCCCTACTGCACCTGGCAATGAACCTAAGTAACAAGTGAAATCTTGATGGAGAGACACTCTAGCAATGGAATGAGGTCAAATGTGACCAGCACTATTGTGTAACTTCTGTGGCTGTGACCTTCAGTGCTACTTGCTCCTCTTAATGACTGGCACTGAGACCTGGCCAGCAGTACTAACTGCACAGGGAATGTGGCAGCAGCACTATGCACCTCAACGCACACCAGTAGCCCAGTTTCCCTTGTTAATCATTCCCAGCCCATGGAAACCCTCCTCACCCTTGCGTACTCTCCCTTGTTCTTTCCTTCCTTGTTCTGTGAGTGTCTGGATTTTCCTTGTCCAAGTTACCTTTCAGGCACTTCCTTTTGAAAGGTGCTTTCCCAGGTGGCAACAGGAATTATTATAACCCATCTGCTCTCTTCTGAGCAGGCAAAAGCCTCCTCAGGCTTCCCAGAGCATATTCTGACAGCATGTGCACCTCCAGGCTCCATCAGCTATGTTGTAGAGGCTCATTTCTTGATTCTGCCTGCTCCTTTCATTTCCCATAGCTACTCTCTACCTACAGATGACACCTTTATCGTTAGAACAGTAGCTTAGCTGCTATATTCCTCAGGCTGCCCAGTCTGTGTTAAAAGAAGAAGAGAGCTACACAGGTAAGGAACAGTCAGAGAGCTTGAGTCAGGGCTGAAAAAGCGTTCAGTGCCACGCTAAACACAAATGCTTTGGTTTCCTAGAGCCAGGGCATTTCAGACAGTGATTCAGAACTGCCTAATTTGACTAACCACTCGCAGCCGGAAGGATGCAAAAGCCCTGCAGCACTTCATGCGGCAGCTTCCCCATCTGCACTTTTTGTGAGGCAGGATGCTCCCAGGAGCTGCTACAGCAGGAATTTAACATCCTTACCTTCTGTTCAGCAGCTGGTTATACTGCAGGCATGCCGCGGCTACACTGCAGACCAAACCAAAGCCTGAGATGTTGTGCAGTGTGAGCATACAGCTCCACTGGAGCAGATGCAGATATTTAGCGAAACAGAAAGCTGTGCCTTTTCATGCAAAATGCTTTCATGTGACCTCGTGGGCAAGTTCAAGACAACCAGACAGGATTATGAGAATGAGATTATCTCGTCTCTTCTGCAACATTCTACCCATGAGAAAAGGCCACTCGTTCTCTGCAAGACCTACTGATGCTTCTGTTAGGTGCTCCTGCTGAAAAGCAGCACAAGGAACCAGGCCCTCCCTTGGCTCTTTTAGGCCTACAGGACCACACTCAGAATCACACAATGGTAGGGACTGGAAGGGTCCTCTGGAGATCATGTAGTCCAACCTTCCTGCTAGAGCACAGTAACCTAGAGCAGATCTCTATGTTCCTGTGAACATAGGCAGGTGGATATTGAATGTCTCCAGAGCAGGAGACTCCACAACCTCTCTGGGCAGCCTGTTCCAGTGCTCTGACACTCACTGTGAAAAAGTTTGTCCTTGTGTTCAAATTGAACCTCCTGTGCTTGTGCCCATTGCCCCTTGTCCTATCGCTGCGCACCACCAATTCGGTCCCATTCTCCTGACTCTCACCCTTTAGATATCCGTGTTTATCGGTTCCCCCCTCAGTCTCCTCATCTCAAGACTGAAGAGCCCCAGCATTCCCAACCTCTCCTCATGAGGAAGATGCTTCGGCCCCCCGATCATCTCAGTGGCTCTGCGCTGGACTCTCTCCAGTAGCTCCTTATCCTTCCTGAACTGGGGTGCTCCTTGCTCTCCCCACAACCCCTCTTACCTTCCCAGCATCCGCGTAGATGGGGATATCGTGGAAGGGGGAGATGTAGCGCCCGGTGGCATCCTCTGCAAAGCAAAGGGATAGTGGCGGGTGGGAGAACACGAATCAAAAACCGCAACCTCAGAGCCCACCCCTCGAGGAGGATGAGGAGGCTGAAGGCGCTGGGGACTCACTGAAGAACAGCCGATACTCCAGGCTGTTTGGCGCTGCCCGCTCCTCCACGCTGTACTCGGCCATCGCGAACGCGCACACACCCCCGTCCTCGACGTCAGGGCTGAGCACTGCGCAGGCTCCGAGCCGGCCCCGCCCCGCCACGGCACGCCTGGGTGGGGCGGGGGCGTGTCGTGCCTGGGGAGGCGCTTGGGAGTCGGCGGTTGCTTCAGCCGCGGTGAGAGAAGCTAAGGCGAGGACGCGGTGTCTTTATTTCAACGCGAATCCAAACGTTCCCCCCCGCAATTCCACCCCCTAGGTGTCCTCTCAGCTGTCCCATGCGGGGACACCGGCGCGTGGCGGGGCCAGCGTCCCTGACTCGGACGCGGGGGGCGAGTCGCTAGCCGGAACCTGGGCGAAGATGCGGTTTCGGGTGGCGGTGAAGAGGACGACACGGCTTCTCGGTGCATAGGGGCGGCGGTGGCGGTGAGGAGAGCAGAAAGGGGCTCTGAAGGCTTCTTGGAAGCCCCGTCGGAAGTTATCGTTGAAGTAGCCATAGATGATGGGGTTGGCACTGCTGTTGAAGAAGGCCAACCAATGGGCAAAGGGGAAGACGTAGACGGTGACCAGGCGGAGCTGGCCCTCGCTCAGCTGCCCATAGTCCATCAACAGCATCAGCGTCCAGAGGGGCAGCCAGGAGAGGGTGAAGAAGAGGGCAACAATGATGAGCATGTTGATGACCTTGGCCTTCTTCCGTGAGACCTTTCTCCCCTCTGACTCCTCTTGGCCACGGGCAGGTGCTGCTGACTTGAAGAGCTTGAAGGCAATGCGGGTGTACATGATGACAATGAGGGCAAGGGGAGCCACATAGATGTGGGAGAAGAGGACAGTAGTGTAGATCCTCCTCATCCCTGTCTCGGGCCAGGCCTCCCAACAGGAGTAGAGAGGGTAGGAGTTATTGTAGTTGTCTACCATGAAGTGGTGCTCCTCCCTGGTGACTGTCAGGGTGATGGCAGCAGGGCACATGATGATCAGGGCCAGCACCCAGATGATGGTGATGGTCACCAAGGCTTTCTTCAGTGTCAGCTTCTGATGGAAGGGATGGACGATGCAGCGAAACCTGTGGGAGGATGTGAGATGGTGGCTTTGGGCAGCTGGTGGGATGTCCCTGGGGAAGGAGGGTGGCCACGACCCACAAGTGGGAAGTGAAAGCAGGGTGAGTTACTCTTTACACAGGGCTTTTGGTGGCAGAGATAGATTTGGATTGTGTCAGAAATAGGTTGAGATCCCTTCAGCTTTGGTGTTTTCGTGCCAAGGTGGGGAAACACATCTTGCTGGGACTGCCCCGCGTTGTGGTACTCCTGGAGAGATGGGTCATGTTTGTGATGCCCGAGGGAGGTTTCACAAAGTGGAAAACTACACAGGATGGCTCCTCTTAGGGAAGACCCCACCCACACATCCCCCATGTGAACGTACCTCTCCACAGCAATGGCCACCAGCGTGAAAACAGAGGCAGAGACAGACATTCCCTGCACCAAGCCGCTCATTTTGCACATGATGTTGTCAAAGGGCCAACCTGCAAGGTGACACCACAGAGGCTTTAGGTGCCTTTGGCTTGGCTGGGTCTAACGGCAACTCCTTCTAAATGTCCTCATCCACCTTGTCTTTGAGGGGATGCTAAATCCCACTCCTGAGGAGGCATGGGGGCTGCTTTTTTTGTCTCATAGAGAAGTTGCTTTTAGTAGTAGAGATGCTTGGAGGAAAAAAACCCCAACTCAGTAAAAAAGTATGCGTATGACACTTTCTGGAAACTTGAGGAGGACAGTGCTCGTCGTTTCCCCTACCTTTACGTAGGGCTTGAGCTGTTATCACTGGGACTGACCTTGGGATTCTCAGTCAGATGGGTGTTCATCTTGTTTCTTGACCCCACTGCTAAGGCTTGGGCAATAAAGAAGTTGATAAATAAATAGTGACCCTGCCCCACACCCCAGCTGTGGCTGTGGCTGAACTTTCCCAGCTATGCCAGTGTCACCTCTTATCTTTGGAAAGGTCAATGAGCAGAGCTGAGCCAGCACAGGGGAAAGGTAGATGCCAGAAGATGGTTTTCTTTCAGTGTCATTTTGTGGAGAATGGCTGAACTTTAAGTAGATATATAAGTGTGGTGTTAAGGTCTTACTGTTTTTCCAAAAAATGTCCAAAACCTTAGAGAAAAAAGGACTTTTCTCCCTTAAAATAATAGCTTTGAATGAAATGACTTTTCTTCAGATGTGGTTGAGTGGCCACTACCTGCCTTCTTTATCCTCAGCAAAAAAATCACCCACAAGGTGCCCTCATGTGAGAGGAGCAGAAGGTAGGTGATATTCCCCACCACTTTTTCTCCCCAACTTGTGCCTCACCCCACTTACCTGTGATAAGGTTGTCCACTAAGGTGGTAGGCATGCAAAAGATTCCCACCAGCAGGTCACTGATGGCCAGATTGAGGATGAACATATTGGTGACTGTGCGCATCTGGCGGTTCTTCACCACGATGAAGCACACCAGGAAGTTGCCAATCATGCACATGAGGAAGATGAAGGTGTAGGCCAGGATGAACATGGCAGCCACAGGGGAAGAATGCTGGTAGTATGCTGAGAATGTGTAGTTCTCCCTGAGGAGGTGGCTCTTGCTTCCAGTGGAGTTGGGCCAGCTGCTGTTGGAAAGGCCTGGGGAAGAGGAAGCAGGAGACTGAACTGGGAAAGGATAAAGTGATTATATCCTTCATTTCTTCAGTGTTGAGTTTTAACATTTCCCAGCCTGGCAGGGACATGTCGTATTGGGATCTTCTCTGTGCTCCAACAAGTCTCTTCCTCCTTGGGTTACGCAGCCCAAGGTACTGCAGCATCTAGCTGAATTATTATTTTACACCATGATTATTTTACATGGTGATTATTTTGCACTGCGATTATTTTTATCATTACTTTGATGAGAAATTAGAACAGCTCAGAAGACATCCTTTTCTAATGGGGTTTTTGTAGGGATGATGCAACAAAGAGAATAACAGAATCACAGAACATTAGGGATTGGAAGGGACCTCGAAAGATCATCTAGGCAAATCCCTCTGTCAGAGCAGGACCATCTAAACTAAGTTGCACAGGAGCATGTCTAGGTGGGTTTTAAACGTCTCCAGAGAAGGAGACTCCACAACCTCTTTGGGCAGCCCATTCCAGTGCTCTGTCATCCTTACTGTGAAGAGGTTCCTTCTCATATTGATGTGGAACCTCCTGTGTTCCAGCTTACACCCATTGCCCCATGGCCTGTCATTAGATGACACTGAGAAGAGTCTGGCTCCATCTTCCTGACACCCACCCGTCACATATTTATAGACATTAATGAGGTCACCCCTCAGTCTCCTCCAACCTGAAGAGACCCAGCTCCCTCAGCCTTTCCTCATAAGGCAGGTGTTCTACTCCATCATCTTCATGCCTCTGCGCTGGACTCTCTCCAGCAGTTCTATATTCTTCTTGAACTGAGGGGCCCAGAACTGGACACAGTATTCCAGATGTGGTCTCACCAGGGTAGAGTAGAGGGGGAGGAGAACTTCTCTTGATCTGCTAACCAGTCCCTTCTGATCTGCCCCAGGATGCTGTTGGGCTTCTTGGCCACAAGAGCACATTGCTGGCTCATGGTCATCCTGCTCTCCACCAGGACACCCAGCTCCCTTTTTCCTACACTGCTCTCCAACTGGTCAGTCCCCAACCTATACTGGTACCTGGGGTTGTTCTTGCTCAGATGCTAGACTCTATACTTGCCCTTGTTATACTTCATTAAATTTCTTTCCAACCTCTCCAAGCCCAGCTCTCCAGCCTGTCCAAGTCCCACTGAATGGCAGAACAGCCTGCTGGGGTGTCGGCCACTCCTCCCAGCTTTGTGTCATCAGCCAAATTGCTGACAGTGCTCTCTAATCCCTCATCCAAGTCATTAATGACTAGATTGAATAGTACTGGTCCCAGTACAATTCCCTTGGGGGACTCCACTAGATACAGGCCTTCATCAAGACTCTGTCCCATTGACCACTACTGCCTGGATTCTATCCTGCAGCCAGTTCATGATCCATCTCACTCTCTGATTGTCCAGACCACACTGCCTCAGTGTGGCTGTGAGGATGCTGTGTGAGACTGTGTCAAATGCTTTACTGAAGTCACGATAGACCACATCCACTGCTCTGCCATCATCTATCCACCTGGTTATGCCCTCATAAAAGGCTATCACAGGTTGGTCAAGCATGACTTCCCTTTGGTGAAGCCATGCTGGCTATCCCTAATGACTCTCTTGTCCTTGATGTGCCGAGAGACAGCATCTAGAATAAATTATTCCATCACCTTTCTGTGGATGGAGGTGAGGCTGACTGGTCTATAGTTACTTAAGTCCTCCTTCTTACCCTTTCTGAAGACTGGAGTGACATTTGCTGTCCTCCAGTCTCCAGGCACCTCTCCTGATCTCTATGACTTAGCAAAGATGCTCTGACACCACAAGGCTCCAGCCTTTTGGGACTCATATCCATGTGGTGCCCAGAGCAGCTGGCCTGGGACCACCCCTGCTCCAGGATCTCTGCTGCTGTTTCTCCTTCAGCTTCCAAGATTTGTAATTCAACATTCCCTAAAATCTTCTCCCCAGCAAAGCCACACTACCCGAGGGAGATGGGCTGGGGAAGAGAAGACCCTGCCCTCCCTGAGTACATAATGCCATAATTAGACAGAATTATGATAATTATCTGGGACCCTGAGAGTTCCTGATGGAGTGGAGATGGCATTCTGTCGCTACAGGTTTAACAGGAGAGCAGGAGTGAGCAGCCACCCTCAGGTTTCCCTGGCTTTACACAGACAGGGACGTGAGAGGATGCCAGTTGCCAGCAGGAGTTGCCTGCAGTGATGACAGAACTCACTCTGGGGAAACCCAGGCTGCAATTTTAAAGCAAGAAAAGACAGATTTTTGCTTTACAGCTCAGCCCAACCATCTTCAGGTCAGCCCTGCTCAGAGAAAGCCCTGCAAAGCCACTGTGTTGTGGGCAGCAGTGTCACCCCACCAGCTCTGTGCCACTGCTCAGCTCACCAGCCAAGATGCTGTTTCCAGCCGCTGGGACCACTAGCTTCCCCCAAGATTCTGGCACACAGGAAGACCCTCCCTGCCCTTGATATACCTATCCTGTGTGTAGGATTGGGCCAACACATTTCTAGTGGGGCTTCTGACAGGCACTGGGAGCGATTCACAGCACTGGCATGGGAGAAGGAGCCTCTGGGAGAGGCAAGGAACCTTCAGTACTGCTGGGATAAGATGCTCTAGCCAGCTGACATAAGATGCACTGGCACAACCCAGCTCTGTGAGGAGAAACAATAGCAAAGCAGCCCAAAATCTGTGCTATTAAGCCTGAAACTTTGCTGGACTTCATCTCTTTAGGCTGCAACGTCTTGCAGTGTTGATGGGAGGTGGGTGTCCTGTGGTCCAGGAGTCCCAGGTGGTTTCAAAAGCGAGGACAGGGAAGAAAGGGGCTGCTGAACACCTGAATGGGTGCTGGGTGGATGGAGGTGTCCTCGGACGTGGGGATGAGGGGATGGGGGAATGAGCCTGTAGGGCAATGGGCCACCAATCACCCTGCCTGGCCGTAGGGAACCACCGCAGGGAGAGGCTGAGCTTATGGCAGAGGGGCTGGGGCGGCTGGACAGCTTTTTGGGGCTAAAATGAAATAAATCAGATGTCGGTACTCACCTCCAGTGGCCTGAGCCGGCTCCGGGGGATCCATCCCCGGCATGCTGGGACGGGGTCGGGGGGAGCTTGTCCCGTCCCACCGTCGTGTCCCCTTCCCCGGCGCCGGTTCCGCGGTGCCGGTGCCGCCGCGCCGGTTGCGGCTGCTCACCGGCTGCAGCGGAGAAAAGAGGGGGGCGGCGGGGGGACAGCCAAGCTCCCATCGCCATGGATACCGGGGTACCGAGGCGGAGCGGGGTAGGGGCGGGGGCAGCCCACAGCCCGCGGACAACAAGGGGAGAGCCCGGATCTATGTTCCCCTGTGGACCCCTCGAGGTCCCCGTGCTGGTGCTGGAACTCTACGTCCTCCAGCTGATGGGCAGTGTCCCCAGCAGCGGTCCCGCCTGTCCCGGGGAGGGAAACATGCTGGAAGGGACGGGGTCCTCATCATCCATCCCGTGTAACCCACTCAGGCAGTGAGGAAAAGCAGCGTGGTCCTCAGGGGTGGTGGTCCTGGCCCAAAGATAGAGCTCCTCCATCATTGCTGACACCAACAGACCTCTGCTTGAGATGGTCTTTTACCCAAAGCTGGGCTTGGGCAATTCTAGAAGTCAAGTACTTCCATTTCTGGCAGACCCCAGCAGTGGGACACATTTGTCCCTTCAAACTGTAAAGGACCAAACCCAGGAGATGTTTAAACAAGGTATTTCAAGATAATGCCTGCCACGTCTCCCAGCAGTTTTTCTGCAGGCACCCAGCTGCTAACGGACACCAGTGTGCCCAGCACCCAGAAGCCACTCTCCCCAGACTGTATCCTGAGCCCCACAGCCCATTTATTCCTGGGAGAGAAAGCACAGCACCCACAGCACCCAGGACACCTGTTGGGTGACCAGTGTGTGGGGACCCACTGACATGCGGTTACTTTGATTTCCATAGTGAAAGACCATAGGAAAATAAACAGTTTTTCTGGAAACTCCCTCCTTACATCTAGTAGGGAAATTGGAAGGAGTTTTTTGCAATGAGGGTGACCAGAGAGGTGGTGGAGGCCCTATCCAATGAGATATCCAAGGTCAGGCTTGATGGGACTCTGAGCAACCTGATCTAGTTGAGGATGCCCCTGCTCACTGCAGGACATCTGGACTAGATGATGTTTAAAGGTCCCTTCCATCCCAGTGCGTTCTATGATTCTGTGGAAAAAAACTCCCTGGAAAAATCCAGGGAAATACTGGTCAGAGCTGGGCAGAATCAAGTCAGAAGCTTCACCCTGAGATGCAGTGGGCAGCCATGGGAATCTGCAAAGAGGCTTCTTTAAGGAGAAGACAACTGATAACTCATAAATTCAGCAGATACAAAAAAACCCCACAGGTAACAGGAAAACATTTAATCAGGTATGTGGCACATTGCCATATCAGCGATTCCGGGCAGATCCCTTATGACCACAGAGATGTCCCTCACTCTTCTGGCCCTTGAGGAGGGCAGCAGATGCTCCCCTGTCAGGATAGATGCAGCCAAGTACCCAGCTCGCCGAGTTTTACCCAAACCTCATACCGCTCACATCCCAACTCCTCTTCCTCCCCAAAGCACAAAGCAGGAGATTCCCAGGCTTGGAAGCTGTGAGAGCCATCCCTTCACAGGGGAGTCTTTCTGCTCACTTTTCACTGAGTGAAAAAGATGGACTGGATGCCACACTGCAGGTTTGGGACAGAAATAGCAGCATAGCAAGGACTGACTTAGCCAAACCACTCTCACAGGGAGTTCCCTCTTAGGAGAACTTGTCCAGGCACCCCAAGACCCTGTCAGACTTTGTGGACAGGCTCCTCTGGTGACAGAAGCAGGTCAAAGGGGACAAGAGGCTGGATGAGCAGTCGCACCTCAGGGCCAACAGGGTTGGCCCGCAGGTTGAGGCTCCGCAGCGATGCCATGGTGGCCAGCTTCTCTGATGGCACCTCTGTAAGAGAGAACACAGAGAGGTGAGCATCCATCCTGGTGCTGGCTGCCTGAGGATCCAGGGCACTATAAGGGATGAATGGCTTGATGGATAGCCTGGAGCAAACCCTGCTCCCATTTGTTTCCAGCCTTCATCAAACCAGAAACATAATCAAATAATAACAATAAATTATATGACCATTCAAATACCTTGACAAGGTGCAAACACAATGATGTTTAATCACTGCCCGTCAGTTATCCCAGCTCTGAAAAATGCTGATGTGGTGCTACTCTGGTATTTAAAGACTCATTCCCTATTTCATCCCCAATGAGCTCTCACCAGGTGAATGGGAGAGCATGTGTTCTTTGCCCTTGTTGAACAGGCTACAAAGCATCTCTGGGCCATTGCCAGGCACGCTCCTATTTTGCTGTTTTTATGAATTCAGATGCAAATTCTTCCTTTATGAAGGAAGAGGAAAAAAGAGTTTCTTAAGGAAAAACTTTATATGTTAGGATAACAATGGTGCCCTAATCTGCAGGTGTCTGGGTGGTCCCAATGTGGATTGACTAAGAGCAGAAGAACAAGACCAATAAGAGAACCTCATCATGAAGATTATTAAAAGATGAAGGATTTAGCTTTCTCTTACAAGTCACAATATCTCTGACTTGAAAAGCAAACCTGCCTGAGTTTACCAAGAACAACTCCTTTTTGATTTGGCCATCAAATACTGTAGGTAATACAATACTGCTGAACAGCACTGAGCTCTTCACATAGATTTCCTTATTGCTGCTCTTCACGGTGGATTTATTCACTCCTGCTCCCCTGTAGCATTTTGCTTTCTGCCCCACCTCCGCCCCCCACTCCTTTGAGGTACAAGGATGCTTAAAATTATTTTCTAAGGCTATGCACAGCAGTAAACCTCTGCTATGCCAAAATATAGGGAGTTAGGGAAAGTATTTTCAAGAGAAAGCCTTGCCCTGGGTGGGAACAGCCCAGCTCTGCAGCTTGGTTGCAGGTAAGGAGCTGTGACTCACCCTGGTGTGAAGCAACAGGCAGGGCATGCAGTGCAGCCTACAGCTGTATGACCATGCTGTGGGAGCCACTAACTCCTCTGTCAGCAGCCCGTGTAGCTGCAAAGTGAAGGGGGAAGGACCCTGCTGAACTCAGTGGAGCCACTTGCCCCATCACCTTTTGGCATTTCCCAGCCAAAGCCAGCCCACTCCAAACTGCTGGTGGAAATTTGCTCCTCTGCGGCTGTTAACAAAGATGCATTTTTCATGCTCTCATCCCAAATTGAGAGTGTCTCTCTCTGACAGGAGGACAAAAGCTGCTCCCAGCAGTGACTTTCTCAGCCTTGGTAATGGTCTCCAGTGTTCCACTTGCTGCCTCAACATATTCTGCATTAAAGCATTAGTCAAGGAATAAGGAAAAGAGAAACAGAAGCTTCAGGCACCAAAAGATCCCTATTGACTTGGGAGCTGAAAATGCTAATTTAATATAATTTTAATTAGCAGGGAAAGAGTTAAAAGCATTAATACAATCCAGGGTTGAGACCTTATTGAGATGAAAAGGGCAGTTTGTGGCACTAAATGTCTTCTTTCAGAGAGCCCACAGACTCCAGCCAGGCATTAATTAATCTCGTTTTACTCCTGCTTCCCTTTAGCTGGAAAATGTTACCTACCACATCCAGTTCAATGTCTTAGGAGGTGACTCAGCCATCTTTCAGCAGGTACTTTGCAAGCCCCTCTATCAGCTCCTTCAGCATAACTGAGAGACAGACAGGCAGGACTGGCACTGCAACCCAGACTATGTGCAACCTTGATGCTGATGGAAAAAGTCCCAGTCCCTCCCCAACCTCCACCTCTCACTTGTAGTCTGTAGAACATCTTTCGCTTGCCTACTGCTTCTCTTGTCTTTTATCTAGAGCAGGGTCCTCAATTTATTATTGGGCTAAGTGTGAGGCAACTTGGGACTCAGATTATAAAAGGCGGTAAATGGAGCTTTTGCAGTGCTGGGGCAGCTCCTTCCTGGGCTAAGTTGGCTGGAGACATTGCAGCTGGAGACCAGCACCTGGATGAACTTTGAGATGTCTCAGGAGCTTTTTTAAGGATACACTAGCTGCTTTTCATGAGACCCTGCTGCTGTAATAGTGCTCAACCTGTTGTAGTGGCTGAGTTTTATATACGTGCAGAGGGAGAAAGAGAAGAGGCTGTTTCCTACAGCCTGGCTTAAGATCTGAGCTAAAGCTAGTGTGGAGGGCTCAAATCCTACTTGGCTGCTAAGGATAAACAAAATTTGTGCCCATTAAACTCATGCGTATGGACACTCTTTCCACTGTTGTGGAAGGCTGGGGTGGGAGGGAAAGGTGGGTATATAAATACAAACCCATGGAAAGCTGTATTAGCACATACAATACAAACAAAACCAAATGCATTGCAGCTGAGACTGAGCTATTTGGGAAGGGATCACTGGAGACATATGATTGTCCAGATCTTTGTTTTCTTGGCAAAATGGGCAGTGACACACCTCCTTTTCTATTTTCCGCTTCCTACCTTTCCTGAAAATGCACACAATAGGCTAATTTGCCTATTTCTGCAGCCAGACAGCATCATGCTCATCACTATGATATGTCCCTATGATGTTTTATCTTGAAAGTGTTAATTTCTACCCTGACATTGTTTGTTCTGAGTCCGGTAACGGCAGCTGAGCAGAGCTGGGTAGGAGGTGACTGAGACTAGCAGGTGGGTTTTCTAACCACCCTCTCCCTCAGGATGAATCCAACCTGACATAACCCTTCATGTTGCTTTTCCCCTCTGCAGCTGAGCATAAAAAACCCAACAAAAAGCTGCATTCCCTTCTTGCAGTAGCCTGCCTGCACACAATGCTGTTTGGAGACCATGTCTGACTGAAGTTGGCCAATTAGGCTCAAAAAGTGATGGAGTGAACTAAGACTGAAACAGCCCTCTCTGGGTGATGGGAGAGAAAAAAGAGGGTAGGATAACCTATGGCTCACTTGCTCTCATGGAAACGGTGTTTAGCATCTTGTGTTTTTACAGGTATGGCTGGGGAGCAGCTGATGCTGTTAATAAAACTTGTGTTGTGAGGAGTAGCTTTCTCAGTGGCAGCTGAAGTCACCCCAGATAAAACAACAAAATTGAGTGTGCTAGATATTCATCTCCCCAGAGATGTGTGGGCTGTGGGATGCTCCAGCTTGTGCTTTTTGAAAGCTTGCTCCTAAATATGTCCCCTTTTATCTATATGCAACAGCTGCCCCTTTTCCCCAGCTTTTGAGGACTCCAGAGGCTTCAGCTTTGTGCATGAAACACTTTCCTCCTACTGCAGTGTTGAGGGAAAAGTGTATCTTATTCTTAGTTTTAATTTTGGAGGCATTTTGTAGTGTTCTGGCTCCTGTTTGCTCTGGGAAATGTTCAGGTGGGCTTGTGCCGTGACTTTCTCTGACAGCGAACATCCCAGCCCGGCATCCTTGGGCACCGGCTCTGCACTCATGTCTATTTTTTATTAAATTCAGTGATTTTTTTTTAGTCACAGTTGGAGTTGCCTTTGAGAGCCAGATCCCAGTGTGGTGAATAAGGCGGCTTGAATG
The DNA here is from genome assembly GCA_028565055.1 of Phoeniculus purpureus. Classification (NCBI taxonomy): domain Eukaryota; kingdom Metazoa; phylum Chordata; class Aves; order Bucerotiformes; family Phoeniculidae; genus Phoeniculus; species Phoeniculus purpureus. Next base: position 6,384,677 of record JAOXOE010000632.1, on the reverse strand, counting down.
GGGCTTGATTCCCCTCATGCCTGCAACAGCTTCATCCCAGGAGGTAGTACAAGCAAGAGGCTCTATTTGTTCAGCATCTCCCATGTGATCTGAGCCCCACTGAATCGCTAAAGCCAACCACTAAAGGCCAACTGGCTGCATTTGTGGTGAGCCATGGGCATCCCTCCCTGCCCAGGGACTAGTGAGTGCAGTAAAGATGTTCAGCCTCAGCTCTGGTAGTAAAAGGTCTTTCTCACCTGTGATCTCATTCTCTTCCAGGTTGATGGTCTCCAGGGTGGCGATAGCAGCCAGGGGCTCTGGGAAGCGCCGGAATCTGTTACGGGAGAGGTTGATGGCCCGGAGGTGCAACAGGGTGGTGATCTCTTCTGGAAGGCGGTGCAGGTAGTTGCCTGCCAGGTTGAGCTCTGGTGGCAAAAGAATTGCTGCCTAGTTTAAATAATGATGCCTGACATACAATATGTATAACTAATGCATAGCTTAATTTACAGTCTCTGTTCCCCATGGGCTGCCAGCTCCAGCAATGAGATTTCAGCTCCCAAAATGGGATTTTTTTGCTTATCTCCATGGTTTGCTACTGGACTTTTTTCCCTGCTGTGAATACCACCTTTAGGAATGATAGTTTCTTGGCTTTGTCAGGCTTTCCTAATGAAACCTGTGCAGCATTTAGCAAGTACAGACTGTGTAAATAAGCAGTACTTCTTAGGGAGGTCAGTGCAATTCCCCCTCGGTGGACATTTGTCCTGACTTGAGGCTAGTTTTCTATTTCATGTGCCTGAATCCCTTCTGCAGTACAATCAGAATGGTGAAAGGAATTTATTTATATGCGAAAAATATCTGTTCTATAATGTTTAACCCTTTGTGATGCTTCACTCAGCCCCCAAAATAAGCTCCAGTGCTGCAAGAGCAGCATTTCAGCATGAAAGGCCATTAGCCATGGGAGCAGCATCCCGAACCCCACCGTCCCAACACCCTTCTCCAGTGGCACAGGGCTTTCTGCTCTATAAATACTCACACAAGCTACACTGCTCCTGCTAATACCTGGTATTTATAGTTCCTGCCTTATTCAGCTAGTGCAAGTTTATGCCAAACCCTGGGGAATCTCTCTTGCAACAGCCCTACTATGTTCACCACCAGAGTGATTTGATCACTGAAGAGAAGACCCCAGGGGGACCTTATAGTGACTTCCAGTCCCTGAAAGGGGTCTATCAAAAGGCTGGGGAAGATGATTCCCAAGGGGAGGTAATAATAGAACAAGCAATCATGCCTTTAAGATGGAAAAGGGGAGATTTAGGCTGGGCATGAGGAAAAAGTTCTTGAATCTGAGGGTGGGGAATCCCTGAAACAGGCTGTCTAGAGAGGTGGTGGAGGTTCCATTCCTGGAGACATTGAAGATGAGGCTGGATGGGGCTCTGGGCAGTCTGTTCCACTGAGTGATGTCCCTGCTTGTTGTAGAGGGGTTGGACTAGATGAACTTTGGGGGTCCCTTCCAACTCTATGGTTCTGGTCTATGATCACTGGTGGAGCAAATCCCTCACTGAGAGATTAGACCTTTTTTCCCTCTCTACATTGTGCAGTCTAGAAAATGAAAATTGATTTGTTTTGCTCAATGCGTTTCTCTTGTTGTGGCCTGGAGGAGTTATCACAGGCGATGCTTCAGTACAACACATGAAGTCTCCCTAGGCACCCACCATGACAGCGCTTGTGCGCTGTATGAGAAAAACATTTAGTTTAAAAGCTGCTAGAGCCTGGGACACTGCTTCAGGGGCAAGCAAAGCCCTGCTGCAGCGTTCAGCATTCAAAACCTTGGTGCTGGATGCTCTAGATGCTGGCGTGACTATGTCTTAGCAGCTGAGCTTCTGGCTACTTTCACCGGGCTGTGAAGAGACATGTCCACATGGTACCAGCCATGTGGCGATGACTGTCCACAACTCCCACAGTGAGTGAAGGGAGAGCAGCTCTCACTGATGTCTCATGATAGGGGCTCATTAGCTAGCAACAAGCCAGATTGCCTTCTGCAGCCTGAAGTGCCCCAGCTCTGCCATGCACTGTTATGCTCAGGCTGCCTTTTCTGCGCTCTTTCATCCACAGTCCATGGCTGGAGGGAGCTGGAGGATGATGAGTGACCTTGCAGCAGCCCAGACACTACTGAAAGTAGCTGGAAGGTGTCAGGTCATGATTTTGAGAGGGGTGTGAGAGCCAAACTGGTACCCTCTTTCTGCAAGAGTAGAAAAAAATGGATATTAGGGGGTCTGAACTAGTGCTTGGAATGAAGGGCAAGCATCCAGGCTGGATGGGGCTCTGGCAAGCCCTCTGTGGGGGGTGGTGGTGTTGTGTTGGAACTGGGTGATCAGGTGGTCCCTTCCAACCCAGAGTGATCCTGATTCTATAATTTCTCCAGTGAATTGATCCTGCTGTGGCAGGGGGATTTGACTAGATGATCTTTCGGGGTCCCTTCCAATCCCTAACGATTCTATGATTCTATAAAGGAGTAAAATCTGCTCTCTTGTACTCTGCTCTCTCTGCAGCAATCTGGGAGCTCTTTGCTGGGTCCTGGGGGCTGTGAAGCAGTGGGGCTGTCTCTTACCTCTCAGCTGGTTGAAGGTGGTGACGAATCGACTGGTGATGGACTTCAGCTCATTGTTTGCCAGGGAGATGTGGTGGATCCCTTCGGTGACACTCCTCATGGCTTTGTAGATGCCCATGGGGAAGGTCATCAGCTTGCAGTTGGCCAGATCTGTCCCCAGAGAGACCCAGGCACCTTATAGTGCAGCTCAACTGGGAAGAAGCAAAGCTTCCCACCCTGTTTTTTACCCCTTAATGATTAGCCTGGCTTGTCTGGGTGCTGTCAGCTATGGATGCTGTAATGTTCCTTGCTGTGCTCCCGTTCACTGCGGGTGTCTTTGCAGTGACCCCTGCAAGCAGTTTGTTCCCATCAGCAATGCTGACACTGTTCTGCCTTTGGTGTGTTCAACCCTAAATCATAATTCCATGCTACAACATCCTTCTGGAGACCCTTACACAGACTGTCCATATGTAAAATCTTCATAATTTCAGTAATTCTCTTCCTTTATGTCCCTAAGTCCCTGAGGGTGGTGGAGCAACTCAGGGATGCTTCCTCCACCTCTGACATAGATGAGGATGGAGCAGGGCTTTTCCTGGGCATGCTCCTGGCTGCATTTCTCCTGGTGATGGGTGTTTACTCCTCAACAAACAGCAGGGAGGGGGCTGTGCTTCTCATCTATTGGAATTTTTGTTTCTATTTCCCCTTCCAGAACATGTCGGAGGTCCTGGGCATCTCTTTGTATGCCGGCCTCATGATGCTCCGACTGGGCTCTGCTGCCTGAACCCTCCCCAAAGTCCTGGTGGGAGTAGTACCAACTTGGTCCTCCCCCAGTTCTTACCTCACTCAAGAGGCTGAGCAAGGAAGCTCTGACTCTCAGCATGTGCAGGTTTGTACCATGGGGCTGGGAATCCAGCATGAATAGGCATGAGCTGCTTTTATCTCTGTCTGCATGTGGGTCTCTGGTATTAGCTGGAAACAGGGAAATTGCAGAAAAACACATATCCACAAGGCCACGTGCCGAGAGGCTTGGGCTTCTGCTGCTGCTTGCAAAGAGGGAATGTGTCCCTGGAGCACAATCCATGGGATCCTGTGTCATTGCTGGGAACCCTCTCCAACTCTGGGGCAGACTGAGACACCTCTGGGAAGCCTTTCCCTTCCCTGGGTGCAGAAGCCTTGGGTGCAGCACCCCAAGAGCTGGGAGGGGACGGACAGATGGCTGCTCTTTATAGGCCATGCCAGCAAAACACAGAGCCCTGCTCCTAGATACCTGATCCTTCTCTGGGCCCCAAGCAGAAGCCCCATTTGAGCACCAGGCTTACCCAGGGAATCCGTTTTGTTCTCCACTGTGTCGTTCACCTTCCTGGCCACCCGGGCCACTGCCTCGCCCATCCTCTTCTGCATCTGAGAGCTTGGTCCCACCAGAGACGTGCTTCAGCAAGGGGGGATCCACGGCTGGAGGGAGAAACCAGCTGCTCCAGCCTCTCAGGAGAGGGATGCTAAAAATAACTGGTGGGATCAGCGTGCTCAGGGCAGAGGGGGAGGCTGTGCTGGGGCTGTCATGGCCCTCGGGGTGCAGGATTCCCCACTTTCCAGGCTGGTAGTTCAGCATATGGGGATGCTTCCCCTTTCCCAGTGGTCCGAGGTTGTGTGGGATTCCCGACTTCTTCTGTTGGTGCATTTGAGATCATAGAAACACAGAAATATTTAAGTTGGAAAAGACCTTTAAGATTATTAAGTCCAACCGTTAACTATCTCAAGCTCATGGCTAAACCCTGTCCCTGAGCTCCAGATCTCCACAACTTTTAAACACAGAGATGGCAATTAGAAACCCCTCCTTGGGTAGCCTGGCATTGCCTTGTCTTTCCTGGTGACTTCGATCATGTCGGCTTAGCCGAATGTTTTGGCAGAAGGCGGAGGACACGTGTAATTTCGGCGTAATACAGAAATCCCATACAGAAAAGAAAATCACCAACCCCCCCCCCCCAAAAGGTGCTTCCCACGCCGGGAGTCGAACCCGGGCCGCCTGGGTGAAAGCCAGGAATCCTCACCGCTAGACCACGTGGGAGGGCGCGGGCGGCCTGCC
>JAOXOE010000632.1:6347099-6371459 GCA_028565055.1 Phoeniculus purpureus | reverse complement strand
TGGGGTAGGAGTCTCGCGTGGGTCCGCTGCTTGGTGGGGCGGGGGGTGGCGGTGTCCCAGCGCGGCCTGCGCTGTCCAGGCCCTGAGGTGGCGAGGCCGGGGCCTTGTCCGGCGGCGGTGGCGGAGGCTGGGGGCTCTCGGGCACCTCTTAAAGGGGAACTTGGCCTAGCTGGGGTGGGGGGGCGCGGGTGTTCGTGTGGTTTTATTTGTCGGAGTAGACAGTAGCTGTTGCACAAGGTTTCTGGCTTCTAGCAAGGTAGTGAAGTTGACTGTACACTCGGTAGCCGAAGCTTCCTGTGTGGGAGCACTGGTCTGTAGGGGTGGTTTTACTCTGCCTGTGACCTTAGCAAAAGAGATTGCAGGGCGCTGAGAACTTTCCCACCTGCATAAGGAAAAAAATCTTTCTTCTCCCCTGAGGAGAGGCTGAGAGCTGGGGCTGTTCAATCTGTGCAGGGGGATGTGATAAATGCTCCTAAGTAAACAGCGTCAGGAGGAAGAGACCAGCCTCTTCTCAGAGGTACCCAGTGAGAGGACAAGGGGCAGAGACCACAAGCTACACCACGGGAGGCTCAGTGTAAACATAAGGAAAAACCTTTTCACTGTGAGGGTAACAAGCACTGACACAGGCTGCTCATGGAAGTTGAAGAGTTTTCTGCTCTTGAGATACTCAAAACCTGTCGAGATTCTTCCTATGTGATGTACTGTAGGTGATCCTGCTCTGGCAGGGAGGTTGGACTAGATAGTCAGAGGTCTCTTCCAGCCTCTAACATTCAGTGAGTGTAAGAGTTTTCTACCCTCTCACTATCCTTAAAAGTCACACATGAATTGCTAACCTGGGTTTGCTGATATGATGCCTTGCTCCTTGCATTTGATTTCTCCAGCGCACATTTCCTATGTCATGATGATAAACCTAATCACAGGACTTGTGGGTTGTGTGTGTGGTTTGGCCTCTGTGGCAGTGACCAAAATCTTGCTGTGCCTTTTGGCAACAGGGATTAAGTAAAGCCCATTTCTGGGAGTAAGGATTTTGAGGTGCTTGTCCCTTCTGCCAAACATATGGTTCTGACCATAGAAAAGTGTAATCTCACACATTCTCTTGCACCAGCTGCTGTCCCCCATCGCAAACCTGGCATGCAATAATGGTTGTTCCTGAAGGCTTCATCTGTTCACACTTTTTGGGTTTTGAAAACAGTGTGTTGCATTTTTGGCCTAGAGCTATTGCTCTTGTTCCCTGCCTTTGACATTTCCTTTCTGATATTAGCAAGCCTTTCTTCTGGAGTGTTGTGTACTGGAATCTTGACTGGTTAAATAGCCTTTTACTGGTTAGTGTAGTGATGTGGGCTTTGAAGTGTGTTTTATACCGTCCTTAGAGCTTGACATGTAAACTGAGATTTGCATTCTGTTGATTGATGTTGCACTGGTCCCTTTGCAGTGGACTCTGGTGATTGTGATATAATGCTCTTTCCTCTTTTTTAGGAATGAGTTGTGTTTCCTAGAAATTTGCAGGTAAAAGTTGCTTGGAAGCCATTGTGTTCTGAGTGTTTCTGTTTCCTTTGCCCTTCCTCCTTCCTAGCTGAACCACATCCATTCATGCCACGTGTTGGGAGGTGCATGTGACTGGGTGTCCCAGGAGCCAAAGATGCTCTTTGAGAATCATGCATAGTTGTGAAAGTTGCTCAAGAACAGGGCCCTTAATTTATAATAATAACATTCAGTTTGTACTGAGACTAGGGGCTTTGTTGAAGGCTTGCATAACCCTATTGGGAAGCTGTGCCAGGTCTGTGCTGCCTTTGTTCATGGATGCCCATTCTCAGAACAATTGCTGTGCTATTGTCTGCTTTCAGACAGCTCCCATCAAGACTTTATCTTTTAATGCTGCATGTACCTCTGCATGGCACTGAGCTTCTTGCAAAACGATTCAAACAAATAACTATTTTGTTATCCAGAAGGCATGCAGAAAGGACTGCATGACCCGCGTCTGAGAGGATGCCAAGTGCAGGAATGTACAACTGTGCCCAGATGAGTCCCAATATACAGGGAACCAAGGACTGCTTTTATCTAAGTGTTGTCCATGCCAGGAGAGGACGTTTCCTTGCAGAATGATACCTTCTTGGAGCTGATGACCCAGAGAAATCTGTAATGGGTTCACATAGGGCACTTTCTGAGTGAATTGTGTCTCTAACAGGATTTGAGGTCTGTGCTGCCTGTAGCATGCCTAGATGTTTGCAGAAACTTTGCTTTTATAGATCAATTTGTTGTAGTGAGCAAAGGGAACAGCAGGTAACAACATTTTGTGTGTGTTTTGGGTTCAGTGAAGTTTGTAATCATACCTAATTTTGGATTCCTTTGGGCTATTGTAAAACTGCATAATTTTTTTGATCCTCGAGTAAGCCTTTCTTCATCTTATTTTGATGGTATTGTGTTCCTTCTCTGTAGTGGAAGCTGAGAAGCTGCTGCTCCAAGTTACTGCCTTGTTTTTGCTGAAGCTGTAACTGCCTGGCCACTCCTGTTGAACACTCAACAGGATAGAGTTCATTTTGCAGACACACTAATTGCTGTCACTCTGGGGGGGAAAAAAAAGTTTTGCTAGGGCAGTGGTGGAAATAAACACAACACAAGAAATTGGTGGTACCAGGGGTAAGAGGAGCATGATCTGAATACGTTTTTATATCACATAGTTCTGCCCATACATCTAAAGTTTCATGATTTTCTGAGAGATCCTGTGCCTGTTTTCTCTCACAAAGATGTGCCCACATCCTCTGGTGAGGTGGGCAGCATGCAGTCCAAATTTTGAGCTGTAATTAGGAGCTGACAAACAAATACTGTGCTTACATAAAGATACGTGTCATGCTGGGGGTGGCAGGGAGGGACAGAGGAGCAGATTCATTACTGAGGTGCGAATCAAAACACCGCAGGCAAATGCAGCAACCAGCATCCTCCATGGCTGAGGTGGCCTTGCTCAATCCCATTCCCAGACTCCTCTGGTAGGAAGTTGGCTGGCTGTTGGCTGCAGGTCCATTACTTGCCTGTGGCTAGGCCAGTTGTGCTGTGTAGTCATGCTGGTCAGACACACCTTAGCTGATGTACAGCTAATTGAAGACTTCCTTCTTCATAGGAGCAGAAGTAGTAAATGAAACTGCTGTGTTAGTTCTGGTTTTGTGAGGTTTGCTTTCAGTCAGGAAGCCTTCTCCTGGGGAAGAAAAAAACTTGTTGCATGGGAGCACTGGCCTTAATTACAGTGGTAGTACCTGCATTCTGCTATTTGCCATAATCAGAGTTGACCTAGCTCATGCAGTTGCTATGAGCAATCTGGTCTGCCTTGATTTACTACATATCGAGCTGTGTGACACAGTGTCATTTGTCGACTCTGTTGAATTGAGGAAAGACAAATGGCAAATGCAAGCATTAAGGTTCGGGCAGAGGTAGGTGGTCAGAGAGTCCCTGGCTAGGGAAAATGGGTGGATTCAGGTGAAAGCTGAGAATGTGGTTTTATCTTGGTGGTTCCCACTTGCACAGGGGCCTAAGACTCATACTGTTGCTTAAAATCCACTTGCCTTTTAAAGCTACATTATTCTGTGCCCCACTTTAAATGCTTTCCTGGGGAAGAGAAGATTCTGCTGATAAAATTGTTTCTTTTCTACTCTTCCCACAGGTAAACTTTAATGGTGCTTCCACTTGACAGCAGCAGAAACAGGAGGCACTTGTAACAAAAGTGTGAGGCCCTCCGGCTCTACCGCCTGTTTCTCTATGAGTCTTTGTAAATTATTTTTTGTTTTGTTTTGTAGGCTTATTTGAGTCCTAAAACTCTCAGCTGAGGAAGTGCTGTTCTGGCAAAACCGCAAAATGTGCTTTCATTAGCTTTGGCATTTCCACCCCCACCTCTTCTCTATCATCTGGGACAGAAAAGCATTACTGCAGTTAGTTTGTCCTCTTTTGTAGTGGTGTGTTATCCCTGGAACCAGCTCAGCTAGCTAATGACTTTTAGAAATAAAGTACAGAGGATGTATTCCTAATCTGTGGAGTTAAAAATTCAGTATGTAAGCTGCTTGGGTTGCTAAGTGCATTAATATTGGTACAAATGAAAACTGCAAGTCCTAATGATAGCAGTTAGACCCAGGTATCAGATAAAATGCTGTCTTAATGCTCTTGAGAATTATAAACAAATCCTCCAGTGGCGATTTTTCTCTCATGCCTTTTAGTGTGCTCGTAAATCAGGCTTTTAAACTGCTTCTGAAATAATCCTGTGTCTTTTGAAGCTTTTCTTGGGTGAAGGTTCTTTTAAGAAAATGAAAACTGTTTATATATTCTCCTGTAATGGGAAATCTTTATGTTTTTGATGCCTTCACAAATAAGCAGGTATTGTCTTGCATGAACTTCTGTCCTGTAGATAGGCTTAAAGTCAGGCCAGATTGTTGTCTTTACCCCAAGCTGAGGAAGTGGAGGTGAATGAATGCTCTAAGCTTACAAAGCTGGAAGTGCTTCCCTTCTTAGTGCATGTGCTGAATGTTTCTTTTGGCTAAGGTTGACTAGGAAAAAAATAAAAATCTGCCTCTTTTCACTCTGATTTGAGCAGCTCCTCCGGGGTTGCAGGGGAAGGCTGTTCAGTCGGCTTGGCTGAACGTAGGCTGAACCTATTACCTCTACATCGTTCCTGTACTATAAGGAAGTGATGTAGGGCTGCAGCAGTGAGACTTCAATCACATGTTGCTAAGGTAACATAGAATCATTATGTCTGGAAAGGATCGTCAAGTCCAACTGTCATCTCAACATCTCACAGAACGCTTGAGGTCTAAATGGACTCTAGTTTCTCCAGGCTTAAGTTAGTAACTCAGAAAGGAGAGGTCTCTCATGTCTTGCTGGATACTTTGGTGCAAAAAAGTGCTATAAAAATATTTTGTGTAGTTGGCCAGTGAGCTGAAAAATTGTGTTACATTGCTAACTTGTCTTGCGTGACAATTTTTACTGTTACTTTTAATCCCTTTTTTAGCATCCTCCTAAATTGATCAATCTTATTCTTCAAACTCTTGTTAGATATGAAATGACTGAAGAAGGAAAGTAGACACAACTTTACCTGCTCAATCCGTATTCTTTATGGAGTGATCTCGGGTTGTGATGTAAAACAAGAAATGCAAATAAGTTCTTCAGTGGCACAGAATTAACATCATGAAAATCTTTTTGTTTGAAACTTGGACCTACCACTGGGTTACTGTAAATTGGAGCTGGTGTGCATGCTTGTAGCTTGGGTTAAACTTTGGGTAAAATATTTTGTCTTGCATGTCAGTAACAAAAAAGTGAGTGGAGGCAGAGGCGCAGAGCCTTGTAGATGTGGTAGGCTAAGAGCAAAAAGATGTGTTGCTTGTTCATGTGTTTGGTTTTTTTGCTGGTAATGTGGCTGAGATTATACCTCTGTGCAGCAGCATGCTGGAGTTACAGGGGTGTAGTGACTGTAGATGACTGTCAGTATTTTGGGATCACCAGAAGTTGAGAGTTGAGTAGTCTGCCTTTGGGACCAGAGCACCGGTTTGATGGGATCTTGTAAAGAGAAAGCAGCAGGGCCTTTCTGGTGGCTTTGCTTCTGCCTGCGATGGGATGGAAGATTTACTACTGGTATAGATTCACTACTAGTAAGATTGACTTGGTTTTTCCTCTCTTCCCAGTGGAGACCTGATGTGCTGCATAATGCAGTCCTTGACAAAGTGGGGAGTGTGTGGTTTGACAAAATGGGCAGTTGGCTACAGTCTTCTGTTCAGAGCTTTCTCTGAGACTGAGATCATTCTCTTGCCAGATTCATTTATTTTTAATTTAACTTGGCTGTTGACCAAAGTGATGTCTGTCTAGAAGATCCTGTTCTCTTTTAGTTTTGGGTTTATTGTTCAAAGTCTCTTCCATCTTCAGGAAAAGAAAGCACAGCCCAGTGCATACTTGATGCTACAGCGTTTTCTTGACATCAGTTGAGAACAGCTACTGGGACAGTAGCACATGAGTGGCTGCATTTCCACCCTTTTAAGTGCAGTTCCAGAACTGAATGATGTCTTGGCATTAGGTCTTGGGCACTGAACCAAAATCATCATTGTTGGTTAAATGTTCCTTTCCAGGGATTTTTCAGAGAAGATTGTGCAAACTTGATGAAACTTAAGTACTAAGTTGGAAAAGGTAGTTCTTCCCTTAAATGCTAGGGTTAAATTGGTTTTGTGGTGACTGGATTGGAGGACTGCACATTAGCTGAGACATTGCCTAATTGCAGAGGTGTATGTGGCTGCCTTGTTTTCAAGGCTGAAGTAGCTGGAGTATTTTTATATTGCCCTTTGCCAAGTGGACGGGTGCTAACTTCTCACAGCCGCTCTGTATGCGGAGATCTGTCTTTGCCCATTTCAGTCTGTACCATTTCAGCCTGTGCTGGGACATGGATGGTATTAGTCCTCTGCAATGGGTTGACACTATTATTTTGCTAGAATTTTGTAGCTTTCTGTTTGGGTTGATTAAAGATTTCTAAACTCTGTTACAGTGTATGCATCTTATGTTTTTAATCCTACCTTCCTCTGTTGGTTATTTGGAAGAACTTGCTTTTTTTGAGGCTGTTTGTAACCTCTCCAGTTACATTGTAATGTCATGTTGCCTCTAAAGTTAATTTATATATAAATAAAATGCTGTTTCTGTGGCTGGCTTGACTGAGAAGTGAAATCTATAAAAGGTTCTCAGAAGGAAAACTGTAGCAGTATTTAATGTAGTGTTCTGTTTATATCCATCTTTGCAAGTTGCTCTGACCACACTGTAAGTCGATGGCATAGGTACCAAGGATGCATTCCTTCTGAGGTTTATTAACAAATCTTTTGAAAGGCCTCATGTATTTTCTCTGTTTGGAGGGTGAAGCTTTGAAGTGCTAGGGTTTCCTCCCTGGAAGCTTCCCAGCAGAGCTAGGCATACCAGTAGGTTAAAAAGGAAGAAGTATTTGGAAGAATGTTCTGGGGGTGGCTGAAGAATGTTAAAAAAAGTTGAAGTAAAATGCACAGGTTTCTCTGTAACATGCAACAGCACTCTCCCCCCCCCCCCCCAATATTTATTTTTGCTTATAGCTACAAACAAGGTGAGGTCACCTAGATTCTTCTTACTTCTAGACACCTTTTTTTTCCAGAGAATTCTACTGAGAACCCCTATTTTGTGGGAGAAATGGCCTTTTTCTCTTGTGCACATTTAATTTTCCCAACTGAGACTCTTCAAGAGTGTGTTGAAGCTATTGATTAGGGACTTGAGCTCTGTCCTGACAATAATTGCTAGTTTAATGCTGTAATTGTTATTGCATCAGGATTTTTTTTGTTTTTATTTTGGCAGCTGCAATGTTTGTCTCTTCCACCCTGCCTTTGTATGGAACTAAAGATTTGCTGAGCACTTGCATCTTCTTTTAAAAACCCAGCCCTAGGTACTTAATGGACTTGCTTAGGTGGTACAAAATGAATGGTGGCTCCTTTCTGATGGGTGCACTGTAGAGGTAAAGTCTTCTCTCATCACTTGAATATTCCTTGGAAAAAATACTGAGATCAATGCAGTTGCTTCTCTTGGGCTGTGGTAAGAGCTGGCGATAAGTCATGGGATGGTGAAGTTTATGTATCTTTCTCGCCTGCCCTTCACGCTTCTCTCTGAGTGTTGGAAGTCTCCCAAGATGGGTGTTTTTATTGGTGGCTCTTGCCTAGAAGTGAATGGTGACAACCTGATACCCATTCTGTTTACAGGAATCAAGAACAGCACAGGGTCTGAGTACTGAAGACAGCCCTTTGAACAGGCTTGGACTTTTTGATGCTGTATTTGTATGCATTTGAACTTTTCTCAGTATCATTCTTGTTTCCCTGTGTGCAGGATGCTGTTGTTCCCTACAAGGAAATCCTCCAGATGTACTGGGAGAAAGTAACGAGCTTTGTGAATGTCCAGTGCGATGGACTTGAACCCTGGCAACTGATTGTGTTGACATTTTCATCTACTCTCTTAAGTGTATGGCTGCATGGCTTCCTCTTCCAGCCTGAGAGTAAGTTGGAAATAGGGCATTTTCTTATGCTGGTGGGAGAGGGTGGGCGACAAAGCTGTTCCTAAGTAAGGGAAGGAAAGAGGAAGAAAAGCTGTCTAAATATTTGTTAAAACAGACTTTGTGCTGTCAGCTGTTAATAAAACCCTTTTCCAAATTAAGGTCAAGGCCTGTCTGATCAATGAAACATTCTAATTCCTTCAGAGTGTATGTAGGCCAGCCAGGAATGTGCTTGAACCTCCTTCTCTTCCTCTTGTCTTTTGCTTTTGGCTAAACCATTTACTTGTTGCAACACTCTTCTTGCTCAAAACCAGTAGACATTTTTCTGAGAGCTGGATTCTTGTGAGCTTAGTCACTGCTGCAGAGTGTCTAGAGAACTCTTGTTGTTTCCCTTCCTGCTGGGGGAGGAGATGTGGCTTTGATTGGGTGTTGTAGGCATGTTTCATCCTCAGGATGATCAAGATAATTGCGGTGTGGTGGTACTGTGTGGATTTTTTGTTACTATTTTTCTCCTGCAGCATCTTTCTGTTTTGAGTGATTCCTGATACTGACATCTCTTCAGTGGGATATTTTGATGAACTTGCAGTTTAACTGTGTGATTGTCAGAAATAACTACCTTGCCCTCAGTGGAGAATGTGGTGCTTTTCAGTTCCTGCAGGCCTTATGGTCTTCATCAGCAGTTTGTGAAAAACAGCCAAGTTTTTAACTTGATGGGTTTTTTTCAGTGCCTCTCTGTTCCCCAGCCAGTCTTTTCTCTTTTCCAAGATGGCAGTATCTAAGTATTGACTAGCTCTTATAAGATCTGATTAGATCATCTGAATTTTTCAGGACTTTGCAGTCTCCTCTCACTAAGAAGTTAATGAGACTGCACACTGCATGTGCAATAGCGATGTTATGGTCAGTTTTAACAAGTATTTGCTGCAGAATGTGCCAAACTGCCAGTGCTGTCGTGTAGCATTTCAAAGTGGCAAGGAGGGGAGAATATAGATAAAATTGCAAAGTCTAAAAGTGGCTGATTTTAACAGTTTAATAATTTTTTCATATGAGTGTCCTGGAACTGCCAGTACTCAACTGAAATACCTGTAGGACTCAAAAGGCTTTTTGGTTGCTGTGAAGCATCTGTCATTCCTGCCTTTAGAGCTACTCCAGGAGTTTTCCAGTGTTTGTCATCAGTGGCTTCACTCATTTCAGTGCTTGTGCTGTGGGGGAATTTCTGTTCTTCCCTGAGTCACCTCCCATTGTATCATTCATTTCCTATGTCAGATTGCCAGACATGAGGTGAATCCTTGTCACGTTATGGCTGAACTATTTCTTCCTTGGTTTGGGGTGGGGGCTGTGTCACATTGCTGAGTTGTGCTTGTATCACGGTGCTGTGCTGAAGAGGCAGAAACAATGTCAAAAACTATTTTCTCTTTTTACTTTTAGCAAATTCTGAATTCCACATGTGAGTGGAAAGACCCCTGTGAGAAAGCTTCCACTTCTGAACCTAGCTCTTTGATATGCTCATCTGTCTCACCGTGTCCTCTTGGTCACTGTGGTATTTAGGCTTAGATCAGAAGTGCTGAGCCTGTATCATGGACTGCATCATTCTGATGTATTTTGCCTCATTTTTGTTTTCTTCCTTGAGTCATTTTAGGTTCATTTCTGACTTCTGTCTTTCAGGTTTAACATCCCGATGTAAAAAACAGTTCTTTAAACTGTTGAGGAAAATGCCTTTTGTTGGGACTATAGTAAGTATTTGAGTAGCTTTTCTTAGTATTATCCCAGGTTGTTGGTTCAGCCTGCACTGCTCTCTCAAAGAATTTACTGCATCTTTGTTGTCATGTTACTGGGACTATTAGCACAATCACAGAAAAGGCTGGAAAAGACCTCTAAGGTCATCAAGTCTAGCCTATGTCCTGCCATAATCACTATCAGCTAGACCATGGCAGTAAATGCCACACTCTGTCTGTCCTTAAACACCTCCAGTGATGGTGACTCCACCACCTCCCAGGGCAGTCTGTTCCACACAGTATATTGTCTGATCACCCTTTCTGTGATCCAGAGATACAGATGTGGAAGGTTTTCTGCTGCTACCTGGTTTTTAACAAAAGATGTAATTTTACCTGATCTGTTTGTTATAGTATCCCTCTCATAAAATTGGGATGCTGCTTTTTACTTAGGAAACTGAGTAACGTTTCCCTGTTGTTAGGTTTTAAGAAAATAATTGTATTTATGGAAGAATGGGCAGGACTGAATTTAAATTATTATTCTGAAACAATGTCTTATTCTTGAACAAGTGTGAGATAGCTGGCTGCTTGTTGTGCAACATGGAAGGAAAATGTTTTTATCAGATGACTGGCAGTGATTAGTTTAGAGCTCTGATACCTGATAGGAATAGTTAGCAATATGGCACAAAGATATTGGAATTTGTGTAGCCATTAAAAGGGGACAAACTATAGTGTTCGGGAGATAATGTTTTTGGTTTTTTTACTAAAAGCCTGGAAGTGACAAATGTCAGCAATGATTGAGACACTTACAGCTTGGTTTATTTTACCTAGGAAATTATGGTATCACACTTGATTGTGTTTCTTGCTGCTTCATGTGTGGCATATTTACGTGTTGATTTTGGGGGTTGGGTCTGTTGTAGGTGGTTTTATCAAATGAGAGTAGCAAAGAGGAGCTTTTTCCTTCTGCTGTGGACAGTGGTTCTTAAGTTTCTCCCTTAGCCTCCTGGAAGGGAGTAGCATCTTTGCTTTGTCATGTGAAGTGCCCAGGCTGCAGTGTGACTTGAGTAGCCTTTGATCAGATGAATTAAGGACTTGTTCTCTTCTGCTTATATGTTTTTGTTTGCCTGTTAGAAAAGGACACCTAGCCCATTGTGTACAGTCCCTATTTTGTTCAGATTTATCTTCTCAAGGCCAGTGCTGTTAAGCTCACTTGTTCAGAGGACTCCTGGTGTGTCTTATCTTTTTCTGCTCTTTGGTAGGCTGACACCTGATAACCTATCAGTTGCTTACAGGAGACCTTGACTTTGAGGCATTCCAATGTCCAAAAGTGTTTAAAGCTGATGATAGCTCAACACCTGTGTTAACTGGAAGAAAAGTCTCTGGTTTGGAATATGGCCTCCTGAATGTAAGATGCAGGTGGAAGAAAGAAGTCTCCTGTGTCCCCAGTGGAGTTTTCTTTATTGTTTCTCTCTATTTTTGTGAGTTTCTAAATTGTGTGCATGGTGGCAGAAGAGACATGACCATTCCCACAGGCCATTCCCAGTGCAGTTTAGAGACTGGTACATGCCAGCCTGCTATTACAGGCTTTTGCAGGGAGAGGTTGGCAGGAGGGAGATGAACTGTGTGGCTGTAAACTCTACTCTGCGTTTTGGTTACAGAGCTGAAAATGCCTCTGTCTGTGCCGCTTAAGAGCGTGGATATAGCTAGTGAGTTCAGTCCTGCAATCAACAGTTAATTATTATATGGCTAATGCCATTGTTGATAGAGTTTTCCTTTCTTTTTAGATTCAAAAGAAAATTGATGGAGCTTTGAATGATGTCACTTCCAGTTTATCCTTCCTGAAAGATGAAAAGGATTATATCAAAGCGCTGCCAGAACAAGGCATGAGCCAGTCTGAAGTACTGGAGAAGATGAAAGAGTACAGCTCAAAAGGTATGACTGTGAGTCCCTACTGCAGCAGAAATGACCTAACATTAGGCTTACTCTCTTAAATGAGTTCTAATGACTCCTAAAGGTTTCATCTTAAAGAACATGAAAGAAGAAAATTTGTTTGAAAATGTTTGTCTGTTTTCCTTCTGGAAGTGACTTACGATCAGCATTAATGACTTCTAATACTGTACTTCTCTATTTACATTGAAATTCTGTTCCTTCCCCAATAATTTTAGATTGATAATGGGAAAGCTGAGGAGAAAAGAAATATGGAGGAAGTTATTTGAATGCATTTGTGATTACATTTCAGAGCAGTTGCCTTCATGTTTGGCTTTTACCAGAAATGTGTTTTCTGTGAAGTTCTCAAAAATACTCATAGTAAACCTCCACAAGCTTTCAAGCAGGATTTTTAGGGAATTTCCAACACTCTCTCTGTTAATTGAGGTCAGAATAGATTGAAGATGCCTCTTAAGGTATTGAAAAACTCTTGAAAATGATGTTTAAGGAAGGTAGATTCATTACATTCTTCTCCTGGCTTGAGTCTGCATGAGCAGTGTCTGAAACTTAATGTGAGTTGCCTCGCTCATGTGAATCTCTCCAATTCATGTTCCTGTTACTGCTAATGAGCAAATTTGTGTGACTTCTCTCCAGATGGGACCTGTTCCTATTCCAAATTAGAGAAATGCCTTGAATTTTCTGCTTAAACAATACATCTGCTCTAAATTCAGGAACAAACAGTTTCAGAGTCAAGTGTCATAGAGCCATAGAATGGTTTAGGCTGGAAGGGACTTTGAAGATTATCTGTTTCCAACCCTGCTGCTTTGGGCAGGGACACTTTCCACTAGATCAGGTTGTCCAGAGCTCTATCCAGCCTGGCCTTGAACACTTCTGGGGATGCAGCATCCACAGCATCCTTGGGAAACATACTGCAATGCTTCACCACCCTCCTGGTGAAGAACTTCTTCCTCATATCCAGTCTAAAGCTACTGTATTTCAGTTTCAGGCCATTGCCTCTTGTCCTATCACTACAGGGCCTAGTAAAAAGCCCTTCTACAGGTTTCCTGAAGGGCACTTCATGTACTGGAAGATTGTTATTTGAGCCTTCTCTAAGCTGAACAACCCCAGCTCTCTTAGCCTGTCTCAATAGCAGAGGTGCTCCAGCCCTCTAACAATCTTCATGGCCGCCTCTGGACCTGCTCCAGCAGATCCATATCCTTTTTGTACTGTGGACTCCAGAACTGGATGCAGTCCTCTGGGTGATCTCTCATGACAGCAAAATAGACAGAGAGAATCACCTTGCTTGACCTGCTGGTTATACTCCTTTTAATGCAGCCCAGGATACAATTTGCATTTTAGGCTGCAAGTGCACACTGCTGGGTCATGTTGAGCCTCTTGCCAACTAACACATCAAAATCTTTCTCCTTACGGCTGCTCTGAAGTGATTTTTTTTTTTTTTTTTTTTTACCCAGCCTGTATTTGTGCTTGGGATTGCCTTGACCCAGGTGTGGGACATTACACTTGGCTATACTGAACTTCATGAGGTTGGCATGGGCAACACCTCTCAAGCCTGTTGAGGTTCCTCTGGATGGCCTCCCTTCCCTCCTATAACAGCTTCCTTCTTTTATACTTTTCTTGCTTACGTAGCTTCTATCTGTGACTTCCCTCAAATGATTATTTCCTTCCCTCTCTTACTCTTCTTTTCTTTTAACTTTTGTTTCCTATGGTCCCCTTCCCACACACATATGCTCCCCTCTGAAAGTGGATGGAAATGTGTGTTGGATTATGACTATGTTCATTTTGCATGTGGTTGTGAAGCTGATGCCACTGAGTTTTTATGATAGATGTTAACAGTTAGGAGAGGGAACACCTAACCAAACAAGTGGAAATATACTGCTGGGATGTTTGGAGGCAGAAAGCTACTTGGTTAAGTACCATCTCATTGGATAGTGGGTTGAGACACTCCTCATCTGGGTCTGCTGTTGCTGTTCCATCCATCCACCTACTCTCCTTTCTTAAAGCTTCAGTAGCGTATTGGTTTAGGGGAGACTTAACCGAGGCACCCGACACTGTAGGTTTTAGCAACACAAGCTTGGCCTTTCCATCTCTTCTCAGCTTACAGGGGTGATGGGTGCTCTTCGAAAGTAGTTTTAGCCACTTTAGAGTTCAGTTGGTTGGACAGCAGTGTGAGGATTAAATGGATTACGCTTTAATATAACTGGTTGCTGCAGCTAGATGTTGGTTATGTCCTGACTCTTTAGTCATCATTTAGTTTCAGTTTGCTAAATTCATGGGATACGTGATGCCAGAGGCTTAGTGTCACGCACAGCTGTCGGTGTGGCACAAAAATTGTACTTGTTCCTCTTCACAGTAAGGGTGATGGAGCATTGGAACAGGCTGCCCAGGGGGGTTTTGGAGTCTCCTTCTCTGGAGACATTTAAAACCCGCCTGGGTATGTTTCTGTTTGACTTGGTCTAGGTGATCCTAGTGGCAGGGGGATTGGACTAGATGATCTTTTGAGGTCCCTTCTGATCCCTAATGATTCTATGATTCTATCAGCAAAATCTCCTCATCTGCAGAACCGGTAATGGGACTTCTCAGAGTGTTTCTACACACTTTCTGAGAATTGTCGTCTTTCCAAGTGTCATGCTCTTACTTCTCTTTCAGGAGACGTACGTTGGCAGGATGGAAAAGTCTCTGGCACTGTCTACAGTGGTGAAGAAAAGCTCACTCATCTGCTAGTGAAGGTAAAGTGCAAGCAGTCTCACTTTGCATCTTTGCAGATATCCTTTGCACCTTCAGAGTGACCAGAAACCCCTCATACTCTTCCATCATCCTTCAGAATAACGGGAAGATCTGAAACTCAGACCACCCATCTGTGAAGACAGACCCTGGGGTAAATACTTGTGTGGAAGGGCAGTTAACTAGCAAAGCATTTGGACAGTGTAAAGCTGGCCAAGTGACTGTTTCTAGGAAAACACTATGCAGACATAACTAGGATCAAATCACATGAGATGTTGAGTAAGAAAGTAAGAAACTGGTTACTAGTTAACTGGAAACTTGTAGTCACCTTCTGATTGAGAGAGTGGTAGGAGGCATAAAATTGCTATGGATCAGCCTCAGCAAGTCTCCCAACTGATGTGCCTTTGGGGCAGGCTGGAGTGGAAACATCCTTGGCCGCCCTGTTACTGGTATCCTGTGGGACCTTTGAGCTGGAATAGTTTCACTGAGAAAAACTGAATTCCTCTTGTTTTAAGCAAAAAATTTAGCCCGTAAAATGTTTCTTGGTGTTAATGTGCAGTTCAAATCTTACAACAATGGAGCACTGGCATGCTTTAGTGGTGCCTTTGTTAGCTCTATTTACCTACTCAGGAACTTTTCTCTTTGAGAAGGTTGGAAAATAACCTGAACAGCCCAAAGGTCTGTTTTGAAATATATCTACTTGGTTGTGGTGTGGTTTTTTTTTGTGTTTGGTTTGGTTTTTTTTCCTAAAAAGGGAAGTCTGTCCTTGCTCCTGGGAGCAGCTTTTAAAACAGCTGTAATGAGCTCGGTTTGGTGGTTCCTACTGCTGTTTTCTTCTGCATGTTGTCATTTCCTTTGTCACTTCTGGGGAAACAAAGCTTAGAGCAGCCTTTCTAGAGGGACCTCAGCTTGGGTTGGGTGTTGTGAGAACATGCCCTCTGTTTCTGATGATTATTCACTGGTTTATTCTTCTTTGATTCTTTCAACATCTCTGCAGTTGCTTTTTTATCTCGACTGCAAGAGGTCAGAACTAGCCTGTTCCAGCCTTATCCTGTGAGTGTAGGGTTGTAGAATGTGCATGAAATACTGGTTTCCATGGCCACTTTTGTTGCATTGTGGGTGGGCATTTGAGCTTTTGTGGCTGCTCAGAATCCCACTGTAACAGTAAACATGAAAACTAGTTCTGCAAAGTTACAGGGTTTGGATTTTCTTGGCCTGCTTTGTACAAAGCAATCACAGGGTGCATACTATGAGCATTTTAAATAACATGATTAAACCTGTCTTTACAGCAAGAAATATTGCTATGCTGTGGAGTCACTCCAGAGTCCAGAATACCCTAGAAAAACAAATGATTTTAAAAATACTTTTTTAATGTCTCAGCTATAGCTTCCCAGTGTGTGGCATTTATTTTCAGCAGGAGTTAAATCCAAGGAGATCTGCAGTATTGTTATGGGTAAATGCAGCCAGTTTGGTTATGCAGTGCATATGGCAAGTTCTGTAATCAGCACTGATAATTCAGTGCTTCGTCTGCAAAGTTAACCCTCTGCCTTTGTTTTCTGAAGGTGTATGAAGAGTTTGCCTGGAGTAATCCTCTCCATCCGGATATATTCCCTGGCTTGAGGAAGATGGAAGCAGAAGTAGTGAGGATTGCCTGCACGCTCTTCCATGGGGGCCCCAACTCTTGTGGTGCTGTAAGTAGCCTATCTTTGAGCATCCTGTGGACTTTCTGGATATTTCTGATTTGGATTTAAGTGCAAATGCACCCTCTGCTATCCAGCTGAGACTGAGGTCTAGCTCATTCTGGTACATGACCAACGTAGATGTATGGGAAGTGGTTGCTAATTGCTCTTCTTGGTGAAGCTTTATGAGAAACAGTTTAACTCGAGGAAGCAGTTCTGTAGGCAAGAGCTTTACTTCAGCTTTTTTCATGCTTTTTAAATTATATGAGCCTTATGACAGTTGGAGAAGAGAACCAGCGTAATGTAGCCTGGCTGGTTGTCAGTGCAGGATAGCAAGCAGAGTCACTTAGAGTAGCTCCTCTCAGTTTTAATCACTGACCTGGAAATATATGAATCTGCCAGAATGCTAAGATTGAGAACAAGCCAGCTGGCTGACTGGCTGGTCACCAACAAGCAGCTCAAAGTGTCAATGATCAGGCAGGCATGGCATGTGCTGTCATCTGTCCAGCCAGAAAGCTTTCTTTCTGGCTTATGTGACTTCCCAGTGTACTATGGTGGAAACTGGTTTTAAAGCCTTGATAGAGTTCCTAGTAACAGTCCAGATGTGTGGTGTTAAACTAGTGCTTTCAGACTTGCTCAGAGAGCAAAAGATGCAAAGTTACATGGTGAATTATCGTTATCAAAGTAAGCCATGGCTTCATGTGCTCCTCTGCCTTTTTGGTAAGGATCCCAAATTTCTTATGCCACATTCTCTCCTGGTTCACATGGCGCTTGGGACACTGAAGTCTTACTTCCTCATGTGGCTGTCAGGGGCAGCTGGGATGCAAACATGCTGCTTAATAACTTGTGAAGTAGTTCCGTTTATGAGAATAATCCAGACAAGGTTTTTCAGAAACAGGTTGTGAGGCAGTTGCTGTGCAGGTGTACTGGGGAGAGAGAAGGCTGGCCACAGCTGAAAATCAGTATGGGGAGGCAGGTTGACACAAGAGCTGTGAGGTAACCTATCCTTGAATGGGCTTAATCTGATAGTTGGAGCATGGTTGTGTTAAGGAGGTAGGTGCTGAAGTGGCTTTATAGTAGGTGTAGCTGGGACCAAACTCCAACTGGATTACAGATGAAACTGGACTGTGCACTGTCTGGGAGTTTGAGGTGATCACCTTTGATAGTGGTAGGTTGCATGCTGTGACCTGATTTGTCTTTCCCAGACTGTATTCCCTGAGCCACCTTCACATTCAGAGAAGGAATGTGCCTCTTTGCTTCTAAAAAGCATTTAGCCTCATCTCCTTTCTGGTTTGCAGTGCTGAGAACACTGGTGAGATTATCCCTAGAAGTGAGGAAGAGGCTGGGGCTGAGGCTGTTGAAACTCATTTTTATCAGTGGTTGAGATGTCAGTTGGTGCAAGACTGAGATAGCTCTTTGGCACTCAGTGTCTGCTTGGCTTACTGGGGCCTGCAATGTGTGTGTTCAGTTTTGTTGCATAAAGCTTGTGTTGTAAAAGTGGCATCCTTGGCCCCACATGCTCTTTTATGAAAACTTAGAAGTAGAGTTGCCTCAGAGAGAAAGTTCAGATAGGTGAAAAACTGCTCCAAAACAATATAGCAGCGGTCATGGCCAATGTGAGACCTCCACAGATGCTTTTGTGGAAATCTTGCTTTTTCCTCTGTCTTTCTTCCCATGATTGATCCTGCTGTGGCTGGGGGATTGGATTTAGATGATCTTTTGAGGTCCCTTCCAATCCCTAATGATTCTATGATTGTACCATAAAGCCATACAGAAGCATAGCAAACTGAGCTACATTCTAGCTGGATAAACAGTCAAACTTGCAGGGTGAGAAAGAAGGCTGAAAAGTTGATTGGCCGGAAACAGAAGATTAATTGCATCCCTGTAATTATCTTGATGAAACAGCTCTCTCCAGTGACATTGTGTCTTCCTCCCAAGTCACCCTTCCTGACAGTGAAGTGTCCAGAGTTGCTAATTGTTGTTGGAGAGGTGTGGGTGGATGTATCTTGCATGATCCTTAAGTAGCAGCACTCAAAGACTTCTATTATTTTCTTCTCTCCAAACAAGAACTAACATTTCAGAATTATTTCTAGAGGCTTGATCAGTTACTAAGTCACTTAAAAGGAATATTTCTTTCACACTGGTGCTGTGCTTTATGTCTCTGGAAGGCCCTGCTCAAACTGCAGCAGCTTTGCTTCACTAGTTGGTGAGTGTAAAAGAGAGATGGCTAAACCAGTGAGGGTGCAATGCTGTGAGTTACCTTTACATCCATCTCTTCAGGAGGTGCTGCTGGCTTTTTGTGCAGAAAAGGCTTCTGGATTTACTTGATTCAACTTTTTCAGTGTTGAAAACTAAAACAAATGCTCTTTGTTCTGAATTTGAATGTCACTTGTGAGAAGCAGCATGTCTTAGTGCCAGGTCCCTGTCCACTGTGTTTACTGACCTGAGCTGAGCAGTGGGAACTGCTTGTCAGATTTTATTGGTGCCTGCTAATGGTCTCTGAAGGCAGATGGAGCATGTTGGTGTTTCTGGAGAGTCCATTTATGTGTGCTATGTGGAAAAACCACACCAAGTTTTCTTCTGTCTTTCTCAGTGAGGCAATTTAACTTCCTGCGTGCTCTGATTTCCATGACACATTGCAGAACAGCACTTCTTGAGGCTGACACTGCTGCTCAGTCTGGGAAAAGCAGCACAGTCACGTATTTGTGCTGCTCTCAGGGCTTTCAGCATCTCGGGGATCCCTGCTCGCTCCTGCCCTGTGCTGTGTGTGTATCTTCCTAAGCAGATCTCTGGAGAACAGTGCTCTGCTGCTTCTTTAAAGTTTTTTTTGGTGGGTTTAATAAATGTTAAAATGAAACATGTCTTTTTTAGAGTTCTGAATGTTCAATCAGACGAACACCTTGCATTATTTACAGAACTTGCCTTTATCTGAGACATGGGGGCTGTAATTTCTCTTAGTTTAAATGTGGCCATAAAAGCACTAACAGTGCCCTTGTGGTGGTGGATGTGTCAGCCTGCCTTTGGCCTTAAATTGCACCCAGAGATGTTCCAGGTTTTTAAGCAGTTTTAAAAGCAATAATTTTCAGCAGCAGGTGAATGCGTCCTATTTCTAACTAATTACTACTTTTGCTCTTGCTTTTAATCAATTTATGCAAGAGCAAACAGACAAGAATTAGTGATTTTTTTTTTTTTTGGCTCCTAGGAGATTCTAATCGCATCCTTTCAATGATTTGGAAAGACTAATTTAAAGTTCAGCACATAGAGGAGGAAAGGAGGAGTTTGTTCTTGTCTGATACGTGCCATGTGTTCCTGTTCACAAGGTGCTTTGTTTTGCAGGGCTGGCTCTGGATTTCCCCTCTAATTTGGGAAGAGATCACTTTCATGCAGTCTTCAATGAATTTTTTTTTTAGCAGTTTTTCTTGAAGTTTAAGAAGAAAGAGCAGCTTTGAAGTCTAAGGGGAAGCATGTATGTGTCTTTGATATCAATTTCTCAATGAGCTTAGACAGGTGTAGTCTTTGGCTGGGTAAAAAACTGGCTGCATGGCTGAGCCCAGAGAGTTATATTGAATGCAGTGAAATGGAGTTGGTGGCTGGGAACAAGCGGTGTTCTCCAGGGCTTAGTTTTGAGACCAGTCTTGTTTAACATCTTTGTTAGTGATCTGGATCAGGGGATAGAGTACATCGTCAGCAAGTTTGCAGATGACACTATGTTGGGTGGGTATGTTGATCTGCTTAGGGGTAGGAAAGTTCTACAGAGGGACCTAGACTGACTGGATCAATGGGCTGAGGTCAGTTGTATGAGGTTTAATAAGACCAAGTGCAGAGTCCAACGGTTTGGTCACAACAACCTCATGCAGCACTACAGTCTGGGAGAAGAGTGGTTGGAGAACTGCTAAGTGGAAAAGGACCTGGGGATGCTGTTGACAGCCAGCTGAACACGATCCAGCAGTGTGCCCAGGTGGCCGAGAAGGCAAGTGGCATCTTGGCATCCATCAGAAATAGTGTGGACAGCAGAACTAGAGACGTGATTGCCCCTCTGTACTTGGCACTGTTGAGGCCTCAGCTGGAATACTGCCTTCAGTTTTGTGCACCTCAATACAAGAAGGACACTGGTATGCTGGAGCATGTCCAAAGAAGAGCAACGAAGCAGATGAAGGACCTGGAGGACAGATCTTAACAGGAGCAGCTAAGAGAACTGAGGTGGTTTAGTCTGGAGAAAAGGAGACTAGGGAGAGACCTTATTGCTCTTTACAACTACCTGAAAGGAGGTTGTAGAAAGGTGGGAGTCGGTCTCTTCTCTCTAATGTTTCCCAAGTTTCTGGTGATAGAAAAAGAGGAAACTGTCTCAAGTTGTGCCAGGGAGGATTGGATTGGACATTAGGAAAAATTTCTTCACTGATAGAGTGGTCAGGGATTGGAACAGGCTGCTCAGGAAAGTGGTGGAGTTACTGTCCATGAAGGTGTTTGAAAAACGAGTAGCTGTGGCACTAGGAAATGTGGTTTAGTGGGCATGGTGGGGTTGGATTGACAGTTGGACTTGATGATCTTGGAGGTCTTTTCCAACCTTAATGATTCTGTGGTTCTCTGCACTTACTCTGCAGCTGAGGACTCTGAAGGAGAATTGGCAGACACAAATCTAAGCCTCTTGTAGAAATTGTCTTGTGTCTCCCCCCCAAATTCTGGGGAGCACAAACTTTTTGAGATGCTGGCTCCACATTTGAAGACTTTAACAGTGAAATGTGAGTGATGTGTCCTAGAGAGGCTTAAACTATACAGGTCTGTAAGGTTTTATTTGTAGTAATGAGTGGGTCACCTTGAGAGGAGTTTACAACTGCAGGTTTACAGGGGTTTTATGTGTGTCTGCCACTATGTTATGACCCCACAGTGGATTGTGATGTATTTTTACTCTAATGCTACCTTAGAAATTGCAGTTTGCTTTCTCATTCATGAGGTAGTGTGAAACTTTTGGTCAGCTTTGTCTTTGTGTTCTGAGTGGACTTGTTTCCTTAGGTAAAAATAGAAAACAAATCTTCAGAGACCACAAACCAAAGTGGTTCTTTTTCCATGTAATGTTTTGACAGGCATGCAAGTGGCATGACCAGAGAAATCCTGGAATAGGGACCCCCACTTGTTAGTCCTGCTTCAATGCTGAGATTTCAAAGCAGAGGGATTTTAAAGGAGGGAGCAACAGAACTGATATACTCAGTTTAGAAAGCTTTCCCTTCCCATTCAGAAAATAATAAATTGGAAAGTCTGTTTGCTATCCTTTTTCCACACACCTTTCCTGGCTTCCTGGATTAGAAAGCTGCTTAAAACAATGCCTTTTTCCAGCCCCTCTTCCCCATGGCATCACTTGAGCCTGTGGACTTTCATTTAGAGGCGAGAAAGCAATTATTTGTGCAAGCCATTGGCGGGTGCTGAATCACTGTGTGTTGGCTAGCTGCCAGCATGCCACAGGCAGTTGGGGAAGTTGTATCCTGTGACACTGATTCAGGCCCTGGCTAGAGCAGAATGAGTTTGCTGTTGATAGCTCAGCTGACAAAACCTCCTGTGAAGGAACAGACTCCCTCTGCAGGTATAAACCGTGTGCACTAAAAGGATTTATTTTTGCTATTGTAGCCACCCTGTGCCAAGGGTGTTTGGGTAGGTCTGGTTCCACTGGCACATCTCTGTGGTGGAAGATGCATGTTGGTACTGACGTGCCAGCAGTGTGATAATTTAGGAAGCTGATCTGACTGAAATTCATCTTTTTTTTTTTTTTGGGGGGGGGGTGGTGGGGAAATTGTCAACTGTCTCAGCAAGTTTTCTGTGTACTCAGTCTTGGTGCCAGTCTTGGATCCTCCTCCCAAGCACCTTAAGCAACATCTGATGAGATGCTGAAAAATGTTGACCCTGACCTACCCAAAGCTGTGTGTGGCTCAGCATTTTCATTGGTGTTTTCATGGAAGGATCAGAACAGGACGGGAGTAAGACTCCACTGAGGCTGCACTTTGAACAGTAGATTATCTAGATGAGAACAGAGGTAGGGACTGCTTGCTCAATAAAAAGCAGGCCTGGTAGCAGCATGCGTCTGGCGTTCTGTAACGAGAATCCCCAGATCAGGCCTATCAGTTATCACAATCACTGTGATATCGTAACCAGTGTTGCAAGCAGTGTTACAAGTATGCAATAATCCAATTCCTCTTCTCCCACCTGGCAGTAGGAAGGCAATTCATGTTATACCAGGTGGTTTTTTGGGTTTTTTTGTTTTTGTTGTTTTTTTTCCCCCAAAGGTAATAGCTGACAACTCCATAGATCTTTTTATAAGAAGGGTGGCAAAGTGAATGAGGCAGGACATAAAATGTTTAGGATGCTGTGTTCCTGCTACCATTTATTTGCTTCCCACTAAATGCACAGATTTCTTTATCCAGTGTGAGGCTGTTAGAGTTTTTCTGTGGCAGCTGTTGCTTTTAAACTATCTCAAAAACCAGGAATTGTCTGTGGTGTGTGCCAGTCACTTCCATGCTGACTGTGGCAGCAGCTGCTGCTAGCTTGGGTCACAGTTTGGAACAAATATGGCAGGCTGTTCTGTGTGCCGGTGAACTTTGTTGCCTGTCTCTGTACTTACTGTTTAGTCAGTCACACTTCTTTGCATTTTTGGGGTTTCTGACTATGTCGGCTGGAAAAAATCCAAAGGAAAACCTAGACTAGCAGATGTTATAAGGCATGCAAATGTCTTTTGCATCCTTTCTGTGCTTGTTTTTTGGGAGAAGGTATTAAAAGAGGATATTGCAGTTGATTGAGCAGATCTGAGGATTGTAGATCACAGAATGGCTTAGGTTGGAAGGGACCTCAGAGATCATCTAGTTCCAACCCATGGGCAGGGGCATAAAAACTAAACATCAAGTAGCTTTTGATTCTTCTTTTACCTACACTTCTGCATATCCGCCCAGGTGTGTCCCATCCTCAAGTTACGCTCACCCAGTGTAGCAGTGAATCAGTCCTGCTTGAACAACCCACCTGATGTTTTACTAGGTTAAAATTTGACTCTGGAAGGTTAGTGCCCACATACTTACCTGTCCTCTGCATGTCAGAATTCATAAAGGCTGACCTGCAAGAAACAGTCCTCCCACTTGAGGACTTCCTCCCTGTAAAAGTTTCACTTATGTATTTGTAACGGCTCTTGAGTTCTAGTGTGCAACAGTAAACTTGAGTGTGCACGTCCTGATGCAAATGCCCTTGTTCATTTACAGCTAGGGTGAAGAGGGCAGGGGTAGTGTAGTGAGCAGGTTGTGTGAGTACCAAGGAACTGGCTTGAGAGAGTAATACAGAATTTCCATGTGGTGTAAAACTTGTTCGATCCATGAGGATTTACAGGATGTGGCCTGGTGTTCACCACACCAGGAGAGAAGGTGGGAGAAAGCTGAAAGAAAGGTCTTCTTTCTAAAGTGCTTCAGGTTCTGGGAAAGTTTTGTAGCTTGGGAGTGATGCCAACCCCAACCTGGCTCTGAGCCTCAGGATGGCTCTGCTCCAAACCTAATAAACCCTTCTGGACTTCAGTTGGCTTACTACAGAATCAACTTTGTTTCTGTCTACGTGGCATAATTAATCTGTAATCCAGATAAACAGTCCCCAGGTAATCAAGAGCTAAGTATGTCCTAGTGGTTCCCTGAGGTGTGGTCATGTTTGCCAGCTAGTGACTGTGCACCATGGTCCTCTCCTGCTAGGACTTTGAGTATTTTTTGTTAGTTTGTTTTCCCTTTTCCCATCCTCCTTTAAATAGGGGCATCACCAGTTAGCTAATTGATTCTCCCCCTCTACTCCGCTCTGGTGAGACCCCACCTGGAGTACTGCATCCAGTTCTGGAGCCCTTATCACAACAGGGATGTGGAAATACTGAAGTGTGTCCAGAGGAGGACCACGAGGATGATCAGAGGGCTGGAGCACCTCTCCTACGTGGACAGACTGAGAGAATTGGGGCTGTTCAGTCTGGAGAAGAGGAGGCTCCGAGGTGACCCTATTGTGGTCTTCCAGTATCTGAGAGGGGCCTACAAAAAGGCTGGGGAGAGGCTATTTAGGATGGTGGGTAGCGACAGGACTAGGGGGAATGGAGCAAAGCTGGAGCAGGGTAGATTTAGATTGGATGTGAGGAGGATGTTCTTCAGCATGAGAGTGGTGAGAGCCTGGAATGGGCTGCCCAGGGAGGTGGTTGGTGCCCCACCCCTGGAGGTGTTAGGTGTTTAAGGCCAGGCTGGATGGGGCTCTGGCCAGCCTGGTCTAGGGTGGGGTGTCCCTGCCCATGGTGGGGGGG
>JAOXOE010000632.1:6321684-6346999 GCA_028565055.1 Phoeniculus purpureus | reverse complement strand
GTCTAGGGTGGGGTGTCCCTGCCCATGGTGGGGGGGTTAGAACTGGATGATCAGGTGGTCCCTTCCAACCCAGAGTGGTTCTGATTCTGTAACTTCTGCAGTGAAGTGATCCTGCTGTGGTAGGGGGAATGGACTAGATGATCTTTTGGGGTCCCTTCCAATCCGTAATGATTCTATGATTCTAAATGTTTGCCCTAAAGCTGATTGTCCAAAAACTACCTTGAGCTGTTCAGTGGTTTTTGCTGCACTTGAAAACTTGTGTATCTCTGGCCTCTGAAGCTTCTCTGGGCAGAAATGCTGTGGCAGCATCCCATTTTTGCTTTCCTTTTCTGCAACATCCATGTAAGTGACTGTTTTTCTCGTTTGCTCCCTTTCTTCATGACAGATGACATCTGGGGGTACTGAGAGCATTCTGATGGCCTGCAAGGCGTACCGAGACCTGGCTTACGAGAGAGGCATCAGATGGCCAGAAATGTGAGCAATACCTACCTGACTCGGCTATTGCTTTGGAGGCTTGTGGTATTTGCTGTTCTTCTGACTTGAGGTGGCTGCTAGACCTCAATCCTTCATTTCATAGCTCATTACCTTCCCCTTGTCTGTCTGTGTCTGAAGGAGAGAAATTTAGGTGGAAGGACATGGTGCAAAAAGCAAAAGAATCTTCAAGCAGCCTGGAAGATGTGAATATTGCTAGGGGGCTGTGGCAGCTCCTGTGTGCAGCCAAGTTTTGGCAATACCTGGGTGCTGATCTAGACTGAGCCCGCTTGTATCAGCTTTGGGCCTCTCAAGCAGAGATTGGCAGGCCCTTTGAAGTGTTCAAGGGTTTTGATTTATTCAGATCAAAGAGGGTTTAGTCTGAAAACTCTGAGACTAAAGATGCAGCTGAAATGAGGAATTGTGCTAATTGTTACAGGGTTTGCTCTCGCTAATGTGCCTATTTTTTTTTTTTCTAAGCAGTGTATCAAAAATATTTCTCTGGTTAACTGCTTACAAGGGGGAAAATGTAAAAGAAGATTGAACACTGTAGTGTTCATCTGCTGAATTTCTGTGGTACTTTTCTTCCCTCTCTAACATTTTTGCATGCTATTAAAGATATGGTACCTCAGAAGATTTTAATTAAGGCTATTCAGTCACAGCCACTAGAGACGGGAGAGCAAAGATTATGTTCCTTTGGTATATTTATGCTGCTCCTTCCCTTTTGTATTGTCCCCCTCTCAGGGAGGGTGGCTGGTTGGAGATGGTACAGTATTGTTTGATAGGAGAAGGAATTAGCTTTCTTGGGAATTCCAGTTCCTGGATCACCAAAGATCATGCAGTAGGATAGGATTACTCTAACAGGTTTTACTCTGGGTTGCTCAAGATTGCGTGTCCATCAATTTAGTTCAGGACAGCACATGACCTCTTTCTGTCCCAGAATATATTCTGCTCTCAACTTGTTTTTTCTTCAGACTTTATAATTTTTGGCTAGTTGAAACATGCAGTTGGCCTATTTGTGACCTTTGTCACACAGAAGGACATACAGGTTGAATTGTTTTGCTCTTCCCCCTCCTGTTGATGGTGAGGCTCAGGTGCTGCTGGGGTTGACACACACAATCTGTTCCTTTCCTAGGTTGGTCCCAGTGAGTGCTCATGCAGCATTTGACAAGGCAGCACACTACTTTGGGCTGAAGTTGATTCACATACCATTGACCAAGGCTATGGAAGTGGATGTTCAGGTACCTAAAGGGCAGCACAACAATCTTTCTGCAGGAAGAAGCAAGAAACCTACCTCTCCAGGTAGAAGTCAGTGGATAGAGAGGGATGAATACTTGTTGGAAATAAGGAAAAAAGACAGGAGTAAGTGCCTGTCACTGCAGAGAACGTTTTGTTTGAAATAACTTAATACAACTTTGATGTGATTCTTGTAGAATAGAATAATTTATGTGTTCAGAAATAGCTCCAAATTTCAGATGAGGAAGAATAAAAAGTGCTTCAGTATTTCCAAGCAGTTGAGTTAAATGACTCAGTTGATGTTGACTGATGCTTGTAGCTCATTGCTTTGTTTTCTGTATGCTTTTGTGTTCTTTTTTTAAGACCAGACTCTGCATGGTTTCACTTCTTATCTTGTTTGGCAGGACGGCTCTTGGTGAATGGAATGTGAGCATCTTCTCTCTTTAAATCTTCAGGCAATGAGGAGAGCTATCTCCAAGAACACGGCCATGCTGGTCTGTTCTGCTCCCCAGTTCCCGCATGGAATTATGGACCCGATTGAAGAGGTGGCAGAGGTAGGGTAGACTCCTGGGTGTCATAGCAATAAAACCAGCATGTCCTTCTGTACAAGGAGAGCAGAGGGGTTCCAGGATGCCAACTGGTGAATCTGGTAGGAGGAGCAGACTGTTTGGGAATACATTAATGTCCTCAAATCGGGTGTTAACCAACAGCAGGGTATGAAAGACAAAAGGGGTTTTAGGGCCTACTGTTGTAGCAGACTTAATGTGTGGAGGGAGTAGGAGTCAAAGGGATGGAATTGTGTTTTTCAAACACACCTCTTGATTTTTCTCTCTGTGCTCCAGTGATTTATTTAGTCTGTAACCAGCTGGGGCCTCTGACCTCCTTGTCATTTGGACCACGCCCTGCCACTTTAGTGCAGATACTTCTTTCAGACCGTGTTGTCACATCTCTCTGACAAATACAGCAAACTGCCAAAATGAGATGTTGTTTTTCCTCTCACTGGCAGCCTTCACATACATGGAGGCTGGAGAAGGCATCTCACAAGTAACCAGTCCTTCCAGACCTTGTATCCTCAGTGGATTGAGAGTGGCTTGATACTCCAAAAGGGACAAGGAAACATTTGACTCTGAAAGTCACTATTTTGGTGACTGGAGTCTGGGTGTCCCTAGCCACATAATTTTGTCTGGTTGCGCATTACTCAACAGAATCTCTTCTTCACACACAGCTTGCGGTGAAGTACAAAATCCCCTTCCACGTCGATGCCTGCCTGGGTGGATTTCTTATTGCTTTCATGGAGAAGGCAGGCTTCCCCCTAAAGCGTCCATTTGACTTCCGCGTAAAAGGTGTGACCAGCATTTCTGCTGACACACACAAGGTAAGAAGCAGGGAGAAAGATCTTCCAGTGCTTGCATTTTTGGGGAGTGATTCCCAGTGCCCTCTCTGCCTTCAGGCATTTGTGTTCTGCTCTGAGAAGAGCTGAAGTGAAGGGGCAGAGGCTGCTTTATCCAGTTGCTTCGTGCAGTGCACCAAAGTACCTGTCCAGTGTTTGGGCACTGATGCCCAATAAATGGGCAAATGAGATCTTGGTGAGGGTGCACAGTGAGTGCTCAAATGTGTTCTTGTGCTCTTTTTCTGCTTTTTAACGCATTCTGTGCCCCTTGCAGTATGGCTACGCTCCCAAGGGTTCCTCAGTGGTGCTCTACAGCGACAAGAAGTACAGGAGCTACCAGTTCTTCATAGCACCTGACTGGCAAGGGGGCATCTATGCCTCCCCCTCTGTGGCGGGCTCCAGGCCTGGTGGAATCATAGCTGCCTGCTGGGCAACTCTGTTGCACATAGGAGAATCGGGCTACATTGAGGCTACGAAGAAGATCATTAAAACAGCGCGTTTCCTTGAATCAGAGTACGTGTGCGCCTTAGCATTTTGGTTGTACTTTTCAACCCCGCTGTAGTCTCCTTCTCCCAAACTGCATTTGCTTCTCTTGCAACTTTTTCCCAGGAGAAGCTATAGCATGTTACGTGCTGGGCAGTTACAGGAAAAGATGCTTTGTGTATGCCCAGGTGCTGCCCTGGGCCAGGTAGCTGAGAGACACAGAAAGGAGGAATGCAGGTAGCTTTATTCAGTTGGCTTTGCTTCAAGAGTTTCTTTGTCACAGCCGTGGCTGAGGGGGAATCTGGAAGGACTTCTCAAGATGGTAAGACATGACAGGAAGGGTTGTGCTTGTCTTGGTATTGTGAGCTGATAAGCTAGTGTATTCTGATAATGTCTTCCACAGTCTCTGTTCTGTCTTCCCTCTATTCCACTTTTTAGTTTTAGTTGATTTCAGGGCCTGTAATGTCCTCAGTCCTCTTGCAATGCTCAGTGGCCTGGGCTGGGTTTTGATTCTTTGGTAGGCATGTGTTGTCTGTTCCCTTCTGTAGATTTTCCTTCAAGGTTCCAGATAGACGGACAGACTGTCTGGCCCCTGTAACCCTGGTTAGTTACCTGTTTTCTCCTTTTTCTGTTCAAGGTTGAGAAAAATTGACAGCATCTTTGTTTTGGGGAAACCTGAGGTGTCTGTCATCTCCATTGGTTCAGACACTTTCGACATTTATCGATTATCTAATTTCTTAGCTGCAAAAGGATGGAACTTAAATGTCCTACAGTTTCCATCAAGGTGAGTTTTTGTGGAGACCAATGGAGTGATGTGTGTAGCAAGGTCATGCAAGATGATCATCTTCAGGCCATGTGGCTCTCATGATGTGCTGCATCCTGTTGTCTTTATCTGATAAATTGAATGTAGACTCCTCTTCTGCTGAGGAAGAATTACAATTGTAATTGCTGATCTGTGCAGTGAGGTTAAGGCAATAGCAGTTTCAATGAGCTTGGCAGAGGACATGTCTGAGGCTCCTTTTCTATTTAATTGTCTAATAGAAGCAGAAAAATATCAATAGCCAGGGCCTTGTCTTGTGTTAGCTTACTGAGGGTTTGTAGATATATTACTTACAGTATCTTCCTGCTGCCCACTGAAGACGAAGGTAATTGCAAAAACAGTGAAGGGCTGATAATTTTTGGTGGTCTTTCCTGCCTGCTGGTAAGTGAATGTTTGTTAGTTTCCTTGAGTGGGTAGTAGTTGTTTGTGGCTTAAAAGGGGTTGATGCTGTCAGATGGAGCTGCATGGAAAAAATTTTGGACTTGCAGTGAAGTTGAGAGAGCTTGAAGCAGTAAGTCAGAGGTGTGAGTGGCCCTGCTCCTGGTGGATGCTAACTTCCATGCAGTGGGTGGCTGATAGAGGAAGGGGAGAGAGGTGTTGTCAAGGACCACTGTGCTTGCAGGCAGCTATGTTTTTCCTCACCAGAGGTACCTGGAATGAGATGAGAAAATGGCAGGCCTTTAGCCATGCACAGTAAAGCCAGGAAGCAAGGAAGGAGTGGCTGCTGTTTTGCAAAAGAAGAGCTGAACTCTTCACAGCTTGCTTCTAGCAAGTATTTTTCAGGGATTACCTTTAATTGGAAGAAAGTGGATTGTCTTCTCACATTATACTGCAGAAATGCTATTTTGTGACTGGCCAGGGAAGAATTAAATTACTGTCAGTTGTTCAGCAAGTACGGAGCTGTACATGCTAGAGATGGTTAATGTCTCCCCTCTCCCCTGCCTGCCCAGCATTCATCTCTGCATTACACAGCTGCACACAAAGCCTGGTGTTGCTGAACAGTTCCTCAAAGATGTCAAAGATAGCATTGATGATATCATGAAGGACCTCAACGCCAAGACCACAGGCATGGTAAGGAGGCCAGCATACAGTGAGAGTATGTTTGGGGTGAGTGTGTTTCTATGATGGCATTAACATTGCACTGTAATGACCTCCTCTTCTCTGCTTAGGGAGCCATCTATGGAATGGCCCAGTCCGTCCCAGACAGGAGCTTGGTAGCGGAGATTTCTCAGGCGTACTTGGATGGCCTCTACAGCACGGATGTTCCTTGTGGTGAAAAGCACATGAACGGCTCTCCCGGCCACCATTGACTGTAGCACAACAATTGGTGCTTTGCCAGCTAGCACTGGGATGGTTCTAAAGGTTTCCTAGGGGAAGAAATTGCAGTCAGTCTTTGTTCCTACAGCTGCAGGTCTGATGGCAGCTTGATCTTAAACTTCTTTCCCCAGCTTAGCCTGTTATGAAATACACATTATGTTCATGCCCAATTTCATTTTTAGGGCTTTCTTCCCTTCCCCCTGCCTGTTTTCATCAGGACTATTGATGGCGAATTGAATTTCCATTCCACAACACCAGATTCCTCAGGTATTCTGTGTCACTTCATTCCTTGCTGTTTCTTCTCCTCAGACCTGGTACTTGGCTGGTGTCCAGGCAAGTGTTAGATTTGAGTTCTCATGTTGTTTTCCAAAGCTTCAATCTTCCTAGAAGCTGAAGGCAGAAAATAAATTGAATATCTTGTTTTCTTTGAGTATTCCTCCAAGCTGCTGCATTTAACAGACTGTGCTGGGAGCCTTGTATCTATGTAATGCAGAGCTGATAAACTGGCAAAGGGAAGATGGTCCTGTATTCTTTTTTTAAATCCCTGCTGGAGATCTCGGTGAGACTGCAGTCAGTATCTGCTGAGGGTGGGGAGAAACCCAACACAAAATCTTTCTCTGGAATCTCTTGGTTTGAATAACAGCAAAAACAGAAACCAAGCAGGTGGTGTAGGGAGAGGAACTGGATGGTACTGAGAGTCTATCACTGGATGGTACGTAGTAACTTTTGCTTACTTGCCTCTTCTAGAAGACGTGCATTTACCACCTAGCGTGCTTTTCTTGTACCTTGCACAATTCTGGAGGGATGTGCCAAGCAGTGATTTCACTGTCCATAACTTGAAGGTTTTGCACTATCTCACAATGCTGTAGTTGAGTCAGTCAGGTTTTGGCCTGTGTCATGGCTGCGGACCTCATGCAAGTGGATTGCGCCAAAGCCGATCTTTTTCTATCATGATCTTTTTAGTATCAAATGGTGACTTTTATAATAGTAGTCTCTGCTCTTTGCACTGATTCTTTTAAGGCACATTCTCAAAAGGGCATTCACCAGTGTGCCTTGATGCTTCTCTGGCTTTTTTTTTTTTTTGTGGGATGCCAGGGAGGATTTTGAAGGTTTAGTTGTTGACCGAAATCTTTAATATGGTCATTTCCTTATGGTACTATACTGAAAACAAACCTCAAAGGCAGACTGGCCTCAGAGAAAATACACTTGCCTGTAAACTAGAGTAGTAGTCGTACTGAGCCAAGGCCCTTCACAGTATTACACAAATGCTGGTGTAGCTCTGAGAGGCAGAAGGTAGGATGCAGCAAGTTGAAAGTATTCAAGCTTTGGGCATATGGCTCACCCTTACTCTTTTTTTATTGCAGTTTTTATGGGGAGAGCATTTTCCCAGTGCAGCTTGTGAGGCATCTGTGACCCTAAGGACTAGCTAGAATCTTGAGTTACTAAACAGTGGTAAAGTCAGTCTTGCAGGGCTTTTCTCTTTCCTCTCAGCTTATTGCGTGCTACCAAGAGTCTCTCAAGCTGAGTTCAACACCTGGAAGAAAACTTTGTGCCATGTCTGCAGAATCTTGTGTGGGGCACCTGAAGGCATCTGTCTTTGTCTGGTTAGCCCTAAGCTGACCCTCACTGGGTTAATGCAGCTGAAGCAGACCCTTGCACAGGACATTGAATGAGATGGTAACTTAGCCACTGCACAAGCCAGTGCAGCGTTGGGTCCCATGATTGTGGGAGGGACACTTGCTTTTTAACAGGTTTACCTTCAGTGCTAGGAGACAGAAGTATTCTGGCCGTGTGCCCTTAAATTGATGACTCTGTGCACATCTCTGAGCTCTTTTCAAACACATCATGTCTCTTGATGGTGTTACTAGCTCTGGCAGTCAGTGTTTATGTTGGACCTGTTTATTCTGTTAGCTTTTTGCCAGTGTCACCATTGCTGCATCCAAGTTTGCTGTACTTTGGAGATAGTCTTAAGAGTCTGGCTACTGTGATGGTTCTCATTTGAACCAAGATTTTAAAACAATCAAAGGGAGGAACTCCTTTTGCTTTAAAAGAAAGGGGGGATTGATTGGGGTGAGGTTAAGGAGAGAAAACCTTCCTCCTCTTCCCTGATTGCATCCTCTTCTGAGGATGTAGATGGGTCTAACAGATCAGTGCTCCATTTCACCTTTTTTGATGTATTTGAAGATGTTATTTGCAAGTTAGTGTATTCTGGGCTTCACTTACTAGTAATATTTTGTGAGTTTAATTGTTTTATGTGTATTGATTCTATACTGTAAATGTAATCTTCTTGTTGGGAATAGGCCACTGTAATTTACCCATCTGTAGTCTTTATTCATACTTGTCATCTAATATGTAATCTGCATCTCCTGTATCATGCTGAACAGTCTTAGGAAAATGGTGTGATTAACAGGCTGTATAATTATTTAAAAGACAAAGAAGAGTTTTATGGACTGGATTATGATCTGGATGGTATTTCAGACCTGGAGGGATCTTTGCAACTATTAATTCCTGTGAGATTTCAGACTGTCGGAGTCTCCATGTGAGACACTTTGCTTGTACAAAGCACTCCCAAGGGATTTGCGTGCTCTTAGGTACTAGACTGAAAAACATTCAGTGGGATGGACCAAGAAGAGATATGTCTTCATGCCATGGATTTCACCTGCACTTTTCTGATGACATGTGGGAGGGGGAGAGTGGAAGGGTTTGTAGAACACAATAATAACTTGCCCAATAAACACACACTGACTTTTTAATGAATGAATGTGATGAGTTCATCTGATGGCAGTGTTCTGTATTGCTCTCATTTGCCACTGTAAAACTGTAGGGTGAAATAGCTGAAGAGATAGTGAAAATGGACCCAGTTTGTATTAAAATGGTGCATTTGGCTGTCTAGGCTCACTGACTTTTGTGTTGTGATGCTTGTTTGAATGAATGGGCAGCTACTGCTTCTGGTTCATACTCGTGCACGGCATTGTCTGTGGCAGGCAGAATGGTTTATGAATTCTCCTAACTCTGCCTGAGGGCTGCTCTTTCACTCTGTAAAGACGAAGGTTTTTTTATGTGTCTGTGTCTTGGGTATGATGTTCAAGGGTGCTGAGAATTTTCATTTATGAGCTATGGATTTTTTCTTCATAGTTTACAGAACTTTTAAAGGGTTAAAAAATGCATAGTGGGCATTTGTTTTGCTGAAAGCAACTACTATTGGTTTCAAAGCAAATTATTCCTGGTATACAAAAAACCACAGCCATTTGGCTGCAGGTTCCCTGCAAGTTACTGGAGTATCTTGCACCACCAAATTCACCTGTGACCTCTTTTGGGAGGTATTCCACCATAAGCAGCCTCTGGCCTGCTGCTGCGCTGCTTTTGTGACCTGAGATTGTCTTCCCTATGTGTTTGTGCCTGGGCTGTGGTACCCTTCTGATCTTGACACAAGCAGCTTTTCCTCTGATCTGCAATGGTTTTGGTGATCTCATTCTTTATTAATGAGCTGTATGAGGGGATCAAATCCACCCTCAGTAAACTAACTGGTAACACAAAATTAAGCAGGAGAGCTGATCTCTGCTTGAGGGTAGGGAGATGCTGCAGAGGGATTTGGACAGGCTGGATCGATGGGATGAGGGTTACAAAACCAAGTGCCAGGTCAGGCACTTTGGTCACAACAACCCCCATCAGGGCTACAAGCTTGGCAAAGTGGCTGGAAGGCTGCCTGGCTGAAAATGACCTGGAGGTATTGGTTGACAGCCAGCTAAACAGGAGCCAGCAGGGTGCCAAGGATCCATTCCTGGATCAGGAATGGTATAACCAGCAGGAGTAGGGAGGTGATGGTGCCCCGTCCTCATACAACTGCACCTTGAGTACTAGGTCCAGTTGAGTGCCATAAGAAGGCCATTGAGGTGCTGGTGAAAGGTCTAGAAAGTAACTATGAAGAGCAGCTGAGGGAACTGGTGTTATTTGGGCTAGAGAAGAGGAGGCTCAGAAGAAACCTTATTGCTTGATACAACTACCTAAAAGGAGGTTGTAGTGAGGCTGGTGCTGGTCTCTTCTCCCAAATTACTGATGAGAGGAAATGGCCTCAAGTTGTGCCAGGGGAGGTTGAGATTGGATCTTACGAAGAAGTTCTTCCAGGGTTCACCCATTCTCTAACTGAAACATGCTGCCCAGGGAGGTGGTGGAGTCACCATCCCTGGAAGATGTTTAAAAAACAAGTAGCTAGAGCACTTAAGGTCATGGTCTAGGGGTTAGGGAGCTGTTGGGATGAGGGCCGGACTTGATGATCCTGGAGGTCCTTTCCAGCCGTAATGATTCTCCTTCAGACCCTGTTAACTTTGAGGTGCAGCCCTGCAAAGGCATGTGCCATTTCCTCCCATTGCTTCATCAAGAAGCTTTTCCATGGCAGAATGACCCTGAGAGCAGTCAGGCCAGTACCTGCTTTGGGAAAACCTGCTGGTGTAATTTTGACAGTGACATCAGGTTAACCAAGATGTTTATTGTAAACATTTTCATCTGGTATCCTACTAAAAGCTGGTTACAATAGGGGTGAGGTGACACACCTGCTTATAATACTGCTGGGGGGAGGTTACAGTAACAACTACATTGCACATCACAGTTGCTGGTATGTCAGAGAAGCCCAGGGGCTCGTGTACCAAGTTTTAGGTAGAAAGCATGTTCCAGGAGTTGAGAAAAGATAGCACAGTGGTTGGATGCGCTCAGGTGCTGGAAGAATTTACTGGAGGGATTGTGTAACATGACACTTGCTAAGTGGACAAGGTCTGCTGCAAACCTGGTGGGCTCAGCAGTTGGCAGGCTGGTGGCACACAGCTAATGGAAGGGCTTAAGAATGAAGTGGCGAGATCAGAGATGGATAGATGCACAGTGCCCAGGAAGTGCCTCCATCCATCTGAGCTGCAGCGGGGTGTCTGGCAGGGCATTAGGCACTCTGGATGCATGAACTAGCCTGGAAGTGGGAAGAAGGCTCTAAGGGCAGCCATCCAGGCAAGACGCGGGTTGTGGCTACAGCAGAGTTGGGTTTTGGCTTCACGTGTCTCTCTCCAGTCAGGAGAGAGAAGCTGCAACCTGCTCGATGAAGCTGGCCAAGTTGATATCTCGCTCTGATAAGCCTCCACAGTCGTGAGTGCTCAAGGTGATGTGAACCTAAACCAGACAGACCAACTAAGTGCTGAGGGAAAGAGCAGGAATGGTTTCCCCCAGTGCTGAAGACAGCCTTCCTCTGGTAAGGAAAGCAGCCTACAGCTTTATCTAGACTTGTCATCAATATTTCCTGGTGTGGGAGAGGGAATCTGCCACTGTGCCTGGTTTTCTCCTTCCTACAGCTTGTCCTGGCCACTGCCACCCCTGCCCAAGGCACTGTGGTCACACTTAAGAACTCTTTCTCCAGAAGCTTTTTCCCTTGCCGCTACTTCTGATTTTAAAAAGCAGCATTAGTGCTGCCCTACAGGCAACTACTGCTCAGTTGGACAGGTGAAAAAAGGGGGTGGAAAGGATCTGTAAGTGACAGCTGTAGGCTGTCTGCAATATGCATCTGAGGGATGAGGTCCTGCTGATCTGAACAAGACTTGCTGCTGCTGT
This sequence comes from Phoeniculus purpureus, assembly GCA_028565055.1. Classification (NCBI taxonomy): domain Eukaryota; kingdom Metazoa; phylum Chordata; class Aves; order Bucerotiformes; family Phoeniculidae; genus Phoeniculus; species Phoeniculus purpureus. Next base: position 6,335,696 of record JAOXOE010000632.1, on the reverse strand, counting down.
TTTAAGCCTCAGAAAAGGGATCTGCTCCCCAGAGAACTCTGTTTGCCTGCAGCATCCCTGTTTCTTACCTTATTGTACACATTGAACCATTCAGGATGGTGATCCAGTTTTTCTGCTTGTAGAGCCACTCTGGTCATGAAGCCAAAGGCCTGCTCAGTGGAGTAAGAAGAAAAGTTAACTCTGAAGCACCCACCCTACCACACGCTGGTTTTTACCTGGTTGCTATTAATTTTACAGCATGTGTTTCTAGGTAAGCCAACCAAATGCAAGGCCTGAGATGTCCTCTGTATTTGAGGTTTTCCATGGGTGGTTTTCCCTTTTTTGGGGGGGAGCTTTTCCTGGACAAGCCGTGTGCTGGGTCAAGCACTTTGGTATCTTAGATAGGTTCTCTTGCTTAGCCAGTACATTATTGCATTTCCAAAGAAGCATAGAAGGGTTTCTTTGGCAGAGCCTTACAGATGGGACTCCCTGCTCTGCAAAGCAGGTCTCCCACTTTAAAACTGCTCATACCCGGTTGAAGTCCTTGAAGTGGAACTCTTTGAAGATGGCGTCTCGGCCTTCCACCTCGTTCCACCCGACAGCTCTCAGGTTTGGCAGCAGCTGTTCTCTCTCCTCTGTGCTCAGCCTATGGGCTTTTCCTGCCTGACACCACAAAAATAAAAGGAAAGAGGCACAGGTCAGCGTGGCAGAGGTAGGATCAAGCATGTGTTCAAAGCAGTGAAACATCCCCATGAGCCACGGAGATATGGCCCTTTGAGGCACCTGCAGACTAGGTGGGTAGGAGAGTTACAAGCGTGTTTGGAGCTTAACTAGGAGATGCTGCTGACAAGGGTATCAATACTGTCCTCTCTGCTTTCTGTCCTGGGTCCGTCCTGCAGTTATGTGGGTTGAGTGAAGTCCAGCTTGTCACTGGTGTCCTCTGACCTGCAGCACCTACCACTTTACCAATGTATGTGGGTATTTGTTACAGCCTGAGGTCCTAAGGAATGATGCCTGTGTAAGCTTAAGTTCCCAAACACAGTCTCTTTAATTTTCTGGAAAAAAAAAACCCAGTGATGGCTTCTAGAACTGAGAATTGGTTGCTTTTGAGGTCCCTGAAGTACCCTCCTCAAACAGCAGGGTATTTGCAGGTCATCTGCACTCGAAGCTGCTTTAGAGAGGAAAGAAGTGGTGCGAATCAAGAGATGAATCATACTAAATTGGCATTCACCTCCTTTTATTTTTCAATGTCCTTTATGTGATGGAGTTTATGGGGTTGTTTCTGTCTGTGAGTAACAAAGGGCAGAGGGAGGGATTGTGATTTAGCATTGTCTTCCGCTCTGGGGCAGAGCTGCTCTTGTTTTTGAAGGGGTAGGGGAGAAGCAGCAATTCTTAGTGGCTTTGAGGAGTGAATATAGGCAAAGATGGAACTAAAATCGTTTTTGGAGATGGGGGCTAGTTGAGCCAATGTCATCTGGCTCAGTGCCAAAGGCAAGGCAGGAGGGAGCACAGAGGGGTTCTGGCAATTAATATTCTAGTGGGTGATTCTTGGGAGTTGGTGAGGATTATTGTTGTTTCTCAATGACAAAGACCAGCATCCCTTTGCAATTTGTTTTCCCTTATGTACTTTATAGGCAAGTGTGGTAAGTTAGATACGAGTCTCAACAAAGTTTCTTGTGAGTGTTTGGTCAGCAGCCCCTTGAGATGCTTCATTTTGAGTGTCAATGCTCAGAAGTAGCCCTTAAACAGCTGAGCAACTCAGACAAATTGTCTGTTCCTAGAGTTTTAACTACTCACAGGCTGCACAAACCCAGAGAGGCAGCTATGGAGATGGTGTTTTCATAGCTTGGTTTTGTATCTTTTGAGGAAGACTGGAAAGATGATGCCCTATTCCCGTGTTACTGGGTGTGCTAATCCACCAGGTGCTGTCGGTGCCTACCTGTCTGTGTAACCATGACCTGTATATTTAGAGCTGCTGGCTGCAGAGCACTTCATGAAATGCAGAGTGCCAAGGTACACTGAACCTTAGCTCAGGGGTGGCTAGGGGTGGGACAGTTCTTGTCCCCCTTGAGTTCTCCGTCTTGCATGATGTTTAGGGAAAGCATGCCTCATCCATGCACGTCCCAGGCTCTCTGCTAGCATGCACACCACCCTTGCTGCCCTCCAGTTTGTGCAGCGTTTTGTACAATGCACTGCCAGCCTTGATTCTGCCAAAACTCACGCTAATACGAGTCCAATCCCTTCCCGAGCTCTGGGTTTGGTGAGAAGTCAGTAAGCAAACATGGCTCAGTGCAATAAACCCTCAGCCGTTGCCCTTCTGTGCTGATGGTGTGATAAGCCAGGCACAGGTAGCTTAGCAACTGGATAACGTGGGGATGGAGCTTGGCTCTGCACGGGGCCGTGGACAAGGGGGCACCTGTGGGAGCTCCCTGGAGGACTCTGTGGGGGTAGGGCCTGCATGGGATTTTGGTACCAAGCACCCAAACCTCCTGCTTGTGTATTGGTGCTAGAGAGAGGAAGGGCTGTGTGAAGCCAGAGCTGTTGCTTAGCTGGAGCAGACGGGTGTGGGTGCAGGGGGCTGGGTTTCCAGCCTGTCTCACCCAGGGACTGAAAACAACTGGGCTGCTTGGGAGGGAGGACGTGGCTTCATTGTTCCCTGAACCTCACCACTATGTGGGAGGATGAGCCCCGGGGCTTTTTCCAGGCCAAACTCCACTCCAGGAGCCCAGCACCAGTGTGAGGCATGGCCAGGCTGAGGTTTAGCCTGCACATTGCCTGGAAGCCACCTACCCTGGCTGTGTCCTGTACCAATGAACCCCCTGCCCCAAGCACCTCGTACCCCACTCCCTTCCATCCTTTTCCAGCCTGACACACTGGCCAAGCTGCTGGTTCTGCTGGTGTGACGTGTCAATGCTTTGGTGTGCCCTCACTCCTTTAAAACACGCTCTTCTCATTAGGGAAATGCAATTGTTTTGTTTTCCTCTGCTGGCTCCCAACTGCCAGGACATCGGGACTTGACTTTTGCCCGCAGGAACCCCACTCGACGCGTTCGGCAACCGAGGGAAAGGAACCCACTCGAGATCCAGTTTTGGGATTCCCGGACACCAAACTACCCTCTCTGCTCAGACTGACTGACTTCTTTCCCAGCGTGACTTGTCACCGACGAGAAGGCAAAGAGCACAGCAGCCGGGCCCTGTCCCTGCCCCTCGCAGCGCAGCCGAGCCCGGGGCTGCGTGGCTGCCCGCAGCTCACCGCGTTACTCATTAACCCCGCGCAAAGCTCCGCTCTTCTCGCTCCCCCTTTGCCTCCTGCCGCTCCCCAGAGGCCGGAGCTACCGCGGGAACCTTCCTGTCCCCTCCTTTGTTTTTTTTCCCGACACCAACTCACCATGCCTGCCGCCTCTGCTCTCCGTGGCTCCTGCTTCCCCCGGCACCGCCCCGCGCTCTACCGCACCGCACCGAGCCCGCTGCAACCGGGGCTTGACCGTGGCGGGGGAGGCGGGGCGAGGGGCCGGGCCATCGCTCGCAGCCGTGCCCAGGGCTGCCCACCCGCCTGGCAGTGCCTGTCGGGCTTCAGAAATGCTCGAACAGGGTCTCTGTAATCCCCTAAACTCCCCAGCTCTCTCCTGCAGGGTCACTTCCAGAACCTGTTGCACGGGCTGGAGAGAGGTGGGTAGAGCCACTGGCATGGCTAATGCAATCGTGGAATGTGTTGGGTTGGAAAGGACCTCCAGAGGTCATTTAGTCCACCCCCCCGCTACAGCAAGCAGGGACATCTTTAACTAGTTAAGGTTGCTCAGAGCTCCATCGAGCCTCATCTTGAATGTCTCCAGGGTTGGGGTCTCCACCACCTCTCTAGGCAACCTGTTGCAAGGATCCACCACGCTCAGATTCAAGAACCTTTTCTTCATGTCCAGCCTAAGTCGACCCTTTTGTAGCTTAAAACCGTGACCCTTGTCTTACTGTTCCCTGCCCTTGTGAACAGTGGGGAAGCCTTCTTACAGGGACTGGAAGGTGGCTGTAAGGCCACCCCTGTAGCCTTCAGGCTGAACAACTGCAACTCTCAGGTTGTCCTCATCATAGAGGTGCTGCAGCCGTCTGATAATTTTTATGGCCTCCTCTGGACCAGCTCCAACAGGTCCTTGTCCTTCTTGTGCTGAGGGCTCCAGAACTGGATGCAGGACTCCACGTGTGGTCTCACCAGCGCTGACACTTGTCCTGACTGAACACACACATGTGTCTGGGAGCTTTAGGGCTGCATTGTCTGGGCCAGCCTAGATTACATTGCGGTATGTGGATCAAGAGCTGTGGTGACGGGGGAGCGTCTGCAGCACAGCACTTCAGGGCACTTGGTAAGGTGTTTTTTCCTGTTGCTAAGGGAACCGTGCTCCTCCCCGGTGTGTCTACACTCTTCAGGGCTGCCAGACTGTACCTGTATCCTGTGGCTCATCTTCTCTTAAGCCCACTCACGTGATGGGCACTTTTCCAGTGCTGACAACAATTTTATCCTGTGCTGATATATGTGGCAGACAGAAGTTCAGCACCCGGCTCTACCCTCATGGCTTTACCCTTGAAACAATTAATTCTGGTAATTTTTTATATAGTGTGACATACATCCCCTCTATATAGTCTTGTGCACGTTTTATTGTCTGCTGTCAGAGCTTGTGATTGCCACTGAGATGATTTGTTTGTCCAGCAGGCAGGTTAGAGGGAAGAAAACTCCTCTTTTTTTTAACCCTCTGCAGATTTGCTTACTGTGGTAATAAAAAGGAAAAATGAGCATCTTTTGTGTCCTGTGGGACCGTGGGTGTCTGTCCAGGGAGCAAAGACTTGGAGAGTGATGCAGCACTTGAGAAGAAAGATTTGTGTGCAGGTATGAAGCTCGAAGCTTTGACGTGGATGAGAGGGGAAGGTGTGCTTTATGGGTTCCAGCAACAAAATGAGGAGGAGGGGCTGTTTGTAAGGTTGGGAAAGGCCAGCGGAAGATTTTCTTGGCAGAGGTTTGGATTGCAGGGCTGGCAGTTTCATCAGCCCAGCAAAAGCACCTCTGTAAATAATGATGAAAGCAGGAGTTAAAGGCAGCGATGTTGTTGTGATGCTGCAGATGAGAGCTGTGTTCAGGGAATCTCAGTGGTGGTTTTCTCAAGAAAACGCAGTGGCAGTTTTGATAGTGACCTGTGGTGGACATCGAGTGCTCCTTGGCTAGGTGACAGTGCCTCTGTTGGCCTCTCTGTTGCTTTGAAGGTGGAGCAGGAAGCAAATACCCCGTGTCTCATGATACCCTGCTTTCTGCCTCTGTTGGGTTTTGTTCCAGCGTGGCTGGGAACTGATCCTATTTACCATTCCAATACATGTGCTGCCAATACAGAGCAACTGACAGACACTTGAGCTCATTAGAGGTGAGAATTTCTATGGTTGGGGAACATCAGGAGAAAAACGATTGATTACACCGTGTCTGCTGATTACCCAGCTCCTTTGTAATGGCATTTTCTCTCCTAAGCTATCAATCAAGCCTTAACTGCCAGCCTTACGTGTGAGACATCTCTCACAGAGGGATGTGCTGCTGCTGAAAAGTGTCAACAGGGCAGTGGTGATTTTTCCGTGCTCTGTGGTGTGAAATTGTGGCCGGAGGGGATCCTTTGGCTGACTGCAACTCCTGAACCTTTAAGTTTATGAAACTCCCCTTCCGCACAGCCTTAATTCCTCTCTCGTTTGGAGATGAGACTCTTTAGATTTGCCCTTAATGATTAATTGAGTGATATTGGGCAAGCTGTTTGCTCAGTGCAGTTTGCACTGGGAACACATTTTTGCACTTCTTTCCCCTCCCTCTCTGTCTGATTTACAGCTGGGCTTCTTTTGGCGAGGTCAGTGGCAGCTACGCCCACATGTGTCACTTATCCACGGGGGCTTCGGCATGTTTGGAAGGAACTCTGGTATCACCTCCTATTCATTTTTGGTGAAAAGTTATTGACCGAACAAATGTATCTGACCCTGAAAGCTGCTTTGGTTGGAAGCTTCCATCTCAAGATTTGCTTTTTTAATTCCCTCTGCCTTTCTCATTCCACACTCCCTGAAGCATTTTGATGATCCTTTTGAGGGAAGAGGGACATTAGCTTCCCTCTGTGGGAGAGCTGGCTGCAGTGCATGACTGCTTGCGGTCACAGAAGAGATGTGGAGAGCCTTGCTGCTTGCAGAGGAGAAAAGCAGGGAGTGGGACCTTAGGACTCTCCAACATGACAAGTGGTGTTTGTGTGTTTGGGAATTTTTGTTTTTGTTTTTCCTCTGTGTGTTTGGTTAGGGTTTTTTTGTGTGTGTGTGTGTGTGGGGTTTTTTTTCTCTTTACCTCTTTCTTTTTCTTGCCCATAATTTGTGCTGCCTCCTCATTCAACAGTGTTTAAAACAGTGCCCGATCTCATCTTCCTGTTGGCGTGGCTTTCTAGGTGTCTGTAGCATTAGCATGGTTCAAATCATGGTAAACTCACTCCGATTTTGAGCCCTCTCATAAGGCCAATGGAATTAGAAAAGAAAGTGGTGGCTTTTGCCATCTTGTTTGCTGCAGAACATGTTTTTGTTGGATGGGATGTTATAGCAAATCCGCTGACTCGGCAGTGGGCTGTTTGCTCATGGCACTGGCAGAAGGAGGCTTTAGCTCAAGCAAGGTGCAATTCCAGGGTTAGGTGTCTGGTTCATGTTGTCTTTTGGGAGAAGGGTGAGTTTCCTCCAGTGCTGCAGGCGAGAGATGGACTGTCACATCCAGGAGTGTCCTAGTGGGGATTGCTAAACAGAGAACGCAGATCACATTAAGGTCTTGGCTGAAAGTAGGTGAAGGCAGAAAAGGGAGAAGCTTCATTTGTGCTTGCTCTGTGCTTGCATTGCCCAGGCCTACTTGTGCCTACAGCTGGAGACGGGATCTAGATCCTGAGTCAGAATGCCCCTGCTCCTCAGAGAAAGCTTTAGAGAATTCAGAGTGTGCTGCTTGCTTCTCTCTTAAGTTATGTGCTTGGCCCTTCGTCACGTCTGGAACCATCTATCATTTCTTCTTCCCAGCACTCAGGAAGGAGAAGAGCTTGCTGTGTGTGTGATTCAGGGACATTCAGGGTAGGAGGGCAATTGGTGACCCACGATATGGGCAAACAGATTTTTGCTTGGTGGGAATGGAATTGCCCATATAATTTATGGCTTTGAGGTTGCTCCTGTGATGAGTCTAAAACTCTTGTTGTTGGCAGGGGGGAACAACTGCTTAGTCAGCAGGGAAACAATTAACCAACCGCAGTGCCTCAGGAATTCACTGGGAAAGAGTTTTCAGAGTTTGCACCCGTGCTTGTGGCACTTGAGAAAGTAGCCTGGGACAGGGTCTCAGTCCCCTGGTGAGTCTCCAAAGGGCGTTTTAAGCCAGGGTGGGCCAAACTCTTTGATCACTGGCTACTCTGCTGGTACCTGAAGTATTGCTCATGTGGCACAATAGATTTAATTAAAGAGTTTGTTTAGCACTGGAGAGGATTTATGTCAGTTGTGACAAGTTTAAGTTGACAAAACGACCCAATAAATAGAAATGAATTGTTAATTATTCCTGTGAGACTAGCATCGTTTTATTAAAGTCGATGCAGTCTGGGAATTTGCCTCAGCACGGTGAACAGCGTAAATTGGAGGCTGGTACAAACTGAGACCTCTCAAATGTGCTCACATGGTGTTTTAAGTAAAGGGCCTTGATACCAGGCAGTGTGCAGGTACCCCCGGAGAAGACTGGATTCTGGAAAAAAGGCGTTAAAGGTGGCATAACCAATTCTAATGTGTAGAAAATGTGGCTACCAAGGTGGGAGATGTGTGATGGTGGAAGAAATGTTACGTTGAAGGGCTGGTTCCAAGAGGAGGTGGGTGATGCAAGCCTGAGTCCAAAGGATGTGTGTGCACCTTGCCACAGATGCTGCCTTCTGCATCAGACTGGTGCTGGAGGAGACAACCCGTTGCTAGCCAATGCAGAGAGAACCCTGGCATGAGGTAGGTGGGAAGACTCAAGAGCTGAGCCACAATAATGCTGCTTTGACTCTGTGCTTGTCCTTGAAACCAAGTGGCATGACAGAAACAAGGGCCACAGCTCCTGGGAGCTCAGGTACTCCTGTGTCACCAGCCTTGTCCTCCAGGTCTGGAGGAGTTTGCTTCGTGGTCTGTGGTAGATGGCAGTGAGATCATGCAGTTTGCTCTCCTGCCAAGGTCACTGCGTACCCTGCGACAGGATGCTTTTGCCCTGGGGGAAGGTAATACATCAAACCTGCCTTCTTGCTTTGTCCTCTTTGGTGATGAATTAATCACGTAACCCAGCTTCCCTGGGCGCTGCTGCAGCCTGGTGCGAGGGAAACGTCCAGTGTTCCGCTTGTTTCCCGACCATCGGTCCCCATTTCTTTGCTAAGCGGATTGGATTGTCTGGCAGATCTGCAGGGGCTGGGGAGGGAGAGTATCTTGACGAATCTGGAAACCTTTCTCCCATCTTAGTGTGAGTTTTGCTCCTCGTTTATGGGGGCAGAGCTGGGCGCCGCATGTGAAGCGGCAGCTGTGCAGCCGAGTCCTGTCACTAGAGGTCAGGAAAAAGCTGAGCAACGGGAGAGCTCAGAAAGCGCAGCCCTGGCAGGAGGGCTCCGGGCTGGGCGCTCACAATCCCATCTGAACCCCAAAACCCAGGAACGACCGCTGACGTTGTCAGCTCTGCCCAAGAGCGGCTGCGCTCAGCAAAGCAGCTCTTCGGCTGGACCTTCGTGACCAAGTTGTTGCTCATGCGAAACACCTCCAGATCCACTGACGCATCAGTCCTGCTCCTGGAGCTGAGGCATGGTCACCTGTAGACATCTAAGCATCGAGGATCTCTCTCCTGCTAGGTTGCTCGACATCTTTGGTTACCATTGATGTTTCCAAGACCCAGAGGTCCCTGGGTTCAGTTTCCAGCTTCTCAGGCTGCTCTGAGGTGGGACAGGAGTGGGGTGCTGTGGGTGGATGTTATGGCAAGTTCTGTCTGCACAGACCTTGTATCGGGCAGAATTAGAAGGCAGGTTAAGAGAAGCAGCTTTCGGGCATACAAGCACGTCTGATCAGAGCTAGAGACAGCAGGCTTCGAAGCCACATGAGTTGAAAACAGTTGCCTGGAGATTAGTGAGCGGTTTAACACGTGTGGTTGCTTCTGGAGGAAAGTAGCTGTCACATATACAGGGGATAATGGTAGGTGAGGGAGACAAAAACGTGCAAAGGCAGTGGTTTCTTTGCAAACAGAGGGAGGAAACTTGGGGTCACATGGTGAGGCTACTAGAGGGGACAGTGGCCAACTCCAGGTGCTTTGCTCTATGGTAGAGTTGTCAGTCTTATTCTCTAGATCTGCCTGTGGGAGATACTTCATTGTAGTTGTTTTTTGTTTGGTGTTTTGTCAGACCAGAGCTGAGAGAGCAGAGGGGAGGGCTGGTTTGCCACACTTCTGTGGCAAGGGGTTCCCTACCAGCTGCCGAGTGTGCTTGTCTCTCCTGGGTTGTCTGTGGGAGCCTGCTCAGGCGATCAGAACAGCTTCACCTTCGCAGTAGGTGAGTTGAGTGTAGCACACTGCTGGAAGCACAGGGGTAATGTAGAGGCGTGGAGGGAGTTGCTGGAGACACACTGGCAAGTTTTGCTGCTGTTTTTGGTGCAGAACCTGACAGCAGAAACTCACATGTGGAATTTGTGTCAGGTGCAGTAGTGATTTGTTTTCTTTTCTTCCTTGTTAGCAGTAAACAATCTCTCTTGATGAGGTTACTCTCTTATTTCTATTACCACGTCACTTTCTCCTCAGCCTAATAAGCTTGCACTGCTGCTTCCAAACTGAATTCATCTGCTTTGCTTGCTCTTGCCATTAGTGGCAATGACCACTGGACCATGCCGCCTGCACCGGTTTTTCGAAGCAGGATAAAATTAATGGGGGACTTGTTTGTGCGGTGATCTCGCGGAACCAAAATGCCAGTGTGCCTCACCTGCTGGGGACAGCAAATTAAATAACAGAGCAGCTCCCCTCAAAGTCTGAGGATAAAGGCTTCCTATGGAAGGCACAGCAAGGAGGGCAGAGATGAGATACTACGGACTGTCAGCGATTCACAGCCTGGGCTGGCAATCTACTGATATGCTACAGTAAAAAATGGAGCTGTGCTTGATTCCAGCTGCCTCTGTCCTGTCCTGTGACAGCTGTGTCTTGAGGGGACTTTGGGCTCAAAAGGAGAGACCTTTTGCTTTGCCTCAGCTCTTGGACCTCTGCTTGCTTCCCTCTGAAGTGCTGTTGAAGGTTGCCTGAGTAGTACCCTGAACTGGTCTTAGAAAATGCTACTTGGTGTGGGCTCAGTTTATGACCATGCAAAGGTAAAGTGTTGAAGGTGGTGGGGAGAAAGGAGAAAGGGAGATGATGGTTTCTGACCTGCAGTGAAAATTCACTGGTGCTGTGAACTCCTGGGGGGCATTACTTGGTGGCACCAGCTGCCCTGTGCTATTATCTCAGAGATAACATCTCACAGATGTCCTGTGGCAAGGTAGCTTTTCACTGCTGCCTGGTTGAGGCACCATAAAGGCTTGAGATGATGGTGACAGCATTGTAGTGCTTGGAAAGGAGGATTATGCTGGGAAACACTCCTTTCCTTTTTCTGGAAGGAGTATATCTTGCAGGACGGCTCTGAACCAAGAGCTCTCCAGAGGGTCCTTGAGAGAGTCTGGTGCTCACTCTGGCCACACAAAGGAAAGGTAAGGAGCAGGAGTGTGTTCCGTGATGGGGAGACACTGTTAATTCATGGGATGGGAGGGTTTCCACCATGAGTGGGAAATCTGCCTCTGATGTTTCATCAGGCTCAGGAAAGCTCATCTACTGGTGCTTTCCCCAGCTTGGCCAATGTGCTGGCTATGGCTTTGGGCAAAATACCTGCAAAGTAAATGAAGAAAGAAGAGTTGGTTGAAGTGGAGCAGGGACAGGAACAGACACAGTGGCTAAAAGCAAAAGAGAGAGAACAAAAGGAAAAACTTTCTCTGCAAATTCCTATTCCTGGATTAAGCAAGTAAGTTGTCTGGGTAAGAAGGGCCAAGAGTTCCAGTGCAACTGGGAGATGTGATACTGCCTACTGTGGCAGCAAGGGCTTATGCCATCAGGATCAAAAATCAGCCTCTGTGCACTAGCAGCAGCATAGCTCAGCAGAGAGGGGGTTTCTCGCCAGGAATCAGCTATTGATCAGCAGTTTACAGTGAATGCCCAGCATGTAAATAAATAGAGATGCTGTGGTGGTGCTGCTGCTGCTGCAGGTGTGAACCTGTCCTCCAGGCCTGCATGGCCACGTGCTCTGTGGTAACTCTGCTGTCTCTCCTGATGCACTTCCACTGAGCAGGTGGAAGTGGTTCACTCATGCCTGGTGACTGCAGCTGATCTGCCTTCTTAAGCAGGTAACTAGTGGCTTGTGTGACTGATAGATGGCTTAAATCAGCAAGGGTACTCTACAGAGTACTTGAATGTGCCTCACCACAGCAGGTGCTCAGGAATTTTGCTTTTCCTACCAAATTCAGCGAAAGGGTGGAGGGAACAGTGTGACCTTCTTTTTTTTGAAAGCACATTTTGGGTACCCTCTAGGTGCCACTGCAGATGTGAAGGAGGAAGAGCTCACTCAGAGAGAAACCAGACGTCTCTTAGCCATGCTGTCTGCACAGTCAAATTTGGGATCTGAATTGTTCCTTCTCCAGCCTGGGTGTGATCCCATTTTGCTTAGTGATGTGTAGCTGTCGTTCAGTAATGATGTCAACTCCTTAAATGCTTTCAATACAAGCCGTGAATGAGAAAAAGCAGAACACAGCTGCTGTGGTCCTGGGTCACGTTTTGCATGTGGCTCATTGGCCAAAGTAACCAGGCAGCAGGGGTGAGCTGGGTTTGAAGGGTTTTTGCTTTCTGAGGTACCATCTTCTGATGCAATTTGAGGAACAACCTGCTCCACGTTTAGTTTAAGAGGAAGGAAATAGTAGACTGGCTTTTATTTCACTTGCTTTCATTTACATTGCCGGAAGGTTTATCTCCACATAGGGCATTTATTCCATGTAGAGCCCCAGAACAGGTATTTTAGAGCTTGAAGGAAACTTCCACAACTGGGGAACAGGCCAGGATCTTTCCCCTCTCTGCCACGTGCCTGTAGCTTCATTGGCTGTAAGTCTGGTGCAAAAAGCACCCGTATTATTTTCCAGATCACTGCAGGTGGTGATCAAGGCTTCCATGTCAGCAGAAAGCATTGAGACCTCTGCTTCTGTGCTGCAGAATGATAATTTGTGGCTCGGGCATTACTGAGATGTTAGATGCTGAAATTATGACCACTCTGTCAGATTGGCTGGATAATTTTTACTCCTAAGCCTTCAGCCAAGATGATTTTTGGTGCTCAGAAATCAGTCTTACTCTGCAGAGCTGTCAGTGTTTCCCAGCTGTGTCGGTCTGTGCTCTAACAAATGTGTGTGGGTATGATACAGCTATTTCATCATCATTCCTTGCACTCCTCCAGACACCCGCCAAGCTTATCTTAAGTGCAGCTCTCTGCTCCCAGGGGTCACTTTTGTTAATTCCTTTCTCACTTTGTTTTCCAGTAGTGTAGAAAAGCCTTAGAACAAGCTGCTTGTTGTTTTTTTTGGGGTTTGTTTTTTTTACCCAGGCCCTATAGACACACAGGGAGAGAGAGATCTTGTATTCGAGTAGGTTGTGTTTGAAATGGATAGGTGGAAGGTTTTATTTGTGCAGGGGGGAAACTGAAGCAGGGAGAAAGCAAAACCTCAGAGGTGTTAAAGGGCTGATTCTCCGCGAACAAGTGCAATCATAAAAGGTAGAAGGCAGCACGTGGTTGTCTGGGGAGGCTGTGCTGAAGTCTCTTGGGCAGATCCCGTTGCAGAAAGGAAAAAGCAGTGCTTAGAACAGCAGGTCCTTTGAGAAACTGAGCACCTGTCCGCTGACCTTCCCATGGCTGAACCTCTGCCGTAGTCTTGGGTCTGCAGAGGGGTCACCTCTCCCTCTAGGCCACTGTCCCTCCCTGAGGACTTCTGGCCCAGTAGCAACTGGATGCATCACTTCCTAGCAGGAGGTGGGATATGCAAGAAATCCTTCTGAAAGGGTTGTTGTCTTTGTTGCCCACAGTGAAGGTGAGCTGCGAGCCTACAGTTGCCTCACCTTTTTGGACACACTCCCTGACTGATTTTGGCTCTATTATTAGTAGCTGACGTGCTGGTAGGGTCACTGCCTTAACCCTGCTAATTAATCAGTGCCCCCTCCTTGACCATTAAACAATGTTCATTAGTACTCAGGCCCCAACAGCATGGATGAACCCATCTGTCTTCATTAGCTCTTGGTTTCAACACCAGGAACAGGAGCCAAAAGTAACAGTAAAAGGACAATTTCCTGACTAGTTCCTCCTTCAGCCTGCTGAAGACTGACCTTGCTGGTGTGTTTCTTTCTTTCCCTCCCTGATCTTTATTTGTGTGCTGGTTAAAGGAGAACATGGACAGTAACTGCAGCTCCTCTCTGTTGTATCCCAAGAGATTATCCTTAGGAGCAAAGTGGGCAGGATCCCCTTTTACAGGCAGATGATCATAATTTTTACAGTAATCTGAGAGTAGCAGGTCACAAAGAAAGCGAGGGTTGGTACTTGTTGATGTCTGAAGTAGCTTCCTCCATGCTAGGAATGAACTTTGCCAGGAGCGTAGGTGCATCTGTCTGTAGATTGCCTTGAATTGGCCAAAATTATGTGTGCAACCTCAAAACTTAAGAAGGAGGACTTAGACTTCTTGGAAGTGTTTCCTGACCTCACGGAACATCTGGTGTTTTCCTGGAAGCAATGAGAAGCCACTGCCTGTGGCGGGGGGGTTGGAAGTGGATGATCCTGTGGTCCCTTCCAGCCCTGACTGGTTCTATGATTCTGTAGTGACTTACGGTGGAGAAGGTCCTTTCATCTTTAAGCCTGTGTTTGCAGGTGCTTAGAACTTCTAGAAAACAATATGGATGTGTTCCTGTGTGACTTGGTCTAGGTGATC
>JAOXOE010000632.1:6282660-6311121 GCA_028565055.1 Phoeniculus purpureus | reverse complement strand
TTGAGCTCTGTGGTAAGGGTTGGACTTGATGATCTATTAGGTCCCTTCCAACCCTGGTAATACTGTGATACTGTGGTTGGGCTCATCATGGAGCTCCCATGTGGTTCCACTGGAATGTAACAGAGGAGAAATTCCCAATTACTGGCTGTTCTTCTGAATCAGAAAACTCTGTCCCCTGTCTGCTTTCACCAGGGTGGATGATCCAGTGATCTTGTTGGAGGGAATCTTTCTCGTTCTTTCTGGATGGAATTGAAATGGCCTGACAGGTTTGGAGATGATCCGTGAAGGGGCAGACAGGTAGATGTTGTGACCGCATGTGCCCTGTTTCCTGAGGAAACCTGGCCAGCAAGCGTGTCCGTAGCACGAGTGCCCTCTTCAAACAGCCCTAGCCCAGCACAAAGGCTTTACAGGGTCAGGCAGAGGGTTATGGATGTAGAGATCTGGATTTGCAAGCCAGGGCCAGGCTGATTAATCAGCATTCGTAGAGCATCCTTATCATAACCAGCAGCAGCCCTCCACTCCCAGCCTCTTTAGCACTCAAGGACTGAGCAAACACATTGGCCAACTTTCCTCCTTAGCTCTGTGCTGGGGATTATCAGAAGACCTCTCCAGGTGTGGAGAAGGCTCCTCCGAGGCCAGCTTGCCCATCTCTGCCTTGGCAGCCTGCAGATTAATCTCTTTAAGACCTTACATACCTGAAAACTGTTGGAGGGTGGCTGAGAGCTGGAAGGATCGCCTGAGCGTATGTTTCCACTCCACCCCTCTGTGTTTTACGATGGTGGTTGTGTTTTCGTTTAACGAGTCCTGGCTCGGACTCTTCACTGATTTTTTTTGTTTTCTTGGGTTTTTTTGAATTTTATTTTTTTTACTGTCTTTCTGTTGAACACTGATGGAAAAAGAGAGCTTTCCTCCTGCCTTCTTGAGTCTTTGGCAGACTGGCCCATGAGTCACACTCACTGCAGCTCCTTCAAACCATCAGGGCGAGAGTGGAGAAGGAAGCTGCAGAGGAAAGGAAATAATTTGTAGAGGTGTAGGATGAAGAATCACTTTCCCTTAAACTTGCAATCTGTCTGTGTTGGTAGAGATTGCTGCCTCTGATATTTTTCTCTCTGCCTAATATCTCTTTCCTATTATCTTCCCTCTGTCGTCATGTCTGTGGTGTGTCCCTTCTTGCTGGGACAACTTGCTCCCAGGAGGGTTTGATTAAGGACGTGGGGATCTGAGCATCCAGATTATTGACAAGAATTCGTTACAAAAACCTTTTAATGCACCTTCTGTAATTGATGCAGTGGTGGGGGGAGGGTGGCTTTTCCTGTGCATGCAGAGGGTTTTTTCCCCCTAATGTCTTTAAAAGCACTGAGTGTGATGTCCTGCAGCCATTTACCGATGGGTTAAAACATATTGGTGCCTCGTGCTTTTAGGGTCTGTTTGCTCTGTGCAGATGAATACACTTGCAAGGAAGCAGATGGAGCCCAAAATATTGAGCAGCAGAAGACTCTGAGGAGTGGAGGACTTGCTCTCATCTAAACACTGTCCTATGTGTAATAGTGGGGGTCCCCCCTTTAGCTACCAAGCTGCCTGATTTCAGACCCACAGTTAAGCTGAAGGGGTCTTACAGGTGAGACAGTGCAATAAGAGCCTTGAGTGCCCTGAAAGCACCCAAACCCCTTAGCCAGGCCACTGTGGACAAGTAGTAGCCTGGCTGGGCTGAGGGCAGTGATGGTGGTGTCTGTAAGGAGCCCAAGGAATGGGAGGTACAGGGGTCTGTCAAGGTGAGACTTGGCAAAACCATTTCCTCAACCAAGACTATCTTCTGGCCATCTCCCTTGGCTTTTTGCTGGCATCTGTTGCTAGGAGATAGAAAGCTCTGTCTCTTTTGAAGCATCTTCAACTGACTGCCTTCCTGGAGAGCTTCAGCTCTACGCAGTCTCCCTGCTCCTTTCCTCCACTCATGCTCATGCCTTTCATCTTTCTCCCCTTGCCCCCACACACCAATGAGGAAGGACTTGCCCTGTTGTCTCAGTGCAGTGCCGAGCTTGCTGCACTGTGGGCTGCAAGCTTGCACCCCAAACCTGCTGACTTGAGTTAGCATGGAATTCACCAGCAGACACCTGTCTGTGAGCCAGCGCTCGTGTTCCTCCCCAAGGGTTGAGGAGCTGGTGGCATTTGCACTTCTGCATGCAGATAGGGGCTACACAGGGAACCCCCTGCACCTCCTTCATCAGGACTTTGCCTTCAACATTTACCACAGCTTCTCAGCACTTGGCAGGCTCAGTGGCTTTGCTCAGGCGTTGGCCCCATTGCAGATAAAAGCTTTGTGGTGCTGCTGTTAGAAAGGGTTCCCCTTACGGGCTTAAAATAAAAAGGAAGGTGAAGGCTGCTGCAGAGACATGGATGAGAGCTGGGCTGAGTGTATGCTCAGGGATATTTGCCCCAGTTTTGGGGTCTAAATTGCACTGTGTCTTTAAAAAAAGAAATTAAACCCAAGCAAAGGGTATAAAAAGGAGAGATCTGCTCTCAGTCTCACAGACATGTGCTCACAGCCCTCTCCCACAGCTGCAGAGCTATGTTCGCAGAGCAGGTGGTCACTTAGGGCAGCAAAATGTTTAGCGATTGCCTAGCGAGGAAGTGACATTTTCCAGCTTGCCTAAGGATGCAAGAAAAATGCACCCGTGTCTCCAGCTGCCCCACGAGCCACTGCCGACCTATATCCGTGCCCAATTACACGCCCAGGCAAGTGCTCGCTTCCCCACCTCTGAGCAAGGGGCTCTGTGTGCCAGGGCGAAAAATAGCACCCCGGACCCAGGGATGTCAGCGAAGGGCAAGGGCTCGGCAGTAGCTCAGTGGGGTTGGGGAGATGTGTTTAGGCGAGCTCCTGTTTATTTACCTTAGGAGCGAGGGATGCAGCTGGCGTGGCAAGGAAAATGAAAGATCAAGCTGGTCTCCCATCTCTGCATGTGTCGGTGCCTGCTTGAGCAAGGGACTCGGTGATTCAGCCAGCGACCTGCCTTGAAGGAAGCAATGCCAGTACCCCTCTGGTGCTCACTCCTCCTGACTGACCATTTCCAATATTTCATTTCTTTCCTGGCCTGCCAGTTTAGTGATTGCTTCACACATCCATCATCCTGCAGGTGTCACAGCACCATGGCCAGGGCCTTTGTTTGATTTCTAAAAATCTTCCCCCTAGACCACCAAACCCCGAGCCAAACCAGTTTTAACCTACCTTTAAAGCTGAGATTTTTAGAGAATTTTTCATAGCAAGTGCAGCATCACCCTCAGATTTGTGTTCAAGGTGATGGACATCGAGTCCTTGGGATCACTCTTTGGAGTGACAGCAACATGGAGATGGAAAAACAAGGTTCGATCTCAAGAGCAAAACTGAGCTAATTGTTCTGTGAACATTTTCCTTTGGACCAGGCTGTGTAAGTGTTAACTCAGAGTGGCTGGGGATGGCCTGGAGTCATATCTTGCTTCATCAGCAAGAGCAAACACCACCTTGGGCAGTGTCAGCTGTTTGAGCCTTAATTCCACCTGTGCTTCATGTATGGGAAGAGAAAAGCTCACTTGAAGGAGCAAAAATAGAATTCAGTTTATTCTGTGTAAGGAAAGTCTCATCCCACCTGGCTCCCCCAGCTGCAATGCAACATGCAACCCTCACCATAAATGCATGCTCTGGTGAGACCCCACCTCAAGTACTGTGTCCAGTTCTGGTGTCCACAACATAAAAAGAACATAGAACTGTTGGAGAGAGTCCAGAGGAGGCTACAGAGATGATGTAAGACCTGGAGCGCCTTTGCTCTGAGGATACTTGAGGGAGCTGGGGTTGTTAGCGTAGGGAAGAGAGAACTCAAGGGGGACCTGCCTTCCAATACCTGAAGGGAACCTATAGGAAGGCTTGAGAGGGACTTTTCCCAAGGGGATCTAGTGATAGGACAAAGGGAAATGATTTTAAACTGAAGGAGAGTAGTTTAAACTAGATTTTAGGAAGAAGTTCTTCAGTCTGAGGGTGGAGAGACTCTGGAATCAATTGCCTGGAGAGGTTGTGGCTGCCCCCTCCCTGGAGGTGTTCAAGACCAGGTTGGATGAGGCCTTGAGCAACCAAGTCTAGCTGAGAGGTGTCACTGCCCATGGCAGGGATTTGGAGTAGATGATCTCCAAGGTCTCTTCCAGCCTCAGCCAGTCTGCGATTCTATGACTGATTCTATGATTAAGCTCCACGCAGATGAGTAGAAAGCCCTTCTTGCTTCCAGCCCCTCCTCCTGTCTGCTGTCACGCCTGGCAACGTATTGCTCACGTTGAACTTGAACAAGACAAACTGCTCTCCCCGCACCCATCCCCAGGCTGCTGTCGGCTGTGCAGCCGCCCTTCCGTCCCACTTAACTGCTTGGGCTAACGAGGCAAATCAATCATGCTGTCCTGGGGCTGCCCATCCATCCCCAGCAGCGCTGCCCCCTCCTCAACTGCTTTAGAGAGGCTGGGGAAGTCTGGACACCCCTGTGGCACAGCGGACAACTCATGCTTGGGGTCCCCATGAGCGTCTTGCAGAAGGGTGCAGACTGCAGGGAATTGCAAGGCTGCAATTAAAAGCTGGTTCTTAATCAGCTCTGGATAGTTTGTGGTTGCATTTTCAGTATTAATCATCTCATGTTAGCCAGGAGGTGTTTGTGCGATGTCTGCTTGCTGTGGCTGAAAAAACCCGATCACAAGACCATCCTGTGCCCTGTGTAGTAGCCACTTCCCTATTACAGCAGAAACTGTTGGCTCAGAAAAGCCCTGGAAACCCTGAAGTGTCAAACCACTAGTCATGTGAGTTGAGCTGGAGGACGCAGGACATTTGCTGGATTTTTAACACCCAGTTTCTGCAAACCCCCCCTGGAGGTGCTTCAGAAGGCTGTATTTCCCCGTTATCCTGCTAGTTGTGTTGTTCTGACAAATGGTTGATGTGTTGGTTGTGTTTCCAGTGGTGCTGGAAATGGGCCACGGCTGTTGGGTCTTTGAGCTGGCACCACGTGTGCTTTCCACCAAGAAATGCGAGAGCGTGGCTGCAGTTAATTGTTCCTCTGGCCCTACTGCACCCCACTATGGTTTGTTCTCCTACGAATAACACCTGCCCGTTTTACATCTTGACAACAACTTTCCATATTTATTGAAAGGCTGAGGCTTCTTTGAGGATATTTCCATTTTTCTTTGCTATTTCTAGTGGCTGTGTGACAGCTAATTGGTCTCCAGCCGCACCTTTTCTGCTCTGTTTTGGCTGGAGGGAGCCTGCCTTGCTTCCTGGGTGATCAAAAATCATCCCACGAAATGGTGCCAGGTCTGCAATGAGCCATCGGGGAATGCAGAGCTAAAATAACACCTTACCCGGCAGCACCGTGGTGCTGTGAGGGGGTAATATCCTGCTCCTCTGCACTGCCTCATAGAACTGGGGCAACCTCCTAGGGTTAACGGCCACCAAAACACAGTGACAAACCCCTTCACTTCTGCTTTTGGTGACGTGAAGGGCAGTTTGCATTGGTTGCTCTCATGAGGACACTGAGATGAAGCGTGAGACATTTGTTATTCTGGTCTTGAGCCAAAGAGCTGGTCCAGGTTGTAGGTGAGAAGGGGAGGAAATCACGCTTGCACTGGGCAGAAAACAAGTTTTGTTGGGCTAACCAACACGTTTGGGTAGGTTGAGAAGCAGAGCAGCTCTTTGACAGAGCCTCTCTTGAAATGTCAGCATAGCACCAGCTGCAAAGACTCTGAATTTCTGCACCTTTGCTTTTCTGAAGGTGTTGTATCCAGCAACTAGCCATCTCCCAGAAATGGTTGGGATGGCGACTGCCCTGCAGCCAGCTTTGAGCCATAGCCTGGGCAAGTCCTCGAGCAGTTCACCGCATTTGTAATCCCTTTTTCACTCAGACACAGAGCACCAACAGCTCGTTAGAAAATGGGAAACATTAGGGGCACAAAAGATCTAGCCTTATTCGCATTGTTCATCAAATATTTACACAAGCCAGTGTAAAGTTTCATTTCATTAAGGCTCTGTGGATTTGCTCACTGTACCCTATGTGTGTACATTAATGCGATGTTGGCTTTTTCAAGGAATCACAGAATGGTTTAGGTTGGAAGGGACCTTAAAGATCGTCTAGTTCCAACCCTTTTTACATCTTTTGAAAACTTTTCTGGTGTTCTGGCTCTTACTAAAATGAGCATTAAACGATCCAAATGGCTCCTTGGCTGGCTCTCTTAAAACTTCTGTAGGCTCCCCAACCTGTTCACTAAATACATCTTGTTCTTGTGGCTACCACATTTTGCCCCTTTTGCCTAATCTTTAGCTGTTAGGAAGTCTGTGGGTTGGACTTCTTCCCCAGATGCTAAGGGAAGCAGCAGGATTTACACCCCATGCAATCTGCCACCAAGCGCTCCATTTTCATGAGAGAAGCCAGAACAAAACCTCTTATTGTCACCTACACTGCTGGACATCATAGAATCATACGGTTGGAAGGGCCCTCCAAAGGCCATCTAGTCTAACACCTCTGCAACAAGCAGGGACATCTCTAACTAGACCAGACTGCCCAGAGCCCCATCCACCCTGACCTTGGATGTCTCCAGAGATGAGACCTCCACCACCTCTCTAGGCAACCTGTTCCAGTGATCCATCACCCTCAGATTCAAGAAATTTTTCCTGCTGTCCAGCCTAAAACTACTCTTTTCCAGCTTAAAACCATGACCTCTCATCCTATTGTTCCGTGCCCTTGTGAACAATGTTCCCAAGCCTTCTGATGGGCTCCTTTCAGGGACTGGAAGGTTGCTTTAAGCTCCTCCCAGAATATTCTTCCCCTCAGGCTGAACAACCCCAACTCTCTCAGCCTGTCCCCATAGGAGAGGTGCTCCAGCCCTCTGATCGTTGTTGTGGCCTCCTCTGGACCAGCTCCAAGAGGTCCTTGTCCTTGTCCTTCTGGTGTTGGAGGCTCCAGAACTGGACACAGGACTCCAGGTGAAGTCTCACTAGGGCAGAGTAGATGGGCAAAATCACCTCACTGCTTTCTCCTTTAGCAGTGTGAGCTGCTGTATAACCCCAAGTGGGATGGTATTTAATCTCAGAGACATCACGGGGTTTCCCAAAGCGGAGTAGTGTAAAGGGAAGAAGAACTGCTCAGGATTACGGTGAGACAACTCGGCCAGAATGTCAGCTGAGCACATTACCAAAGCACTCCAGGACCTGCTCATGTCGTTGATCTTTATGATCTTTAACTGATCCAAACTAGCCAACAGGATAAGAGACGATCCCGTCCCTGTTTGTTTGCCATCAGGCACTCGGCTTGTTTCCTAGGTCTGATCACTGCTGGCCTGGACCGAAGAACTGAGGCTGGGAAAGGAATGTGAATGCACTGAAAGAAATGATGCTCATGTGTTTGGAGGGAGGGTGAGGAAAGCCTGACTTAATTAAATTAGCAAAAGCAAAGCTAAGGAAGATAGCTGCCTATAAATACACTGGAGGGAGACGAGGAGGGGAGAAGAGCATCAGTGAAGGAGAACTATTTATGCCTGAGGACAGTGTTGGCACAAGAAGAAATGTACGTAAACTGGCCCAGAATAAATTCAGCCTGGAAACTAGAAGATAGTTTTTGACAATTAGAGAGCAATCAGGCTCTGGACCAGCCTCCCTGTGGGAATAAAGGGGATAAAACCCTTCCTGCTTTTAGCGGGAGCTTGCAGGAGGGCTGGACATGGTGAGGCAGGGATACCACATAGCTGAATGCTCCTTCTCCTCTCCTTATTTTGCTATTTCTGCCTCAGCCTCGTATTTATACCAATTCTCATCACGTCCCACCCTCCTCTCTGTCCCCTGATATGGATCTCAGTTGCTGGCTTCACTCAGTTCTGATGCAGGTGGCTTTCTTCTAACTGTAATAACTTTCCTGCGTGGTCAGGAGCCTGTGGTATTCTTGGTGCCTTTCAATTCTTTATCTCCCTGCTCAATCCCTTTGTCTGTTTGCCCTTCTTGCATGGAGGAGGCCAGACAGGGGACAGATGGTGTCCTGCAGCCAGGCTGGCTCTGCCAAGTGCCCCACACAGGTAAGACATTCCCCGGAGGGGACTCTGTTATTTCTTGCTCGAATTAAATACGAACAAAATGGGGATCCAGCTCTTGCAAAATATGCCCCCCCCCAAAATCAACTTGTCCCACTGCTGGAGAAGGGCTCTTTGGAAATCCAAAGCATTTGCATGCCTGGGAGCCGTGGGTGCCCAGCAGCCTCGGGAGGATAGTGTCAGTAGTTTGCCACCTGAGCTCTAGGAGATACCCCATTTGCACAGCCCTCTCTGGTGCTGGGAAATCGGAGATGCTTTGCAATAATAAGCATTTTGTGTTTCCTTCAACCTGTTGCAGGGGGGATGTGGGCAGTGAGGTCGCTGAGCTTACCTTGTCTACGGTGATGCTTCCAGGATGGAGTCAGTGATGCGCTTGGCTCATGGGATTGGATGCTTCTGTTTGGTTTAGGTGCAACGATGAAGCTTACGTGTTTAAGGTGCTTTTTTAGCTCAAAATGCAGGGAGTGGATGGACGTGAAGTGGGTGTGAGGAAGAGAAGGGATTTCTTTGCTTGCAGCTAGTACCCACTACGCTAGGCTGGGGCCTTTCGTCATTTATTACCGTAAGAACCAGAAGAAGTGCAAAAGGCTGGAGACCTTGCGAGGAGAAGCCCAAGACCAAATTCCTCCTGCAATGGAATCGTAATGTTGACTCACAAGTGTCCCTAAGAAAAGAAAATAAATTGAAAGAACTCTTTGTAGGGTATTAGGTGGCCTTTCTGGATTATCTGAAGAAATCTGTTCAGCAAGGCACTTAAAATACCAGGGTTTCAGGGGAATGAAATGCCTGTCAGTGTGTGTTTTGGGCACCTAATACCTCTAAGGTCTTTAAAACCGCCTGACTTCATTCATATTCTCCGAGAGTCAGCGCTTAACTAGCCGTAGCGGCACACGTGCTACATCAGATATTCAAACAATTCCTCTTGATGAGGGAGCAGAGCTCGGCACTTCTGTTCTGCACGCGCACGGCTCCTGCGAAGGACTAGCAAGTGCATCTGTTTGAAGTTTGCGCTGCCTTCATTTCGTTTCAATTATGTGTTTAGTTATCGTTATCAATCTTATCACACGGGCAAGCTGGGGAAGGGGGGGGAATGTGGAAGTGCTCAGGCAACCAAAATAAAACTCCCTTCACTGTGATGCTTCCCCTCGTTTCCTAACCCACTGCCTCGCATCTCCACAGGCTGCATTTCTAACCCCGGCAATGCCCGTCTCTTGTAAAACTCTATTCCCCTTCCCTGTCATCACTGCAGGTCTTAGATTGGTTCTTGTCAATTCTTATTTCGTGATGCAAAATAGAGAAGATATCTGATTGGAATGCATTACGAGAACAACCCTAAACAATGCAACCAACAAACTCGTTTAGTGAAGCAACAGTTGGCGCACATCAAGGCTTTTCATTCCCTTAATGTTTACGCGTATAATTGGGCTGCAGGTGAAGCTGAATAAATCACTTATTGAAAGACAAAGCTGCAGACTTCTCTGTAGACTGGGAAGCCTTTGTGCTTCTCTCCATGCTGAGGGGCAACTGAGAGCCCAAATATCATAGATGGGCCACTGAGAAAGGTCTGTGGGGCCACACAAACTGCCTTCTCCCATCTGAGAGGAGCCAGCTCTAGAGAAGTCTTGGTTTGGGTCCCAGCAGCATCATAGAGGGATTTGAGCTGTGACCTCCTGAGCTGTGGGACAACCTGGGACAAATCTCAGTTAGTGATGCCACAGAGCCTGAGCTGGGGTGGGACTGGCCCAAATTCTTGTTGAGGGGGCAAGACTGTAAAAGGGGTGAGTTGGTAAAAGCTTTTACCTGCCCCTTCAAACTCCTCACCAGCCTGTTTTTTGGGTATGGACCCATAGGATACAGCCCGAAGGCAACTTTATTGTTATTCATGTTCCAATCCAAACCAGTTCAAGCCAACTACGAGGCAGTTGGGCTGTGCCTTGTGCTTCCCTACCCCCACCAAATGAAGGCTCGTGCATGTGTAGAATGACTTTGGAGTGCTGCCTGTCCTGTTTTTCCTCAGTTCCTGCCTTTGTTGATTTGGGTCCCGGAGTAGCAAAAAGAATATTGAAATTCTCACACCTTCTCTTTATTTATTTAGTGTTGCCTTGGCTCTGCTCAGTCAGGGTGCCTCAACATTACGATTTTACCAGCCAAGCCCTGCTGTGCAGTGCATGGAAGCATTTCTGCTTGCAGCCCCCTGAGGGCAGGCAGAGAGGAAATCGATAACTCTTCAGTAACTAAAACCCAAAGGCAACGCTGTGCTCAACTCCAGTTGCTCTTCCAGGCATGGCCTGTCCAATTCTCATCTCCTCTTGCTGCTGGGACCCTAACACATTGCTTCTGAGATGTTGTCCTAAAGACTGTTTTGGGGAGAATGTGTACAAAACTGGGCTGAACTACTTGCTGGAGCTCTCAGCTGGGCTGCTTTCCTTCGTGCGTCTCTGGTGCATCTCTCTCGTAGCGTAGAGGAAAACATCGTTAATTTTCAGCCTAATCCCTACTGAAGTGTTGAGCTCCGTTTCCTGGTGGCCAGCAGAACTCTAGGAGATGCCAAGACAACTTATGTGTTAGTCAGGGCTGTGGGAATTGTTCACCCTGGCTGCTGGATGTGACTTACTTGTAGGCACTGCAGTGCAGCTGCCGCTTCACTCTGGGATCGGACCTACAAGGCTCCTTTGCTGTTGCCTTTATTCTGTCTCAAGGCCACAATCCTGTCCCCATCATCAGTAATATAATTACTCACTCTCCTCCACGGCTGTGTGATGAGCTGGTTTCTCTGAGCTGCCAGCCCTTCGTCCCCTTCACAGAGCGGGCAGTGTGTTGCTCTGCAGGTGATGAGAGGAAGAGGGGAGCATGGAGGAAGAGCAGCTGGAGCTCACATTCGATATGCTCACATGTTTATCAGCAACCCTTTTGAACCAGGACTGGCATCTCTGGCTGCTAATGCTGTCCTGGCAAAGGGGCGACACTTGTCCCTTCTGCAGTCATCCTGTGACCTGCTGCTGTGGCGAGCTTCCAGGAAAGTCATCAGCTGCTAAAAATAACTGGGGAAGAGCTGATGATGTGTCTTCTTTCCACGTGCCAGTGGAATTAGCCAGGAGGCTGACTCCAGCCTGGACCACTGCTTCCTGCAGATGGCTCCTCTTCTGTCTTGCTGGTCAAGGGTGGGAGTCGGCTGGTCTCCTGACTAGGACTTGGAAGTCACAGCACCTTGGCATTGCTCCGTGGCTTCACTGCCACGCTAGCTAGGCTGTCAGGGGTGGTTTTCCTCTTCCTGCATTGACAGGCAAGCTGTTCCAGCCTGGTTGTTTTTCAGCCTTTATTGCCCTTTGCAGGCCTGGTGCCCAGCCTTTGGCACAGCTTTGCTTGAGCCTCTGGATGTGCAGAGGCTGTGGATGTAGCTTCACATCTGAGGGGCTGACATCTTTCAGCTCTGTTGTTGCTCTCGCTCTCAAGTGGTAGTGAGAACTTGGTTCCCATAGTGTGTGTCACCTAAAGCACTCCTCACCTGTGAGTCAATGATGGGTGCAAACACCCTTAACTTTCTCTTATAGAGCAAGAATTCCTGGAGGGGAAAAGTCAAGAGCTTGTTGTGTGCGCTCCATTCTGTGTTCCCATGGCCACATATTTATTTGCTGCTCTTTGTTATTTCAGGGTGTTGTTCTCTTCACTGGTCTTTCCTGGTAGGTGAGGCAAAGCCAAAGGACACAGGGCTCCAAGGAGGATGGGTGAGCTGATGTGTGGACCTTGCTGATTCATCTGGGCCTTTCTGGTGGTTACAGCTCTGGTGTGTTTGTGGGTCATAACCGCCTCATAAAAACCTGGGGTGCTGCGGGAGCCCTGTGGCAGGTGGAGGAGGTGGTCTGGACACCCCTGTGTCTTCAACTGCTGTTGTGTTCTGGCCTCTGTCTGCAGGGACCAGTTCTCCGTGACCTCATGTGCTGAGTTGCCGATAGCAAGATGCCCTACCTTAGCGAAGCGTGTTGAGTTCTTTAACCAGCGACAGCGCTGCCCATGACTTTGCTGGTAGCAGCTCTCCGAAACGACTGCGCTTTATCATCGTGCTAAATGCATTCGGCCCCGGAAACTAACGATGTGGGGAGGCATCTCTGTCCCTACCTGTGGAAAAGGGGCTCTGCCTGTGTCTCGCTGGCCTGGGGGTCTCTGTGCTCAGGGTTAGTCTGCCAGCTAAGCCCTCATCATCAGCTTGGATGTGTGAAGTGGCTGGAAGGGCAATGTGAGCCAAGTTCAAGGGCTGGTCAGGCGCTGCAGCTGGGGCTGGAGACTGTGCTCAAGCTCTGCTTTTCCGCTCTGGGTTTATCTCTGCTTTTAATTCAGTTGTTGTATTTATGACTCTTGCCCTGTAATTATAGGTGATATGTTTCTCAGCTTTCCTTTCTGCGAAACTTGTCTGCATGTGTGATTAGGACTGTGCCTCCTCCGCAGCCGCCTTCGCTCAGGAGCGGGATGTGATTCCCCTCGCCTCCTCCTCTCAGTGCCTGCAGCCCTGCTCAAGCGTGGAGTTCGCATTGGGGACAGCAACCAGCATTTGGGGGGGATATGGTTGTCTGGTGTCCTCTCTAATTGCAGTCACCTCTTTTCTTATTTATAAGTACAAGCAAACAGGTGCTAAAAGCCTTTCGCGCCCCACCCCCATCCTTCTTGTGTTGCACATCCAGACTCTCCCGAGAGATCTTGCAATGTGCTGTCTCCCCTCAAAGATACTTCTGCATTTCCTGGCATTTCTGCAGGGGCTTGTTCATTCATCTTCCCATCCCCCCTTCTTTGCTTTAGCTGGGGTTTGGGAAGAGGATCGAATGGAGTTGCCCCTGAGCTCTCCGCACACCTCTTCTCCAGGTGGAGAATGCATGGTGCTCTCAACCATCCCTGTTCAGAGTTGCATTTTGGGATTATGAAGGATTATGCTTTAACAAAGTTAGCAGCCATGACCCTCTGCTTTGATGGGTCTTGGTTTGCTGGTTCAAACCAGTTGGGTGAGTGGATCCTACAGCTATCGATTCTCCCTCGGAAGGGCACTGCTTTGCAAATGGGTTTGTCTGTGTTTCTCACATGGTGTGGTTCCTTAATCTTCTTCTCCAGGACAACCCAGAAAACCTCCTAAATTCATTCAGATGCTAATTCTAGCTGTTGACGGGCATTTTTAACCAGGGCTCTCTTGAAACATCTACTTGGTGGTAAAGCAAAACCCCATCAGTGGTGCTGTCACTGGAGAAAAATATATTCATTATTATTGTTATTATTTTTAGGAAAGATGCAATATCACCTCATGCATAAAATTAGTTTAATGAAACAGCAAGAATGTGAGGGAATATTGGTTTTCCTGTGCCTTGTGGAGTGAGCGAACAGTTTCTTTGCTCCCCCATGCCTTGGATGAACGGTATGTCATTGAAACTACATTTTTAGCAGAGGTGTGTCCGTGAAGACAGCAGGGAACCAAAAATTAGATTTTAAAATTTATTTAATAATGAAAAAGCAGAATTTGTGAGCTCCTGAAACATAGTTCACAAGCAGAGAGTAAGGCTGAGACCTGAGAACGATTGAGGGAGAGAGCAGGAGGGTGGCAGTGGAGCAACAAATAGGTTTATGCTCTGTCTTGGAAATCTCAAATGAAGGAGATATGTTTCATTTAGGGTGGAAGGGGCAAGTGGCACCATGTCAGTAGGGCTGGGGACCTAGACCTTGGTGTGTTCACTGGTCTTGCCTGAGCTAAGGTGGCCCTGTGCTTCTCTGGTGATTGTCCCTGCTGCTTTTAGCTGAGGCAGTGACTCGTGGTAGTGGGCAGTAAAGAACACCTGAGCTCCTGGCCCTCTAAGAACTTCTTTCACTTAACTCTCTGGGAATTGGAAAGGAGAGATGAGGACAAAAGTGATAATGTCATCTCAGGGCATCCAAACGGTGGTGATGGCAGTGCTGTTTGCACGAACTCTCATCCCCTCCAGCAGTCTCACGCTGCTTTGTCCTTCAGCTTGTTTCCCCTTGGGACTTGGGGTTGTCCTGGGGATTCTCTTACTGAAGAGTGATCTTGAATGAGTATCTCCTTCTCCCGTGGAAGCAGTAACTTGGTACAAAGTTCAAACCAGAAACTGTTCCTTCTTCAGCAGCTAGAGGATCTTCTCCTTGCGTTTGGAGGGACATTTTGACCAAAACCCTTTGCTGAGTGCTGGCAGTTTGGTCTATTGCAGCTTCTGGTCCTGGAAGTTAGGTGGGACCTAGCCTGGCCCTCCACTCCAGGAGGTGGGAAAAGAAGTGGTGACTTTCCTTGAGAGAGGCAGGAGGAAGAAAGCGAGTTGTCCTGTGAGCAGCAGGAGGAGTGAGGGGGAAGACATAAGCAACAAACCTGGTTTTGTCGTGCCCCTGCCTTGCTTGTGCCACACTCCTCTGGTCCATCTGACCATTTCCAGTGCCTCTAGATACCCTTCGCATAGTGTCGCAGCTTTGCTGATGTCCCTGTCCAGGCCCGCACCGGTGTGGATGTATTTGCTGGTACAGTTGTAGATCCTCATGAAATCTGGTGGGAACTACACGTCCAGGGGCACTCCTGTTGTGTTCTCAAGCTTTGGTGAAGCGGGTCAACTAGAACGAAGGTCTCTGAGGGAGGAAGACCAAAGTCTGGTCTGGATATGCATGTGGGAAGGAGGCAATTACAGGCAAATTCATTTTATTTCTATCAAGAGATGTGAGTCAAGCCTGGGGTACTGTTGCTTGTCTCCTGCTTCCTTCCTTCCCTTGCAATTTGTGTGGGATGTTTACACTTCCCCCCGCTCCCCGCTTCTCTTCCCTCTTTGGCTGTAGGAGATGGACACTTTTTGAAATACAAGGTGAGGGTTTTTTTCAGCTTGTCAAATCCTCTCTGGTGATGCCAGGGCTCTGAGAAACCCTAAAAGACTTTGAGGCTGGCTGTGTGCAGACTCATTTTGTTCAGATGCCAACCCCCGGCACTCCCTGCTCCAACAACCTTGCTCTGTTGTGATGGCTCTCCACCATCTCCTCGCCCTCGGGCTGCTGTGGCTCCCTCAGCAACTCACTCCAATCTCTTTCCTCCCTCCATGTTGTCCTTGGTCCATCTCCTGGCTTTCCTGTAGGACTCGTCTTTAACCCACCTCTTCATCTTACTGCTCTTCAACCATCTCCTTTCCGTTCCCTGCACCTCTCCTTCATAACAGCTCAGGTATCTCCAAGCTGGTGTTTGGCCCCAGCAGGCGGTTTACCACTGCCCGACCCCTTTGCAGAGGAAGCAGTGATCATCTTCCTATAACAGTAGGTCCTGTGCAGCACAGAAATGTGCTGGGATGAATTTCCTGCTGTTGAGTACTGTTGGCCTCGCTAACCACCATTAGCATCATGTTGCAGTGGCAGCGGACAAATTTCTCCCTGAGAACACCACTGTGAATAAGCTGCCTGTGTTCTGGGTGTGAAAATAACTCGGCTGGCACACAAAAGGGGATATAATCTTTTTTTAACCTTCTTTTCCTCCTTCTCCCCTTTGCCATTGCTTGGTCTTTGCTGTGAGGGCACGTTTGAGGCTGCTGGCGTGTGCTGCAGTGCCAAGATGATGGAAACACTGATCCCAGTTGCTGCGTGACCCTGTTCAACACAGGGATGTGCTGTGCTGTCAGACATTAAGGTTGTCTCTAGGACTCTTCTTAAGCCAGGATCACAGGCCTGATTGAATTGGAGGAAAAATTTAACAGATTTTTCTAGAGCTCTTGCTCTTGGTGGGTGGGTGGAGTGGATTCCCAGAGCATACAGGGACTTGCCAGTGACATGGGATCTTGAGTAGTGCTGGCTTTGCTGGGAGATTTTATCTATTTTTATAGCTAGTGAAGGTGGATTTTTCTGTGATGAAAGCTGTAAACACCAAAGACGCCAGAATGCTCTTTCCTGGCTTGTAATAATCAGCTTCTAGCTCTGAATCACCCCAAAGTAATAGGACTTGCTGCAAATATAGCAGAGGTCAAGCTCTGTTTGTGGAAGATAAGATAGTCTCGCCTGGAACCAGTTCCTTCAGAGGTAAGCAGAGTGAGCTGGCAAACGGGAGGTGTGTCCCTCGGGAAAGCAATTCAGAGTCCACCACCCCCTTAGTACACATCAGAGAATCCACTTATGCCAGTCTGTGATTTGTTGGAGACTGTTTTCCATGCTTCTGCGAAGGAGGTGGTCATTGCTTTAAAAAATACCTTTCAATATGAGCTACCTGGTGCTGTTTTACTGGGTGGCAGCAGCAGCAGCAGCACAGTCTTTTTTGCTGTCTGTCCTTTAAACTGGTTTGGAGCAGGAAAACAGGGCCCCCCCCAAGGGTTACTTAAAAAGTTCCTGTCAGATTGGTGACAGCTGTGGCACTTCAGGTCTGTGCATCGATCCCACAACGCAAACAAATGGCCCCGGCTTAAATCCTGCGCCAACAACCAACCTCATGCTTTTAATTGGGAAATTGATTTTAAATACAAGCCTCTTTAAAAAAATTGAGTTAATTCTCTTTAAAAAAAATAAATAAAAGAATTAGAGTCTTTATCTCTATCATGCTTCACCGGGCGAAAGAGAGGTAGGAGGAAAGAATTCTTGTCTGCGTCTCTGCAGGGCACCCCACGGGTAACCTTCAAGGACCAAAAGATGCGCTGGTGATTCAGACCTGGAGGAGAAGTCTTTTACTGTGATAGGCTTTCAGCTTAGTTGTCTTTTTTGTCTTCATGAGTAGCCATTTTCCATGCTTCTTGTTAGCTGGGGAGCTGTTTGCATGTAGCTGGGGCCAGGGGAAGGTGGCACCCGCTTTGCCCACCAGACACCTCTAGGTCGAGGGCTGAAATCTGAACTCTTGTGTGCCCAGGTCCTTTTAATTCTTTATGATCTAGGCTTTACAGCGCTCACTGGGTATTCATGAGTCTTCACTCGAGAGGCGAAGCATCGTGACATTTTCTCTGTCCTTTGGCATAGCTGCAGCTGGTTTTCTCCAGGGAAGAAAAGGAGGTGGGCTGTCCCACAGCTCTCTTTGCAGAGAGCTCTCTCGCCCTCCCTGGTCTGAGTGAAGTGTTTCTCCCGGAAGCCCAGGGTGCTGAGGGATGTCGAAGCAGAGGCTTGCCAGCTGGCTTGTTTCCAGCAGTCTCCTTCCCTGCCTGTCCTGCACCCGCAGCCACCTTGGAGCCGAGTTTGTTTATAGAAACACTGTCAAGCAAAAAGTCTTCTCAGCAGCTGAGAGGAGAGGGATGCTTTCGGTTACTCAGTCACCCTCAAACTGTGACGATGCGAAGTATCAGCCACATAAAATTAATTTATTTAGTTAAGGGAGGTGTTAATTAAGAGATCTCATTTATTGTGCCTCTGCCGACAGCTCTCAAGGGCCTTTTGAATTGTCAGCTCTGGTGACAGCAGAAGCTAATGGTGTCACGAGCTAATAGGGATGTGATTCATGCTGAGGGATGAAGTGGGAGATGGTGGAAGGGGTTGAGAAAGAAGCGACAGAGACACAGAGCTGGTGGTGGAGGCTCTGTCACACCTTGCTGGAAGCTGGTAACACAGGATGAGGTGCCTTGCGCTTCGTTAGCCTCCTCCTGGTGAACTCTAGCAGGGGGAAAGGCTCCAAGCTGGAAAAGAATCTTTCTTTTCTTTTAAATATCACCTTTTCCTGCATTCTGAGAGGTTAAATTTCCTTGGTTGATCAGGGCACGTTGGTCTGATAATGGAGTGTGGACCTAACACCAAACTTGGGGGTTTAGAGCCTCTTAGACAAATAACAAATACCTTTTTCTGAGGAGTTCCATGCTCCAGTCCAGCTGTTGGTAGGCATCTCCTTCAGCAAAAGCTGCGCCAACACTTTCTTCCCCCACCTTTTTGGCTTGTGCTTAGCAAATCAGCCTCATCTCTTCTGGGCTTTCCTTCTTGCATGGCCTCAAAGCTTACAAACCAAGCTCTGTTGCAAAGCCAAAGTCCTAATGTCTCTCCCCAGACCAGCATGAGAGGCAGAGGTCGACAGGTTGCCACAGCCATTTGCCAGCTGCTTTCTCAGGCGCGAAGGAACCACCTCTCAGGCTGCTGCAAGCCGATTAAACAAGTTAGTATTCAGGGAGAATATGGGACACCAGTAGAAAAATATATTGCTGCTGCGAGAGTCTTTTAGCTGTCTCTTGTCACACAGACTGAGCTAGTTGTTGTCTCCAGATTGCTGATTTGACTTTCTTTAACTCTCTGCTTAATTCTTGCTTTTAAAATTACTTTCACCAATTTTTATCAGGGTGACAGTCAGTGCCATACAGGCTCCCATTGCTTTACTCTTGATAAATACATGTATTCTATTTATTCCTAAGCGTGTGTGGGGTGGCAGCAGCCACACAGCTCAGCTGAGCCCCTGGTCATGACTCTTGCTGGTTGAACTGCATGCCCCTGCCATGGGGAATTGCAGTTTCGGGGTGGTTTTCTGCTGTCGTGCGCCCAGGGTTTGTTTTTGTTGTGCTCTGCTGCTCGAGAGTGATGTGAAAAAGAGGGAAGGCTTTTTTCCGAGCAGACCCTGCGGGGATTCCAGTCCAAAAGCATCACCAGGAGCCGTGCTGGTGCAGGGGCACACACTGCATACCTGGGGCACCCTGCATTTTCCTGTCCTGCTCTCAGAGGGTGAACGAAACCTCAGCTTCCCCTCAGCTCCCATCACAGCAGAATGACCCGTTCCCTTCTGAGTTAGCTCTTCCCTCATGATCCTGTGGCAGAGCGAGACAGGAACGGAAAATGTAATGTGAGGCTGAGGGTTTCTGGTTTAACCCCAAAGCAACAGCAGGGCTTTCCAGTGATGGGAGCTGCAGGTCAAAGTGTTTCCCTTTGTGAGCTGCATGTGCAAGAGATCTTGGGACTGTCTCCTCTTAAGTCATGCAGAATCTGACCAAGGGTTTTCCTGCAGCCATGTGGTGTGGGTCTTCACTGCCTCGTGTCCCTGGGGCTGTCTTGTCCCCCCCGGCTCAAGACAAGACCACTGCTTACAGCACAGCGCCAGTTTGTGGGAGAGGAGCAGCAAAGCTGTGGTTCTACTAGAGTAAATGATGGAAGACTGGCAGGCTGGGAGGCAGAGCAGATCATGGATATGTCTCGAACCTGCCTGGGAAGGATTACTGCTCAGCACTAAGCGAGCACGCTGGAGCGAGAGGAAGAGCTGCTGCAGGAGGGAGAATGAGCAGAAGACAAGATCATTGTGGATTCATCTAAACCACAGTGTCGGATCCTATAAATCTGAAGGCTTTTGCATATTTCCATATTTATATATGAAAATTCCACCAAGTGGCTTAAAGGCAATTGAAATAAAAACAGGGCTGTCAGAGCCTGAAAAGTACCGGCAAATCTCTAACAGACCATTTAATACAAACGTATGGGCTTCAGAAAGCTGTGAGCAGACGGAAGGTTTCTGCATGCAAATGCCTGGCTGGCCCCACATCGGTCCCGGCATGCTGGGAGCACACTGGTGCCTCCTGTCATTGAGGCTCTGCTAGGCAGGAGGAGCCTTTTGACCCAGTTTATGGCTCCCAAGGGGGATGCTGCAAGGACTTTGGGCTCCTGTTGTTTCTCTCAGGTGTTTTCTCACCACCTTGTCTTTGGGTGGAAAATTGGTCTTCATGGTTCCTTGCTTGCAGTGCCCCAAAGCTATGAGCTGGGGAGGACCGCAGGACTGGGCATCCCTGCGAGGGATGCTGGTGTCAGCGCTGAGATGGTGTGGTGGAAGCTGGCATTCTACAAAGGCTGTGGTGCAAGTTATCTCCTTTCCTGGTGGAGCCCATCTCCTCCCTCTGCTGAGAGCGTGTGTCTTTTTCCTTCCTGATCTTGAATTATCAGTCAAAACGAGAATTCTCCAAACCACTGGGCTGAATCACCCTTGCTGACCTTCTGCCGTTTCGTGACGCTCTTCCCATGGATTAATTTGAAGCCCATCACAGAGATTTATGTCTCATATCTGGCATGAGGCCTCGGTGGGAAGAGTGACCCTTCAGGTTTGAAATTGTGCTCCTTAGACTGCCCCACATACCTTTGTGCTGTTCTTTTGATGCCTCTAGTTGTTGTCCTGCTAGTCCTAGCTTGGATACCTGGTCAATGCTCCTTGCTGTAGGGCTTTCTGGTCTCACCAAGTCAACCCCAAGTCTCAGTGCAATGGTCTGTAGCTCTCAGGTTGGGCCTCTAATAGGCACCAAAAGCTTCTAAAGAGAAACTCTCATTTTCCTGATGATAAGAGCGAGCCACCTCCTTTGCTGAGCCCTCTGTCATTTAGGGCTTCTTTCCCCGCTCTGTAGCACTGAAGTGGATAACTGGAGGCCACCGTGGCACCTTTTCTTCTCAAGTCTCCAAATCAAAAAGCAATAATTAGTGGAGGACGAGAAAGCTTATATGAAAACAAGCTGTCAACAAGAAGAAGGTGCTAATGTGTCTGTCATCTTCCCTCCTGGCCCATCCCCAGAAGGTGGAAGGCTGGATGCTATGTCTTTGGTGGAGGAGAGGGTGACCCTGCTCCGCATCACTTGCCCATCAGCCACAGTTGTCTCCAGACATCAGCTCTCATCTCATGAAGATGTGTCTTGCTCTTGGGCCTATTCCTCCTGCTGTCCTCTGTCTTCGGTTTCAGAGAGATTTGCTTCACAGACAGCTTGGACATCGATGGTTGCAACTTCCCCAGTACGAGCACTTTCAGCTCAGATTTTGTCTGCTAACGTGGATGCCTGGAATCGATTTGTATCCTAAAAGTGCCTATTCCTCTTCATTACAGAGAGACAGGCGTGCAGAATGAGTAGCTCAGATGTAGGTGTCTGCAGTTATTAAGTTAAGGAAGACGAATCCTGGTGTCAGCATCTCCCTTGGCTTTGCTTAGGGGTTTGTTCCTTCTCCTGTAGGACTCCTCCTGGTGACTTTGGCACAGAGTGACATTCCTGGGAGTCTTGAAATTTGCTGGACATTTTCTGCCTGATATGCGACTTTGCTTCCTGGGGGAAGGCTGGCTCTGGGGCTCTGTTTCTGCACACTAAAGTCCCACACTGTGGCTTCATCCCGTGCTGCTCTTTGCCATGGGATGTGTTTTTTAACACTGATTCATAAAGCCTGTAGTGTATTGGCATTTCAGAGTGATGCCTATCCTGAGTCTCTGGGAGGGTGATAAACAAAACCTTGACTGGGTGACTGTTTTCAGTGGCAAAACACACCTTAGTTAATATATTCCTTATCAGTTTTGGGGTTGAGAAGAAAACTCTTGCTCTGTGCAGGGGTTCCTTGCAGTTTCCTTCCGTTGCCTTGATGAGCAAACATCATCCCATCTAATGTCATCTCTTAGGGATCTTCAACTAGACATTTCTACCTGATTTTTCCTTAATGTCACTGTTGGCTGAGGGGCTTTGGGGTGATTCTGCTTAGTCAGGATGGACAATGTGACTCCATGCAGGTATCTTCTCTTTCTGTCCCCATATCCCTCATCTCTGCTATGGTGATGCTGCTTTAGTGCACTTGGGCCACTTAACCCCAAAAGAGGAGAACACGCCAGTTCCCTTGTCACTCTTCTCCTCTGTGGTTCCAGTCTCTGGCCACCAACAGAGGTACAGAGGTTGCTTCCACGTGTACAGGAGAAGAAGCCACGGTTTTGAAGGAAGTTCCCAGGGTGCGAGGGGCAGTGACCCTGCAGAGCACAGCCCGTTCAGTTCATTGCTGCCACCTGTTGCTGGGTGAGGGAAAGAAGTGGGGCTTGGCTGCAGAAATCCAGAGGTGCAAACATCTGGGCTAAGCTCACCAGGTAACAAACGTTGGGTATAACTCTCCCTAAAGCTGTGACCTCGATGGTGGGGCTGTGACTCCCCTTTGCCCTGCTCCGTCAGTGACTTTCTCCTGGCTGGTGCCACCAGTGCTGGGCATTACATGAGACAGGTTTTAAGGCTGGCAGTGAATTTTTAGGGGGTTTTCAAAGGCCAAGACTTGCTAACTTTTAAATGAACTCATATGCACTTTGGCTTTGGTCTTTTTGGTGCTAGCAAGCCTTGGCCACACAGAGGAGAATTTGCCTGGCCAGCACAAGTGCAAGCATGAGTGAAGCTTCCAGCAGCTGGAGTGGAGGGAGAGCCCATCCCAGACTTCAACAAGATTTTTGTCTGTCACTTCTCAGCAGAGGTAATGATTTCTGAGGAAAAGGGAGGATCCTGGCCAGTAACAAGTGGCCTAAAATACCCCACAAGGGCGTACAGTGCAGTGGTGCTGCCCTCAGAGAGGCAACTCATTCCTTGGTCTGCACACTCAGAAGGCCAACTGCATCCTGGGCTGCATCAAAAGAAGTGTGGCCAGCAGGTCGAGGGAGGTGGATCTGGCACTCCACCCAGCTCTTGTGAGACCCCACCTGGAGTGACACGTGCAGCTCTGCCGCAAGAAAGACACGTAGCTGTTAGAGCAGGTCCAGAAGGTGGTCACAAAGATAGTGCTGGAGGGCTGGAGCAGCGCTGTTACGAGGGCAGGCTGAGGGAATTGGGGATGTTCAGCCTGAGGAAAAGAAGGCTATGGGAAGGCTTTATTGTGGTCTTCCAGTATCTGAAGGGGGCTACAAGAATGCAGGGGAGGGACTTTTTACAGGAGCTTGTAGTGACAGGATGAGGAGTGATGGCTTCAAGCTGAAAAAGGGGACATTTAGGATCAGATATAAGGAGAATTTGCCTCCCTGTGAGAGTGCTGAGGCACTGGAGCAAGGTGGCCAGGGAGGCTGTGGATGCTCCACCACTGGATGTGTTCAAGGCCAGGCTGGACGGGACTTTGAGCAACCCAATGAGAAATACTCCTGCCCACGGCAGGGAAGTTGGAACTAGACGATCTTTTTTCCACTAGCTGACATTAGAGGGCAGTCAAAGGAAACCTTCCCTGTCCTCTTGGTGCCCAGCCCTGCGGGCTGCCAGCCCCACCCTGTGCCCAGTCTGGGAGCAGGGGGCTGACCCCAGAGCAGGACCCAGCCACAGCCTTTGCCTTGCCCTCACCCTCACTGCCTTGTTTTGGGTTTCTGGCCAAAGCCACTTGCGGTGTGGAGTCTGACATTTGGGAAGCAGCTTCTACAGTGTTGATAAATACCACGCACTGCTGTTCCACTGCCTCGCCCTCTGCCTCCCCCTAACTGACACCTTGGAGTCTTGTCTCAGTTGGACAAATCAGGCTACTCGTTATAAGAGATGGCATGTATAAATACTGCAGGCATTCGCTTTATGTCTGGGTACCCTGATATTAAAAGCTATCAGGATCCCTTCCCCCCTCCTGGCATAGCAATTAGCACCAAAGGGTTTTCTCCTCCATTGCTGGAGCAGGCTGTCGAGATGGAATTGTGTCTGTGATGGCAAGATTTCCTCTTGCATTGGGGGAACATGGGTTTGGGCTGAAAACCAGCTTTTTTTAGACTAATGCAGCAGCAGCAGCACAGTGAAACTGTGCGAGGTATGTGTGCATAGCTGGGGGATTTTGCAGGAGCCCTGTGTCTTGCAAGAATTCTGGGCTTGGTGGGCGCAAGTGAGCAGCGTTGCCATGGTGGGTGGCAGCAGGTGCTGTTGCTGGTCAAGGCTGTGGTTTGGACTGGCGGGTGCTGTTCCTGTGCCTTACTGGAGCCCACTCGGTGCTGCGGGAGCCCAGAGCCAGCACACAGCTGGGCTCTGCTCCTGCATCCTCACAAGCATACTGGTGGCTCTCCTGGGCTGAGGCTGTCAAATTGCAGGGTATTATTTTTAGCCTGGTTTGCTGAGGAAAAGAAGCTTATGCGATTGTACTGTCTGTCAATGTGTTTCCTGCCACCAGCCATCTCCTAACAAGTTTTGAACCTCTTGTCAAATTTACCAGGAGGGCTAGAGAGCATCAAGATGTGAAGTTCCTACTTGTTTTCCTGCAAATCAGCAGCTGAGGCCACCTCCTCAAAGAAAGGGATGAGGCTGGCTTGTGGCATCCCTACCAGTGGCACCAGGAGATGCTGGGGAAGATGCACGTAGGGGTGCTGGGAACAGCCTCTCTGCTGAAGGCTCAATATCTCAAATATAGATATTAAGTGCTCAAGCCTTAATTAAAGTTAATTTCTGGGAGAGGTGTTTTATTACAAAGGATTTCTCCAGCTCAGGCGTGTCCACACCATCTGCTTGGAGCTGGTGGTGGCAAAGCATTCGGCCCCACCAGCAGCAGGGACGACGGGCTGTGAGAAGCGGCCGTTCTCAGGAGGACAGGCTCAAGAGAAAAGCCTCTTTTCTTTCCCCAGCCTTGTAGTCCAACGTATTATTGACAGTAATAATTAATTTTTTTGTTAAGAGTCACGTGCTGCTATTGGCAGTGGAAGGTCCAGAGCTCAGTGCCTTTCCTTGATGTGGCTTCTCTGGTGCCTGGGAGTGAGGCTGAGCAGGCGCTATTGCTGTCTCCTGTGTCCAGCTATTTAATTTCATTAAGCTTTCAGGAGTGTAAATAGTCTGTGATTTCTACCCTATGGAAAAACTGGGTGAAAGTTGTTAAATGGTGGCTTGACTTAGGTGGACCCGTGCACACACACACGTAGGAGCTCCTGTTTCTTAGGAGACTGGTCTTAACGAGAGACAGCTCCTACTAATGCTCACTTACTTCTTCGGTTGAGTTGTTTGCTGGGAATGGAATTTTTATGGGAAATCCTAAACCAAACAACGATGCTAATAAGCTGTAATCAAAAACAGGGAGGGAAAGAACCTACTTGTTTTCTCATCCCACAACCCTTTCTGAGATTTCAAAAGAAGGTGCATTTTCTACATCAAGATAAAACCAAGATACGTTTTAAAGTTATTGGGGTTTTTTTTAACCAGACGATGAGAGTGAAACTCCCAGGACTGGTTTATGGCTGAGGCCTCACTGGGAATGCTGGAGACAGAGGTGCAAATCCCTGTTCTGAAAGGCAGGGATCTGGTCCAGCTGCATCCCTGGCTAGTACTCAACAGACCAGGTTATTTGTGCTTTGTGAACCTCTTTTCTCCTCATTTTGCTCCTTCATCTTTATTTTTTATAATCTTTAACAATGTTTTTAACCACCGGCAGCTCCATGACGACGCTGAAATAACTCTGGCCTGGATAAACACGTTTGTTGTTTGAAGTGGCCTTTCTTCCCTCTCGATATGCAATCTTGGGCTTGGCAAGCTGACATTTTCTGACTCAAACCCAGTTGGTCTCAGATTCTGACCATCCTTACTCACAGCGAGTGGGTTTTGCCCACGAGCACAGACGTAAACCTGAGCAATTCTGCTTTTAAAAGCCCTTGCTGATGTCGCCTTCCTCTTGAATTTTGGGGCTTGTCGTCACACATTTTGACGTAAAACCTGAAACCTGCTCCTGGGTTACTCAGGAGAGATCCCAGTGTACTCAGAACAAGCAAGGGATTGCTTGCAAGATGTTCTCCTGCTTAAAGAAGGCTTTAAAAAAAAAACCCCCTTTATTAAGAATAAAAAAAAAAGAGGAAAAGCCTTTTCCACCATTTAATGCAATGATGGATTTTTTTTGTGTGCAAACGTTAGATAAACGGGGCAGAGCTTCTAATTACATTGCCTAGGGAGACTTAATAATGTTTGCCCAAAGTATCTTGTCGTAAAAATTCACCGGAGTGAATTCAGT
This sequence comes from Phoeniculus purpureus, assembly GCA_028565055.1. NCBI lineage: Eukaryota > Metazoa > Chordata > Aves > Bucerotiformes > Phoeniculidae > Phoeniculus > Phoeniculus purpureus. The sequence continues at coordinate 6,285,453 of JAOXOE010000632.1, read as the reverse complement.
TTAATTTCTGCTGAAATTCTTTTGCTTCATCTCTTACTGCTTTCCAAAGAACTCATAGGGCTGCCTGAGGAAGGAGAAGCTGCGTTGTTGGGCTCCTCTGAAGAACCCAAAAGGAGAGGGCTGGTGAAGACATGGGTTTGCAGATGTTGTGTTGCATGTCCTCCTGTGTTGTCAGAGTATAAGACCGGCTTAGATTGCATCTGTTTTGCAGCAGTTTGGTTTTTGAGATAGCTATTGATACCTATGTGCTTGTAAAGTCATCCTAGATGCTTAGGGATATGGTCTAGCAGTTAGATACTAGGACAAAGGTTGGACTCGATGACCCTGGAGGTCCTTTCCAGCCATGGTGATTCTGTGATTGAGTGAGCAAGAGGCACTTAACTCCAGACTGAATTTAGCTGGCTCAGTGGGTCTAAGGACCAGCTCTCCCCAAGCCTTAAACGGATCTGTTTTGGACCTGGGAAAAACCCAAGGAAGGTTATTTTTGAGTGTCTGTGAAAAGCAAAGCCTGGTAGCCCTTTTGGGTGTTCCACAAACATCAGCTCCTGGAGAAGACCTGCCATGGGATGAGAAGTGAACCCCTTCTAGTGAACTAGGCAATGAGGTGCACGAGTAATTACAAGTTGGATCATGCTGATGCCTCTCTGTAGGGGTCGGTCTTTTCTCCTTGGCCGCTGGAGACAGGACAAGAGGTCATAGTCTTAAGCTCCATTGGGGAGGTTTAGACTTGACATTAGGAAAAGATTTTTCACTGAAAGAGTGATCTGGTTTTGGAATGGGCTGCCCACATTGGTGGTTGAGTCGCCATCCCTGGGGGTGTTCAAGGTTAGGCTGGATGAGGTGCTGAGTGACACGATCTAGATGTTAGGTTTACTTGGGTTGTTTGGATTTAGGTTGGACTGGATGATCTTTAAGGTCTTTTCCAACCTTAGCATTACTGTGATACTGTCTTACTGTATGCCCATGTCGCAGGGATGTGATGAGCGTGGAGATGACAATGGGCATGAGGCCAGCTGGGGAGTGTCATTACTCCCCTGATAATTACATTTGTAAGAGGGGTGTGAGTCTGAGGTATCTCACTGTCTCCTGTCACTCACTATTACAAGCTATCGCTCGCTGTACCCCTCTTTTTTCCTCTTGCTGTTCCCATGAAGGTTGTCTCAGGCCCTGGCTCAAATGACAGTGAATAGTAGTTAGCCATTCTAAATGTGCTGATGAGTGGTTTGTATCTCCTCTCTCCAGCCTCACCCCAGAACTCAGGACATGCTCTCTCAGATATGTTCTTTATTAGCAGTTAATGGGGTTTTTTTTTTCCTCTCTTGTCTCCTGAAAATACTGAGTAGTAGATGCCTTTTTATAATTGTGTTGTGTTGGGACTCTCCAGTCTGTTGGGGGACAACTCAACCACACAGTTGGTTCTTGTTGGTCATCTCTACCAAGTTTCTGTCCTTGCCATTAATCCTTTAAACCTGGCCTTGGATGTTGTACTGTCCATGTCATTCCAAGTCCATTGGTCTGGTTCTTGAAGTCATTGCTTGTTTCTGAATGATGCCAAAAGCCACCGTTTTGGGTTGTTTTGCCTCCTAAGCAATGAGATTGATGGGTGTTGGTCCCCCATCGTTAATGCATTGTTGAACGTGCATGGTGATTGAACAGCCTGCTCAGCAAAATCCCGTCAGACTGCCTCCTGTTTCAGGTATTATCTATTGTAACCTTATTTTTTAGGCATAGCTTTTCTTTGATTCATAATTCTTATTGTAATGTTCCCCTCCTACAGTTTAACTAATCTGTTGCCCATGTGGCACAGTATCAAATGTTTTTCTGAGGTCCAGATGGTCAAGCTGTCTCACGAAAGACAAAGATTAGCTTTTGTCTAAAATTGTCTAAAAAAAAAAGGAGAAAAGCTGTTATCTCCCAGGAAAATGTATTTACCAGGCTCGCCTGGCAGAGTCCGTCTGCATGGAGTCCAGTTTGTTTTACCCATTGTCTTAATTTTTTGCCTTTCGAGTTGTCTCTTGAGCAGAGACACTGCTCAGACCAACCTGAGCAACCTGTAGCTGCCGGAATCACATCCTCCCACCCCGGTCTTAAATATTCTCTTTTCTTTCATCTCATATCCTCCCTCCCTCACGCTCCCCCTTGTTAGATGAGTTTAAAATAATCTGCGGAGAAAGAGGTCTCTGGGAAGCAAGTCGGCGCCACTAAAGTGATTATTTCCACTACAGTAAAGGTTGAAAACTGGTTACAATTATCACTCCTGGTTTTACATGCTAACGGGATTTGCCTTTGGGGGATTAAGCTAACTATTCTGTCATGCAGGTGAGCGTTTTGTTTTGCTGCTTTGAGTCGTCCTTTCTCAGGCTGTCAAGGCGTTTGCAGAAGTATGTAGAGGATGCCATCTGCATCCCGCTTTCCAAAGCCCCATCCACAGCACCTGCACAAGTAACAGTTCCCTTCCTCAGTGGCCCGGGCTGGACAGGTTCACTTCAGATTCCTTCAAGGTTGTCTTGGGTGAGTCTTTCTGTTGAGTGCACTTGTGCCACTGGACATGTCCTGATCCTTTTTCAATTCTTGCAGGAGACACAGCTGTGAATCAAGGGGTAACAGGGGAAAATAAACTCAGATATTTCCAGGAAATAGAACCATAGAATCAGTACAGTGAGAAGAGGGATCAGAAGAGGGGTGGTTAGTAGATCAAGAGAGGTTCTTCTCCCCGTCTACTCTGCCCTGGTGAGACCACACCTGGAGTATTGTGTCCAGTTCTGGGCTCCTCAGTTCAAGAGGGATGTGGAG
>JAOXOE010000632.1:6237217-6266797 GCA_028565055.1 Phoeniculus purpureus | reverse complement strand
GCAGTTAGATAATAGGATAAAGGTTGGACTTGATGACCCTGGAGGTCCTTTCCAGCCATGATGATTCTGTGATTCTGATAATTCTCCTGGGAGCCGGTGCAAATATTCTTGTGACTGTGAGCTGTGGAGCTACTTCACTGGTATTTGCAGTTTGTTTCATGCACGCCGACTTTTCCTTGCTGAGATGGCTCACACAAAGGGCAAATAAATATTCAGCGTGCTCATGCCTGCGATGCTCCTGCTGACGTTGGGAAATGTTCTTTTCATTATTTTTGTTGGTGCCTTCAAACAACTTCAGTCGGTGAATGTTCTAGGCAACTCTGGTGTGCGAGGGGAAAGCGACACAGTGAGGGAAAAGGAGAACGACACGCTAGTGTTAATGTCGTTACCCACTCACCTCAGTGAAGAGGTGACTTGAAGACACCTGGATGTTACTCGAGAAGCTGCGATGAGTTCGTTTAACACTCCTTGTACATATAGTAAATGTGTCATCCCATTGACTTGTTTGTGTGCGTGTTTCGTTCTCTGCTCCTCAGCAAGAGGAGTTAAAAACCCAACCAAAACACTCAGCTCATGCCATTCTCTTATTTAGAGTGGTGGATGTGATGCCTACATTGGAAGATGTGGTTCAGGCTGTGCCCTCTTCTCTCCAAGGTGTACCTTAACGTTGGCTTTCAGCTCAGCATGGCGTGCGTCCTTTTCTGATGGGGGACCGAAGCCTCCTGCCTAGCTAGTGTAAAACATTTTTCATTGTCCACCCCATGCAAATGATGCCAGTGGGGACGGGTGCCTAAAGCCATCTCAGCACAACAGCCATGGAAATATTCACTGCATCTTAAAAATTAAGCCTTTTTTTTTCCCCCCTTCAAGTAGTAGATAGTCAGTTCTGTTTCTGGAATTGTTTTAAAGATAGTTTAAAAATAACTCATGAAAATCATCCTGAATTCAGGACTGTAAGAGGTTTGGTTTTGTCCAGGCAGAATGAAGTTGCTGATCTTTGCAAGGAACCCCCTTGCTCTGGGGCACCCCAAAGAAATCTCCCCTCTCTTAGGCTGCACCTTCCCCTCTGGAGGAGATGACAGGATGCTGAACTCATGCTCTTCTGCATCAAGGCTGAACAAGACCTAGACCATTTATTGAGTCACTGGTTTGGGAAGGAGGATCTAACACTTTGGCTACAAGTGGTTCCTGGCTTTGGTTGGCAGAGACATCCTGACTCCCCAGTAATTCTCAATCCTGGACTGTACCAAGAGGATGGCAGAGGCACTGGGTATGCAGACATGAGCCATCTGGTGGGAAGCAGCATGCAGCCTGTAGCCGGCATGTCCTTCCAGCTGGGACACAAGCATGTCCTACCCCACGCCTCATCATTTCTGTTTGCCTTTGAACCAAGTAAGTTCTCCACTCCTGGCTCCCTAAAAGTAATAGATTATGGCAGGTGGTGGAAGGAACAGAAGAGGTGGTAGACAGATGAGTGACAAAGACACCATCTGAGTAACTTGGGGTGATCATCCCAGTGTGACCAGTCAGGCCAGGTCTGGCAGGGCCACACCATTTCCTCATTACTGTGCCTGTGGAGAACTCAGTTGTCCAACCTCAGCTATGAGTATTTTGCGTTTCCAAGGTAACCCCAGCCTTCATAATGACATCATTTGGTTGAAATGAGCATGCATAATCTTCTGGTTACACTGGAAGTACGAATTCGGTTACTCTCCCCACCCCCAGCCACTTGAAAAATAAATGCAGTGGAGGGAGGGGGAGAAAAGAAAACCCTCAGAAAGAGAGTAAATGGAAAAATCAATTTTTACATTAATGGAGTCCTCGTTCAGCATTTCTCCTCTTTATAGATGTAGATAACAGTGATATCTTAGTTTCACAGAGCAAAGAAATTAATTACTCACTAATGGTGCGATTCAGAAATTAATTTATGTTATCCATTTAAATGTGTCATTATTAATCAATTCAAAGGAAGGGACCTCTGAGCTGGCACCATCTGAGCTGACTTAGGTTGCCATGGGACTCCCCCTGCCCCCTTCTTGCTAGAAAACACATAATTCCTACTACTTTCCAGGTGTTGAACCTTGACGTGCTGCGGCATCCCTGATGCAAGAGAAAGGGGGACTTCTCAGTGCTGATGGACAGGTCCCAGCTCCATGCACTTCCCTAGTTACAGACCAGCATCAGGATGCTGCAAACATTTAAAGTATTTAAGTTACCCAAGTTTCTGGCTGGAGGTTCAGCTCTTTGATCTCCCATTTAGGAAGGCAAGTACACAAACAGAACAGATGCCTTCTCTCCAGGCACCTGTCTTGCTGAAGTTGTGGGGTTTCAGCACACCATGGGCTCCCTAACAGGGTTGTGATGGGGCAGGTGCCTTAGGAGGGTGATAACTACATTGTTGTCAGTCTGATCATCTTGTCTTCACTGAGAAGACAGGATCTGTCTTCTGCTGAGCGTGTTCCAGGCTGCCAAGGGGAACCCCACGCGATGCAGTAAATCATGAATGAACTAAATACACCGCTCACATTCTCCTTGAAAGCACCCAGGATTTCAGCACGTAGCTGCTTTCCACACCAGGCTATGCTGGTTCTTCCCTGGCAGGCAGGAGCCTGATCAAATGGTTTATGCTGTTTGTGTTATTAATGCCTCCAAAAACGTGGGATCTGACACATGTTTCTCTGTGGAGCAAATGGTAGCATCAGTGACTTAGGAAGATGATCCATCTGCTGAGGGATCCTGTATTCAAACCCTGTTTGGGCTGGTAGGACCAGTGTATGATGGCCCTTCTTTTTCTTTAATGATGTATTGTCACATTAATTTGGATGCTATCCCACTGTAAAGCAGAGGGGTGGGAAAGCCTGCCGTCTGAGGGTCTACCATGACACCTGTCTATCTGTATTTATATACAGGTGATGCCTTTTTAAATACAGGTTAGGTGATGCCTTTTTTCCCCCCTTTTAAAGTAAAGCTTGCATTTAACATCTGCTGCAGTGATAACGCTTCTTTATTAGCCCTAGAGAAGTGTAGACGTGCTGTTGGTGAGCCAAAGCCTTTGTCTAGCTGAAAGGGTTTCAGATTAGTTTCAGCTTTTCCTCAATATTTTGTTTTTCAAACCAATTACTGCCCTGCTGCCCGCATCAGGCAGATTTCAGCCTGAAAGTTCCCTTTGTTGAGCAAAGATCCTTTCTCCGTCAGATGCTGAGCAGCAAGGGCTGGAGTAGGCAGCAGGTTGCGGAATTAATCAAGAAATCATTTAGCACCTTCAAATAAATACTTGTATCCAAAGTCTTTATCTGTTTTCCTCTGCTCCTGCTTTGTTCTGAATGAATCTCTGGCTTCAGAGAAGAAAGACTAGGGAGAAGCAGCTGCTATTTAATCATGTGGTTTGACTTTTCACTAGAGCAGGTTATGGAATGTACTGGCCCTCCCTTTTGCCAGCTTGGGTTGGAGATCACCAACTTCTGATGTCAGGAGGTGACCCACAGCTAGGAGAGGGTGACAACAGCCTTCTCACTACTCTTTCCAAAGTGCCTCTGTGCCTGTGAGTGATTACAAGTCTTCAGCCCATCCTGATTCGTGCCTTTTTAGACCCCCTAGTCCATTCCTTGAACATCGTGCACCTGCGAGTAAGAAGTACTTTTCTGTGGTTGCAACTCACAGGGTGCTGGAACAGCCCCAAAGGAGGACAACAAGGTTGGTGAAGGAACTGTAGAACAAATCTTCTGAGGAGCAGCTGAGGGAGCTGGGGCTGGTTAGTCTGAATGAAAGGAGGCTGAGGGAAGACCTTATTGCTGTCTACAACTACCTGGAAGGAGGTTGTAGAGAGGTGGGGGTTGGTCTCATCTCACAAGGAACAAATGACAGGACAAGAGGAAATGGCTTCAAGCTGTGCAGGGGGAGTTTAGGTTGCACATTGGGAAAAACTTCATGGAAGGGGTTATAGCAAGCCTTGGAGCAGGATGCCCAGGGAGGGGCTTGAATCACTATCCCTGCATGTGTTTAAAATTCATGTAGCTGTGTCACTTAGGGATGCGGCTTAGTGTGGGCTTGGTACAGTTTGGTTAATGGTTGGACTTGATGATCTTAAAGTCTTCCCCAACCTAAATTATTTTATGATTTCTTCTATAGTCTGTAAGTCATAAGTTAACCTCTGCGGTGGGTTGACTGACCAGGGTCTGGGGAGTCTGATGTAGGAGTCAAGATTGATTCATTGCCAAAGAAGGAAAAACCAGATATAAAAATGTTAGTACACAGGGCAATCAAACAATTTTGCTTTCTCTGAGGAAGGAATTGAGAAGAAACGATAAACCCAGGTTAAAAACCTCGACTTTCAGACAGTACTGGTGATTATCTCCACCCAATTTTCAGAATGCTTGTTCGTTTTTAGGATAGAAGAGGAACAGTCTGAGCTATCAACAGCCTCATTTTTATTCATTTTGCTCTTCTTCCGCTCCTTCCTTGTCCAATAGCTGCAGAATATGCTGGCTGTGTTTTATTTCTGATGCCCTAGACTTGCATGGAGATACACTCTGCTGACAGTGGCTTCTCAAAGTTAGGGTCTAGGTCCTTGATTGCCCTTACTGCTACAACCGGTTCAATTAATTCTGAATTGCTCTTGCTCCTGAGCTGGCTCATAACAGCCCTTAAGGGATGATGTGTGCTGGTCCAACTCCATCTTGTCCCCAGATCTTTATGGCATGTGATAAGTAACTCCTAACCACTCACGTTACCTTGCTGCTGTGCATGTTCTGGAGAGCTGGATTTGGTGCCAGCCCTGGCCTGAGAACAGGGGCCCTTCATGACCCTAAAGCTCAAATTATTGGGATTCTGCAGATCCACTTTGAAAGCAATACCGAAAGTTTCCCTGATTGGTGAGGTGGGGACAGAGCAGAGTGTTTGCTTGGCCTTGCTTCTCTTCAGCTCTGTTGTTTTCCTTTGCCTGGTCCAGATGATCTCACCCCACTCGTTCTCACATTTGTGCCACCAGCAATCTCTGCTGCGGGCAAGAAAGCAGGGTGGTTTGGAAGTCGAATCCCTCCCTCTTCTAGCAAAGACCCAGAGACTCCTTGGACCCCTCCAAAATACAACCACCTGCAACAGAGTTTAGTCTTGAGATCCTTGTATACCCCCAGCTTTGGCAGCTGCCTGTCACATTGGATGTGGGACTCACTGCTGATGCCAGTGACACACAGATAAGTCAATCACTGGCCTAGAGTTGTCCAAAGAAGAAGCTATTCCCAAAATTGGAGTGGGATGGGGAAGATGTGTTGCAGACAGCTGTCGTGTCCCACTCCCAGCCAGCTTGCTGCCCTCAGGAGCACGGGAGATATGTTTGAGCCACGCTGAATGATGAGCTGTCTGGGGGCTGAGCAGTGTGCCCTTAACCCTGTGGCTTGAGGTGGTGGTTCAGTTGTTGCTGTGGCCCTGGACCCTGTCACTGCTGCCTGTGCCCCTGAAGGAAGACAGCTTAGGTGTTTCTGCACCATTGGGGGTCGTCTGCAGAACATGACCCCTTGGAGAGGGGCTGCCCAGCAAGCACAGAGCTGGTACTATTCCAGTCTCCTAGCTGAAAGCTCTTGAGGAGCAGGAAAGATGTATGAAGAGGTGAGAGGGGAAGCAGAAAATAAAGCTGCAGCAAGTCCTGCCTGGAAAGTGCCACTCCAGCAAATAGAGCTCGGATCAGCAAGAACGGGCGACTGCACCTCTTGACTTAGCAACTTCTCTTCTGGTGACTGGGGGAAGTAAGTTTTATGGTCCTTGTTGCCTGTCTGTTTGCTCTTCTGCTAAATCAAGTTGTGCTGCTGAGATAGAATCGTTCCAGGGCAGGAGGCTTTGGAAATGTTGTTCGTCTTCTCCTGCAAAGGCTGCCATCGTTGTTGCAAGGAACAGGTCTTGATAGACCTTTGTCTCTAATCCTGTACTGTGTCTCTGGTGACCACTGCAGTGGGGCAGAGCAGACCTCCATGGCAGGAGGGCTCAGGGCAATTTGTTCCCTAGCTGAAGCAAATCTCTAAAGATGGTAACAGCCTTATGGCCTGAAAATAGGGACTTTGCCCTGTAACTCAGGGGCTTGCAGGCTCTTCTGTTCCAGTGCTGCTGTGGGATTCCCGTGATCTGCTCCCACACTGCTCTTTCAGCAGAGCTCAGGCTCCTGAATGATCTGCAATCAGCCCAGTCACTCAAACCATCTTCACTCACTGCCCATAATTGCTCTGAGAAGAGGATCTTTGCCAAGCCAGTCACTTCATCTTTTCCTGGCTGCTGAAAGCAAGGTCCTACTGCAGTGGGTGAGCAGCACGTGAACGTCATCTATGAGGCAGGAGGCACCTCTAACACCATTTTGGCCCCACGCTGCTAATTATCTTGCATGACATGCAAGAGTCCATTTGGTGTAACCAGCTGAAGCACAGAAGGTGGCTCATCACCAAGTAACTGATGAGTTGGTATGGCAGCTGCCAAGAGCATCAGCCTGATTTGCAGGTTCACAGGCTTGTGCATGCAGCTCAGGTTTCTGCCAGTGGACAGGGAGGGGAAAGAAGAGGATGACTGAAGGAAGAAACTTGGAAGGTGGTTCAGCTGGAGCCTGCCCCCCTCAAGTGACAGTGATTAATGTTAAATACTTTGCCACTAAGCAGGCTGAACATGTGGTAGGTGCCTACCAACGCTTCCTCTGAAGGCATTTATCTCATAAAAATGAGTTCTCCAGTGTCTTTGATAAATCTTGATTGATTTTCATCCTGCCTACCTTTCTGGTCCCTGCCTCTCACAAAATCACAGCGTGCATGAGACCTTTCTACAAGGCAAAATCACCTCTGGAGCAGTGTTAGCATCAGCAGGAGGAAGAGCTGAGGCTAGCTGCTTTTGATGCAGATCTCCTTGCCCATCATGCACCCCACTCTACCTGCAATGCTAATGTTCTCCCCATATTTTCAGTGCTCTCCAGCTCTACCTATCAGCCAGTTAAGCTACATGCTTGCTAAAGTTTTAGCATAAACACACTGCAGTGCAGCTACTCAGTCCTCCAGAGCACCGGAGAGGAGATCTGCACAGGGATGGAGTCAGAGAGGGACAGAACTGTGCTTGTGGGAACAGCACTAGACACGTGTGACTGATGAAAAATAACCTTTTATTAAGTACAAATAGTCTAGGCTGGGAGGCTGAGCACCTTCCATAAGCAAGCTAGGACTGCTCCCATCTCAGAAGAGGTTAGGGGCATGGAGTTAGGGGCATCAGCAGTCCATAGCTAAGAAAAAAAATGCTTGTATTGATAGCAGGTGCTATATTATCATATATAAACCCTATAATTTATCCTAGAGAAAGAGTCCTATGATGAAGAAATAGCTCAGATTATAACACGTAGGAGTAATATGAGGAAAAGCTTCTCTCTAGCACACAGATCTCCTTTCATCTCCCCTGAAGCTCATCCACCTCTGAGGCATTAGGCAGTAATGAACAGAGAGATCCTTTCTAAGCACTGACACTTCTAAATGAGTTGCATCTTCAGAATGAAAGGATAGGTGCAAGAAAACACAACACTTACAAAGCATTCTGATGCTGATAAGCTATTTAGCAGTAGAGTACCCTCTGGGTTGTTGTAGCTAAGGAAGCACCTTAAGAAATTCAAAGGTACACCTGGCTCCACTTCAGTGAAAGGACCTTGTTGGAGTGGCTGAATGGGGTTGCCTTAGCTAAGCCACCTGTGAACTGTTGTAGCTGCAAGGACTTACAAAAGCACTCTGCTTTGTTCTGGAAGCTGGAGTGAGAGGAAGCTTGGAAGCCCAGGTCTGCAGGTAAGAAATGTTTGGAGGTGGTGAATACGGGAGCAGATTTGTACTCTGTTAAGAGACTCTTCTGTTTTAACCTGAAATACACATGCAAGTCAAGATTCTGAGCTTGGTGCAGTGTTGTTGGAGGGCTGGGGACAGGCTGCCTTTTCTCTCACAGAAGAATGTTTTTGCTTGTGAGCTGGGATCTAAGGGGCTCTGTTGCAAGGTGCAGATGAATTGGTGTTTATTGCTGTGTTCCTGGAAGAGATTGAATGGAGTATGGGGTATGAGATGCTCACCTGGAGGGCTAAGGCTATGGAAGGTGATAAGGTGCTTGTAAAACTCTTCCAAGAAGGGCTCTGTGCCATGAGCAAGGTCTGCTTCTGGGCTATGATCCTCATGACTCTGGGGCACTGCCTGTCTCTCACTGTGTCTGCATTAACTCTTCAGAGGTCTCTGACTTAACTAGTCTTGTGTTTTGTTGCCAAGTGGAGCACATGAATAAAACCTGCATTTTTCATTAAACTGCTGTAAACTACCAGGGAAAAAATAATCTGGAGCTGGTTCCTGTGTCTGGAGGATCCAGGAACGTGCATTTTGCTGGTTGGGGCTGCCATGGATGATGGATGGAGAACAGCCTTGGATGTTTCTGTATTTGCCTGGATCAAGAGGTGGCCCTGGTTCATTTTCAGCTCCAGTGTCTGAGGTTAGACCACAGCTTTGGCTGTAGCTGGTTTCTAGCTAATATTAGTGTTGGCTCAGTTTTCTGGTCTATCCTTTTCCTTTGCAACCACCTTGCATTACAGAACTGCTGGAGAAGATTGTGGATGTGCTACAAAAAGGCTACTTGGCTCAGTTTTCTAGGCAAGTGGCTGTGCAAGGACAAGAGAGACAACCTGGTTTTGTCTTTTTAATGTTACCTCTTCTGGCTTACAGCCCAAAATGCACTCATTACAATCTGTCAGTGTGATGGCCCCTCAGCTGGTTGGCTAGCCTGTCGTGTTGTGTATCATGGTGTCCTGCTTCCCTCTCCATTTCTGAGTCTGTCTAATAAATGCCTGGTGACTTCTGCTGGTCTGGGTTCCTTTGGGAACCATGTTCGCATGTCTGGATCCGTGACCTTACTCTCCCCATGGGTGGAAGGCTCCTATTTCTCCCTGAAGTTGAGTTCTATGTAGTCAGGAGAGTTCTGCCTGGATGGGCAAGCTGTGGCAAGGCAGTGGGGACCAGCAAATTAAGAATAACTGAGCACTGGAACAGGCTGCTCACAGAGGTTGTGGGGTCTACTTCTCTGGAGACATTTAATGCTCACATCAATGTGATCCTGTGTGAGTTTAGGTGATCCTGCTCTAGTAGAGGGACTAGTCTTAGATGGCCTTCAGAGAGCACTTCCAACCCCTCCTGTTCTGTGATTCTGTGATATGGCCATCACTGGAAAAAAGATTTTTGGGAAATTTAATGTGGATGTTGAACGTGCAGCTGGATTTTACTTGTTTAGATCTGGTAGCTTTTACAATGTTTGGAAAACTTGGGGTGTGTTTATCTCTCTGGGATTCAAGGCAGGCTCCTGTATCTTTTCATTGCTGCTCCCTTAACTGCTGCTCGAGGTCCTTGTTAACCTGGTTTTATAGAAACTACCTTTCCTGCTCCAGATGCCTCTGCTGCTGATGGGGTTGCCTGTGTTTTTGTGGTTATTGGAGTCCTGAAATAAGCAGGCTGGACTTTTTGCAGCTCCATATTGCTTTTGTTTTAAAAAAGGAACCCAACCCACCTCTTTTTCTCACGCGCTCTGTGCTAGCAGTGCAAAGCCTGTCTTGCTTTCCTGGTGATAGACTAATAAATTGAGTTTTCCTGCAGAAGCAGATGTACCCTCTGAGCCATGAAGATCCGTGTGATCCCAGCCATGAAAAGTAGTGTTCAAAATCAAAGATGATGAAATCTTTTCATTAAAAAAAAAGTGTAAAATTGGACTGACTGTTGCTTTCTCTTCTCTGTTCCCTCCCGAGAGCGCTCTGAGAATTCCCCCCTGAGCAGATCTGTCTGTTTGTGGTACTTGGGGCAGCACTTGTGATAATTTATCTTCAGTTATTTTATTTCTGCTGGTTTCAAAGCTAATAACAAGTGATGAGGGCTCGTATCCTGCTCTGGGCACCTTCCCATTACTTAACTAACAATTAATAAACCAGATAATGGAGTGTTTCTCCTGCATAGGAATAAATACTCACTCTATTAAACCACGGCAATGCAGCATCTCCAGTCTGTTCAGAAACTACTACCAGCACACAATGCAGTGGTCTGCTGTTGAGGAGGTATCTCCCCCAGTTCACGATGTGAAAACTGTGCTTGGTTTACTGGTTTTGGGTCAAATTCCTTGCGTGCTGTTGGATTGAGGGACCCTGCTCCAGCGCCATGGTCACCCAGAGCCTTGCCCCGGGGAAGCTGTGGCTGTCTCATCTCTCAGGGTTGCTCTGCAGGTGCCCCCTGGGCTGTGGGAAGGGGTTAAGGGGTGAGGGGCAGGTTTGCAGGCTAGGTCCTTGCAGTTGCTGTGGGAGGCAGCGGGTCTGTTTGTTTGCAATTACGGTGCTGTAATTGCCGGCGCATAGGAAGGGTGCGTGTTTATTGCAGTGTGTACAGATCAAAATAAATACATTAGCTCCATATAAACACTTGGTTGCTGAAAAGCCTCTAATTAAGAGTTCACACCATCAGGCATCCAATTACTTATCTTGGCAGCCTCTCCTATCTCCTCCTCTTCACTCGCTCCCTGTGTCCTGGGGGAGGGCTGGTACTTGTGAGATGCTCTGGAGAGTGAAGAGGAGGATGGCTACTCCATGCTGTTGGAATGACACAGAGAAACCTGTGCTCTCACTGGTTTAGTGAGCAGACTCTATACACCTCTTGCATGACCCACAGGTGGTTGTATGAGAGTGGGAGGAGGAGTTCTTGGAGGTTAATGCATCATGCTGTCCTGGCTATCACACCTGGGAACCTCTGCCATCCCACTGTGCTGCCAGCTCTGCACTCCGGCTTAGCGTAAGCTGGACTGCAAAGTCCCTCAGCATGCAATTGTCCTTTTAAATATCCTTTTTTCCCCACCTCTCCTTCCCCTGCTGCTGGATCTTTTGATTATTTCACTTCAATCTGTCCTTTCAAAGACTAACCCCTGCAGAATATTGCTGGTGGCGGTGCATACTTTTCTGACATCCAGAAGTGTGCTAGACCACTGAGCTGCCATTTGGAGAGATCAAATGATTCCCGTGGCTTTAAAATTATGACACTAGCCTTGAGGGCTGGAGGAAGTGGAGAGTCATGAGCTGAAAGCTGCCCCTTTGAAGTTTGGGATTTCTGGAGATGTCATATTTTATATATATCACCAGCCAGGTTGCTTTTCATTTTGTTTGAGTGTTATTGTCTAGATTCTTAGATAGCAGGACCTTACTTCAAGGCAGAAGGGGTGATGAGAGAGAGATCTAAGCGTGGATGCTTACCCATTGCATATCCCTTTGAATGGTTCACACTCTTCAGAAATAATAATATGCTAATGTCCTGTGCATTTGTACACAGCGCTTGTCTCCTGGACAGAGGAAAATGGGGACAGCCCTGTTCTGTAGGGGGGAAAAAAATCATCTATGCTTGGTCTGGTTTGGCTTGAGGCAAAGCCGAGCCTGGCTTCAAGCCGAGGGTGCCTTCCCAAAGTTGTAGAAGTGGATCGGCGTGGAGATACCTGCTGTTTGTCTTTGTTTGATGGCGACAATCACTGATGGCAGCGCCTCACACAGAGCAAGGAAACCTCTCTTTGTCCTTTCTGGTGTACACCTAGCCCCTCTGAGCATCACTTCTTGAAGGTTGTTGGAAGGACTACCAGAAGCAAAATCACTTTAGCAAACCAGATGACAGCATTTCATAGGACTCTGCTTTCTCTGCTGGGGGTTGTCTTGTCCTCATGACTTCCCTCCAGTTAAAAGTTGGGGTAGTTGGCCAAGGGGTGTTTTGTGACATGTATTCAGACAGGACCAAGACACGATGTGTAGAGGTTAAGCAGGAAGAGCTTTTCCCTTTAGAATATAAAGGGAGGAAAAAAAAAAAATCTACCTTTCACTTGTGTTTTTGTCACTTTGTCTCTGGGTTTTTTGTGGATTGGGCAGTAAACACTGTGAAATTGTCCAGAGCCGTCTGTGAAAAGCCACCATTGTTTTGTCACTTGGCCATGGTGCCGACATCCATATCTTGTTCTGGCATCAAGGTGTCCATCCCCCCATTCTCCACCTTTTCTCAGGTTAGGGCATTTTTTTAAGGAGTAATTATCTGTATTCAACCTCTGACCCAGGGAGAGGGGAGCTGCTCTGCTTCCTGCAGCATCCATCAATCCCATCCTCTGGGTCATCAGCCTTGCAGGATGTTGTTGCTGTGGGACAACACAATGTCAATCTAGTGCAAGTGCTTCCTGGCTGAGAACACTCATGTGAAGGTGCTGTGGCTTGATGTGAGACACGTCCTCTTTGCCTGATCGAGAAATGGTTGTGTGTGGACCCTGCAACAGCACTAGGTTCTGCCTGTGTGGATACTGGCTTGAAAATGTACTTTAGCCAAACAGGACTGGCTAAACTAGATTTTTCCTTGCTGCCTGTGGCCCACATATTGTGTCTGAAGAGACCTCTGTGACACGGTCCTTGCTAGCAGAGGCAGCAGCCCTGGCAGGTGAGCAAGCGGAATGAGCCGTGGCAGCCAAAGCTGCGCAGAGACTCTCTCATCAGGCTCCCACATACATCAACATCTTGTGCCTGTGAGGAATTCTCAGACAAAAAAAAATTAGTTAAAAAACAGAAAAAGCCCCTCTCCACGCAGAGCAGTGACAGAGCTGGATTGTCTGGAGAAGATGAAATAATTTATAAGCTTCGGTTTAATGTTCCTGTTCCATTTTTTTCCCTACAGCTGCCACCTCCCCACCTTCTGTCACTGTCGTCTAAATGAATTTACAAGGAAAAGAAAATAGTTCTCGCTAATGTTCTCACACAAATGAAACATTAGCCAGAGAGACAAAAAGAAAATAATTGATTGTGAAAGCAACCCCCCTCTGAGACAGCCTGAGCATTATCAGGAGCAGCCTGGGAGAGGAACTGGGATGAGGGGGAAGGGAGAAGGAAGGAGGAGAACGGAGCAGACTGGAACAACAAATGTAGTGTTTATGATAATTATCCACATTTTAATCCCTGTTTCCAGCCAAGCATTCACTTCCTTTAATTAGTTCTCGATTAGAAGGAGATTATCTAATAAATTGTACAAATAAAGAGCAAGTTGTTTTTGCGGTGTTCCTGCACACGAGGTTCTGAATAGATGAGGATGATGTAGGGACAGGGTCTGAGAGGGGCTAGAGCCCAGAAAAACTTCCTTTCCTCTTCCCTCGCTCCCTTGGCTGCAAATATTGGCTGCTGCTGGCATTAGCGATGCGGCTAGTGAAGTAAATCCATAATTAGACTGAATTAGCTTGTACTTGGAAGTTTTACATGCACAGACACAAAGAAGGTTCCTGCTTGGAGCATTTCCAGTGCGATTTTGCAGGGAGGTGGGGAAAGAACAAATAAACCCTTACTTTTCATTTTTTTTTTTCCCCCAGCAGTTTGCCAAAGTTGGCCCTGGATTTTTGTCATGCTGTGTGCTTAGAGACTGTAATTTGGGGGGTTCTGGGTGGCTGGTAGAACAGGGTCTCCTGGTGATCTTTGGAAACTGTACGTTGGGAGCCGCATCTCTGCGGGTGCGTGTCATCTTACTGTTGTTGTGCTGAGGTCTCTAGGTGCTGGCCACAGAAATTAGCCAGATGAAATCCGTGCAGACAGCTTAACTCCTGTTCAAGCTTCAGTGGAATCTCTTTCCCTGCCGGGAGAGGCCTTTCATCTTGTATTGCCTTTGCAAGTCCTCACTGTTGGCCTGAGCTCACCAGCCGAGATACACTCATTTCTCATCTCTGCCTGAGAAGGTATCTGGGCTGAGCTTTTTCTGGTCTCTTTCGGGTCTTAAGAGAAAACTAGGCTCCAGGAGTGTTTCTTCTCTGTTATTTAATGGGAATGTACAACAGCTTCCATGGGCATGATGACACCCTGGACAGCTACAGCAGGACAAGTGCATCCCTACCATGGTTTCTGTAGTAGATGGTTCCTGCTCTTCATCTCTTTATTTTGCTTGGAACTTGGATGCTAGAGTTTTTGCTGGCCTTTGCAAAACACTGAGCCAGCTCTTAAATCTATCATCCCAGCATTTGCAAGGTGTGCTAGGTGGCTGGTTGAAGGTAGTCAGAACTTCTGCTCTCAGGAGGACAGTCTCTTAATTGTACATCTTGGCCAAGTACAGAGATCAAGTTGTGCCAGCAGATTAATCTACAGGCTTTCAGCAGCTTCCTTGTCAATGTGGAGAATGAGTTGCCTGTGTTGTTTCATGAGGCTTTCAGAGTTGGTGGAGGATAAATTACGGTGTGAGTAGTGCCACGCTTGTTCTGTGCGTGGTTTTTCAGTTGTCTGTGGTGTAGTGGCCAGTGCTGGCTGTTCAGGTGGGCTATCTGGCAAACTGGATCAGATCTAACCCTTTCTGCCTTCTCAGTCCAGCTGACTTTGAACGCTCTCTGTGACCCACTTCTTGCTGAGCTAGCAGGGAGCTGATTTTGACTACCCCACACTAGAAAGCAGAGGCAGATGTGGAATTCTTAAGCTCATTGGAAAATGCATTTGCTTTCCAGAATGGAGTCAGTTATGACTGGTGTCATATTTGTGAGAGAGTAGAGTGCCTTACCATTGAACACAGCTGGGTGGGTTTGAAGGTGAAACCCAGCACATTTGTGATGAGTTGGCTGTGGGATGTCTTCATTGGCAAGGGAGCTGGGTTGTGCAGTCACACTGTGGTCTGGCTCCAAACGTTCTAATGATTTTCTAGACCCACGGTTGAACAGTCGATGCTTGTGTTGTCTGGTTTCAATCCAACTTGACAGGGGAGTAGAGATCTTGAAGATACCAGGTTCGTGCATGTTCCTGCCAGCACAGATAAATCTGTCTGCAGCACCCGGTGACTGGTGTGGCTGCTATTGCCTCTTCAACATAGACTGAGTGGTGTCCTCCAACAGGGTGGTGCTGCTGGGCTGAAGGATTTTGTCAGCATCATGCAATGCCTACATGACCAATGTGGTCAAAACTGTGTTGTAATCAGAGGTAAAGATGGGTGAACTTGGCAGAAGGAGGAGTGAGAGGCTGGGCAGTGTCTTGCTGGGTCTGTCAGAGTGTGTATTTCAGTCAAGGACGCTTCCTGCTTGCGTATCTACCCAAAGTGACCTCCCTATCGATTGAGGCAGTCGATAGGCAGCTACTTAAGAATAAAGTTCCGTTTTCTTATTTCTTCTTCTCTTTAATTATCTAAGATAGATAAGCAGCTGCAGGCCAATTAGAAAACAATTACCCGCTGTAATCAATGCTGGCATGGAAAAAGGGAGAAGGTGAGCAGAAAAGCTGAAGAAATGTCTTAAAACACAGCGTGGAGGTAACACGATACATGACTCCATCATTGAAAGCTCTTTGTCTTCACTTTCCCAAGGTAAAGAGCCAACAATGCCCGTGCAGTGAGGAGTTTCAGGCTAAAATGAGCTGAGCGAGATGAGAAGAGCATGGAAAGCCACTGCACCCCTGCCGAAAGGGCAGAGTTAAAGACATCAGGATAAGGAGGGGGATGATGGCTCTGATTTTTAAAGCAAGTTCCCCTGTTTTTGTCTGTTGCCTTCATCCAGGAGAAAACAATCCTAATTTTGTATAGGTGGTAATGGGCTCTGCTCTGGCTATTACTGCTCGCCAATGAGATCTCACGGCTCTAATAGAGAGCCGGATGAAAATACCAACTTGCTTCTCGGCGGCAGTCAAAGGAAGTGCATAAAATGATAGGAATTACTAGGAAAGCAGAGAACAAAACAGCAAACAGTATTATGCTGTGATGGAGGATGCATCCACGCCAGAGATGTGCCACCAGCTCCATCAGAGGAGAAAAGGATGAGGAAAGGTTCAGCGAGAGGCAGGGAGGATGACTGAAGTATGGAAATGCTTCTTGCACAGACTGGCTAAGTAGGATAAGAGTCAGAAGTAGTGAATGGAAATGATTGCCAAGTGCTTTTTCCGGCAGAAAAGCTTGTGGGTGTCAAATGAAACTAAGCAATGGCATGTCTCAGGTGGACTGAGGAAGACTATTTTTCACTTTCCACGTGCTGAGTAGCAAAGCTGCAAGCCTTTCAGGTTGTTCAACTTCACATCCGCTCAGTGTGCGGGTGAAGGGCTCTATGGAGTGGTGCCACATAGCTGCATCCTAGTGTCCCCATCCTCTGCCGTGTTTGCTGATGTCAGAAGGACATGGCCATCCCCAGCTCTGGTGTAGTTGTCCCAGGGTGACAGAGTCCTGCTTCTTGGAGTCTTTATGTGCCCCTGAATCAAGTAGACTTTACGACACAAGAAAGGACTCTTCTTCCTTTACAGCCCAATGTCAGAGAAGCTACGCTGGTGCTTCACTGACATCACTGTCTGCCACCATGACGATGGCTGGACTGACACCATCGCAGGGTTTATGGCCTCACTGCCAAAGAGGAAAGTCACATCAAGTGTGAGAAAGCAGACCTTGGTTTAAACAGCAATTAACAGCATTTTATCCGTTAGACTTCAATTATCAGGCCCGTGGCAGGAAATCTACACACGGGTACCCTTACAAGTGTTGGACGTTTAAATCTCTAAAACTGCAATTAGAAAAGGAACAACCTAAATTTTGGCCAGCCCAGCTTCCCTCTTGCAGATACTTAGCTGTGTCCTGCCCTCAGCCCTGCCTGCTCCTCGTGACAGATGGCTGGCTGAAAGGTTTTGGCATTAAATCTGTTGCTGAAGTCCATGAAATGCAATGACTGAGAAAGGATGGGATCACCGGTTATTAGCAATAAAACAACCCTTACAGTCCTGCAGCCCCTACTCTGTGTGGTAACATCCCACAGAGACATGGTCGTGAACCCAACATCTCCCCATTCATACCAGTTCCTCTCTGTCCTGTCAACTTACCTCATAGAAAGATGTCACGGAGACCTTTCTGCTCTTTTTGTGCTTTCCCCAGAGTTGGGAGGGTCTGAAAGGTGTTATTTTCATAAGGATGTTGCCAGAAAATGCTCCCTAAGAAGAGGTCATGCTTCCTCAGACTTGGCAAGGACAAAGGGAAACTGGTGACCTGTGGAGTTGTCCTCTGATGTCAAACAAGCCCTGCCCAGAAGAGATGGTTATTAGCTGTGTTGATGTGATAGGGAGCAGCATAGCTGGAAAGGGTTGGATGTTTTCAAGATAGGAACCTGGAGCATGATAGCCACACTAGTCTTCCTGCCCACTGGTGAGTGCTTGTGCCATGTGGTAGAACACACAAAATGAGAACTTTACATCAACAGTAGTTTTATTTGAGTGTTGAGAGCCTTTTAGAGGAGTTGAAACCTCTGAGCCCTGAGTGAAGGTCTTGGAGAGCCCATTGGATGCTGCAGAAGTTGGTGTGGGTCTAGGTTACACTCCTGGAGCTGTGTCTGAGGACACTGTCCTGGTCAGCAGAAGTCTCCGTGAGACTGGGCTGGAGAGAATTCATGGTCTCATGTAGTGCCATGGAGAGGTTTAGATTGGACATTAGGAGAAATGTCTTCACTCACAGAGTGGTCAGGGATTGGAACAGGCTGTCCAGGGAGGTAGTGGGGTTGCTGACCTTGGAGGCATTCTACGAACATGTAGATATGGCACTGGGAATCATGTTTTAATGGGCATAGTGGGGTTGGGTTGATGGCTGGACTGGATGGTCTTGGCTATCTCTTCCAACAGAAATGATTCTGTGATTCTATGGTGGCTATTTCTGCATTCCAACACCACTGCTGATCCCCTAAACTCCATGCAGGTTGGTGGAAAATAGCAATGAGTTCCTTCCTCCGTGCTGTTCATCATCTGCTGATGTCAAATCTGTGGGGGGAAGCAACTGGTTGAGCTGGGAGCACAAAATGCCCTGGAATGCCATCCAGACTTTAAGGGCTGTGTTGGTGGTTCTGCATAAGGACAGCATTTGGCTCAGCTACGTGCAGGCGGTTCCTCACTGCAAAATGCAGAAGGACTTAGGACCAATTGTAATGTCCTCTTCTGCGAAAGAGGGTGAATTCAGATCAGATGTAAGGAAGAAACTTTTCACAGTGAGTGTGCTGACGCACTGGAATAGGTTGCCCAGGGAGGCTGTGGATGTTCAACCCCTGGAAGTGTTCAAGGCCAGGTTGAATGGGGCTCTGGGCAACCCAGGGGAGTTTGAGAGGTGCTCCTGCCCAGGGCAGGGGGTTGGAAACGAGATGGTCTTGTCTGCAGATGTAGGGGAAATGAGCTCTCCTCCCACATCCCACAGCTTCTCCCTGGCAAGTGAGGAGCTGTCAGGATGGCTTTTCTCTCTCTGCCTGCTTTTTGTGCTGCCCCTGCCAATACAATTGCAGGTAAATGGCCACTCGGTTGCCAAATAGCTCCGAGTGAGCAGGAGATGGACAAGCAAGAGCTGAACTGCCTGCAGTCCTTGATAGGCTGAACTCAAAAGCTGTGCTGGTGCTTCCCAGCACTCATCATCAGCAAAAGAAGAGCGAGAGGTGAATTTTCTCCATGGTTGCCAGCTTGGTTCTTCGTCTCCTCGGTGCCTGTGCCGCAGTTCTCCGAGGAACGTGTTCCAGCTGGCTCTGACAGTGGAGAAAGTGATGCTAGGACCAGCGCTTCACTTAGGAAGGCTCTTTGGGCATTACTGGGGAATAGCAGGATTTTTCCTCTGCTCTTAATATCACTCTGATGGCCTATGGTGGTCCCTAGTATTTCTGCTTTGTTATATGTGATGTGCGATAGCAAAAGCTCTTTTGGTGGAGATACTAACTGCTTGTGAGTGGTTTGCCTGTAATGAATTGTTTGCATGGAGATTGTGAACTGCTATGTAATGATCAGACCTCACTGAATAATTTGTAGTGAATAATTGAATCATTTCAGGCTTTTCTGCCTAAACCAGACAGTGACTCACGATTTCCGAGAATTATTCTTGGAGCGCTTTAATGGCACCTATTTGCTTCAGTGAAGTCAATCGGAAGTGTTTGAAACTTGTCTGGGGAAGGTGAATCTGTTCCTTGACCAGACAGAAACGGGCTTTTGTTAGGAAAACTTGAAAGGAGAAAGATATAAAAATTATTACCTTCTGTTCAAACTTGCTGCTCCAAGCTCTGCCCCTCTTGGATGGCTTTGCTGGGGAAACTGGAGCTCTGAAGTGTTTGTGGCGAGACCAACACATGAAAGCAGACAATGGAGCTACCCTGATGTGGTGTTTTTGTACTTGATCTCATCCTAACAATCCCAAACCCAGCAAACATCAGGCTTTAAGCTCATCCTCACTGTAGGGCTGTGCACGCAGCCTGTGGGTTCAAAGAGCTGTAGGAACAGAAAGGCAAGAAGAGGTTTCCTTCTCCTGTGGAGCAGGATGGCACCAGCACCAAGGAGAGAAGAAGCAGCAGCACAATGTAAATGTGTCTCCCAGGCCTTTTGCTCGGAGAACTTTCTGATCTACTCCTCAATTTGCTTTTTTCCGAGAGCACGTGTGCTGCCTTCACTTCCCCTAAACATATATGACCTGTCACGACTTACAACCCCCGATTCAGTGAGGAAGGGGCAGGCAGATTCACCTCCGTGAAAGCTGCTTTCTCTTACTACAGCTAACGTGCACTTTTTGCCTTGTTTAATGGAGCCTGTGTGTTCTGGGGGGGGGAAAAAGGTAGTTTGACATCTTCCTATTTTATGTCTTACTTCTCTCTGGCCGCATGCAGTGTCTTGCTCCATTTGCACAAGCCAGGCAGGATGATGGGCTGGCGTGTACAACTTTTCTTACTCTATATCTCCTCTTCAGTCAGGTGTGGCTGTTTTGCATAAACCCCTTTCTCAGCACGTGTGTGTGGCACGTACAGGTCCTACCCAGCTGTACACGTTTCCTCATTTCCTTCCCTTCTTTCTTATCTGAGATGTCAGTGCTTTGCAGATGGCTGTGGAGTCACCATCCCTTCGATGCTTTGGGCAGCTTTTGCTGGTGAGAAACATCCTGTAGATGACGAGACGATCTTTTTTGGGGGTAGTTGTGTGGCTCATGACATCACCTCCTGTACCGATCTGCTCCCAAACCAGGTCCCATTTGTCCCTTGGCACTTACGGTGGCTGTGGGTTGGGATGCAGAGCTGCTGTGGGTTGGGATGCAGAGCTGCCGAGACGTGTAAGGGTGGACCCTTCCTTAGGCAGGGGTCATCCCTGCAGTGCGGCGCCTCGCTCTTCAGCATCACCACGTCCTTCCCTTCGCTGTCTCCCCTCCTTTCCCCATGCTTTGCCTACCTTCAACCCTTTTATTCCTGAAGGGGCTGAAGAGCCTCCCACCAGCTAGACTCCTGCGGTGAAGAGACTGTCTCCTTTGACTTTGGCGTGTTAGACTGTAAAATAGCTGACCTCAGCAGGGATCAAGTCTGACCCCAAACTGTTAAGGAAAAATGCAGTCAATCCTGTAGCCCCATTCTCCTGCCCTCTGTGCTCCCTCTCCCACTTTGCAGGACCCAGGAATACCACTGCTGACTCGGGCAACCCTCAGCCCTGCTTGTCTGTCAGATTCTTTGTAGAAAAAAGGGGTGACGAGCCTTGAGCGAGACACACGGTGAATTTTTTTTAAGAGTTTTCTAGGAAAAGAGTGTTGCTGTCATGATTAGAGCAAGCTTCAATTTCAAAGTGTTTGTTATTTAGCTCCTAAAAAAGAAAAAAGGTGGGGGGGGAAAAGGAAAAATCAGAGGCTTTATCTGCTCTGTCTTGTTCCTTCCCTCACGCTGTCTCCCACAACTGCAGGGAAAGCATAACGTGTCATCCCTACCTGTCTTCTCTGGTGGGCACTCGTATGTCTGTGTGATACTGAGGGGAATGGGCTGCCAGCACTGGGGTTTGAAATGGGTCCAGGTGAGTGCCCAGCCTCTGCATCCCGAGTTGGTGTTTTTTAAGGGAGAAACGGCGAGTCAACGCTCGGGGATCTCAGCTTTGCACTGTGAACAAGGTGGCTTTCAAGGGAGAGGAGAGCCGACACTGGAGGGAAGCACATTGCTCCTTTCCAGGTAGCTTTGGGGTCTCTGGCTTAAAAAAAAACCCTTCAAATTAGCAGCTGCATAGAGTTGCTGCAACCCTTTGAAACTATGAATGTGACTTGCACAGTGCCTGTTTGAGTGCCCAGCTGGAGCTTCCAGAATCCAAGTTTAGACAAGTAGAGGAGGGGGGGGAAAAAAACCCCCACTAAAACAGAAGTTTTATCTTCTTACATTACTTGATGTGGAGGAAAAAATGGTACGTCAGCACCTCCTGAGGTCCCCACAGTGCTGCTGAGAAGTGAGATCTGCTTTGAAGCCAATTGGATGGGAGCTGGAAAGAAGGCTGTGAGCCACGTACGTGTGGAACACTGGGGAACGTCTGCTGCATCTGGCAGTTCCCTGCCCTACAGCAGCGAAGGGGTTAAAGTAATGTTTTACTCTTTGCTGTGTTTAGCATCACTGAGATCATGCTTTTTTCCCCTTCTTTTGGAAATGATGATCTTTCTGTCTCTTTTTTTTCTGGTACCTACCGGTGCAGAACTATCTGTGGAGGAGGAGAGTGAAGTATCAGGTGCCATGAAAAATAGTGGAGTGCGATGTCTGTGCAAGGAAGGGATGTGCAGCTGTCCTTCATGGGAGCTCTCCTCCAGGGATGCACCATCTCAGGGGAAAGTCAGTCTTCAGATGAAAAATGAAGGCAGGAGTCACTGGGGAAATGGTTTAGGACAGGAGCCCCCTGTGTCTGTGGCTATGTGCGAAGACGACCAGACTCGTGCAACTCAGGCATTTAGTTTTGCTTACGCAGATGAGAAGTCTCATCAAAAAGTTAGAAACCTGGTGTCAGCTCCGTATGATCATGGAGCCCTGAGTAGAAACAGCTTAAATCCATGTGGAGAGGCTTGTTTGCTCTGTTGAGAACTTGACATCTCTTTTTTCTTCCCTAAGCATGTCTTTGTGCTAGGTGATCCGATCCTCTCCGAGCGGTACATTCTAGCTGCTCTTTCTAGTGTTGATCTAATGCAGCCCAGTGCTCATGCTTGCAACAAGCAGTCTCTATCTCTTGGTCATCTCTCAAATACTACAAGGATTTTTTTTTCTCTCCAAAGCAAGTCAAATAGAGCCCTCATTTCACTTCACAAGAGGTGCAGATGCTGCATTAGATACTGAAATCACCATCTGGGTATTGTACAGACTGTGTTGACATGAACAAAACTGACTGGTTTTTTTTTTCTGAGTAGATAGAAATGGAATGTGTGCATTCACATGTGCCCCAGATCTGGATGCTGCATCGTTGTGGAAGGGATATGAGGTGGAGAGTATCTAGGGTATTGGTATGTAAATGAACACTTCAATGATGGCAGTCTGATTGCTGGTTTCCCATGTCTGGTGCTGCTGGAGCACCTGGAATCCTATATGGATGTGTTGGCACATCTGGTCGATGCATGGAAGATACCTAACCTGGGGTAGGGGATGGAAAAGAAACAATTATTTTTGTGCCATGATATGAGGATCTGAAGACTGCTCTTAAAAACTGCGACTGAGTCAGATCAGGGATGCTGAGCACTCCTGGGAGCTCTGTGCTGACCCTCTCCAGGCACTGCCTGTTGTCCCTGTGCCACAGGCAGAGCATTTCTACACCAAATATTGACCAGACCCTCGTGCAGGTGTCCCACATGTCTTCCTTGTCCCCTGCATGCCCTGGTCCCTGCTGCCTTGCCAAGAGGTGAGAAAACTCCTGGCTGTGCAAGGGCTCTGCCTCCTCATTATCTCATGGATCTCCCCCTGTTTGCACTCCAGGCTTTTCACAGACCCCCATTATTTCCAATCCCCTTCACCTGTCAAAAGTAATTTGGCAACTCAGATCAGACAAAACAGCTCTGGGCTCTGCTGGCCCTGGTGAGGGGCCCAGGTCCTTTCAAACTTTTATCCCCCATCCTCAGTAGAGGCTGCCCTATTCCTGGGCAAAGCTGCTGATGGAGCAGGCAGCAGGCAGATCCCAGCCCCAATTAGCAGCCTTTGTAAAAGGACAGGAATTTTAATTAGTTGAGCAGTCCATTATATCTATGGACACCCTTTGCCCCCTCCCTTTGCTTCCCTCTCTTCCACCCCACAGGGTTCTCTTCATCATCCTGTTGCCTTGCTCTCCATGGGTAAAGCTGCTTGCCTCTGCCCTCTTGCCAGGGGTTAGCATCTGCCAGTGAGACCCAGTTGTCCCAGAGCCTGTCAGTGGCTGGTGGGTTTGCCTCCTCTGAGGCACAACCACATTCCTGACCTCCACTTGAACTAGGGCTTTGTGCCCTCCAAGACCTGTCCTGCCAGCAGTGGTCTAGAAAAAAGGGAAATGGAGAAAGAAAGTGCTTTGGATTAGTAGAGCCCCGAGGCTTGGGCTTGGTTTTGTCTGTTGGGTATCAGGGGGAGGAATCAGACTGAGGGGTTTTTGAGAGATGGATCTCTCCTCCTCTATGTGCCTGGGTCTTGATACTGATCTGACTGCCGACTCCCCTTCAAGATGGGCTTAGATGCTGGGGCACCAGGGGAACTTCCAGGCTGTTAATGCTGTCACTTGCCTGTCAGGAATAATCCCTTCAGATCTGGTCTGCTATTTCTGTTTTATTTGCTTCCTAAAATTACCTCCTGTCCCACTCCCACGCAGTGCAGCCAGCAGCACTTGCTGCATCTCCAACATGAAGGGCGCTTCTACCCACCAGTGCATCTTGATTTAGCTGGGGCATCAAGTAGGTGTCCTAAGCGTGCTGGCCCTTGCCATTGATTAAACTCTTCCTGTATCTTAATAATTTCTTATCATATTGCTCTTTTGCTGCGTGATCAGCAAGTGATCGCTCAGTCTGCGCAAAAACACTGTAAAGTCTCTGGACGTGCTGCACGAAGGGATGCACCTGATAGCAGGAGTCAGTAAACAGAGGAGCTCCTACACAGCTCTTACCAAATTCTGCTCGCCACAGCTGTCCCGGTTCTCTTCTGCACAGCAAATGTGTTTTTCTGGGGTGTGAAGCACCTCTGTTGCCTCTCCCTCCATCCCTCCCAGGAGCTAAGCATGCCTGAAGCAGCACGTTGAAGGCTGAACCCCCGACCTTTTGGTGTAAGCAGTGGTAACTGGGTTGCAGTGGCACACAAGGGTTACGCGCTGTAGTAATTCCAAAGCGTTTAACAGCGTCTCACCTGTCAGAGGGCGACGTCCTCTCCCGCACGTTGCAGACTCTGTGTTTCGGGAGAAGCAGCGGTGCCGCCAGGGAACGTGCCCACAGATGTTATGTACACGCAGGCAATTACCATGGGCACCCTGTTCCCCTCTGAGCTGGCCGTTATGTGTCAGCGGTGGCAACAAGATGATCAGGAGCTGATGATACATGATGGGAAAGAGATTCTGAAGCCATCTGTCTTCAGCAAGCACAATATGGGTAACATCTGGTGGGCACGTGTAAAAACAGGATTATGAGCATACAAGTGACTGTGGGAACAACATCTTGCCATCCTTCCGTAGCACCCCTCTTCCCCTAGTACCCGTCCTCCCCTTACTCATGGTGGTATCAGATGTTCTCAGGTTGTGAGTCAAAGTGTTCTCGGTGTATCGAACGTGCAGTCTAATAGCTGAGTATTTTAATATGTGCCAAGCACAGGAAGAGTAACTGGGTGTGTTTTCAATTAAAATGAGGGGGCAGAAGTGGGATAAAAAAGGTTGGAGGAAAAGCTGAAGGCCATGAAGGAGACAGTGCTGGTCACTCAGCCAATTAGAATTATAGACTAGAATCATCACAGAATCATGTGGTGGGTTCAAGACAACAATTAAAGATAAGGGAAAAGAAAACAAAGCAGTCAGGTCTCGATGAGCTCTCGGATAGAATTTGCCAGACAATGGATAGTTTAGGGAAACTGGAGAAGGGTTTGTTAACTCTATAACTATGTACAGAAAAGGAGAAAAGGTTAAGCCAGTTAGTGCGCACACACTAGAAACCGTGTCCCAAATGCCATCACATAGTCTGAGAAAAATACAGTGGGAGATCACTATCGTAGTGGTCCTTGGGTCTTTTTTCACATCAGAGATCTGCAGGAAAAAAGAGCATGTCAGTCATGTAGAGACGAGTACCACCACCCTCTCTATTATTCATGCATCACCCCAGTCTGCGGTACAGCGGCACCCAGGCTGTTTGCAGACTAGTGAATTCTTCAATTCTTCTTATAGCAGTCATACTTCTTCTAACAGGTAACTTTCCAGGCTTGCAGCATTTCTGAAGCAAGGTATCTGTATGATCAGCTAGCCACCATCTGTCCCATTGTGGTAAGTAATGGACTTCTGCTGCATCAGCTCTTTGTGTGAAAGCCACTATATGTAACAACATTTTAAATTTGATGAAAATGATTAAATGCTATTCACAAATTTTGTTCTCTGAGAGAAGTGTCTGTCTTTTGCTAGGTTGTCACATGATTTATTTAATGTCCAAACACCACCACAATACAGCTAATGTCTGTGTTTTTTCCTCTGCTCTCCTTTCCACGTGCATGCAACTCCTGTTGAATTGTTCTAGAAATACATTTGGAGCAGTTTCAGGAAAACAAGACAAGTTCACTCCTTAAAATGTTTTAAGTTTTTTCCACTCTGGTTTGATGTTACAGAGGGTTCAGCTTAAGTTGTTGAAATGTGTCCTCTTTGTAAGTACCTGGTCATAAACTGGTGTTTTAACTGCTGTTGGTCTGGTCTGGTTGGGGAGCAGATCCTGCTGTGTTCCTAAGGTACTTGAATACATAAAATAAAGCCAAGTGAACTTGTGGAGTCTGGAAGTGTGCGAACATAACACCTGCTGATTTTTCACAAAATTGCTTCTGTCTGTGTCATATTTGTGCTCCGTAAAGGCTGATCTGTAGAGTTAGTAAGTGTAGTGTTAGATGCCACTTCAATAATATCCTTGTTCTAGGCATTTTTTTGGAGATGAGAAATGGTGGCTGTATGGGTTTCAGATGTACATTAAACTGAAGTATAATTTTAAGTTATTTCTGGTCCAGCAGATTTTCCTTCCTGTGGGTTATATTTAGCTTTTTGCTCATTGCTCTGATCTTTGTTTTCATATCAGAGTGGTGTTTTATTTTAGATGGCTTTGAGTGCAGCATCTCCATTCTACAGAGGCTATGTGTCTGACATTGACTGTCGCTGGGGGGTAATCTCAGCATCTGTAGATGATCGAACACGAGAAGAGAGAGGGCTAGAGGTAAGCCATTAGATAGCATCTGTCTGGTTTTTTTTCCGGCAAAAGTTTTTATTTTCTGTAGTATCAAATTCTACTTGTGCTTATCAGAATACCTAATGAGAGAACACACCAGTCTTTGTGGTGAGTACAGGGGAGATAGTGTAAACGTTTGTCTTGGTTGTACAGTTTATGTTAGCAAATCAGTATTTTTAGTTAGATACAGAATTCCAGGAGAAGTCCATGCATTTTTCCATAGCTTGCTGAAAAGATTCTCCCTGCTCTAATGAAACTTTCCCACCTTTGCGTGCCCAAAAATGCAAAAATTGCTTTGAGCAGGTGCTGCAGAGTAATCCAGTAGTGTAAACTAGAACTGTGAAAATAGCCAGGTATTAGAAACATCAAACAAAAATTGACATAAGTTTGCATTACAAAATTACAGAAAATTTTAAAAAATATATTAAAATTTACTTTAAAAATCTCCTGAACTACCCATTTTAAGAGTGTCTCTAACTAATGTCCACATAGTGAAACTGTATTTGTACTTGTGAGTTGCAGAAGGTATAATACTGCATTCCAGGGACTTGTGGTAATGATATATGACACCCAGGAAATATGTTCAGTCTTGGAGAATTCTAGTTAGCATGCGACAACTTCTTTTCCCCTTCCCTCCTCCCTCCCCAGCAAATGAAGTAGTCATGATTCCAGGACCACTTCCTGTTAAGCCTCTTTAAGAATTGTGCTTTTTGGCTATAGGGCTTTTTTAAACTGGATAATAATTCTCACATCATGAGTGAGCAAAACTTGAGTAACATTGTTAACAGGCTGTTCAAATACTGTATTCTTTAATTATATAGCCACTGAAGAACAACCGCTATAGAATCAGTAAATCCAGATATGATTCCATAGACAGTTACCTGTCTGAATGTGGTGAGAAATACAACGACATCGATTTGACAATAGACAAAGGTATCTACGAGCACCTAATAAAAGAAGGTAAATGTTTGCTTCATTATGAACAGGTTAAAAATTGTGCTTGCAGTTGGGAGGGTTATTTTATTTTTTTGCTATTGTTTCAGTCATTGTCCTTTGGTAAGAGGGACTCGTATTTAGGAAATAAGTGTAGTATGGTCTTGAGAGGATTTGGTGGTTTTTTTTTTTTTAAAGAAGTGTTCATGTGTTCATTTGTCACAGAAACTATCCCCATTTGCACCTTGAGAAGCTTAGTGTTTAATGCTTTGTCTTTCTGGAGAGAGCAAGACCACTTTAGGAAACATGTCACAGCAATGCATCAGCAGACAGGAAGCCTCACCAATGTTCAGCTGCCATTTTCAAACAAGAGCCTGTATGGCGGTTTTTTTGTTCCTTTTCCTCTTGAATCATTTTCTTCCTTCCTGAAGTAATCATTTAAACCTTGACAGGATGTGTCAAAGGTAGAAGTAGCTTTGCAGAGTTGGATGCTTTCAGTTCTGTAAAACAAATTATTTTCTAGAGCCTTCATTGCCATGTGTGAATTGTTTGAATTTTCATTTTTGTAGGTATCGACCACCTTTTGGCACAGCATATTGCACACTTATTCATTCGAGACCCATTGACTTTGTTTGAAGAGAAAATACATCTAGATGATGCAAATGAGTCCGACCATTTTGAGGTTCTCTCTGATTTAGAGCAATTGAATGAAATTACTTATGCTTTATAGTCCTGGTTAACAGAAAGATGCTATGAATTTTTTTCCTGAGTTTTTTACTTCAGCTATTCTTTAGTGCATGACTTTGCAGTTACAAGCACATTTCTTTGCTTTACCCTTTATTTAAAAGGTAGTAGCTTACACTTCCAGCCAAATAAAATGTGGAGAGCCCATACTGTATAGCTCTGTAAATAAGTATTATGGGGAACTCTATGGCTTCCTAAAAATTGGCTTGCATTTACATTTACTTATAAATTCCCTCTTACACACCTTTATGAAATAAAAGCTATGGAAATAGTAGGCATTTTTAGTTTGGGATGCATGGAGTCCTAATTAAAAAGAAGCCAGCTAAATCTCAGTCCATTAGTATCCTACATGTAATCCTGAAACAAAATATCATGAGAAAGTGTAGCATATTGATTCGTAGGATGGTCATTTTCTAGGAAGTCATGATACTTAGTTTGGAAGTGATTACCTAACTGGATGGGCTCTTCCAGGGAAAATGCTGGACCTCTGATTATCTACTTAGTTTTCATAGATTATATTATAGAATTGTGCATATTGTGATTTTGACAGATTATTTCGTGTGCTTTGCAGAATATTCAGTCTACAAACTGGCAGACAATGAGGTTTAAACCACCACCTCCAAATTCAGATATTGGATGGAGGGTGGAATTCCGGCCCATGGAGGTAAGGAAGGCATGAGGACGTGTAAGAGGACACTTCCTTTTAAGTGGAAAAGTATCAGGCACTCTGCCATCCAGTATCAACCCCTGATTACTTATGCTGTGTTTCTCCTGTCTGAGTCATTAGCTGCAAGTGAAGTTGACAGCAGGGTTTGATTAGACATGGACTGTGGAAACGTAATTGACAGGAGAATCCACTGCAGCACAAGCAAAGCATGCTGAGGTGATGGGGAAAGAAATTAGGCTTATATCAAAACAACATTAAACAAAGCCACGTTTAGCTTCTGTGGGACTGTGTTTCTCCAGTGCGTTTCCTGGTACTGAACAATTCCACTATCACTGTTTTGTTTGTCATGAGTGCTTTTACTTTATAGCTGTCTATTTCTAAGCTCTCCAAATTTAACCCCTTTAATAAAAAATTTAAAAGCTGTTATGCATTGGTAATTACAGAAAGCCTGAAGGTGCAGACTATTAGTCTTTTGAAATGCAAGTGTGTTTTGGCACTGAATAAAAAGGTGGAGGTTGAAGTGTGTGCGTGTATTGTGAAGTCCCTGATGATGATTTCAGCTTATGCATCATTATCAGCTTATGCATATTAGTCTGCTAATAGTGTGTGCATGAATACAAGCATCAACATGAATACTCCTTTCAAACTACTTTAGACTTTCTCCTTTGTGTGTTCCCACTAAAGTAATTTAATCTCTAAACCTTTTGTGTCTAGGTTCAGTTAACAGACTTTGAAAACTCTGCATATGTTGTGTTTGTGGTATTGCTAACCAGAGTGATTCTGTCATACAAACTGGATTTTCTCATTCCTTTGTCCAAGGTAGGTGTGAAAGATCAGATCTGCTATAGCTAAAGGTCATGTGTTTGCATCAAGTCTGATTTGTTATCCTCTGCAAGCAAGGAACTAATATTTGTAGAACAGTCAATTTTGTCTTTGTCAATTTTCATCTGTACCAGTGCTTTAACTCAGTGTCAACATCAGACAGGGTACTGCATGTAAAGGGGCCCAAGATAGTTGGTTAACTTTCAAAGACCACTTCTTTGAAGCACAACACAAGAGCATTCCAACAGGAAAGAAGTCAAGGAAGGGAGCCAGAAGACC
>JAOXOE010000632.1:6226294-6237117 GCA_028565055.1 Phoeniculus purpureus | reverse complement strand
CCTCCCTGGGCAGGCCATTCCAGTGGCCAGTGACTCTCTCAGTGAAGAACTTTCTCCTCACCTCAAGCCTAAATTTCTGCTGGCGCAGCTTGAGGCTCTGTCCTCTAGTTCTGGTGCAGGCTGCCTGAGAGAAGAGAGCAACTTCCCTGGGCAGCCTGGTTCAGTGCAACAGCTCCCTTTGAGCTTGCAGTTTAGTTCAAATATGAAGGTGATAAAAAAAGAAAACCCAGCAAACCTTTGCATCTACCACCTGCTGAATTCAACACAAGCTTTGCTCTGTCTCTGGTGGGTTTGGACATGAGCTTGTCTATGGTTTTCATTTTCAGGCATGTCCTCCAACAAGGAGTGATCCTTTCCAGCATCCACAGCCTCTTCTGTGCTGATGGTTCACTTTGCTGTACCTTCACTGATCGGGTCTCCAAGACGCTCTCAGCAGCATCCCTCTACTTGTGCTAAAAACTAAGATGTTGGGTTATGCAAGTTGGGCTTCATGAAGCTACATTTAAGGAAGTCACACTTAAGTAGTAACACATGGCTTCTTCCCCTATTGTTTGAACTTTGTTATCTCAAAACATTGACATTCACACACTGTCAGCAATATAAAAGATTTTTTTCTCTGCTTCATTTACCAAAACAGAACTTTCATGCGGTTTAACAAAGCTCAGCCGTACAAGGCGCCTCTGTGTGATGCCTGTGGCGTAAGCATCTGCCTTAGGAGTTTATACAGGTTAGCTGCAAATCCCTTTCAGGAATTTCACTCAGATGAGTATCCAACTGCCAGGTAAAAAAAGGGATGAAAAGCTTTTTTTTTGCATTAATTTCTCCTGATACTGTTATAAGGTCTCATGCCTGCCATGTAAAAAATACAGGTGATAAATTGTTCTTTCAGGAAACCAGACAGACTCCCACAGTGAGATTGTTTTGAGGGTTATTACAGAGCACACGCACTTCAGCTCAAACACCAGCACATCTGTAGAAAGAACCATTAAGGATGATGGAAGTCATCACAAGTTTCCATTTAGACCTTTGCAAAGACCACAAAACCTTCGTATGTGCCACACAAACAGCCTATGCAGCGAGACCTACAGCTATCCCCACCCAAGCTGGCCACAGCCTTCTTCAGTCCCTGGCATCGTGAGGGGCCACTCCAGTGCAAATCTGAAACAAAGCTTAAATGAAAGTCAGGCAGACTCTCACAAGTCGTGCTTCAGCATCACTTTTGGGGCACCTTTCCAAGCGATGAGCTTGCAGGGGTCCTGGTAGAGTCAGCAATGATTTAACGCTGAGGTGCTATCCGTGTCTGGTGTCGAACACTTCTGAGCAGTGTTTACTGTCTCCTGGCGATGATTTACAGGGTTTGATTACCCATTTTTCATTACGACCAAAAGTGAGATTAAAATGTTTCAGAGGCAACTGCTCATATTAATCGCTGCTGCAGAGGCTGGGAGTGGAGCTGTCACTCAGGGAAGAGATGGCATCCCAGCTGCCAGCGCCGCTACAAGGCAAGAATCATTACAAGCAAATACCTTCTTATAAGATAGACTGGAGACAGGGAGAACTGCAGCCAGCCAAAGACGTTTTCTGAACGGTAGCCAACACACACACAAAAGCAGCCAAAATTCACTGATCATACTCTGTTGATTTCATCTCAGAAAAAAAACAAAGAGAAGAAAAACCTTGCTAAGCCAACACCAACGCTTTCGATGGGAGTAACACAGGCGTCTGAACTCTCTGCATTTAAATCATAGAATCATAGAATCACCTGCTCCTTTACGCCTAATAAGGAGCAAAAATCAAAGTGCAGGCAGGATTAATAAATTGGGTTGGACAGAGTCACTTTAGTGAGGCACCAAGAAAGTTCAGCTCCAAATATGGAGCAGCGAGATGTGGAGCTCGGAGATGCGGAGCAGTACAGGCAAGCAGTGGGCAACCTCCTGTCCCAGCTCGGCAGGGAGAATTTGTCTTAGCTTTCCAGAGTGAAGAGGCAGGAAGAAACAGAGAGAACATCAAAGCACCTTCGGACTAGACTTCAGGCTGCACAATAATGTTCTCTCCATGTGGGAGAAAACACTAAAACAACTCCACACACACCAACCCACGAGTCACTTTGCTATTTTCATGGGATTTTGCAAATACCTGAGCAATCACAGTTATTAGGAGCAGAAACACTTCAGTGCCTGATCCACGACGGTAAAAAACACAGCTCCAAGGGGAGTGCAGCGTGCTGCACATCAAAACGAAATAAATCACAACTATGGACTGCTCTGCTCCATCACAGCAAGGGGAGACAAGCCTTGCTTTCTCAGCCTGCCTGCCTGCCATGTCTGACACCACCTTTTCTTATTTTCTTCATTCCTGACAATAAAAAAATAAAAACAAAAGCATTTACTCTAGTAATGTACTGCTGAGGTCAAGAACGTGCTCCAGGGGTGGTAATGGCAAAGAGCAGCTACAGTGGGAATACAAGCAGATACTCTCCTCCAAAGCTGCTTTGATGTGCCGTTCCTGCAAAGACTGCCTTTCTTCCCTTTATAGCTTTGGGCCTGTGAAGACTTTACACTTTTTTCTCCTTTTTCTTTTTTTTTCCTTTCCCAGTTGTCCTTAACACAGAACCCTTCCCTGACCTCGCAGTAATAACAAACAGGAGATGAAAAATCCATGTGCCGCCTTATCAAAGCCATCTGCAGAATTTAAGCTTTCATTTGAAAATAAAAATTAAGCTCCTAGCCTTTAAAGGTTGCAGAGATAACCTCATCTGTGTGAACTGATCCACAGCCATCTTCTATTTCTACCCCGCTCTGTCAGATCTTTTTGAGGTCTGTAACTCCTCCCCATAGTCAAACAATTTTGGGCAAACTGTTTTGCAGATGATGTAGGTTTGCCTTTCCCAGGCGAAATCGCATCAGTTGCTCGCTGCTGATGTGTCAAGCTGAGAAGCAGAAGCAAAGCAAGGCTTTCGTTGCAGTCTCCATAGAGTGGCAGGACCAAAACATGGGCATTTATAATCACAGAATCACAGAATGACCAAGGTTGGAAGAGACCTCATAGATCATCAAGTCCAACCCGTTACCACAACACGTTTATAACACACCTAAGCTCAAACCCCACTTGTTCACCATGAAAGAAGACCACTTTTGAGTGGAATGCACCTCACCAGTCTACCAAGTCTGCAGGCAGAGGCAGGCGCTTGTAGGTGTGACTCCTCAGAGGCATTTCAGACACTGACCTTAAGGTGAACTGTTCTCAAGATGCCTGAGGCTACAGAACAAAAATGGCCTCAGTGCTCACAGCTCCTACTAGAGACATGGCAGGGGAATTATCAGGGAAGATATGGCAGAAATGACAGCCCAAGATGATGGATGAACCTCACTGCAGAGATGAATTTTTTCCAAGTTCTCCGTTACTCATCCTGGGCAAAAAGTTCTTCCTCTGTTCAAACAGCTATTGCTGTGATCTTGACCACAGAAACAAGCCTCTTGCTACAAGCAAGAGTTTGTCCAGCGCTTAGTCTATTACCTCTGCATGAGGTTTCTTTCTCCCCAGGGAACAGACAGGAACAAGAAAACTCAACCAAACAGAGAAAAGCCAAGAAAGACGCTGCAAATCCCCAGCTAACTAAGCAGTGAGAAACAAAGCAGCGATCCACCCATTCTCGTCCTGGTAGAAAACAAGTCTGAGAGAAGCACCAAATAATTGATTTTATTTATCAGAGCACCTCAAGCATGAAAAGATCTCCTGAAGGCTACATAAGTCATCTTCACTCTCCCAAATGGCCAGGATGCGCAGGTGGATACTTGATTTCAAGGTCAGGAGCACAAAGCACGACTACCCAGTAGTATGTATGGTTTTCCCCCTTAGGAGCAAAGGGAATGCCCCGGGGATGGGGGTTAGCATGGGGCTGCAGCCCCTGCGCTGGGCTGAGAGCCCTCGGCAAAAAGAGGCAGGACCGAGCTCACTGTCGCCTTTTATCTGCTCACCTAGCAACACCCCTCAAGGGCAGGTACTTGGGACAGTGTCACTTCCCCCCAGGACAGGTCACTGGAGGGAGGGGGGTCCTCCCAAAGCAACAGAACTCTGTTTTCTTCATGAAAGCACAAATCTGTGCATCTGAAAACTCTGGTAATTTTCAAACTGGAACAAACCACAGTCTGGCTCAGGTTGGAAGGGACCTCAGAGATTGTCTACTCCAACTCCCTGCCATGGGTGAGACTTGGTTGCTTAAGCCCTCATCCAACTTGGCCTTGAACACCTCCAGGGAGGGAGCAGCCACAACCTCTCCAAGCAATCAATTCCAGAGTGTCTCCACCCTTGCACTGAAGGACTTACTCCTAAGATCTAGTCGAAACCTACTGTCCTTCAGTTTAAAACCAATTTCCCCTTGTCCTGTCGCTAGATCCCTTTGGGAAAAGTCCCTCTTCAGCCATCCTGTAGGTTCCCTTCAGGTATTGGATGACAGCTCTAAGGTCTCCTTGGAGTCTGATCATCCGTGGGAAGAGAAACCTAAGCTATCTCATCAGGAGCAAATCGGTGGCAAAGAGAAGGGGATTACTCCCATGCTATGACTGCACTGGCCCTACTGGGAGGTACCATGTGCACTTGACGAGGGACTGAAAGAGCCTCCTGATTTCAAACCAGCATGATGCTAGGTAGAAAAAATGTTTTGCAGACATCCAGGTGAGATTTCCTACCAAGAAAAAGAATCAATGACGTGAACAAGTGAAGAGAAGTCTATGGCTAGACTAGGAGAAAACAGCCGATCCCCTGCATCGCTATCAGGTGTTTCCTTGTTCTGATTCATTTCCACGAGGAGCAAAGGCTTGCGAGGCTGCCAAGTGTCTTGTGTACCCTGTCGGTCTGGTTTGAGTTCCTCCATCTATTGTGAGTGCAAGATCTGAGATGAAGGTGTCGTGCTTGAGATTTAGCTGTGTTTCTTCTGTTTCCATCACCTTGAGCTGTAAATACTCCAGAATTAGACCTAAGCTGGCAATTCTATTACTTTCTGGGTGATGCAGAGCAGACAGGCTTCAGCTCTGAGGGGATAGTGATGGGGAATTGTCAGTATTCTGGTTAAACCAAACGGATGTGTTTTGCAGGGCAGCACTTTTAACCACCTCCTTAGCAGGGTGGACACCATTCAAACCATAAGAAACCCACCCTCCTCCACCCGGTGCTTTGCTTTTTACCCCATGTTGTTGGGAAAAGACCCTCAGGGCCACACACCTCTTACTTGCTTCTGCAGGGCAGAGATTCCTGTAAGCACCTGTGCTGTGAGGTGAGAACTGGCTTGTTCACAACAGTTCAGCCTTCGCTTAGGAACCTAAATAACAGCCAAATCCTTTCATAAAGCCACCACATCCAGCAGCTCTCAATATTGCTGGGCTCACTTGAACATACTGGCTGTAATGGCTGCAATTATGAATTGATGGCCTGAAATTCACCATCAGACCTAATGCCTGGTTTTTCTGTCTGGTTCTTGTTCCCATTCCGCCTTTTTGTTGGTGTTCCGCTGCCGCAATTGTTTGTCGTTAGTCGTTAATCTTGAAAGCATCAGCTTTTTTCTTTTTTTGCTGCTTTTTTCCCCCCCAGGAACCATTCCTTGTTCCCTGGTTTTAGTGCTCACTGTTTTCCATCACTCTTTTTCTTGCCTCAGTCGAATCAGTTTTGCACCGCTCTAGAAAGTTGGCGTATCTTTTCCCGATGGCAGAGCACAGCAGTGCAGCAGCCGTGGCCGTGGGATGTGTGTGCAGCCTGTGCTACCTGCACCTCTGGGATGTTTATGCACCGTGCTCGCAGCCCAGCCCGCTGGGGAGGGGGCAGCATCGGGGTGGTTTTCATTGGAGCTGTAACAATCCTGGCTCTTTCTGGCTTGTACGAGCAGGGATGACTCCTGCAAGCAGCAGGATTTGGGCAGGGGCTGGGTATGACCCTCACTTGCCCTGCAGACCTCCTGCCACAACAGGAGAACTGTAGTGGGATCTTTCACCTGGTGTTCTCCTACAGAGCTCAAATCTCATTAAAAGGCTGGTGCAGGTGGGCTTTGGCCAGAACCCTGCTGGAAGATGATGAAATGATACAAGAAGGGCAGATCTGTTTGGACCTCTGACCAAGAGCAGAGGTGAAAGAGAATAAGGCTATTTCTGAAAGGGTGTAAAAGAGCTAGAAAGCACATGAGGGTGTTGAATTCAACACTGCTCTCTTTCCCTGGGATAGCTGGAAGAGCTGCCTTGCCAGGGACAGGTGAGCATGTGTCCTCGCTGGCCACGTGAGCCTCTGTTAGGGCAACACAGGCATAATCAGGTACAACAGCTATGCAACTCTTAACAGCATCACTTAATAGCTTCCCAGTTGTTCGAATCCTTTGGCCAGTAACAGTAATCCTGGTAGGGTTGCTTTGTTTGTGTTTTCACATCTGCTGCCGCAGAAAGGTTAGGAAAGCTGGTGTTTTTAACGTGCAAAGGGGTTTTTCTTATAAGCAGAGCCCATCTGTAGGTGAGACCTGATCACTGGCAGGTGAGGAGTTGCACCTTGGAGTGGAACTGCTGCTGCTGGAACAGACAAACATCTCCCAGCTCTTATTGTCAGCATCCCTGGGGGCAGTCCTGTGCAGGAGAGGGGTGGTGTGTAGGACAGGAGAGCTGATATTGTGGGTTGTCAGCCTTCAGTCACCCCCAGTGTGTCTTAGTGCTTCAGTATAGATGCTCTTAGAGATTACTGCCTACTCTGAGGTCTTCCTTCAACTGGACTCCAACAGTGTTTTTCGTCACTTCTGGAAGATTTTGTCTTCCTTACTGTTGCCAGGTCTCTGGGAGATTTTTGTGGCATTTTTAACTCAATGTTTTTCCCATCTCTGGGTGCTGAGCCCTTCCAAAGAAATACTGGGGGTGTGTAAGAAATACCCAGGTGCTGCTGGCTCCTCTGATGCCTTCTGGGTGGAAAGAGTCGTCACTGGTCCTGGTTTTCCTTCCTTCATGCACGAACAGACTGGAAGGATGGGGAGGGAGCCTGCAAAGATGCTCAGGGCAAGAAGAAGGAGGGATTGTGCATCCATCCCATCAGTGAGAAGGAAGTGGAAACAAAGCAGGGGCAGAAAGAAGCTGGTTAAATCAGGCATGTGTCAGACTCGGGTGTCAGACACTTTGGCAAATGCTATCAACAGTGACAATGTAGATCTTCTCTGAGAAATCTGTTGCTGTCACTGTAAAATTCACCAGGGTTCTGGCAAGAGGTCCCTCTAGGAGGTGGAGGCAGAAGAAGACAAAGACAGGCTCTGGGCAGCAGCGAAGTTGGTTTTGTTACCATTTCTTTTGTCCCTTTCCTCTAAGATACTTGTTCCCCCGGGTGAGACCAAAGGACATTGTCATACGCAAACAGCCAGGGCCATCTAGTTCTGGGTGGCCTTGATGGGACCAGACAGCATGAGATCATTGCTAGATGGAGAGCGATGCTTCTCGCTTCTCATCAGGTGCAGCATCATGTTGGTGGCGTTTTGTGTTTGGCCGTGTCGCATCGCATCTGTCAGCGCGTGCAGCGTGCTGTCAGACGGTCGCCAAGGCAGAGCAGACCTGCTGGTGGAGAGGAGAATGTGCCACCCTGGGGGGACCCGTGAGGGGGAAGGGACCTAGTGGGCAGCTTGCCGGGAACAAATCGTACTGAAGCGAGCGCAAATTATACATCTTGGGGAGAAAAAGTGGGACAAAAGAAATCTCTCTTGAGAATAAAATATTCAATAAAACCAGTGAGTTGCAGGAAGGAGACAACTCGTGACATTTAGGGAAAAGCCTAAAATTCAGGCAGACGTGTGACCAGCGGGAAGACAACTGTGGTATTTGGGGCTGACTCTGTTAAAAGTAGCGTTGCTGAAACCACATTTACGGTTGTCTTGTCTACTGTTAAACACAGGAGAATGGTGGTTGGGAGGAAGAGACAAGACAAGGGTTGTTTCTGTTTGAATTCTGTGAGGCTAAAGGGGATCAAAAGCTGTGCCGGGTCTTCCCTGAAGCATTAAACGTTTCTTCTGCCAGCCAAGTGCCCAGGACTTGGCAAGCCTTCATCGATTTGATTGCTATCCAGTAGTCAAATGCTGCTGTGGAAATGTTCCAAATAGCTGATGACTGATCATTAGTATTATTTAAAAGCATGTTCAGCTTTTAGCACTGGGTTAAAGCACGTCAGGAACGTGGAGGTGCCTTACCTTTCCAAGCTGAGCTTAGTGCTTCTCAAGTCATCACAGCTCCCTGAACCTTGCATCTGCTTCTGTTTATAAACAGAGAGAAGGTGAGATGTGGGCTGTGCTCACAAAGCTTCTGAGGTTTACTTTGGCTTGGCACCAAGTGCCCTTGGTAGCAGCCCTCAGCCGCTGTCATACAGCTTGCTCTGTGTCCCTGTCCATGGCCACCAGGGATGTGAGTTACAGAATCATCAAGGTTGGGAAAGATCTTTAAGATGAAGTCCAACAGTTTGCCCTACAACCCCTAACCACTAAACCATCTCCTGAAACACCATGTCTTTTTTTGAACCCCTCCAGGGACAGTGCCTCTACCTTTTCCCTGGGCAGCCTTTTCCAGGGCTTCACCACTCTTTCTGGGAAGAAGTTTACCCTAGGATCCCCTGGCACAACTTGACCCTATTTCCTTTTGTCCTGTTGCTAGTCACTAGGGAGAAGAGGCCAACACTCTCCTCACTACAACCTCCCTTCAGGTAGTTGTAAAGAGCAGTGAGGTCTCCCCTCAGCCTCCTCTTCTCCAGGCTGAACCTCCCCAGCTCCCTCAGCCTCTTCTCATCAGACCTGCTCTCCAGACCCCTCAGTGATCTTGTTCCCCCACTTGCAGTACTGAAGCAATGCCATGGAGCAGTTTGGCTTTGCCTCTCATGGGGAAATGAGTGACCCGAGAATGGAAGGTGATGGCCATCTGAAGACTACAACTCCAGCTAGCTGATCTGGCAGATGTCCACTGTGTTTGCTCAAGGGAATGAAGTTCTGCAAAGGACAGTCACCTTTTGCTCACCAGCTTTCCGCTAGTTGTGGCTGAATGGAGAAGGGTGGGTGGAACAACTTTTTGGCTCTGTTTCCCACCAAGGTTTTCTTGCCCCTGCAGGTTAGGAGTGCTGAAGATGTCAGTCTGCTTCCTTCCCGATCATCTCCTCTAGCTATTGGCAGAAGAGAGTATTGAGCTGACTGCAGCAGGAACAGATTGTGAACTCCTAGTCCAAAAAACTTCCCTTAATTTCCCCTTTACTTGTTGCAGTGCTTGGAAACCTCTCTGTCCCAAGGCCAGGCACCACCTACTGCTGTGGCATCTGCTCCAAATCAGAGGACCCCACTGTCCTTCCGGGGTGGTTGGATGGCAGGAGCACAGTGACCGAAGAGGGGCTCTGAGAAAGCTGGGAAAGGGCTTTTTAGAAGAGTTTTTAGTGCTGGGATGAGGGGAAATGGCTTTAAGCTAGAAGAGGGGAGATTTAGATTAGATCTTAGGAAGAAATTCTTTACAGTGAGAGTGCAGATTCTTTACAATGAAGTTGCCCAGAGAGGTGGTGGATGCCCCCTCCCTGGAAGTGTTCAAGGCCAGGTTGGATGGACCTGTGAGCAATCTGGTCTGATGGGAGGTGATGGGGTTGGAACTAGATAATCTGTAATGTCCCTTCCAATCCAGACCATTCAATGATTTTGGGGAAGGAGAGAGCTCCTGTGAACCTCAGAGAGACAGGAAAGTGTACATTGCCCCTATGTGCTGAGGAGAGGAGAAGATGACCTGGACATCTCTGAAAACTGTCCTTAATTGTCTTATCCTAGCTTATCACATCATCCTGCTAGAACAGCTGGTTTGAAAGCTCATGGAAGAAGAGAGCTGTGTTTGACACACAGCTTAAAAAATACTTGTGTCCTAGAATTACTGGCCCAATGTGCCAGCATGGCTAAGGGGAAAGAAATTGGCAAACACTATTTTTTCCATCTAGAATTAGCTAAGATGGGTTTTGGAGACTGAGAGGGGAAAAAAGATCCACAGGCAAAGTGGCTTTGTAAAGACAAGGTAGCAAAGGCAAGTTCTGAATTTCAGAACACAGTGCCTGCCCTTTCTTGCTGCCTAGCAGAAATCAAAACAAAATAAGCTGAAAACCTTTTTCCAGCCTCATTTTCAAAGCCGTCGCTAGCCTGGAAATAGCCCCCAAATGAGTGTGAGAAGTGAAGAACCACATGGGGAGGCTTAGGGAGGGCCCTGCTGGAGTGCTAGGAAGGTTTGTTTGTGTGCAAAGTGCATTATTGCATATCTTGGAAAACAGATGACATTATATTGCTTCACACTTGTGCTACTTCTGCTTCAAGGCTCCAGCGTGATTTGTGGTGGTGGGGCCAAGGGGAGATAACAAATGGGTGTCGGGAACCCACGAAGAATAGAGTTCTCCCCGCTTCTGTTGTAGCGTTAAATAGCTCTTTGTATTACTGCAATTTCTTCTTTTTTGTGGTGTGTGGAGATAAAAGAAATTTTATTTGCTAATGCCACATTATTTAACTTAATCAGGCTGAAGTGCACGTGCAATAAATTTGCCTCCAAAATGAGAAATTGCAAAGATGTGGCAGAAGAATATTTCAATGGAAACTGATGACGTAGCAAGTTAGAGCAGAACAATGTCCTCTTCCTGCCCTTTCCTACTACCACCCAACAGCAGAAGAGAGCAGCTGATGTCTCTCAGACAATCACATGCTGTGGCATGCAAGTCATAGAATCATTAGGGATTGGAAGGGACCTGGAAAGAGCATCTAGTCCAATCCCCCTGCCACAGCAGGATCACCTAGACCAAGTCACACAGGAACACATCCAGGTGGG
>JAOXOE010000632.1:6201107-6226194 GCA_028565055.1 Phoeniculus purpureus | reverse complement strand
AGGTTGGTCAAGCATGACTTCCCCTTGGTGAAGCCACGCTGACTGTCCCTAATGACCCTCCTGTCCTTGATGTGCCTGAAGACATCCTCTAGGACAAATTGTTCCATCACCTTTCCTTCAGGTGAGGCTGACTGGTCTATAGTTACCTGGGTCCTCCTTCTTACCCTTTCTGAAGATTGGAGTGCCATTTGCTATCCTCCAGTCCCTAGGCACCTCTCCTGCTCCCCATGACTTAGAAAAGATGATGGAGAGTGGCCTAGCAATGACTTCTGCTGTCTCAGTATGTGCGGGTGCATCCCATCTGGGATGAACATGCTAAACTGGTTTTGTCTGGCCAGTTAGTCTCCACATGGAAATGTCCTTCATCTTGCTGGGAGGAAGGAAGATCTTGGGGCTGAAGCATCAGGCTGTTAGAAGCAAGGAACACTCATACTGGCTACACCCAGCGATGCGCAGTGCCTCTGAAAACCATCACAAACTGTGGTGTTCACCACCTGACAAGCCTGCACCTGACAAGCCTAATGAGCAGGAGAGACAGAAACAACTCCCAGGTATTTATATTTCTCCTTTCAGAGGAAAGAAAGTCACTGGGAGTGGGACTTCTCCATCAGGACATGGCCAGACAGGCACTTCTTGCAGTCATTCAGCACATCCCTCAACAGGGAGGAAGACAACATCAGCTAAGCAGGAGGACCATGCTCTGACACCTTCCAGACTGAGTTTTCTGTAGGACCCAAGACCACTCACAGGCAATTTGATGGGCAGAGTCGCAAGCCAGAGGGAGTCTGGTCCTTTCCTCCTCCTGCTGGCATCTTCAGGGATGTTGTCCGGAACTGCTCCTCTGTAGAAAGAGACCTTTGCAGATAGACAACAGGCAGTGAGGAGCAGATCCAAGCATAGTGGACAAGCCTGTTCTCACAGCGTCCCTTCTGTCTGGGAAAGGATGATCATCTCTCTCCTATCTCCAGTCCATAGCTACAGCCTCCCAAAGAAAGCTGCTGGGAGGAGCGCTGAGATTCTGCCACGAAGGCTGGCCTCACTGCCAACACCCTAGGAATTAATGGCAGGATGTGAGTCAGAGAGCCAAGTGATGAGAGAACCTGCCAGACCTCTCCCCTTGTTTATTCAGGGTGAAACAGAAAGCCAAGGGGAAGAGTCCTGCCTGCTGCTTGGGAGCACTGTAAGTGCAGTGATGATGATGGTGGAGGAAATTAAAAAAAACCAGTGCAACCGGGTGCTCACCTGGCCTTTTACAGCTTGGCCTTTCCTGTCTACAGGTGAGGTCACATAGATTTCCTTCATGTTCTTCAAGTGGGAGTAAAAAACAAACGAGAGGCGTCC
This sequence comes from Phoeniculus purpureus, assembly GCA_028565055.1. Taxonomy (NCBI): domain Eukaryota; kingdom Metazoa; phylum Chordata; class Aves; order Bucerotiformes; family Phoeniculidae; genus Phoeniculus; species Phoeniculus purpureus. The sequence continues at coordinate 6,224,853 of JAOXOE010000632.1, read as the reverse complement.
ATCCACGCAGTCGGGGCGATCTGTGCAGCAAACACTCAATGTGGGTAGAAAAGTAGAGCTTCTCCATCCTAGGCAACCACCCCTCTTTCACTAATAGCCCCCATGCTACTATCTACTCCTGCTCCAGCTTGGAAGAAGGGTAACACCACATCCCGCCCTGGCTTTCTCTCTGGGAGAGCAGAAAAGACTGGCTGTGGAGCAAGATGGTCCTAAAGGTGAGAAGGAGAATGGCCACAAGGTAGACCAAGTTCAAGAGCAGAAGGCAAGGCAGGGTGAGTCACTCAGATGGAGTCAAGTCCATCCTTGGCACATCCCACTCATCCATCATCCATTCTGCCCCTTGGAGGGCAGAATCAGCTACAATAGCATCACGTAATGTATGACAATAGGCCACCTCTGTCTTCACCATTTCTGCAGTGAGTGTCGGAATAGAGCTAAAGGGAAAACACAGTCAGGTATAACATTCGTGTAGGCAATTATCTAGAAATTAAGTTAAAGTCCAGCCTAAATCAGGACAGAGGGCCAGGCTACGGCCTCATGGACTCCACTTGATTTATCTTCATAGAATTCTCATCAATTTGTACTGATGAGACTGAGCTGTGTGTTCAGGTAGAATTGTTTGGGTTGGAAGGGACCTCAGAGCTCATCTAGTTCCAACCCCCTGCCATGGGCACCAATGCCTCTCACCAGAGGAGGTTGCCCAGAGCAACATCCAACCTGGCTGAAATGGCTCCATTTGCAACTTTAACAGGTCCAGACACATGGAGGCATAAAACATCACCTCAAGTTTAGGTCCTGCTCCCTCTTTCCTTCTTTTTTAATGGCTCCATTCAGGAGAATGCTTTGCTTTACATTATGCCAGAAATACCTTCTGCAAGAAAAGTATCTGTACATACGTTTTCTTAGAAATGGGAAACACTCATGAGCCGTGAGCCCATTGTGGGCATCCCAGAGTGGTATGTAAGGCACCCGGAAAAGGGTATCACGGGCTGCAGAAGCGTGTCAGACAAACCAAATACACTCAGCTATTGCCCTCTGCAGGCTACAATGGCATGAGAGGAAACAAAAGGAGACACTTAAGTTGGGTGACAATTCAATGTCCACCGGCTAGCAGTGGAGACAGAGAGGAATCCCACCAGAACCATGCCTGAGGTGCAAGAAACACAAGAAGCAGGAGCCTGAAGGAGCCCAGTGCCACCATACCCATATCGATGCTGATGCCTCGCTCAAAAGCTGCAAAGAACTGCTCTCCCTCAAACATGTCCACCATGTCAGATGGCTCAGGTCCTCGGTAGCGGTCCTGCAGCTTCTTCAACACTGGGTCAACCTGACAAGGACAACACAGGAGCCTGTGTTTGGTCTGAGGCACCTCTGTCCCAGGAGCCCTGTCCCTGTGCCTGGGATGTTCCTCCCCCCACTCACCTTCAAGGGGAAGTCAGTTTTACATGGAAAGGTCACAAACACCTGAACAACCTCCCAGTAGCCCCTCCTGCCCCACAAACAGGGCAGTGATCTGCACTCTCTGTCAAGGAACATGCACTGCAAACCCTGAGCCACCTGATGCAACACTGCAGAGGGTTGATACCCCTGGGGCAGAGGTGGCAGAAGGAATGTGTGTGCATTTCCCGCTCCTTCCCATATCCTCCAGTACAAAATCAGCCATGTTAGATCAAACTGAAAGAATGGCATAACCTGATGTCACACTGAGGGAGATTAAGGAGGGCTCACATGTTGTGTTCCCTCCTTCAGCTGCAAACAGGAAAGAGCACTGAGCACAGCACCACAGCTAACCGTGCCCACACTGCTAGCCTACAGCAGACAAGTGACATCTTCACCTGAATATCTTTGGCAGAAGTTTAAGACAACATTAAACTTGTATCAGCAGCCCAGTGCTCAGGGTTCTCAGGGAGGAAACCAGTGTGGCAAACACCACTGCATAGAATGCATTTTCCTCTGTCTCCCAGCTCCCAGTGAGCTGGCAGCATACCTCAGCCATAGCTGACCTTGCATCATTCAAAGGGGGACCCTGAACACAGATCGCACCTTGTGCTTGGGGACACATTGTAGCAGGACTTGCTCGGGGTCCTTCTTCCTCTGCAGAGCGATGAAGTTGACCTGATACATGCGCAGCCGCTGGTAGACTTTCTTGGCAATGCCTCCAATGTAGGTCTTGGTGGTGTACCACAGCCAGTACCTGGGAGACAAGGAGTTAGGAATTAGGAGGGATCCTGCCTAGGAAGAGAAGCCAGTGTCACACCCACGAGACCACAAGAAGTGATGGGTACAGACACTGTCAGGCTAAGCTGGGCTTGACTTGCAAAGGGAAAAGGGAATAGGAAAGGTTAATAGTCAGTGTGTGAGAAAAGAGAGGCAGGGGAACATCCCATCCTTTCCTCAGGACTAATCCTGCACTCACCAGGAGAAGTGGGTGACTTCAAACACTGCATAAAGGTGGGTGAATTCCAGCACCACCTGATTGGTAATGTCATCCCAGGTTTGGCCCTCCAGGTCACTGTGGAGAAGATGCAGCCTTGACTGATCCAAATTTAGCCCTGAAGAAAACAAAGACCAAGACATGCTCTGTGCAGAAGTCGTCCTTCTTTATGGCTTTACAAGCTCAGCCAGGGCTTGGTGGACTCACTTTTTAAAAGCACTGGATGAAGGCTCATGGGCTTCAGCACCCAGGGCTGAACTTTGGCCCAAGAAGAGCAGCAATACAAGCATGAGGGCACTCACAGAATCATATAACATTAGGGATTGGAAGGGACCTCGAAAGATCATCTTGTCTAATCCTCCTGCCACAGAGCATCACCTAGACCAAGTCACACAGGAACACACCCTGGCAGGTCTTAAACATCTCCAGTGAAGGAGACTCCACAACCCCCCTGGGCAGCCTGTTCCAGTGCTCTGTCGCCCTCACTGGGAAGAAGTTCCTTCTCATATTTATGTGGAATCTCCGATGTTCCAGCTCACACCCATTGCCCCTCGCCCTATCACTAAATGACATTGAGAAGAGCCTGGCTCCATCCTCCTGACACCCACCCTTCAAATATTTATAAACATTAATGAGGTCACCCCTCAGTCTCATCTTCTCCTAGCTACAGACCTAGCTCCCTCAGCCTTGCCTCATAAAGGAGGTGCTCCACTTTCTTCATCTTTCTAGTTTCTTCTGTCCTGAGATCTCCTCTCTTGTAGACTTGTCTCGTGATTTCTAGATGACCTGCTAAGAATCCAGGCCCTTGAGTAATGGCACTGAAACGAGGCAGGCAGCAGTAGCTATCAGTCTGTAGGATGTATGCTCCAAAGCTGGACTGTCCAGGTTTTGAGAGATGTGCTGGGGTAGGGGAGATTGTTCAAGGACAGGGTTACATGACAAGGAGGACTATTCTTAGATGGATCCTCAACTAGTCCTGAACCCTCCCTGCCGTCCTTCCAGGTGATGGCACTCAATGGTGCCAGCAAATATTTACCCAGCCCAGAAGCAGCCTTGCTGCTGCTTGTGCTGGGAGAGCAGTGATTGATGGCTGCAAAAAAATCAATGTTTGCAAATACTTCTGAGGAGGATCTACGTGTGCTTGGGGTGCTCTTGGGAAAGCTGGATTCAATAAGGCTGACATCAGCCTCTTCAGATGACAGGGTCATTGCCTTTTGCCCACTCGCCAATGCTGGAATCTAGTCTCTGAGCATTTTCCTTTTGTTCTGTTCAGATTAAAGAAGAGTGGCCACCCCTTTATTAACAGGGTAAGTAAAAGTACCACAGCGCCATCAAACAAGGTCCTGCCTTACAGCCCTGTTTTCCTACAAAAGCTCTCTTTGCTCCTAAAACTGCTAAGTTACGTAGAGGAATGGAAGTTCTTGGAAACAAATGGACTCCAAAACCAAGCCTCCATGATCAGGAGACATGTGCCTTCTCCAGGAAGCAATGTGTCCAGACCCACCACGTTGGCCAGGTCTTGCTTTGGTGACAAATACAAAAGACAAATCTGGGCTGAAACTCATGAACCCCTCCCTGTCTGGGTGCTTCCTCATTGGCGTCACTGGGTTCGAAATGTCCTGTTGGCCAAATCGCTGCCGCTCGTTTGAGAGCGGCACTTGAAGAAGGTGCTTTGCTTTTCCCTGGAGTCCTTTCTTCTTCTGCTTGGTCTGTCAGTGATGTCATTGTTATTACAAATTTATGACATCAGAAACGTGAGTCCGTGGGAGCAGGCACGAGGGATGATGTATTACGTGTCCCCTGTACGCAAAGCAAAAACTCAGCAGGAGAAAATCAGATTCAATTTATGAGTCTTCTCTAGGAACTGATATCACTCCTGGCCTAGGGCCACCATAGCCAACAGGATTTATGCTACCTGTAGCATGGGCTCTGGTCTTGTGGGATCAGGCTGAGCTTAAACCGGCCAAAACTGATGCCGTATCATGGGACTTGGAAGCAGCTGTTGGGAAGAGCTATCAAGAAAGATCAGACAGAGGTGGAAGTGCCCCAGGGGAAGTCCAGTGCATGAGAAGCTCTATCCCTGGTCTGTTTTCACCTGCTACTTGATGAAAAATGCAAAGGATGAAGCCAGTCATGCAGCTATAAGACACTATGCTGATGTCTAACTTTTTTTCTTTGTTGTCTCACTCATTGGATAGACCTCAGTTTTCTGGAGAAGTCTGAGGAGCATGCCCTCTGCATAGCAAAGGTTCAGTAATGAACAACTCGCTAGTCTAGGCTGAACTTCAGCTGATGGCCTCTGTATCCTACCATCACTCTCTTGGATTGAGCAGACTTTTAGGGTGGTCTAGTGTACCATCTCCCAGGCAAGTTCCATCAGCTGCAGGTCAGTGGTGGCAACAAGAGGTGTCCATAAAATGTACTGTTCCCCCAAGGTGAGCCGTGTTCCCCCAGGGTGAGCTGTGTTCTCCCAGGTTTGCTTGCTCTTCTGTTACTGGTTTCCATGAAACCAAATGGCAGTGTTGATATGCATAAGCTACCATCTGGCCCCGAGACAGTGGTGGGTGTTTTTATCTCCCATTGACAGACTTTGCGAACTGTCATGAAAATCCTAGCAAGGTGAAAAAGGGTAGGTTTTGGCACAGCTCCACCAAGCTTCTGCTCTGACCCTGCTCACTTGCTCTAAGGTCAGGTGTGCTGTTGTGGGTGTGATTGCCTTGATTTGGTTGAATGCTACATAGCATCATCCCAAGAAGACTTTGTCTCTGGAAGGCCTGGTCCCTTCACCTCAAAGGAAGCACACAACAAGAAAATAATCCTTTAAAACTGTTCTGGTGCAAGCTCAGTGACTCAGTACTGGGCATGAGCCTGGCACTGTCTGCTCTGGTAGTCACGCTCCAGGACAAAACCACTGCAGGACTGGGATGTACGGGTTACACATGAGCACAAATCCTAACCTAAGGAAATGCTCCCCGTGCCCACAGCTTCATTCAACAGAGCCATTAGCACCGAGATTAAATATTTAGCTTGGTGTGTCATGTTCTCCTACCTGCAAGCAGGGAAGGGCAAAGAGCGGAGCAGATGGGATGGGGATGAATCAGAGCGTGGTGTTATGTCCCAGAGTGATAGCCAGGGAGCTGCTTAAATCAAATCAGGCTTAGCAATGGGGAAGTACGTAATTAGATGCTTTAACGATCACGGGAGCCTTGTGTGAGGTTCTGCATGATCTCTACAGGCCACTTTTTAGAGTGACTCAAGTCTTGGATGAATTCTCTGGAAGAATTTCTGTGATTGATCTGGTATGCAGGAGAGGAGGGGACATCTCCAGGGTGGTGGGGATGAAGAGAAAGGACTTGTACACGTGACAGAGAATGAAAAGGCGAGACCTTACTAAAGATGAGGATTTAGGCGAAGGCATGCCAGCTTTTTGGGTATTGGAGAAAAGTGGCAGTAAAAGATCAGCCGAGGTACAGTTGCCTTCCGTTTGTGCCTCTTCACCAGACTTAATCAACGGGTAGGAGTTTCACGACAGAACAGAGCTGGCAAGGAAAAAATGTGTGTCCCTAAAACCACCTGGCAGTTGCAATGCGCTGGTGAGGTTTTTACATTCTCACTCTCTTCTGCAAATAGAATCACAGAATGTGTTGGATTGGAAGGGATCTCCAAAGATCATCTAGTCCAACCTCCCTACAACAAGCAGGGCCATCTCTAACTAGAACAGATTGCTCAGAGCCCCATCAAGCCTGACCTTGAATGTTTCCAGTGATGGGGCTTCTACCACCTCTGTAGGCAACCTGTTCCAAGGATCCACCACCCTCAGATTAAAGGGCTTTTCCCTAATATCCAGCCTAAATCTACCTTTTTTCCAGCTTCCTTTCCCTCATTCTATTGTTCCCTGCCCTTGTCAACAGTCTTCCCCAGCCTTCTGATAGGACCTTTTCAGGGATTGGAAGGTCATTATAAGGTCTCCCCAGAGTCTTCTCTTCAGGCTGAACACCCCCAACTCTCTCAGCCTGTCCTCACAGGAGAGGTGCTCCTCTGGACCAAATTAACAGGTCCTCATCCTTCTTGTATTAAAGTGTCACCAGGGCAGAATCACCTCTCTATCTGCTGGCCACACTTCTTTTGATGCAGCTCAGCATTGCAGCAGGTTTGGTGGATGCCAAGGAAAGAGTTGGCATAAGGGTTGGGGCTCGATTGCTCGAGGGTTATGTGTCTGCTTCCAGCACTCACAATGATTGAGGGGCTGACAGTTGTTGGGTTCTATGGTGGAATTGAAAAGGATGGGTTTGCTATGTGGGCTCTTGCCAAAGGTCACGTTACAAATACTTCTACAGACCAGTGTAATTTCTAAAATGCTTCCTCTCTGCATTTATATTGGTGAACAGAACCAATCTTTCGATGAGACTTTTTTCAAAGGTAAAGACTAGAAATATAACAAGGTCTGGCATTGCCTGGTGGGCTTAGGAGTAGCTTGGAAATGTCTTTGAATGCTTAAAGAGCTCCAGCAAGAAGACTTCAATAGGTCTTTCACCTGTGCTGAGGCTTCAGTCCATCACTGGTGTTTAAAAGATGACCTATAGCTAAGAAAGGAAGCTGGCTGGACAAATTTTATGGAGCTATTTGAGGTAAAAGTTGCTTACTCATAGGGCATTCATCCATGGTATGGGAGACCATGTTCAAAACTTCTGCCTGATAGAGAGCTGGGATTAATTAAATATGCACAGGGCCAGAGAGAGGATCAGGTAGAGCACGGGGGATTGGACTAGATGGTCTTTCGAGGTCCCTTCCAATCCCTGATGGTTCTGTGAAACATGCAAAATCCCTCACTTTCTCAGGGAATGCTTACAACCCGCATCGTGTGTTTCTAGGCTGGTGTGCATTTCCTTTCCCTCTTGAAAGAATCAAACACTAGGTTAAAAGGTCCTGCAAGAGGAATGCCCAGATGCAGCAATTCACACAGTTCTTGTTTTCTGGTTAGTTCTCAGTGCCGGCAGAGGATACTGGCATATTCGTGTAAAAGGTGATTCTGGGGATATTCAGGTCTTTCTTGAAGTTTTCTGGACTTGAAAACCGTGTTTAGATGTGGCTCAGGGCGTGCCTGTGTTTCAAAGCTGATCAGAGATGAGAAGTGATGCATTTCTTTGTGCCCACGTTTTTTTCTGTCACTTATATAGTCTCCGTGTGCTCTCTCCGCAGCAGCATCTGCCCTCCTGCCTTGTCTGATCTTTGTGCCCCCTACCCTGCAGGGGTAAGGAGCTAGCACAGCACATCTGATCTGCTACTCACTTGGCATCCCACAGGTAGCATCCCCGATGTGCACTCAGCTTGAGATTCGTGCAGCAGTTGCTGGGGTCTCCTCTATTTTAAAGAGTGTGCGGTGTCTTGGACAACGCTCGCACGAGGATGAAGAACTTAGATGTGGTCTGTTTCTGTTCTTGCCAAAAAGGATTTTCATGTGAACACTGTCTCAGGCTGTTGGAGATGAGACAAAAATAGCAAAAGTACTGGTACAAGTTCCTCCATGGGCACTTCTGCTCTGGGCTGTGGTTTCCTCTGCAGCTCTTTGCCCATCACTGAGACGAGTCAGGAGTGCTCTTTTATCTAATAATAGGGGGAAATCAAGTGATTTCAATCAATCGGCCTTTCTCAGGGTCTCTGAGGACCGCAGCTCCAGCTCTCCTTCCCTTTCCCATTAAGCTCAAAAAATATCTAAGGACATTGGGTTTGTATGTTGGCAATTAATACAGAAATCCCATCATTCAGAAAAACAGGTAAATTGTGTTACAGATCCTGGGCTCAGCTGCTTAATAAGGAAAGTCCTGTCCAAGGCTGTGCTTTACCCTGCCTGGCTTTTTTTAAACAAAACATTGTCCATCTCTTTCAAATCCCCTGGGCTGGAAAGAGAGAAAGAAATGTTTTCCTGAGGTCATCCTAGGAAAGCTCTTCGTCTCGGCTCTGAGATGTGGTTACCTGCGGGAGAATCTGATTGTACCCGAGCAGATCAATACTATTACTTCTCCCTCTTACAAAGTCCATCCAGCTCCTGTCTGTTGTCTTTAGTGGCCAGTTCTTGGTGGCACTCACAGCTATCGGGGGAAGGAGAAGCAAGTTGCTGATGCCTACCTGCAATGAGGAGCTGTGTGTAGGAAGACAAAGAGAGAAAAGGACAAAGCAGAATCTCTTCCTTGCTCTGCTCAACATGCGAGGAGAAACATCTTCCTCCCTTTAGTGAAAGCCATTAAAGAGAAGGAGAAAAGGAGGAAAGAAAAGAAAAGGAAAGTCATTACAAGGGTTTGAATCTGGAGGTCTTTTAGATCTCTTAAATTGGATGTAGGTTGTCAGCGAAGAAGAGAAGGAGACACTTTGCTGATAGTGCAGGTACCGGTAAGACCTGCTGTGCTTCTAATGAATCCTGACAAAGCACTTTTGGGGAGGAGGGAGAGGAAAACCAAGGTGCTTCCTAGGAAGGACCCGATGGTTTCTTATCAGCTTACAGGACCGTCCCCAAGCTGTGAGGAGGGAGGGGCAGTCAAAGTGCTGATCAGGCCTTGGACAAGGAACCGCTGCAGGAGACTTCTGCCGCCTTCTTGCATCTGATTTACTAGCAGCCAAGGGGTTGGGGAAGAGGAGGTCCCGTTCATGTATGAATGTAAAAGGAACCTCTTGAACTGCCAGAGCAAGTTTTTCCAGATCTGTGTTCTGCAGGGGTTTCTGTCAAGCCTTTCCGAACTCAGCCTTAGAAGAGCCAGGGGGTGCTGGTTTAGCAGCCAGTGCCAGGCAGAGATGCTGTAATGGGGTTATGCCAATGGCTACAGGCTTGTGATCTCAGGCCAGGAGACCTGTGGCATACCTTTTGCATCTCTTTGGTGCCTGAGTAATGAGTCATTGCTTTGTCATGACGACAAAGAGTTTCAGAGTCAGGGACCAGCTCTTCTGCCACCAAATTGGTCTGTGGAGTGAGGTGGGGGAGTGTCCCCTCACTGGCTACCTCCCATCCCTCCCAGCTGTGAGCAGATGGACATCTTGGGATTATGAGGAGAGGCTGAGGGAGCTGGAGCTGTTCAGCCTGGAGAAGAGGAGGCTGAGGGGAGACCTCATTGCTCTCTACAGCTACCTGAAGGGAGGTTGTAGGAGAGGTGGATGTTAGCCTCTTCCCCCTAGTGACTAACAATAGGACAAGAGGAGATGGGGTCAAGTTGTGCCAGGAGAGGTTCAGATTGGATCTTAGGCAAAACTTCTTCCCAGAAAGAGTGTTGAGGCCTTGGAACAGGCTGCCCAGGGAGGGAGTGGAGGCACTGTCCCTGGAGGGGTTCAAAAAAGTGGGTAGACCTGGTGTTTCAGGAGATGGTTCAGTGGTTGGGGGTTGTAGGGCAGATAGTTGGACTTGATGTTCTTGAAGGTCTTTTCTAACCTTGATGATTCCATGTTTCTTTGTATCAATGGTTCGACAGACCCCATCTCTGTGCTGCTGACTGGGAAAGCAAATGTTCTTGCTAGTGTTGCTTCCAGTGTTACCTTCAGCCACTGCAGAGGAATTAAAGATAGTGGAAAGAAAGTAAAGATGGACAAGAAAGGATGACAACAGTGTAAATTAGCAGTCCACACAACCAAGAAATGGATGTAGTAACCTCTTTTATGTCTTATTCTCGCCCAGGGATACCTTTGTCTTCTGCAGCACAGAAGGGTTTTTAATCTTCTTCACAAAGACAATCTTTGCAGGAGGGGAAACAATCGGCTTTTATGGGGCTGTTCACTCCTTTATTTATTTGCAAATTCTCAGCAACAGCCAAACTTGAGCAAAGGACAAAAAAAAGAAAGAAACAAGACAAAACAATCCAGAGAAGGCGATTGGGAAGGTGGGTATTTTTCTTCCTACTGTATCCCACAGAAATGGATGTCTTACACATATATAAATAATAGCCATCTATAACCTACCAGTATTGAGATGTAAATGAGGTAACAGTGGGAATTTTATCTCATTCAGCATGAAAAATGAGTCTCCTGTTGGAGGGAGTTTAAAGGCATCCCTTTGAAGCTGAAGGCGCAGACCCTGCGCAGAAGCATGGAGCAGTAAGAAGGCAGGTGTGATCTCCAGCAAGGACCCCTCCTGCCGTGTGGGTATCCCCCCATGTAGCATCTCCGTGATGTGATGGCAGCGTAGCCAGAAAGACAGAGGAATAGTCTGCGTGCTGCTGCGGAAGGAGTGATATCTATTATTCTGCTTGAAGCATCTCCTTCCCTCTAAATTGTCCCCGTGAAGCAGCTTGTCTGGCAGACCTTGATACCTGCCCCTGCCTAATGTGGAGAGGGGCAAGGAGGCTGTGTGCTCTCCAAGCACCAAGATGTAGCTCCTCTTGATGCGGGGAGTAACAAGCACCACTTCATATCCCTCCTTTTCTCCAATTTTCCGTCCAAAAATTAGTACACAAAGGACTCTCAAAGCGTACAAGTCTTCCCCCTCTCCACGAGTGTTTTCAGTCCTGGCATACCAATTACTCCGGCGAGGTCCAGGCACCTTATTAACCATTCCAAGTGAGATCCCATTAAAATGGCACTGTCAAGTCGGTGAGGACCAACCTCTCTTCAGCTGTCTTGAATCTGTCTGCTTTTTTCTTTTTAAAAAGACAAACAAGACCTCAAATTCAGTGTCTGGTGGTAAAACATAGACTTGGATTGTTTATTATTTAGTTTTATGGAACTCGCTGTTCATGCAAGGTTAAGCCCACGTAGTTAAGGATTAGGAAATCAGAACCACAAACATGAAGATGGATTGTAGTTTGGCTCCCTCTGAGAGCATTTGTCAAGCAGAAGGAGGAAAAAAACCTACAACAGAAAAAGATTCCTCTAGTGCTGTCACTGCTTTGGGGTTGGTTTTTGGAAAAAGGCATGTGATGCTGTTAGTGAAGACCTCTGTGGCCTCCATCCCTGAATATGTGTGGCTGGTGTTTTGCTCAAACGCTGAAAAGCAATTAGATCTTGCAGCTCAGGCTGTGATCAATTTTCCTACAAAAGGTATATCAGCATGGAGAAAATTAATAGTTCCTGAAACACGTGGGGTTTGTAGCAAAGCACTCATTAACCAGCGAGCGAACTGGGAAAACATCTGTCTCTGCACGCTCCCCAGAAGTCGGGGCTGTGTCCTGCCCTGGTGTTCTTAGCCCTAAAGCCTGGCGTTGCCTGTGAAACTGGGTAGAGAGATGCTCTAATCTCAGTGCATTGTGAACGTGGAGTGTGCAGCTCTCCTTGGCTGCAGGAGCACCTCTTTCTCCTCACTGCCTCCCCCTGCTTTGCCTACCCAGGCTGCTGGCCTTTCTGCGGAGAAGTTGTTCTTCTGATGCACGTGGTTTGATCGCAGTCCAGGCTACTGACTACTACTTTTTTTTTTGCTTTTTAATATCTAAGTGCTGCTCTAGTAAATGGTCATTATGAAGCTATAAATAGTTCACAGCACTCCAATTAGGAAGCTGTACTTAATAGCATGAAAAATTGAGGAAGAACTTAGCTGCCACTGCAGTCCTTGATGAGGAGACCCTTGAACTCAGCAGAAGACATTCTCAGGTCACTCAAGTGTCTGCACAGCAGTCAGATTAGATTTTTCTTTCCCCCTGGGTCAAGGGTATGAGCGGAGAGGCTGGGTCCTCGTCCCTTAGCAGTTGGGTGAATGGGTGGTGATGTTAAGGGAGAGGGAGACAGCGAGTTTTTGAGGTCTGATAGCTGAGCCTGACGTCAGGTGGATCATTTAGGCTGTAGATGAGCAGTACACCCTCACTTGCACCCCGCTTTTTCTTACTGCCCCAATGACCTGTTGGTGTTGCTTCTAATGAAGCAAGGCTCTGCCACCCACGGCTTACTTTTGACACAAGCTATTTCACTGTTCCTTCCTGTGAGGGTGCCAAGGCACTGGAACAGGTTGCCCAGGGGGGTTTTGGCTGCTCTATCCCTGGCAGTGTTTAAGGCCAGGTTAGATGGGGCTCTGGGCAACACGGTATGGTGAGAGGTGTCCCTGCCCATAGCAGGGGGATCAGAACTGGGTGATCTATGTGGTCACTTCCAACCTAAGCCATTCTATGATGATTGATTCACACTTTGGTCATCCTCCTCAATGTTCCGTGGCATTACAGGTGTCTGGAGAGAAACCAGCACGTGAACTCCGAGGAGTGAGTGATGGCAGAACAGCCCTTGCTTGCTCCCGGGTTGTCCCCAGAGCTATGCTGAAGTCACTGATGATGCTGGTACCTACCAAAGGATACAAGACCTGATGTGGGACTATGGCCCTGGCTGGATCAGCAGAGTGAGGTGCTTTATTTGCCAAGTTGTGCAATGGTATCCCAAAAAGCAGGGTACGACCATTACATTGAGAAGAGAACTTGAGAGTGTCCTTTTCACATTGCTCAGGCAATGGCCTCCCTTTCCAGTGCCTTTGCAGCAATTTGCATGCTATTACCCACAGTGCCTGCAGCTCTAATGCTATTACGTCTTGGCAGCCTCTCTAACCTAATGATGACAAACACTGCCATGCTCCTTATCTGCTCTTTGCCAAAAACCCACAACTGTTATTTGGGGTGGAAAAAAGGTATTTGTTATTTGCCTGTTTTCCACACACACCCTGCCCCCTCTTTCCTTGTTGGTTTTTTTTTCCTCCTTACCTTGAGAACATGGGAGAGTGATAATTTTATGAGGGGAGTGGCCGTAATGCCTGCTACCAGGTGGACACCACACTGCTCTTACTGGTCACCCACAGCCTCTGTGTCCCACCTTCCCCAGCCCATTCCTGTCCCCTCTTCTAACACCTACTTCTGTCATTTTCCCTGATGCATTTACTGCAAAGTAGTGTTTTCTTTCACTCACTTCCATCTTGACTTTGGGGCAGCTTTGTGTTTGGGGTTAATGATGCCAGGTGATGGTTTAGGTACTGGCCTCTGTTGCTCTTCAGGCTTCCTTGTGCTGCTTTTGGTAGAAAATCTTAGCTGAGCGATGCAATGAGAGATTCTGAGCCTGGAACATAATTTCTGCTTGGGCTGGCGATGGGAAGTTGGTGCTCAAACCCAGCACTGTGCCAGCCAGCTGCTCGTTCCCTGGCAAGATGCCCCTAACTCGGTTGTTGCAGACCTGGCTTTTGTGATACCAGGTTTGCTTGATGTCTGTCTGCACGGGGACCCTGCGATTTGGTCACTAAAAAGAACGCTCTCTGGAAAGTCAGGGGGATGAGTGCTTTGGTGGGGTGGCCACGTGGTGGTTTTGTTCATTTGCCAGCTCTTCATTATCTTATTAAAGCAAACAGAATCAGGGCAATTGGCTTTGTTTGCCAGCTGAGCTGAACAAACTCCCTGCTTGCTGCCTCTGTTGATCCAGACCAGGTGACGGGTAACCCCAGGTATTGGCTAGGGACATCTCAAGGGTGGGTTCAGGTGTCCTGGGGAGGGTGATGGTGCTGAGTGAAAAGCTGCATGTCGAGGCTGGCATGTGGCAGCCAGCGGGGAAGGGAGAAGCTGTCTCCCAGGAAGGCAGAGAGGGGGTGGTGCAGGGTGTTGTGCCAAGCTGGCCCATCAGTCGCGTCTCTCCAGACAGCACATGGTAATAGCTCTGGGTTTGGCTCCAGCAGAAAGCCCTGCTGCTTTTCCCTCTTTAGCTTGCTTTCCATTCAGGTGTCCGATGGGCTCCCAGGGGACAGTGGGGAACACGCACCTGGGATCAGGGTTTCAGTGGCCCTGCACCCACACCCCAGTCCTTTACGTTGGGCTTTGCAAGGATACGGGCTGAGAGCCAAGGGCAGAGCAAGATTTGTGTGCCTGAAAATAGTGTAGGAGAGGTAACCAAGTTCTCTGGCAAAGCTGCCCCTCCCTTCTCCTCCCACTTTCTGGCTTATTAATTAACCTCTGTTAATTAAGATGCAGCTCTCATTGCTGGAAGGTATCGGCGTGTTTGGGAGCTTAGCAGGATTAAATATTATTAGATGTTCTTGGATAATAGGAATGCCTCTGTGTTCCCAGTTCAGCTTTGGTGGTTGACTTGTAAACTGGAGCTAGAAAAGTGGGGAAGAGAGTTTCCATTCATGTGGTCATGCCTGAACTGGATAGTCTGGCCCCATGGAAAGGGAATGATGAAAAAGCTGTTTTCAGTAGCAGAGATCTCCTTAACCTCACTGGGGGACCCGGAGGCTTTGAGCAGCCTCTGCCAAATAGGGTGCAGCAGGACCTGGTGACGTGGGAGGTGCTATGGACCAAGTAGAGGTGGTTCATTTGGCCGAGACGAGGACTTGTTTAGTGGGGGACGTGATTTAGTGGGCATAGGGGTTGAAGTGATGGTTGGGCTGGATGACCTTGTAGGTCTCTTCTAAACATAATGACTCTGTGAGCTGCTCGTTTTGCAGCTTCTCTCCCAGCTCTGCTCAGAGCCTAGCCTTGTGATGGCACCCTCTGGAGGTCCTACCACCCACTGCCCTACTAGGGGTGGGAGGTGGGTGTTTTCATCCCTTTCCCTTTTGTGTGAGGACCCTATAGAGAGGCAGCGGGAGGCACGGAGCGTGCCAGCTTATAGAGTGAGCAAACATAATATTTACATCAATAAGACTCCCCGTGTTTGACTAGAAGCTAAACAGTTTAAGGGAAGATTGATTTGTTGTGTTAAAGGGTAAAACCGGGTCAGGGTTATGAAAAGAGGCTTTAAATACCATTCACAAAAGCAACACAGCAAATCCCCCCGCTGCTCTTTAAGCGCTGGAAATGTCACAAAGAGATAATTCACATGGCAGCAGAGGAGCTGCCACTCGAAAGCAGCTGGAAGGATGTCCACTTGCAAGGGCTTCAGCCAGGACATCCAGGAGCTGCAATTCGCATTGTGTCAAATATTCAGGTTGTAAGTGGATGTGTTTGTGCATTTATTTAATTATTAGCTTGTTTGGTTATTGCTTCATTTGTGCATTTATTTGTTACTTAGGAGCAGAAAGCTGAACGTGCCCCATAAAACAAGAAGCCTGGTTTGGAGAGGCGGCTTGTTTAGATAACAATACACCAGCCTAAAAATGTTAGGACGAGCTTATAAGGGTAAATAAAGTGAGCGTGAGAGAAATTCGGATGGTTCCCTTCCCCCTCCAACTCTGGTCAAACTTTAAGCGCTGGGAATTCAAAGCAGCTGCATTTTCTTCTGGAAAATTGCTCTGTGGTGATTTTATAGGAGTTTCCTTTTCCATAGGAGCCTTGGGAGCATGACGGAGCCTTTCTTATCCTATGGGGCTGGCGCGTTGTGCGTGGAGCAGGGGGTTTCAGAGGGGCAGGAGTCAAAACCAGGGTCCAAATGCCTGTTAGGTGTCTAATAACCTTCAATTAGAGAAGAAAAATAGGGTTTTGTCGCCCTGAGTCATGCAATGATCAGCCTTTGGCGTGTTTCACCCTTTTTCCCATGAGCAGGCTGTGACTTTTTCCTCCCCAAATGAGCCATGTGAAGCCCCTATCCAAACAGTAATAATAGCAGTAATAACAGTAATTATCCCAGCAGCAATATTAATCATAAAACCCTCATGTTATTCGTTGTGGTTTTGTTTAATTCACTCCTCTCAGGAGCACTAAGCCACTGATGTCAGCTGCCTGCACAAGGGTCCTGCCCGTCCCAGAACTGTCCTCACTGGGAGCCTGCTGACCCCGTAGCTCCTCTGGGTGCTTGATGCTCATGAGCTCAGTGCTCCAAGCCCTCCAGGGCAGAATTTGGCCTGTTTCAGACTGACAGACATCCATCTGCTCGGTCCCTTTTGCCTTCAGGGGTGCCCGGTGGGCCCAAACCCAGCAGCCCTGTGAGGGGTGAATTAAACCCTCTTCCAATACTGCTCTGGCCCTAGTTCTGCGCTAAAGTCATCTGTAGCCTCAGGTGCTCGTCTGCTGTGGCTGCCCTTTTCATCCCCAGAGCTTGCTGGGTGCAGGGGAGCCAAGGCAAGACACACGTGGAACGGCTGGTGAGGCTCATCCAGCACAAAAGAGCAACTGGGCGAGCAGCCTCCTGACTGATGTTCTGCTGCCTGGGAGCTGTTTTGCTCTGTTCCCTTTTCACAGGGGGGAGCAAAGCAGCCTCTCTGAAAGCAACATCTTGACAGGCCTGCTGGTACATCTCTGTCCAGGCAGATGGTAGCCATGGTGTCATGGGCTGCAACAGGAAGCGATGGTCCTCTGTGGCGGGCGTATGGAGGCATTCCTAGCTGAAGCCAAGGAAGCGCTAACTCGAAGTGAAGAATTCGGAGAAAAAATACTTTACAAGCAGGTGGAAGGTGGCTGGAAAGCTGGTTGGCAGAAAGATACTTGAGAGAACTGATTGGAAACCGGCTGAACATGAGCCAGCAGTGTGCTCAGGTGGCCAAGAAGGCCAGTGGCATCCTGGATCAGAAATAGTGTGGCCAGCATGGGTAGGGAAGGGATTGTCCCCCTGTACTCAGCACTGGTGGTTGGTACTGGGTTCAGTCTTGGGCACCTCAATACAGGAAGGACATTGAGGTGCTGGAGCTGGTCCAAAGAAGGACAACTGGACTGGTGAAGGGGTTGCAGAACAAACCTTGTGAGGAGTGACTTGAGGGAGCTGGGCCAGGTTACTCTGAAGAAAAGGAGGCTCGGGGGAGACTGTATTGCTGTCTGCAACTGCCTGAAAGGAGGTTGTAGAGAGGTGGTCTCTTCTCACAAGTAAGAGGTCAAGAGTAAATGGCCTCAAGTGGCATCAGGGGAAGTTTAGGTTGCACATCAGGAAAAACTTCTTGTTGAAGGGGTCATCAGGCTTTGGAACAGGCTGCCGAGGGAGGGGATTGAATCACAATCCATGGATGCGTTTAAAGGTTGTGTAGATGTGGAGCTTAAGAATATGGTGAAGTGGTGGGTTTGGTAGAATTACAGTAGCGGTTGGAAATCATGGCCTTAAAGGTCTTTCCTGACGTAAACGACTCCGTGATTTTCTATGACAGCTGTACAAACCTAGGTAGAAATCCTGGCTGACCTGATCCAGTGAGGTTCTTTACCTTTGTCCTTCCACAGTCTGGGCTGTGTCCCAGTGCAGGGGTGAAAGGAGCAGGCAGAGCTACTCATAGCACCAGGATGGACTTGGTGCCTACTGGTCCACCTGCCATAGAGCCCTGCCCAGTGCTGGGGGTGCTGCAGGCTCAAGACTCTCCTAGAGAAGGATGGGCAGCCTGTGTCCCCATCTCTATGTGGAGCTGGATGATTAGCACTGCAGCAATTAATCACTTGGTAAATATCTTCTCTTTTATTACATAGGCAATAAGCACTTTGTCAGAAACTGCATAACTTATAATCCAATTAAATAATAATTATATTGTAATGGGTTTGTAACTACGGCATTAATTAACTTTTATTGCCCTGTAAATTAAGCATGGTATTGATACGGAGTCGAGAGCCGACAGCTGGCTCCAGCGATGGCGGGAGAGTGATGGGGGACCCCAAAAGCTGACAAAGGGACTGTCAAGGCCTATGGACACATGGTTGGCTTCAGCAAAAGAGTTTTGTCTGAGCTGTGAGTATGTCCATGTGCTTCCTCTTCCTCTCAGGGAGGTGTCCATCTCTAGGGAACGGTCACAGAATCAGAATTGTTTGGGTTGGAAAGGACCTTCAAGATCATTGAGTACAACCATCAACCCAGCTGTCCAGGGCCACGGCTAAACCCTGTACCTAAGCTCCAGATCAACATGACTTGGAAACATGTCCAGGGATGCCAGTTCAACCCTCTCTCTGGACAGCCTGTTCCAATGCCTGATGACTCTTTCCATGAAGAAGATTTTCCTGATCTTTCCTGCCTAAGCTTCCCTTCTGGCCAAGGGTCCCTGGGAACAGGCTTTGCAGCACTGGTGTGGTGCCAGTAGTACCTGTAGCTACCGAAGAAGTGGGAAGGTGGCTGCATGTTAGGAGAGCTGCTGCACGCCTGTGCATTGAGGCTTCTCCCTGTGGAGTTCCAGGTTCACCCACAACTTGCAGATGCTAAAGAGATGGGAGCTCTGGCTAAGGTCCTCTGAGGCACTCTGATGCTTATCGTCTGACTCTTAGTGGGAGGATCTCCAGTTCATTACTGGGAAATCACCTTCCTGGAGGGGGTTTCTTAGCTGGTGTCAGCTCTTCAAAGTGCCTGGTGTTGATGGCAAGGCAATGTGCTCTTGCCAGCTTGCTCACTGCCAGCAAGCAGTGCTGGGATCATGCTCCCTGCCCAGTTAGAAGGGAGAGAGGAGCCCTGGAAGAGGCCAGACCTGCAGCTACTGGATGCTTGCAATGCTTTCCCACTGGTAAGGTTGAAAGAGAGGTGCCTTCATCCCCACTGCCTGGATGACTTTTAAGCCTTTACCTCTAGATCAAGCAATGGGTTGCTTCAGCAGGATCTCACATAATTGTTTTGGTTGGAAGAGACCTGTAAAACCATCAAGTCCAACCATTATCCCAGCAACATCACTCTCCCCCCTGCAGCTTTCTGGGCAGGGAAACTATTTTTGTGATATGGAGAGGGGGGTAGATGTTTGCTCAAGGCTCAGAAGGCTGCTGCTTTGTGCACAGAGCTTCACCACTCCCTTCTTCTGGAGGACACGCTCACACAGAAACACTTCCAGCCCCTGTGGGCTCCCCTGGGCCCAGCTGGCTCCACACAAGTGCTGCAGGTCAGGGAACTGGGACCAGCACTGGCAACACTGTGGGTGCCCCTCTGTATCTTATCCCCATCCATCCCAATCTCTATACCTCTCCTTTAGCTCTGTTTTAGACAGAGACTGCAATTCCCAGGCAAGCTGCTGCTTGCCTGATGTGAAAGGGCTGCGAGGGTTTTGCAGCAGCTGCTTTGGGAGCAGCCTCCCATGAGGGAAGGGCAACCAGAAACCTGTCTAGGCCATCTACAGCAGACTTCTGGGCGGAACAGGGAGACAAATCCTGCCCCCGCTCCTCACATCCACTTGGGCAGTGGCTTGCGCAGGGGCTCATTCGTTTGCTGGCTAGAGGATGCTGTGTATGGGATGAATGGCTTTCCCCGAGACAGTTCCAGTAGGGAGCGAACATGCTGAGTCACGGTGGGATTGGTGGCAAGGATGCAGATCGAAATGCCAAACTAGCCAGGGAGCCACCTTGTTTTGGGGAGGGATTCTGTCCTGTGCTAGTGCTCCTTGACCCCTTGGGAGGAACCGAGCCTGCAGGGGCCACGGGAAACATTTGCAGACTAAACCTCCAGGTCTTGCAGACTGAATCCTCAGGTCTCCCTGGGTTTGCTTCCGCTGTAAGCACAGCGAGCAGGGCTGATGAAAGGCTGGTATTTATTGCCAAGGCTTTAGAAACATCTTCTGTGCACCAGGCATGCTCAGGAATTAGGAAACCAGCAGAGCCGCCCAGCTTCTTGCATAACCGGTAAAGTGATGCAGATAGGGAAATGAAACGTCCTTTTGATCTGGCCTAATTTCTAAATCTCCTCCACACCTTCTGAACCTTGTTGAGCTACCTCTTTGCTCCCTCCTGGGCTTCTACTTCTCCAGCATCCTCCTGCTTCGCAGTGTGTCTGCTCTGAACTCTGCCATCTTCCCAAGAGGAGCCATGGTTTGGCCGAGCCTTGTCCTAGGGGTTTTCTGTGCTACTTTTCTTTCCTTTGTATGGACACTCTCATTTTGTAGAACTCACAGTTTTTGTGGGCAGAAGCCCCATCTCATTAATGGAAAACAAGTTGCTGGGGCCTGCCTGCCTGTCTTCTTGGCAGAGCCACAGGTGCTGCTGGTGGGCTTGTGCGATTTGGATCACAGCAGATAAAATAATTATGGAGACCTGCCACCTTGTGGGAGCTGGGGATGTGGCAGGACCCCATTCTCCCCTACCTTGAGCCCCTCACCCTCTGTGCGGTCCCCTCACCTCCATGCTGGGCTGTGTGAGATGCATCAACATGGAGATGCAGTGTCAGCCTGACAATAGATGCGGGTGGTGCTTCACCTGGCTTTGGTTTAGACTGGGTCCCTCTCACTGTCTCCTGGAGCAGGTTCTGATACCCAGGAAGAAGTAGGGCAGCCTTAGCCACCAAAGAATAGCTAAAAGACACCTTCCCTTGAAAAAAACAAAAACCAAAGGGAGAGAAATAAGTGAAGAGAGACAGTTGGGGGTGAACTGTGGGGATGGGTGACGGCAGTGCCATCCATCATGTGTGCTTCTGCCCGAGGGGAGCTTTCCCTCTCCAGCTAAGCTCAGACACTGTGACTGCGTTGGCTGTATTTCCCCAGTGCCCTGTCTCCTCTTCCTGGGTCAATGGTCCAGCTTCTCCTGCTTCACCGAGGACCCATCACTGCTCGGTAGGGCTGTCATTAGGAAGCATCTGTGAGAGAAAAAGCCCAGTGTTTGTGGCAGCTTGATTTTTCTCTTAGAGAGCTGCAGCTTGCTCCTTGCAAGGGAGATGGATGTAGTGATGTGTGGAAATCACTCCCCAGTATTGCTTAGGGGCTTCCCTACTTTTGTGCCCATTATTTAATTTCCTTCTTGCTTTTTAATGCAGAAGCGAGTTTACCATTCACCTGGCTGTCTGTCCTTCCATCCCCAGCCAGCCCCTGCTCTCAGGACAACTCACCTTTCTGCACCAATAGGTTAGGATGCTGCTAGAGACCTCTGACTGCAGGTGGGCACCTGGAGCAAGAACCAACATGCTCCTCAGGCAGAGCAAGCCAGTGTGTGAGTGGCTCCAGTGACTGAGGACGGGAAAGGGGTGGGGGGAAAGAAATGCAGGAAAAGAAATAGAATGAATTAACCTCAGATAAATAGCTCTGAGCTGTTAAATGAAATTCTTCTCATGGCTGGTTGTGACACCTCCACGGGGTTTGTCCATGCATCCAGCTCTGTTAGCAAACATAGCCCATATGCCATTGGTTTGGTCTCCTCACCCTATCCCAGGGGCTGAAGGCTTTGCTGGTGGCAGCTCTCCATGGGGAGAGGGGAAGGTACTTACTGTCCAGCCTGTAGACTGTGCCTGTAGATATTAATCCTGCCTGGTTCCCAGGGTGGATGTGACCCCCCAGTGAAGCACCCCCGTGGTGCCAGCAGCAGCCTGAGAACACCAAGTACTGCACAGCCTCTGATCAGAGCTGACAGCGCTGGAGAAAGGGAGAATGGCAAGGGAAGACACACGAAAAGCAGGGCAATGAGTCTGCCTGGCACAAGTCCTGCCATACATATCCCTGGATGGGTTCAGGTATGGTACAGGGGTGGAGAGAACCCCTTGCCTCACTTTCCCCTTGCAAAGGGGCACCCAGGTTTGGTACCAGCTGCAACTCAGCCAGTGTGAGCAAGTGGGGGCTTGCTGGGAGGAATAAAAGGCTGCCCCCATCTGGGTGGGAGAAGGGGGCAAGAAAGCAAACCTTCACAGACGTTTCCTTTCCTTAAGGGAAGGATGTCATTGCCCAAATCACTTTGAGATAGCAGGAGAAAGAAAGATGTCAGATGGGGCCAGGCAGAACCTTGCTGTGGGTGCTCAGTGCACTCCTAGGCTCTGTGCTGCTGCAGAGGTAGGGTGAGCAAGAGGTCCCAGGTGAGCATCGTCCTTCCAGAACTACAGAAGGAGGTGATTATTACTGATTAGTCAGGCTTTCTAGGCTGGCAAGTCAGAACCTGAACCTTGTCCCATTGAAAAACTGAGTCCCGTAAAGGCACTGGTTAAATGGGAATTCATTGAGCGTTAAATCCGTCACAGCTTTTCTTTTTATTGTGACTCAGGGTTTGGTCACTGACACCTCCTGGCTTCCCTGGGGCTGAGCAGGCACTTGCAGCAAACCCGAGCATCCCACTGGCCAGCAAAAACATTTTGGCATGCCCTGGGTCATGATAGACCCAACCATTCCGCTGAGTTATGGTACATGCACTTGTGCTTTGTGAAGGGAGGGGAGGGAGGCGGAAGGAAAGGTAATTAATCACCAAATATACTCTGCTCGTTTACTTTAACAACTGGGTTTAGCTTGAATTATTTATGGTGAAGCTTCGTAATGCACTAGGAAATGCACTGCAACATATGTCATCAAAAGAACGAAGCCTGGGTAATGTGAAACGGCTCCAGCCCTATTAAACTGAGAAAGAGGATGACTTTTCGTTTCCCCAGCAAATTAATGATGTGTGTGTGCTGATTAGCACAAAACAGATCAGCGAGGTTCCTTTCCCTACGCTTTGTTTCGTCAATAGAAAGTTAATTAACAGTCCTCTGCCTTCTGATACAAAGTTATAAGACAACACTCCAGCATCACGCAGACCTTAATCTTAGATGATGAGTTTGTTCATTTAATTTTAGGTGCTGTTAGGTACACACTGGCTGGGACATGTGTTTTCATAGCAAACAGTTCACTAATGCTCCAACTTCCTTTATTTCAAGGCAATAGGTCACAGATTCACCAAATCGTTTAGGTTGTACTAGACTTTCAAGATCATCTAGTCCAACCACTACTTGATGGGGAAGACCACTCTGGTGCTCTTCCAGCATGAAATTTTGACCCAGTTTATAAAAAGAAAAATCACCAAGAAGTTGCTATGAGGTTATGCAGAATATTTGAGACTACAGATAGGTGGTTGTGGTAAGGACAAAAAAGGACAGAGAAACTCTAAAGTGTTTTTAGTAAGAAGGTAACCCTTGATTAAATCACATCATCACCATGCAGATCGTTATCCTACAGTCCTGTTGACCCAAACAGACCTTATTATGGACACTGTAAATATCTAGTGTGAGAAGCAGCTCACAGTGAGGAAATGTGTCCTGTCCTGTAGTGTCTTTATGCTAAATTAAAATCAAAACCTAAATTAATGCCATATTTCTTAGAATATGTGTGTCTGTGTCCAAAAAACCACTGTTCATTGGAGGATCCCCCATGTGCTTGAGAAGATGCACATAAAAATGGACATTATAGCATGACCCTTCACTCATACCTATAGCTAAAGCTGCTCGCTCTTAAATCCCTTAGTGGTTTGTATTCCCACGTTTGCCCCTGTTTTCCCATAATTAGTGCACTCTGCATTGAAGCCACATGCCCCATCCGCATCAAAACTGGTCATCTCCCACTCCCCAAGGTGAGTATCTGGACCATCAGGTTTTCCACATGGGCCTTTGCAAATCTGCCCGAGATGCCCACATGAGGAGTCCAGGCGCCACACAAATTCCTCTTCAAGTTATGTCTTGAAATGAGAGGAGCCAGAGTTCTGCTCCCTGCTCACTCTGCTGGGCTCCAGCCCTCCCCTCTCAACCCCGGGCACCCCAACCGCCATCCACGGAACAAACCACAAAGAGAAGAGTCTTCTCGCGCAAAGACACCAACACAATAAGGACGGGCTGAGAGAGCTCCCGGTCTTT
>JAOXOE010000632.1:6182032-6201007 GCA_028565055.1 Phoeniculus purpureus | reverse complement strand
GGTCTTTGATCTTGTGCATGGAGATAATAACTCATCTGGCTGACAGCAGCCTCCCCCTCCCCTCTCCTACCCCCACCCCACTTAATTAAAGGGAACAAAGAAAAAGTTGCTAATTAAAAGGAACAAGGGAAGGAGAGGGAGAGCACGTGGGAGGGAGGGAGGGATGTGGCAGCAGAGGGCGGTACCCGCAGTGGTGCTGGGGACACCAGGTGATGAGTGTGGGCTTGGGAAGGAGCTGTAAGCAGAACCCTACTGACTGTGTTGGGTAGGCAACACAGGCTGACCCATGCTGTGGTGTTGGATGAGGGGTGCTGCTGAAGCACCCCAACCCTCCTGTAGGCAGAAACCAGAGAGAGCTGAGAGCTGGTGGAACTGGCCACATGTGCAGCCCTCCTTCCCCATCTTGGGGCTCACCTTACAGCTTCTGCTGTGGTTTAATCGCAAAGGCACCTCAATACAAGAAGAGCATTGAGGGGCTGGAGCAGGCCCAAAGAAGGGCAACAAGGTGGGTGAGGAGTCTTGAGAAAAAACCTGTGAGGAGTGTCTGAGGGAGCTGGGTCTGGTTAGTCAGGAGAAAGGAAGGCTGAGGGGAGACCTTATTGCTGCCTACAACTACCTGGAAGGAGGTTGTGGAGATGGGGGTTGGTCTCTTCTCACAAGGAACAGGACAAGAGGAAACTAACTTAAGTTGCACCAGGGGAAGTTTAGTTTGAGCATTAGGAGAACCTTCCTCATGGGAAAGGGTCATCAGGCCTTGGAATAGGTTGCCAAGGGAGGGGGTTGAATCACCACCCCTGGACATGTTTCAAAGTCTTGGAGATATAGAGCTTAGAGACAGGGTTTGGCAGTGGGCTTGGGTTGATGGTTAGACTTGACAGTCTTGCATGTCTTTTCCAACCTAGGCAGTTCTGTGATTTTCCCCACCCTCCAGTTGCTCTTTTTAGGATGCTGGGAAGGGTGACCCATTGTTTTGGCTGGGTCCCTGCTGGCCCTATCTGGGGTGTCTGTCTCCCTGCTTTGTGGCTTATATGGCTCCCAGTTTTCCATAAAAGGAGGAGCGGTTGTGGAAGAGGGACTGAAGTGCAGGCAAGCGACTGGTGGTGCTGATATGTGAAACATTTAGATCTGGAAAGGTCTTCTGATGATTTTCAGAGAGAAAAAACTGCAGCCTGTGCATTCAAAGACCTTACTAGTCACAGTAACATCTCCTGGCTTTACCAGGCATATATCTGTGTGTTCCTAGTGAGTTTGCAGGGTCCCTTCCTTCTCAAGGGAGAATAGTACACGCCAGCAAGGACTTCCAGCCATGCTCACATGCAGCACAGCCAAATGCACTGTGATCCAGCCTCATGGCACTTAATTCCCACACAGCTTCGGGTTAGGGACACTGCATGTAGAGGAGGAATGCTCTTGTGGCACAGACCTGCCCAGCTGCTTTCCAAGTGGCACAACCCCTGCCTCTGCCAACAGCTTATGCCGGAGCACATCCTCGCTCCTAAACGATCCGTAAGGACTTTTAAAGGTTCAATAGAAGTAGATTTTACTCAGAGCTGAACTGTGCAGCTTTCTGTTAATAGCTGTCCTTCTGCTTCTCATTACAATGCTTTCCAGCTCCCTAACATGTGACTGGGCAGTGAGAGACCTGGGTTCACACACTCTTCCCTCCTTGGCAGGTTCTCACTGAGCTGATCTCCTTCCTCAGCACTGCCTGGGGCTTGCCTGCTCTAACTTTGGATTTACAGGGTAGGATGTGCTTTCTCTGAGGAAGGCAGCAAGGCCAGTGTCAGAGCCCACTCCTCTCCCTAGTGCCAGAAGCAGCTCTTTGCCCTGTGTCTCCTTTATGGGGGACATGGCTGATTTGGGGCTGAGGCAGGTCAAAAGCGTATCTCATTCAGGAATATGCCTCTAGCTAAGGGCAAGCTTGTACAAAGGATGGAAAAATGGGATGGGTTTTGGATTGCTCGTGCACAAACTGCCCCCACCTTGCAGAGTTCTGTGGGCAGGCTTGAGGAGAAGTAGCTGGAAAGCTGCCCAGCAGAGCAGGAGCTGGGGCTGCTGCTGAACAAGAGCTGCCAGTGTACACAGGTGGCCAAGAAGGCCAATGGCATCCTGGCCTGCATTAGAACTAGTGTGGCCAGCAGGACCAAGGAGGTGATCCTGCCTCTATACTCGGCCTTGGTGAGGCTACTCCTTGAGCACGGGGTACAGTTTTGGGCACTGCAGTACAGGAAGGAAATCAAGGTGCTGTAGCGGGGGCAGAGAAGGGCAACTGGGCTAATTAGAGGTCTAAAGAAGAGGTCTGATGAGGAGAGGCTGAAGAAGCTGGGGCTGCTCAGCCTGGAGAAAAGGAGGCTGAGGGGGGACACTGCTTTCTACAACAGCCTGAAGGGAGGTTGTAGTGAGGTGGATGTAGGGTAGGGAGTATAGTGAGGTTGGCCTCTTCTCCCTAGTGACTAGCAATAGGACAAGAGGAGATGGGGTCAGGTTGTGCCAGGGGAGGTTCAGGTTGGATATTAAGAAAAACTTCTCAGAAAGAGTGGTGAGGCCTTGGAACAGGCTGCCCAGGGAGAGGGTGGAAGCACTGTCCCTGGGGTGGTTCAAAAAATGGGCAGACATGGTGTTTCAGGAGATGGTTTAGCAGTTGGGGATTGTAGGGCAGACAGTTGGACTTGATGATCTTGAAGATCTTTTCCAACCTTGGTGGTCTGATGATTCCCCTATTCCAACCCTGTTCCATGTGGTCCCTGTGAAGAGCATATTCCTCTTCCAACTGGCATGGGGGCCCTTTCGAAAACATGAATCAAAGCTGTTTCCATCCTAACCTCCAAGCTGTTCATGCACTTGGTCTTTGGGGGAAGACCCTTGAGCAGTTCTGTATCCTCTCTGACTCTCAACTCTCTGAAGGATTTCAACAATTTTATTATTGTTATTACCTTCTCCTTGTTGTCTTCCTCGTGAAGACTTCATCTGCTGGCAACTCAATGTTGTGCTGACAGACAATCCAACCTGACATCAGTGGGGTCAAACAGGTTAAACTGCAAAGCTTAATAGTGAAATAAGCAGCAGGGTCTGGCCAAAGGAGAAGAAAGTAGGTAGAATGGGTGGGGGAGAAAAAGCAATGCAGGATGGAGAATCCTTGGGATATCCAAGGAGAAAAGGAGAACACAAAGAGTTGTAGGTAAGCAGGAAGAGTTTGGGAGGGACTCAGGGAAGATTTTGTCCATGTAGCTCTATCTATGTTGTGCCAGCAGTGCAGTGGCCCCAGTGTAGCTCAGCGCTACCCGCTTAACCCTGGGCTCCACTGCTCGCACCTAGTGTTTTGAAAAATGGATCTTGTTCTGCCTGTCTTGCCATTACAAATAGAGGAGCAACAAGAGTCAAGGGGAACGTAAACTTCCATCAGGAACGATGGGCAAATCAGGGAGGAGAACAGCAGCAAGGGTGAAGGGACAGCCCATCTCCCTGCCTCCTTAGCTGTAATTAACCCCAGTGCTAATGAAGTGCAACCAAACAGCTACCTTCACATGATGGAAAGCTCACAAGGAGCACCACTGGCTAATGAGGACATTAGAGGCTGATCTCTCCCTTGTCATCCTCCTATTGTTTTAATATTAAGCTAATTTCACTTTAATGTAGATTAATTGGTACCTTTCTGCTTACAAATCCCTCAGTCAGTCAAAAACATCTTAATTTTTTAAAACATTTTATTTCTCGCCCAAACAAAATCGTTTCCTTGGATTTGGAGGAGAGGTGGAGAAAAGGAGACTGTAACTTCTGAAAACCAGAAACAAGACCCGCACGGAGGCTCAGCAGGAGGGAAAAACCCCGCATTTTGCTGTTCAGTGAGCAAATAAATCTCTTCCATTGCCTTGCTAGGCAAGTGCCATTCCCTCATTGCTCAGTGTGATGGGAAGGCAGGATGAAAGGAGACTAAATATGGCAAATAGTGTGAGGGTAATGCAGAAGCAACTGAGCTGAGTGTCTGGCCTCGCAGACTAAAGGAGCCCGACCTCCTACTATTTGTATAAATGACTTTGCTCATTTTACTCCTGGGGTGAATTTGGCAGTTCCTCCCTTTCCCATGGTGAGCAGCCATAATGGAAGCCTGCCCGTGCTGTCCTACTGCAGCGTTGTGAGGCTGGGAAAGGACGTGCAGTCGCACGCATCCAGATGTTGGCTGCATCCAACTAGGGGAAAAGTTGGGAGACTTGTGATGGAAAGTGGTGCTGGTTCAGCAGGAGCTGGGGTGGGAGGGAAACCTCCAGTTCCTTCTAGACAGTAGTCAGAACAGGGCTGGATGGAAAACCAACGTGAGTAACCACAATTTTCTGAAAGCTGTCTAGCAGTGGGATAGCAAACGCTGGACAACGGTGGCCCATCCACCACTGCTGCTAGGTGGGAAGAGTGACTCAAAAAGGGAGACAAGATTAGAGTGTCTGCAAATATTCGTCAGACTCTCTCTGTAGTGTAGACCATGGTCAAATGGGGCTGTTTTGTTGGTGCATCTAAGTTTTGCAGATATGTAAGTGGGGGAAGCAAAATGTAGTGAGCTGGCTGTGAGTTTGACATGGGTTGCACTAAAGGGCAAGAGATGGTGAGTGCTCAGGGACTCTCCAAACATCCACACTGCCCATGCGCTGCCTCTTTGGCTGGCTGGAATGACTCAGGTGGCTAGCCAGGCAAGGAAGCCCAACCATGAGGAGCAGGACTGACTTGGTCACAAACATCATTTCCATAGGCAATATGAACACTGCCAACATCTGCCACTGGGCCAGACTCAAGTTCAGCTGGCACAGACCATAATGGCTCAGCCAAGGCTTTGTGGATCAGTGACTTTCTGCTGCAAGAAATATTTTCCACCCCAAAACTCACAATTTCAGGTAATATTTCCCTTTAATAAGGCAAAACCCAGGTATCTGCAGCCTTGGAAGTTCTTAATATTTCTCATTACCGGTACCCTAATAATCTCCTCAGAAAAAAAAGCCTTTTACACCCGACTAATTCTGCGGCTGTTATTCGGTGCTGCTTTCACACCACTTCCCAAACCTGCCAAGACACCCTTGAACCTGTTTAGAAAAGGTTAGGATGCTAATTAAGAAAAGCCATTTTTCTTCCCCCTAACCTGAGGGAGAAATGCAAAGAGGTGCACGAGGTGGGGTTGGAGCTATTATTACTCCTTTTTTATTCTTTTTCTGCGCTATGAAATGTGTGTCCTTCTTTCCCCCGGGGGAATGTGCCGCTCCTGCAGGTCCCGTGTGCCAGCGTGAATGCGGGACGAGGGGTTAATTCGTAGCCCTGTGATGCACGAGCTTTCCCTATGCACAAATATTGATCTAAGGCTGTTCAAATATCCATCCTGACTGTAAGAGCAGCTGGGTGGTGGTGTTGCTGCTGGAGATACACAAGGACAGCGCAAGGGAAGGGAGTGGGGGAAGAAGGAAGAGATGGCTCCGAGGCTGCGGGCTAGGCATCCACATTCTCTCCTTCTCTCCTCTCCCTTCTCAACTGAAGTATCTTTTTCTTGACATTTCTCTCACTGGGCTGAGTGATCTTTCAAAGAAGAGGAAAGCAGCAGCTTTGTTCCACCCTGGGCATGCATTATACAATATAATTTCACCGCTTGAGTTGTCTGGACTGCCTAGGTAGTGTTTGGGAGAAGGTTAAATATAGCTGTTGAGTCCTACGCAAATGCATGTCCTTTTGCCAGGTTAAGCCATAACAGAGGAGATGCTCTGCTCTCCTGCCCCTGTGCAGGCAGCAGGGGTGGCTACATCACTGAAGAAGTGCCAGTGGGGCTGGCCCCACCCTTCAAAGGTTGGACTCAATGACCCTGGAGGTCCTTTCCAGCCATGATGATTCTGTGATTCAGCAGCACAAAACCCACCAGCTCAAGAAGACACAGAGCTTTAACCCGCTGAGAGGGTTCTGAACACGCTCTGCTTTAGGCAAAATTCCCATTTCCCCCTGCCCGGTGGCCTACATGCTCCACACCAAAGCTCTCCAGGATCCTTTCTTTCTGAATAATATGGAAAACCTTTGCAAATTAGCTGATTAGTCAGCTCCCCTAATTTGCTAATTACTCTGCTCTGCTTTCACTCGTGCTTTCCTGTTGTTTTCCCAACCTCGGGTCGAAAGACTGAGCATGCACGTGGCTGTGTCGAGATCTTATTCTGCCTTGGAGGCTTTAAACTTGCATGATTCAGCTGTGTAAGGCTGACAGGCAGCCGACTTTACACAACTTCTCTCTTTAAACTCTTGTGTCAAGTGATGTACCTGCTTCCAATGCCAGGGACCACTGAGCCTCCAGCGCCAGCTTATGCAACCGTCCCCTGCTCTGTCCCTGCTGCCAGCATCTATACCCGTTAAACTCCAACCCAGCTTCATGCGACATCTTGCCATTGCCTACAGATCCTGCAGGTTTTCCCCAAAGATGGAGAAGAGGGGATGTGTTGTCTCTCAAGCCATGTCCTGGAACTAGTGAGGTGTGAAGGCAGCTGGCTACAGGTCCCATGATGTGATGAGAGTCATGCCGAGTCAGACCAGGAATCCCCCAGACACAAGATCCTATCTCTGATGCAGGCAGCAGTGGATGCCTGGAAACTTTCATAAATACAGGGCGAATGCTAGTGGTAATGCTCCAGGATACTTTCCCAGCCTCCTGTGGTTTGCAGCTCAGAGACCTCCTCACTTATCAGCTGTGTGTTTGTACATAATAGCCTCCACAGACAAGCTCGCAGCTGAAATATCTGTTTTCCTTGTGACCTCTTATGGGCTATTAGCAGCCGCAGATCCTCTGCTGAAAAGTCCCATGGCATAGAGACACTCTGGGTATAAAAATAGCTTTTCCTTTGTTGTGCTCAACCTGTAAGTTCCTTCTGATGCCCCTAGTCCTGCCTTAATCCAGGAGAGAGGGAAACAGCTTCCCTTGTCATTGTCAGATCCCTGTTGTATCTCTTTCCAAGGCTTGAGGAGCCCTTACCTAGCTAACCTTTCTCATTCCTTCGATTATCTGGTTGCCAGCCTCTGAAGTTATTAGTCTGCCCAGAGAGGTGGTGAAGGCACCATCCTCTGGGGACAAAATATGGTAGACACGGTGTTTCAGGAGATAGTTTAGTGGTTAAGACAGATGGTTGGACTTGATGATCTTGAAAGTCTTTTCCAACCTTGATGATTCTATGATTCTCTGGGTCTGCAACAGCTACTCTATAACCTGCAGATGGGAAGAGGAGTAGCACAACTCCATAGGGAACTCAAGTCTGGGCCAATGTTTTCTTCTTTCTCTTTGCTCTTCCTCTTCTGCAAACCCTTTCCTCAATCTTCCACGGAAAATGATGAGTAGGGCAGAAACCCAAGAGAATCAAGGTGTGGATGGTGGCTGGTCAAGGGATCCCAAGGAATGACACTGCAGGGGCAAAGTGGATGGATTATGGCAGAGAGAGAGAGACGTCAGTGGGAGAAGAAGCCAAAACCAAGGGAAGTACCAGAGAAAAAGAAACTTCAGGTGTATGTTTGCTATGCAGCTTTGGATCTCTTATGTGTTGTACAGCTACTGACCCTTCCGTAGGGAGGGTGCAGAAGATGAGCAGCTATACCATGATGGAGACCTTTACCTCACTCTTCTGAGGTATTTTGGGGTCACTGTGAGTTTTATTAGCTGTAGGTGACATACAGAAGTCAGTTAGGCAGGGAACTTCCTCACCCGTACGTAGCGCTGGCTTTGAGAGCATTTGACCATACTCTTTTGCCGTTGTTGGATTGTCCTTATGAAGGGCTCAGCAAGCAACTAAGAGATGATCCCATCTGTAGTCAGAGGCAGGAATCCCCCCTTCCTCCTGCCTTTCCCATTTACGGGTAGAAATGAAGTCTGTGGTACGGGCCCTTAAGCTGGTTAGGCACTTGAGACTTGGAAGTTCTTAAGCACATTAGCAGCTGGAGGTCCATTATTATTCATTTAATCTCTCTGGGCCGATTGGAATCCTCCTTTTAATTGTCTGCATTCCCCTCTGTCCTTTTATCAGAGGAAAAAAGAAAGAAAGAGGACCAGAGACGTGGCAGTCGGGTTATCTCATTACCCATCCCAGCCCTGGAACAGGAGGAAGGCTTGAATCTCTGCTTCCCCTCTAGCAAAAGGAGGGAGCGTCACCCACTTTACATATTAATGGCAAAGCAAGAGCCCCCCCATATCTCCCTTAGCACACTGCAGTTAATAATTCACATTTCATTAGCACGTCTATGTGGCCTTACTGTGGTTCCCTTCTGTCGATGAAGAGATACCGGGAAGGCTTAGAGGAGTGGGAATTGAGGCAGAACAAGCTGAAACAGCTGCTCAGATCAGTCAGGCTGAACTTGAAGCAAATGAGCTTTCAGAGTAGGAGACTTCTTGGAACTCCTTTGTATATTTACCGTGCCAGCCAGCACAGAGCAAAGGGACTGGGGCCACAGCATTTCAACAGCGTATAAAGAAAGAGAGAAGATACTCCAGGTTGACCACCAGCATAAGAAAGCCTGGTAATAGCATCCTGTTGGCCAAGCTGGTGGACTAGGTTAGAACTGTTGAGGACCATCAGACTATGGCAGTTCTGTGCCTGGTTGGATCAATGTGCTGCAAAGGTGAGGGAGCTGGGTAGATGGGGACACCATAACTCATCTGAGAAGCCATCATGAGCAAGTTCTGCTACCTCATTGCACAGCCCTGCTGGAAAGCATGAGTGCCCCACACTTGTAGGTTAAGCGTTGAAGTAGCACAGTTAACAAAGCACCAAGCCACGGGCAGGAGCAGTTTTGAAGGGGGTTAAATGAGATATACCCTCAGAGGACTTGGCCGTATGAGTCCTACTGCGAGCTCAAAGAATTTTACATGAGGAAACTTGTCTCTTGAGCTTGGTTTTCCACACACTGAAACATTAATCAACTTTTGAACCATGTACCATATGAAATATTCATATTTTCTTCTTGTGAAAAACAAACCAGAAACCCCAGCTATCTTCAAAGCTGTCTTGTGGCATTCCATGCTCTGATCCTTTAGGAATAGCTGTGTCATTTCCACCTAAGTTTATTCTGTGATTGCTGGAGACCGAGTGGGCTAAAAATCACTTATAGATTGACTTCACTATGTGTCTGGGTTTAAGAGACAAAGGCTTGGAATTTGCTGGCCAGACCCATGCTGGTTATACTCCCAATAAGGAGAGAAAAGGAGTTTAATGCCATTTTCAAACCTAATTTCATGGGTAGCCAATTCATGCTGTGCTCTAGTGGCAGGTGATTTCTTTATTAAAATATTTGAAGAGAAAGAAGCTTAGATCATCCATCCTTGAAAGGGGATGGTCTGTCCTGCTGGTCCTTTACACACTGGTGGAAAACCCTTCCCCAGTGGATTGCTGCCTTTCAGGAAAGGCAAAAGCTGTGGTGCTTGCAGGAAGGGTCTTTCCTTTCGCAGAGATGAGTGAATATATCCTCAGCATGGATCCTCCTCTGGAACTTATGAAGCTACATCTACTTGAAAAAAAAAGCAATAATAAATAATCATTTAAAAGAAAATGAAAAAATAAAAATGAAAATACCAGAAATAGGATTTCTGATCAGTACCTTCCATTAGCCAACCTTAAGGCACTTGTGGAAATGTTGAATGAAAGAAATCTCTTCCTTGCCTTATCTGGGGTAAACAAATCCATCCTGTCCTTCAGTTTGATCTTGCAGTAATGTCATAATCCCACCTTTATTACATCACTGTTGTCATGGAAATAACTGTGATTTCATAAGGTCTCCATAATGACTTTACCACAAGATCCATTAGGATGAGAAGATGGATTGTGAAGGCTAGAAAAATGCTTTCTTTAAGCAAATGCGTACCGGTTAATTAGCAAATGCAGCCAAGGGAAGGAATGGAAGTATGATGTGGACAAAAAAAGACGGATCCTTCTATAGCATGGGCTATTTATGAATGTTTTCTTTGATTTGGTTTCAAATGGGCAAAGCCACCATTACAATCGTCCCAATCAAGTCTAAAAGCCCCATACGTCAGGGCATAGTCAGCATGTGTTGACCAAAGAGCTGGTCCTTGCCCAAGAGCTTCATCCCTCTTAAGTCTCTCAGATTTTCAAATAATTCTTCTGGGCTTTCACTGGTGGCGCAAGAACCTCTCAATTTGTCTGTCTGAGCAGAGGAGCAGGCTGGGCCCGTGCTGAGGATGAGGATCCTGGGGTCATCCTGGCCAGAAGTTCTTGTATATCTGCCCGTCATTTCACCTTGGGAACTCTGTCATCCTCCCACAGAAGGTCTTTCGATTTGCCTGTTCTAGGGAGCCTTCAGCAAGGAACCACAGCCAAGGAGGCATTTGATGCTGAGGTGTTAGGCATCTAGAGAAGGCAGATGATGGAAGCAAGACTTGGATGAGCAGGAGCTATCAGGAATCAAGCTGTAAAGTGGCAAAGAACCTGCTGTGACAAGGTGTGGAAGCTGCATTAGCTCCCTTAAAGATATGATGTCGAACACGATTTCTAGCTTGAAGGAAGGCCTTCAGGTAGCCCTCAAAGAGCAACCAAGTGACTACTGCCTGTTTTCCTCCAAGGAGACACAGGATCAAAAGGCTTGATGGACTATCAGAGCTACTCTTGCATTCCTTGGCACTCCAGGCATCAAACCAACCTCATGCTAGCAGTTAATGTATGAAGCAGTTCTGTCCCTGGTTTCTTCCTTCCAAGAGTAAGGTGTGATGATGACAGCTTATTCCTGAGCCTTTCTGCTTTCTGTGGGAGCAGATGTCCTACTGACATGTATTTATTTTCATTTCTGGGGGAAAAATATGGTATTTGTGATGATGAGGCACACATTGCTCACTGAATACCCTGGCCCAGGCAGATGGAGTCTGCTGAAAAGCCTGCACAGAGTGCTGGCAGTGGACTTCTGCTCTAACTGTGCAATCTCTCCTCTCCTGTCCCAGTGCCCTCATGCCCCAGCTCCCCAGAGGTACTCGCGGCTCTGTCAGCAAGGAGACCCAGGGCACTGAAGTTCAGAGAGGAGGTGTGGGAACACGGTGTATGGGAAGTGTGCAGGCAGCAGACAGAGATGCTCAGCTGAGGTCTGCTGGCTCAATGCTGAAATACCTTCCTGCGAGCAAGGGGTGCACGTGCTGCTGTTCCCTTCAGAGCTCCAGCGTCTCTCCGGCTTCTCTTTGCCAGCTATCCCTGGCTCGGCAGCAGAGATGCAGAAAAGCACTCCTGAGCTAATTGAAGTGGTCACATCCTAGCCAGCATCATTTCCCACGTTAGCCAAATTAGATGTAAAACTGATGTCCTAGTTGTGACAAATCTCTCCTCTGCAATCCTCTTACTGTATTTACATATTGAAATCCAGATGGTTACTCAGTTGGGCCATGGTGAGACTTGTGGAGATGGCTTACGAAGCCCTTGGCACTGCTGGCTGGAGAAGGGTACAAGGCACTAGTGACCCCAAAATGACACCTTTTCCCACATTCATGTTCCTTCTGAAGGACTCTGAGGAGCTGGAGCTTGGTTCAGATGTTTAAAGCAGTCTTGAGCTGATGATCTGACTCGTCCTCCCGGTATGTGAAAAACATGGGCTAAATAAAGCCCCTCTGGTAGGACTTGATACAGATACATGTTGTTCAGCAAACGTTATCTTCTTAATTAAAGGGTCTTACTGAACTTTTAATTGCCAGCACTGCTACTGATTGCTGTCAAACCCATGGTGGAGGCATAATGTGAATTAGCTTTGAGAAATAACTTTTCATGGCTAATTATTGCTGCTGGTCGCACGCATACTCTAATGATCTCCCAGATGTTTCACTGGAGCAGGAGGAGAAGCCTCTTGTCTTGGCTGGGATCCAGCTTTGACTGTGCTGATTGGCCAGAAAGAATTCATGCCGTGTCACCAGCCACCCATCACGATGTTCTGCACTTCGTTCTGGCTGGGGCAGAGCAGGTAGCTGTGTGGTCTGAAGCATCTGTTGGAATCCATAAACCTGGCATGTTATAGGGGGCAATTATTTGTTCCTGTCCTGTCAGAGGCTGTGGCCATTGCTGCTGATGGGGTGGAAGAGCTTGGCACAGCCAGAACGAGAACCACCTCACTCCTTCCTGCATAAATACCTGAGCTACCTGTAAACCACCTCTTGGACACATCCCAAGTTGCCGTAAGATGCTTAGCTGCAAAGCAGCAAGATCTCGGTGCTGATTCACTGTCTCCTCCACCACGTTTGGACCAAGGCTGGTGGCCACATCCTGTCGTGCAAACCGCAGCCTTGCTTCCACTTTCGTTCCTTCTGCAGGCTGCTGAGGTCAGTTCTGGGCCCGTGGCCATGGGGCTGCAGAGCTCTAGTACAGAGCACATTGGCTTCTAAGCACATTCACCAGCTGTGGTGGTCAAGAGAATTGGTTGGGTGGGATTTTTGACATGGTTTAGGGCTCAGCTTGGAAATAGGGTGCCAGTGAAGAAAATAACTTGTGTTTTCATTTATTCTGTTAAAATAATTTAAAAAAAAAATCAACCCAGAAACTTCACATTCTGGATAAAATGAAACATTTTCATTCAATTCAAAATTAATTAGTTGCCCTCCAGACCATTGGTTTTGGGGGTGATTTTTCAGTTGGACCAGTAAACCAGGAGACCTATTATTCACTCTGCTCTGCTGATGAGGTTCTGTGGTCTGAAGAACAGGTCCTATATTGACACCTCCCTCCCTTGTTGTGTCTGATCCAAGCTTTGGGAAAGCCAGTGGGGAAAAAAAGCGCTTTTATTAAACACAGGGCCAAGCCCCTAATCCCAGGGGATTTTTGGGCTTGGTTGAAGGACATGGGGATCCTTCAGGATGCATTACGAACTGAGTCCTATTTTGATAACCGGTGGCGTGCTTTTGCTTCCCTGATGTATACTCTTAGGCAGCTCTCAAGTAACATCAGTTTATTCAGATAGGCTGCTCAGGGCTGCAAGTTCTGCCTAGTTATTACCAGTATGTTCTCCTCTTTAAACACGCACTGCTTTTGAGGAGGTCTGAATGCTACGTTTGCAGAGGTGCTGATGCCTCATATAACTGAGTAGCAGCAGGACAAGGCACAGCCTCTCTTCCTGGCTGTTCAGAAGAAGAAATCTTTCCACTGTGAGAGTTGTCCCTGTACCATCAAGCGCACGTGTCGCTTGTTTGCATGCTCGCTCATCTTGTGAGCGCTAAGAAAGAAGCCTTTCAGCAAATCACCAGAGATTTAAGAGCTGCTCCTTGCCAGGGCTGGAGTTGAAAAACCTTTTAAACCAACTTCTCATCTTGTACTTGTGCTGCTCTGCTCACTCTGGAGCAACTTGCTGGACTGTATCTACCACCTACAGATGAGTAGCAAACCCACCCCAACAGACAGGATAGCTCCAAGAGGGAGCGAGCATGCCTGCATCACTGTCCTAGAGCCGTGTTTCTGCAACAGCTTCGCACCGCTGATGGTGCTCTCTGCTGAGAGCGGACAGGTATCAGTTCTTCACAGCTCCTCCCCACAGGAGCTATTGGCATTGCTCTGCCGAGGCTTAAATGGAGGTGAATCGTGCAATTTGAGCGACACCCCTCAGAAAAAGTTAGTCTTCTCCTGGCGTAGGGAGTGACAACGTGTCCAAGAGACACTGTCTATTTTGCTTAGGTGTACTTTACAGTCCTCAGTGCCTCTGTGAAGGGCACCTTAGGTCACACTGAGCTCATGGGAAAGGGCCCACATGGAGAATTATCTTTTCCTATTGGAAGAAGTTAGGGAAGGTTCACTGTGTCTTTTCTTTCCAAACTGAAAGGATCCAGCTGCTGCCACGATTTTGTGAGTAAAGCTCATGTTCTAGATCAGGGAAACAACCGATACCTCTGCAGCTCCCTCCCCTCACCCAAACAGAGGAGATACCTGGCCCAGTGGTAGCCCTCACCTGACAAAGATGTTGTATCAGCCTCTCAGTACGATGGGGCTAATTTGCTGAGATGTTGTACTTCTGTTTGCCCTGTCATTTGGTTCCCCAAGGAGCATTTCTGCAGTGCTGGAGCCCTACATCTGCTCTGATCAGACACAATCAACCCCCTGTCTTGCCCTGTACAGTGACTGCAAATGGAAGGAGCAGATCATGGACATTTCTAGTGCAGATCCCAGCTTGTGCAGCAAATACACCAGGCAGGGGGTCAGCCTCATGGATCTGAACAACCACTTTTGACCTAAACTTCAGGCCAGGCTGAAAAACCGTCTTGTTCCTACAGCACCGCAGTCTGGAAAATCAAAGCTGAGCTCCAGTGGGGAACAGAGGCTGCCTTTGGAGAGTCAAGAGAGCCTGACTAGCTTGTAGATCTGATTAGCCCAGCACACTGCTGAGCCTCTCACCCTGCCATCACTGACAAGGAGAAGCATGGGATCCCTCCAGCCCTTAACACAGCACCCTCCTGACACCCCAGCATGACTCTAATCACCACCTCAGCCACGGCCCCGCTGCTCGACAAGCACCCAGCCTGGTTTATGCTTGCAGAAGGGCAATGAGAAAGTGATGGGCTTGATTTTTCATCTGCTGCTTCTCTGTAGAGTGACAGTTCTGGGTCTGAAAAGCTCAAGAGCTTTCTCTACAGCCAGGCTTGGCTGCTCCAGTTCAGCTTTGGAGGCACCACTGCTATTTGTAGTGTAATCCTTTCCTTCTTTAATTTTCTATTTTCATGTCATTGCTGTGTTTGGGACTGAGTGGTGACAAGGAGGTCCCCAAACAACCTGGTCTTCAGCAACAGCATTGCTTTTCCACTGCAATACAGAAGGCAATCTTCCACCATAGCTTGCTCCCACGTGTGTCTCACATGGCCCCGAGGGAGCAGTTGGCTGTTTCTAGGGGTCTTGGGACTTGAGCAAAGCAAGTCCATTGCCAGCAGATCTGAGCTCACTCCATGGGGTTCACAGCTCTCCTGGAAAGGCTCCACAAATCAAAAGGTTGAAAAATCCCAGACCTGGAGTCCTGAGTGCTGTAAAAAGGCCTGGGGATACGCAGCCAGTGATTCGTGTGAAGGAGGATTCCTTAAAGAAATCAGGCTTCAGACAAACTTGCAGAAGTAGAAATGCAGCTTCACGGCAGAGCCGGGCTCCTTCGTCAAGCCCATTCCTGCTTCTGTGCTTGAGAGTGTGAAATGATGATTGTGAGCAAAGCTCAGGTTAATCTGTGCTGAGAACACGATATTCAGCAGCTTTATTAAAAGAAGGGGGTGGGGGGGGCATGAGGCTTCCTTGGCTCGTTTTATTTGCCAGCTTCATCTCTGCTGCTTGCTAGCACTGGAAAGTGACCCTCTTCTTCACTGGCCGAAGTGCTGTGTGAGGAGGAAGTCGCAGCTGGAGGGGTTGGCAAAGTTGCTCCCTTTCAGAGCAGCCTCCTAATTGTGCAGGTGCTGCTAGACAGCTTTTGAAATGAGCCTCCCAGGTGTGAAAGCTGCTTTCCGTTTGCGGGCTAAAAAGGCCAGCGTGGCATTTTCAAAGGCTTGATGAACATAGCTAGTGTGAAATGTCCCTCTGTCCTCTTTCTAAGCCGAGCTCCCTGCTAAGCTCTCCCTGAGCATCCTGGGCTTCATTCCCATCGTGAGCCAGAAGAAACCTGGTTTTTCTCTCAGGGCTGGCTGCTTATGTGCTGTGTTTGCCTGTATGGCCAGCCTCATGCGGTCTAGGATGCTTTGCTTGGTCACCATTCACCCAGGAGGGGAAATAAATGCCAGTGTCTTCCAAGTCAGTTGAAGGAGATACATCAGAAAAGTAAAGAAGGCTGGGGGAAGGAAGGAATTCACCTTTCCCTAAGCCCGGTAGGTAGATCCTGTCCCTTGTGAGCCCACTTTGCTAGGAGGTTGGTCTGTACTTGTACCCCCTTGACGAAGGGCTTCTGAGGCATTGGGTAGCAACTCAAGATGTCTGTGGGACCCCGTGGAGGAATTATAGGGCTATAATTCACAGCTGCTGCTATTTGAGTCTCCATGCAGACAAGTACCCATGTGGAATTTATTACTAATGTATTTTTATACCAGCCTTTATAATAGATAAAGACTCCAGCTGCCTCTAGTGACCTTTTAATCACCCAGGGATACATTCAGCTAAACCCCCTCCACCTGAAGTGACAAACACTCAGCCCAGTGGTTACAGCCAGTTTGCCTGATATATTTATGTGAGCTGCATGGTTCACTCTACAGCATCTCACCTCAGTAACAAAACAACCAGCAGCTCTTCATCCTTTATGACGGTACAGAAAGTTCCTGGGGTGTAGCTATGTTTTTCTTGAGTCATCCCAGACAGAGAACAGTCCTGGTTCGTCTAAGGAGTCTCAGGTAGATACTGGGGTGCTGTGTTTGCCAGCTGGTCTGAGGGCAGAACATGAAGGTGATGGTGCTGGGGAATGAGTTTTCTCTTTTGCATGGCTAGGGAGAATCCTTTTTGCTGAATCAGGCAGTTGTAGTTGGAACAGAGAGGGGTCAGTCCGTTCAGGATGAGTTGTTCTGTTTTAGCAGCACTTTTTTCCTGATCTGGTTTATGACAAGGGTTAAATTTCTTTGCAGGCTTTTGGGGAGCCTCTGCAGGTCTCCAGGGTTGAGGCAGATCGACTTAGGGTACTCTAACAGGCACTCAGACTGCAAAGGCTCCCATCTGCTTCCCTGAAGAACACCCACAATCAGTCAAAAGAGCTGAGTTACAGCAGTTTTCCAGGTAAGTGGCTTAAGAACCTCAAACTTTTGCTCTTACTGTTACAGCAGGGAAATGCAGCTCTCCTTGCTGTGCTGCTGGAGGTGTGGAGAACAGAAGTAGCATGGAGATAAACGAAAGCATGGGGCTCCAGAAGCCAAGTAAATACCTGTTTCTTGCAGTTCTTGAGATTCAGTGTGAGCGTGCAGAGAGGTGTGTTAGTGTGGAAGAGCTGAGCTTCTCTCCTGAAGAAGACAGGCACCTAGAAAATGACAAAAGGGATGGAAATGAGACTAAAAGACCAAGTTGCTGGGCAATGGTGACCCTTAAACTCTCCTCTCAAACTTACTGTTGCCCACTCAAGGCACAATGCAGCATTTAGTCCAGGTGGGGACTGGTAAGCTCCCTTCATGTGGCTGTGTGAATGGTTTAGCAAAGGTCTCCTTACTCAGGATGGGCTCCTCATGTGGATTTAGCAGCATTACTGTTCTTCGCCTGGCTTACCAGCCATGTCTTTTAAACTGGAGTAAGTGCTGCCAGCGGACAGCAGGGTTGACTTGCCAAACAACTTTGTGCAGAATCTTCTGGAAACACAAACTGCTAGTGGGCTGCAACAGTGATGAGACAAATCCAAAGAAGGGGTCCAACATGGGCTGTTGAACACAGCAATGGAAACAGCCTCTGGCTCGGAGTATGGAAACAGCAGACTGTTGGGAGGGTAGGTTTAATGGAGCGATGCTCTTTTCTACTGTATTTTTGTTCTCTTTCCTGAGATTTCTGCTGATGAGCACAGCTTAGAGAGAAGATGTGTTGGATTGACTTTGGGTATGGCACTGAGGAGCCGTACTGGTGTTCCTATAGCAGCACACAGGGTGACGGTATCCCACCAAGGTGTAGAAATCACTGTGGTGCTTTAGCTCACAAAGCTGGCTTTGCTTGACTGTACCCTGTTAGAGGTCTTTTAGATGCAGTGCTTAGCGACATGGCTTAGTGATGAACTTGGCAGATTAGGGTTATTGGTTGGACTTGATGATCTCAAGGGTTTTTTCCAACCCGAACGATTCTATGACAGCCAGTGATTTTTAAAGGGCAGTATGTGCAACCTGAGAAAGGTTCTCTACTCATCCTGTTTCATAGCACATCTAGGAAGCCTGGACAGATTCCTCGGGTAAAGCCTCCCCTAGGTTTTTTGCCTCCATCAGACACAGCAACAGCTCCTTGGAGCGTCCTGCTCAGAGAGCCAGGTTAAAAGCTGTTTTACCAGGAAATGTCTCTTGATATATTTTACGGTTTACTATTTGTCCTCTGTGAAGCATCTTCCTTTCATGCTAGATGTGCACCTGTTATATGCATGGTTTATTGTCAAATTCCTAGAGGAGGCTGGAGACTCACACTGTCTAGGTCACAGAGGCATGCATCCCTTCAGCATATCTCAAGCAAGGAAGCCCCTAACTTTAAGTGACATTTAACCTAGGACCTGAGCAGCTTTCCCCCCGTGTGTCCTGGATGACTTGGCTGGAGTCTATGTGTGCAGGCTCTTCCCAGACACAGGTTACAAGCATTAGCAATTCCAAGGGCAGAAAAGCATTTTGGAAGGCTGATGTGCTGGATTTTTCACTTGCTGGGCAAAGAATTTATCTTTGGGTTTGCAGAATTGATACCCTGCAGTCACTCTGCAGCTCTAGGAATCTTATCCCACTGTCATTAATTTTTACCGAGTTGTAAGAGTTTGATTTTTATTTTCCAGTCAAAACTTGACTTATATAAATTAGCAGGATCTCAGGGCTGATGACCAAAAGACAACAAAACCCCAAACAAAGCCAACCAAAACCTACGCAGTGGGTCCCAGAGTTTTACTTGACCTGTCTTAGGTTTAAAGATCCTGCTCAAGCAGGGAGGTTGGACTTGATGACCCCTGGAGTTCCCTTCCAATCCCTAATGATCTGTGTATAATAGATTGGGATGGACTAGAGAGTAGTGTAGGGGAAAGGCACCTGGGGGTGGATGGCAGGATGACCATGAGCCAGCAACGTGCTTTTGTGGCCAAGACCAACAGCATCCTGGGATGGACTAGAATGGGGGTGGTTAGCAGATTGAGAGAGGTTCTCTTCCCCTTCTACTCTGCCCTGGTGAGACCACATCTGGAGTATAGTGTCCTGTTCTGGGCCCCTCAAGTCAAGAAAGACACAGAACTGATTGAGAGAGTCCAGCGTAGAGCCAGG
This sequence comes from Phoeniculus purpureus, assembly GCA_028565055.1. Taxonomy (NCBI): domain Eukaryota; kingdom Metazoa; phylum Chordata; class Aves; order Bucerotiformes; family Phoeniculidae; genus Phoeniculus; species Phoeniculus purpureus. The sequence goes on along the minus strand of JAOXOE010000632.1, from coordinate 6,182,124 downwards.
AAGATGATGAAAGGTGTGGAACATCTCCCTGATGAGGAGAGACTGAGGGAGCTGGGTCTCTTTAGCTTGGAGAAAAGGAGACTGAGGGGTGA
>JAOXOE010000632.1:6129518-6165777 GCA_028565055.1 Phoeniculus purpureus | reverse complement strand
ACAGGAACACATCCAGGTGGGTTTTGAATGTCTCCAGAGAAGGAGACTCCACAACCCCCCTGGGCAGCCCCTTCCAGTGCTCCGTCACCTTCACTGTGAAGAAGTTCCTTCTCATATTTATATGGCACCTCCTATGTTCCGTTGCCCCTTGTCCTATCACTTATCTGTCATCTGATACTGACCTTTTGCTTTTCACACACACGACAACATTTTATGGTTCTCATGGCCAAATGAAGTTCAATTGTCTTTCACAAGTGAGTGAATGAGCTGTTTTATTGCAATTCTTGGAATTACATTGCATTTGTGGACTGTCTTAAGCCATACAAGTAGACATGAGACTATTGGAACAGTGAGAGCTGGTATCTCTCGTATTCATGCTGATATTAGGGGGTGCCAGTCATGCCATGCTGCTGATTTCTATTCTTAAACATAATCCAAGACAATCAACAAGAGTTCTTTGCTCTTCAGTTCCAACAGGGAGTCTTTCTATTCTTTCCATCTACCCTCAGTCTGGCAGCAAAAATGCATCCCAGTCAGATAAAGGCATCCCAGTCAGATAAAGATATCCCAGTAAAAGTCCCACACACCCAGTGATCTTAACAAAAACGAGAAGAGAGTTAACGTTGGCAAGGAACTGGGTCTCTTTCTGAGCTCTTGATATGTTTGTTCTTATCACAGACTATTCAACACATCCTGACAATGATGTTCATAGAATCAAAGTCCATGTGTTTTATCTGATGCTTTTTCCATGCTTAGGGGGAGTGTAAAGATTGATGCTGCCTCTGGCTACCTTCCTATTTTCCTCTAGGTATCTTGTTTTGCTTAAAGGGTGGAAGTTGTACACGAAAGCAGTAAGTGATTTGTTTACCTCGTATGGGTTTCATATGAGATGACACCAAACTACCTTTTCCATTTCAAAGTTTCTGAACACCAAAGATCAAATAAAAATTCCAATGTTGGATGAAAATGTAGTTCTAAAAATACTGGAAACTCCCATCACTGCACAGATCCACGCAGTGACAGAAGCATGTTGAAAGCACAATATATTTTAGAAGGAGTAATAGTCTAGCAGCCTTTAGCAGAGCACAAACTCCAGTTACCTTATGATTTATCTAACCTCTGCCCCTGACAGTTTTAAGATGTACATTTATCTTTTATTGTTATTAGACTTTTATGAATTAGGTCACAAATTACCTGCCAAGCAATCTTCTTGTGCACAGACTGGTGTAACTCCTTTTCCTGATCTATGTTAAACATCTACTTGAACGTTGTGTATTGTTGTCTTGTTTTATACACAGGAAAGACACGGATCTTTAATGACTTTTAGTGTGTTTTTATTGCACAGAATGGTAGAAGTCCGAGGTTTGTGCTGATCACCACTTCACTTGTACGTCATTGCTGGATTGGTAAAATAATGATTCTTGCCAGGGGTAGACATTGTTATGAAAACCAAGCACAATATTGCCACCTCCAGCCATTCAGACATGAATCCTATCCAAAGCATTTGTTTCTAAATAAAAATCCTCGGGGACACGTATCCAAATGATTCGACCCTTTAACTTTTGGAACAGTATTGTTTCTGACATCGTTTACATTTAACAAGCTGCAGGAAGAGATCTGTGGTGAAAGTACCAAATGTGCCTGGCAGTCGTGATCATAATGAGGAGAGCAGAGGCATTTATGACCCTACAGTGGAGGGGCATGCCATGTCATCTGTGCCACCAAGCCAATCCACCAGCAAGGGAAGGACTGAGAGCCACAGCTCCAGTTCTTATGTTTCCTGTCACGTTTTATTTTCCTTTTCCTCAAAGACCTTGAGATTATTCCAAGGAATCATCCCAGAATGTAAGGCTTTAATCCAGTTTTGCTCTTACCCAAGAACAAAGAGGGAACTCCAAACTTTTCCTCCCTTCCACTGTGCAAGTCAATGAGAGCTTGGACCAGGAGAGTGTCTTCTCCGGCCAAGAAGACCAGCTTTAAATGAGCAGCAGCAATCTCTTCTAAAACAGAGAGCCTCACAGCATAATTTAACCTATGCTTTGGAGTGCTGCCAGCTCTGACATCTCTAATTTAAAGCAAGTCTGAATGTTTCTCTGCTGCATAGTAATTTCCTTCAGAACTGCAGGATGAAAACACTTTAAGCAAGATATACCAAGGATCAAGAACTCTCACGCCCTGAACAAGAGTGCATGCACTAAGTCATCTCTCACCAAAGAGATGTTACATGTCGTCTGTACAGCAGAGCCCATCACTCTTACCTGTGTCACTGTGCAGATGAAAACTAGAAAAGATTCAGAAAACGATATTTTAATGACATCTTGGGACTTTCAAAACCCAGTGGTTTATATTCCCGTTGGATAGGAAAAGCTCCATTAAAATATCCATTGAATATCATCAGTTTATTGAGAACCCCCATGACCACAACCTTCACTTAACACAGTCAAAACAACCCTTCTCCACACTGAACGTCTCCATACTTCCATTCTTCTCACACTTCTATGACAAAGGAGAGTTCTCTGCACAGTCATTTTGCAGGCTCTGGTACAATTGTTCAGGTAGAATTAATCCTGGGGGGAGAAAAGATGGTATCTAAAATGAGGAGGATCATTGGGACAATTTTGCAATCAGAGGCAGACATGATGTTCAAATGCCTCTGATGCTGTCAGACTCCTGATGCCAGCCAAAAAACATGTCCTGGTTGCTGGAAAGCCAAAGACTTCAGATGACCCTTCTCATCCGTGCTGCTTCTCTCTCTGTGAACAAAAGGAATGCAGAAGAGTGTATGTAATAAATTAGTAAGCTTAGTTGAGTTAGACAAAGTATATGACAATGTCCAGAATAAAGTTCACAGGTAGCGACAGAATTTATAGCTCAACATTTAACTGAATCCTTCCTATAGAAAGAACTATGGAAAAATGCAAACTGGCACAATGTGAAGAACATAAATACCCCCTGTGTGTGTTGTGGGGCAACATATGCTGGGAGTGGTGTTGTTTAGACTTGGCTTGGAACTCAGGGTCTCACCCAGGTGCGAGACACTAAGACCCTTTGCAAAGTTTATACAACTGATCATGGCAAGATTCCTCGGCACCGTTGCTGTCCTTGGAACTCCCCGTGATTCTAATCCCTAATGATTCCACGATGATTCTGCTGCACGAGTGAAGAGGTTAACACCATGAATGTTGAGATTAACCCCTGCACTCGTATTTTACAGTTTTATTATTCCTTCCTGAAATAAATAATGATGAATGGACTCGATGATCTCTTTGGGTCCCTTCCAATCCCTAACATCCTATGATCCTATGATGCTAAGAACTGCAGCTCCTCCCTGTACAATTCTGCTGAAAATACATAGATGTCATTTACATTTGTTGGTCCTGCATACTTGTGAGACCATTCTGAAGCCTCCATGGCTTGATGTCGTATTTTGCTTACCTCACCAAGAATGTGTCTGAACTTCATTTTGTCTATCAACCTTCTCTACTCTTGTGAGAGCTGATTCTAATGCTCCAAAAGATCTTGACTCATCCTGTCTGGGTGATGTCAGTGTTACGTCATGAAATGGAGGAAACATGGATGTAGAGAACCACCAGCTTTCTCCACAAGACTCTTAGCTTTCCAGATTATTTCTCTCAGGACTGCTCTTCAGCTTTGGAGGCAGAAAATCTTCATTAAAGTGGCCAGCCTGGATGCTGTTGCTTTCCAGTGGGTGACTGAGAGGTTCCTGCTCAGGAGAGGTTAGTGGACTCCCACAAATTCAGGCAACCGCACACTCCACTACCCCCCACCCCCACAGCAAACACTGACCACTGCAGTGGATGTCCTAACTACTTCACACTTCAGTGACCGTGAGCAGCCATCTGCTGCAGGGAGTTCCTGAAGCAGCTAGGAGCTCTCAAGATGGACAAAAGTAACCACTGGATGTGTGCCCAGATCCCTGCCATGCTTTGGGCAGTTGCTGCTTAGCTGATGCACACTTGGCAGATTTGCCTGAGCCTCTTTCATAAGTTCCTTTCACAGTTTGGAGAATTTCTTCTTTGTCAGCACAAAATCTTACCTCAGCCAGTGCAAACACACACCACGGTCCCTGAGGCAAATGCCTTTGAGACCAAACCTGTCTGCTGCCTATTGCACCCTCACGGGCACTTACGTCTTTTCTTAGGTGTGATGTTCAGTGTTGTTTATAGTGCTCTGGGTGCAGCCTAACTACTTTATACACGATAATAGTATCTTCACTGATTTATACTGTAGTTTTGGCAATTCTGTTTGCCTTTTCAAATACAGAAGCACAGCGGGTTGAAGGCCATGGGGAAATTCTCCATAATAACTCCCCAAATTTATTTCAAACTCCTAGTAACGCACTGCAGTGACATTCTATTTGTTACCTCATTGGATTCTTTGCTGTTCCACATTGTCTCTGAGAAAAAGGCATTTAAATGATTTAAGTCCCCTGCATCAAGCTTCATTGTTCTTCATTATTTCCTGCATTAGTATCATATCCACACCTGAAAATTCAACTCTCAATTGTATTAGGTAAACCATTAAAAATAACAGAAAGCTGAGGACAGTGCATTGATCCTAGAGATCCTTTATGCTTTCTATTTGCAGTAAATCAGAACCATCCTCTCCTACAGAGGACTTTTATTTTGTTGAGCTAATGTTCTTTCTTCTTCCAAGGCTCAGGCATCACAAGAACTTCTTTTGTTCTTGCCCACAGCTATGTTTTTTTCTCCATGGAAGATCTTTCTCTTTTTTTTTTTTAATCTACAGCAAGACAGAGGCAACGGCTTAAGCAGTACTCATCAAAATGCATCTATTTTTGGAATATGCAGCAGCTACTGAGCGACACTGGAACAGCGGGAGTTTTTATCCGTCTATCTAAACAAAGATTCAAGAGCCTCGCTACAGCGGCAGCATCTTTTGCATAGCGCTGCGAATTATTTTAAACAATGTTTTCCCACAAACTGCTGTAGGATATTAACCAGAGCTGAAAAAGGAGATTTCAAAAACTAAACCTCAAAATTTAAAGCAAAATTTTGCAAGAACAAATTAACAAATTTGCAAGAAAACTAGTAAAACAGTGATGTGTTTGAAGGGAGGGGGATTCTCACCTAGAATTGTGTTGTAGATTAGTATCATAGAATCATAACGGATTGGAAGGGACCCTAAAAGATCATCTAGTCCAATCCGCCTGCAACAGCAGGATCACCCCTCACCATGAGTAATTTTCTAGAAAACTTATTAAAGGTGAGTGGAAAGGACAGTAGAAGTTGCCACAATGGAAGACTAACTTTTTAGAAAGGTTTTTATTTTATGTTTCAGCATTTTTTATATTTCTGGTTCATGGAAAGATGAGCCAATAAATTTGCCACCAAGATTTCCAATTTTTAAATCAGTATTGGAATTTTGTAGTAGATCCCCCCTAGAGGACCAGTAAAATGTGCGCTTCCTTGCCATACTCTAACCCCTTCTGCTTTTATATATTGGTGGGACTCAGGCTGCAATGAAGTGCATCGGGGACCAAATGACCAGGACTTCATTGTATGGATGTAGCTGTCTATCGTCCCTGTGGGCAGTCTAGCAGTAATAAGTTCTTCCTCAGGACAGGCCACTCCTCATTCAAACACATTGGCCTTTATCTTCAAAACAACTAAAATCAAGCCAAATTGCATAAAAGATGGAATTCTTGTCTTGGAGACACTACGGTATTTGTACTCCACAGGAAACGATGCCGAGCAGAGTGCGTGTCATGACTTACACAAGTGCCAGTCAGCACAGCCACGCGACGAGCTTTCAGTGGGAAAGAAGAACATCTGGCTTGTCTTGCCTTAGTAGCTGCTACAGAGCACGGCCCTGCAGCAAAGCTATTTCCATAAACATAAGTTCAAGCACAAAAATGCCTTCCACCCCCAAAATGTAAACTGACTGCATCTAAATCAGAATTTGATCAACAAATAGGAGAATTACAGGCACAAAATCATAGAAGTAGGACCTTAGAAGACCTAGACTGGTCATTTCTACTGTGGTTTGTGTTTGTGTATCTGTTTCACAGAATCACAGAACTGTTTTGGTTGAAAGAGACCTCTACGATCTTCAAGTTCAACCTTCAACCTGGTGCTGCCAGGTCACTACTAAATCACTTTGCTCAGCACTGCATCTGTACTCTTTTAAAATTCCTCTGGGGCTGGTGACTCCACCACCTCCCTATTCTGATGTCTGATAACCCTTTCAGGGAAGAAATTTTTGAAACAGCCAGTGTAAACCTCCCCTAGTGCGAACTGCAGCTGTTTCCTGTAGTCCTTTTACTTGCTGCTCAGGAGAATAGACAGACTGCCAGGTCTCTGCAGACTCCTTCCAAACAGTTGAACAGAGTGATGAGGTGTCCCCTCAGCTTCCTTTTCTCCAGGCTTTCTCCAGTTCCCTCAGTCACTCCTCGAAGGACTTGGACTCCAGATCCTTCACAAGTTTTGATGACATTGACTTTCTTTGGACATGCTCCAGCACCTCAGTGTCCTTCTTGTAGTGAGGGGCTGAAAAATGGACTCAGTATTCAAGTATTTCACACGAATTCGTGCACTCCCTTTGACACTGACTTTTCATGGAAAGTCCTTAGATGAGACGATGAAGACCAAAACAATTGCTAAAGAACTTGAGCTTGAAACTTCATACCAGGTTAGTACAGTCTGCCAATGCTTTAAGACTGTACGTTAAAAAAACCCGAAACCTTTGGCCTCAAAAACTTCTCCCAGCAATTCCATTCATACTCATTTCATTGTCATATTTGATATATTATGCTTCACATAATTGAAAGCAACTGTTTAAGCAGACATAGACTTTGAGGATGTTGGAAAATGGTCATTCAGCATGGTACAGGACCTGCTTCAGTGAATGGCAGGAGATATCACCAAGGAATATCCTGCTCTTACATTGTGGTAATAGGTTACTATTCCTGGAAGAAGGGAGTCAGAAGCTGATGGGGGGATACTAGCACAGTCCATGGAATGATATCCTTCAACAGTCCAAGCCTCAGTAAGCAGTAAAATATGGTTAAAGTCCCTCCAGGGATCCTTAGCTGGAGTAAAAGGAAATGGGTGTGGAGCCAGAGCTGGAAACAAAGCAGAGTTCATCCTGGAAATGGGACCAGAGTCAGAGCTGGAAACCTGCATTATCATGGTGCTATGGTGCTGCTGGAGCAGAGGCTGATGGCCACTATCTGAGCAAAAAATATGTTCCTAGGACCATGGACAGAGAATGTAGGAAGACCCCATGTGATTCTACTAGTGCCCTCAAGACCAGAATACTTACTTCTCACGGACCAAGACCCTCTCCTAGGTCCTTCACCCATAGACGTCTTCCCCCTTCTGCTTAATGACTAACGCCATTGGGGGTTTTGCAATGAGCCCATCTAGATTGTGTGACCTGGAGTCACGCACAGAACAGCAAAGAAGTCTTCTTCCTGTATACTGTACAACCACAGGACAAGATGCTTGCACACTAACGAATGTTACGTCTTCACGGTGAGGGTGACAGAGCACTGGAAGGGGCTGCCTGGGGGGTTGTGGGATCTCTTTCTCTGGATATGTTCCTGTGTGACTTGGTCTAGGTGATCCTGCTGTGGTGGGGGGATTGGACTAGATGATCTTTCGAGGTACCTTCCAATCCCTAATGTTCTGTGATTCACATAAGCCTTCAAGTGCCGTTCAGAACATCACTGACCAGGTTTTGTCTTGCTGCTCCTCTTGCTGCTTTTGCTGGATGGGCCCTTTTTGGTGCCTAGTTTCTTTGGGGAGGTTTGCAATGATGTGAGAGGAGCTCAGGTTGCATGAGGAGGGTAGAAGGCAAGGCAATAAAATTAACTAGCATCATCGTGTGAAACAGTGTCCTGTCTTATTCTTAGACCAGAAAACATTATCTTCAAAATCAATTTTTATGTCATTCCAGGGTGCAGGTGAGTTCTTTTATATGTACTCATTTTCTTCTGGTCTCCTAAGTGACACGCTGGCCGGCACATGGCTCTCATGTCTCGAGTCTGTGAAGTAATCCACAGGCACTGATGGTGTTGCTGAAGGCTGCCATTAATGATGGCCATGAGTGGGTGTTCAGCCTGAGATCCTAGTCATCATGCACAAGTGGTCACCGAGCAGCTTGTGTGAGCCAGTGCTAGCCCATGGATCATCTCAAGTGGTCACTCCAGCTGTTTATTATTCCTTATTGGTAGTGTGTGACTGATCACCGAAATTACCCTCTGTTGCTTCTGCGCTCTGATTAGATTCCTGCAATTTTGGAAGAAGTGGGATAATAAATAACAAATCACGAGGAGCGAATAGCAAGTGCTTCTGTTTGTGCCGAGGGGTCCCTCTTTGCATGCCGAGGTGGGGATTTATCTGCTGTGGCTCTCCTCTGGCTGCTATTTTTCATTAGTGCAATGAGTTTGGGGGTGTTTTTTTCTCGAGTCTTGCAAAGAGCTGTTTGCAGCCTGAACAGGCATTAGCCAGAGGAGCTGGTAGCATCTGGGCACCTGCTGAAAAACCCTTACGGAGAAGGCAGAAAATTTAAATACAGCTGGGGGTGAGGAACCCACCCCTAAGGCTTTTCTTGTTCCAGCAACTTTCTGCCACCGGTAGGAGAATCAAATATGATCAGCCAGGTAGAAAAATGCATTAAGGACAGAGTTAGCTGGATGTTGCTGCTTTCTTTGGAGGTTTTTTTCTCCCAGCACACAGGGGCTGCTGCTGCTGACATAGTGCTGGCCATGTCAGCAAAGGCTAGGAGTATGTATTTTACTTGTTTTGACCTGGTGCTCTCTGCCTGCTGCTGTCAGCTGCTTGGACCTCCCTGCATCGCCTTTGTTTCTGTGTCCTTTGAAAGCGGACAGTGTCACCTTTTCAAAAAGGAGCATAAAGCCTGATCTCTTCTACAGCTTGGTGGGGAAAGCGGCAGTAAAGTTGACTAGGCAGGGAGATAAATTGCCTTTGCTCATCAAAGAAATGAAAGTACCTTCTCCTCGTGGATGGAAAAGGTATTTTCTTCTCTCCCAGTTTGTTTTTCCTCCTCTGTGCTGCCTACTGTGTTCAAAGGGGGATGATGTTTTCCTGGAGAGAGGTCTTGCATCTTGGGGACCGTGCTCCTGTGATGACCGCTGTGCCATCAGTATCCAGAATGCCAGGCTGAAGATGGACTCAAAGATCCTGTAGGTCTTTTCCAACCCAGGTGGCTCTGTGATTCTGATGTGCTCACAGGCAGATGTGCCTCTCCAACACCGTTCTGAGCATGGCACAAGGGCAGGGCTCCAGTGGTGCTCGTGCAGGCAGCTCTGCAGAAGCCCAAACCACCCCCATTCCTACCAGCAGTGAGCTAAAGTGCTTGCAAAACCAGTCTCTTGGTCTTGCTTCTGTGCACTTTAACAGCCTTAACAGTGTCCTTCTCACCCCCATATGTAATTTTCCCCCCTTATTTTTCCCTGAGGACTTCTCCTTTTGAAATATTCTGTTGATTTTTTGATCTCTGCTACTTTTGAAAAGGCCGCCAGGAAGGTCTTGTCAGCAATTTAATGGGGAGATAAAAGAAGGAGGAAAAGGGGATTGTTAGCAGAGGGGTAGTGCCTGACATCTGGCCGAGGCTAATGCGTGATAAGGCAGGAGGGCTGTAGGCAAAGCTGCTGCGCTTGATCTCTCGCCAAGGCAGAGCTCGGACTCGATAGCTTTAAAGCAGGGTTGTGTGGACACAGTCTGGGTTGTCCAAATCCCAGTGATGCCTGCAGATCAGGTACGTGGAGGCCTGGGGTCCCTGCTCAGATGCTCACTGAAGTTAAAAGTCTTTTCGTTGGCTTCAAAGGGCTGCAAACCCAGATTACCCACCCTGTCTGGTTTGACTGGGGGAGATAAAAAAATAGAAGGAAGCTGCTGCTTCAAACCTGAATCCCTAGGAGATGGAAGATGCTTGTCGGAGGTGAAGTTAGCAGAGAGGGGTTTGGGGGTGCTGATGTCCATTCTGAAGCCACACAGAACCCCTGTGTGATCCACCTGAACCTGAATGTGCAGGTGGCTGGAGCAGGCACTAGGAGTTAAAATCAGTGGCTTGATAGTTACTGAACTTAATGACATGGTTTGTTTTGGTGCTTTTCTGTTCATCCAGCTGGCTTTGAGCTGGAGTCACTGGTTTTCAGGAAAAACCCAGCAAACACATAGGAAGATATGTTTAGATTGCTCTGGGGCTTTGAATACCCGTCAGTGTGGTGGAATTGAGAGCTAGTCTTAATAGATGGGTTTAGTGCTCCACCACATCCACCCCCTCATCCCTAGCCCACGCAGTGGAGCCTCTCGGTCCCCATTTCTGGTGTCTGCTGGCCTCCTCCTGCAAAGCTTTCCTCTGGTCCAGAGAAAAGCATGACGCCAAAAGCTCAGCCTTTGAGGAAGGGCTTTTCCCCACGAGAGCAGAAGCCTGTGCACTGTTCTGGTAAAGAAATCAATGTGGAATGCACACTGCCTTCCTCTTTGTGGTCCATAGCTAGGAAACAAGACATGTTTGGGGGTTTTTTTAAGGGCAAAGGAGGCAGCACTTAGCCATGGAAATAGTTTTGGCTACAGTTTGCATTAGAAATAACTCTACATAAGAGATGCTGGTTCAGGTGCTTCTTTCTCTCCATCCACGAGTGAGAACAATTTCAAAACCTAAATCCGATATGTAAACACAGAGAGGGAAGATGTTTAATTGTCCTGACTCTGCTGCAGGCTGGAGAGCTCACGTTGGTTTTCTGCAGCAACACCTCCAGAGCCTGCGTGTGTGCAGGTACGTGCGTGAACGTTTGCTGCTCCTTGGGTACTTCTGCTCTCCTGTTGCATGCGGGACCTTGATGCTTCCTCAGGAAAATTGCCATTTACAGCACAAGTTTTCTTGGTTGATTTGCTTTGGTTGCCTTTTCCCCGGACCCTCTCCCCCCACTTCTTTATGTCTTCCTATTGGCTTCCTACAAGCTTTCTACCCGAGTGGGGAGAGAGGTCTCAGCCCCAACGTGTAACCCTCTACCTGGAGCTCAAAGGCAGGTTCATATTCACGACATCCTTTAACACCATCCTGCCCAAGGGGCTAATCCCTGTCTATTTAGAGTTGTAAATACAAACAAAAAGAGCGACAATAAAGGCAATACCCAACCCAGGCTTCGGCAGTAGCTTCAACTGTTCTGTACCAGAAAAGTGCAGACAAATGTCCAGGTAAACCCTTATCTATACAATTTGAGGGTTTGTTGGAACGACAAATAAATCAACGCAGCAAGAAAGGGTGGTCCAGCATCCAAGATACTCATCTCAGCAGCCTAAGAGCCACAGGAAGTTTGGATGTCTAGCTGGAACCTGGCAGTTTATCTCACCTAAGCCTCCAAAACCAACAAGATATTTTTTCCTCAGTGGTTAGTATAAAAAAACGTTCAGTTTGTAGTGATGGAGAAATGTCCAGAGGAACCAAAAAGGAGACAAGCAGCCTTCAGAAAGGGAGGGGTAGGAAAAGGAGAAACCTCCAACCTCCCTGGAGATGTAATAGGCTTAGTAGGGCTGCCTTGACACATGTCGGATAAAAGGGAAAAAACCCCACAACAATGTTTATAAGAAGATTAGCCTGAACGTGGTGAAATTTCTCTAGGGACTGTCCGTGGCTGAAGCTCAAACCAGCTCCTCCCAGGGCCTTATCAGAGTAATGAATTTCCACCACTTTGGGTGATTAAAAATCCCACCCCCCATTTCCCTACCCAAAACCTCTTTGATTTGGGGCACATCTGCTGGGGAAGGTCTGATTTGCACTGTCCCCCTCCTTGGTGGGATGGAGGTGCAGTGTTGGGAGTTAACTCGCTGGAAGTAATGTGATGTGACTATCTAATATGTGGCTGCCACACCTCTGGGAAAAAGCCCTGTCTCTGGGCAGCAGCTAATCCTCAGGCTCATTACGACATTGTTCCGAAACAAATCCCCCAGGCTTCTGCCTGTAATCACTTCTACATACGTGTGGGCAAGTGTCTCCGTCCGCGCTTGCCATGTCGCAGGTGGAGACAGAGCCCGAGCTGGTAACCGCCGGTACAGGCGGTAGTAGGCAAAGGCTAGTACTGACCACTGGGTAAGATCCAGTCACAGTTGGGGTTGCATTTCAGTTTTTTAAAAGCCAGGAGATGTGAGGCTGAGTCTTCTGTCGATTGGCTGGGTTTTTAGGGGTCTTTTCAGAAAAGCTGCTACACAGCGAATGTGTAGAATTCAGCTGGAAGAGACCTGCAAGATCATCAAGTCCAACCTTTTCCTAGCCCTGTCATCACCACTAAACCACATCCCCCAGTACAACATCTACCCTTCTCTTAAACACCTCCAGGGATGGTGACTCAAGCCTCTCCCTGGGCAGGCAGCTCCAATGCCTGACAACCCTTTAAAGAAAGAAATTCTTCCCAACACCCAACCTGAACCTCCCCTGAACCAGCCTTTAAGGAATTCAGCAGAAATCCTCAGCAAATGCAACTGTTGGGGAGAGCAGAGAGATTGACCAGTACTTCCCTTGGCTGCTGTTGCCCCATCCAGCAGTACCATTTTGCTGCTCCATATTTTCGGGGTTGGTCCTTCCAAGACTTGCTGGTGTGCCTTGGTGCTCCTGCTTCTGCTGCTGCCACCACTTTTATCTGCTAAAAGGTGTAGTTACCATGTTTGTAACCCATGTGCTTTGGAGAATCAGCACGAATGTGCAGCTGAATGCAATGGCAGAGCAGCTCTTTCCACCTTAATGGTGGGGTAGAGAGTTATTAGGGGCTGCTTGGGGAGACTTTGGTGATGGCTCTGGGGAGGTGGGTGTCAGGATCAGTGGCACATAGAAGATGTATGGTGCCCATGCTTGTGGGGTATTGGTTGAGCAGGTTGTGGCGTTTGGGATGTTTGTGGTATATGGAGGGCAAAGTTGTGGTAACAGGGGAACCTGGATAGGATTTATAAAATTTGGCTGTTCCTGTCTGGAAGGTCCGAAAGAGCTTGTGTTTCTGAGGGGACTTGTTCAGTGTGAGTCTTGGGCCTCCTGAGGTGGCTTCAAGGAGTCAAATATCACTGACTACTTTCAAAACTACTGATGGCCAGCTCCAGGTTTGTTTATTCTGGTGCATCAGAATGCATCTGCCTGTTGCCCTGCTATTAGCTGGCTGCAGCAAAGTGGGGGCACTTGAGTAACAACTGCTCTACAGCAACCTGAGAGGAGCTTAGTGCCCACTGAGGATAACACAGCACAGCCACAAGACCCTGTGCTTTGAACTGCTTCTATGGCCAGCATGGATTCATAGAATATATTGGGTTAGAAGGGACCTCCAAAGGTCATCTAGTCCAACCCCCCTACAACAAGCAGAGCCATCTCTAACTAGAACAGATTGCCCAGAGCCCCATCTACCCTGACCTTGAATGTCTCCTAGGACAGGGCCTCCACCACCTGTCTAGGCAACCTGTTCCAGCGATCTACCACCCTCAGATTGAAGAGCTTTTTCCTAATATCCATCCCAAATCTACCCTTTTCCAGCTTAAAACCATGACCCCTCATCCTATCGTTCCTTGCCCTTGTGAACAGTCTTCCACAGCCTTCTGATGGGCCCCTTTCAGAGATTGGAAGATGGCATAAGGTTTCCCTGGAGCCTTCTCGTCAGGCTGAACAACCCCAACTATCTCAGTCTGTCCTTACAAGAGAGGTGCTCCAGTCCTCTGATCATTTCTGTGGCCTCCTCTGGACCACCTCCAACATGTCCTTGTCCTTCTGGTGTTGGGGGCTCCAGCTGAGATGTCACCAGGGCAGAGCAGAGGGGCAGAATCACCTTTCTCTATCTGCTGGCCACTCTTCTTTCGATGCAGCCCAGGATGCAGCTGGCCTCCTGGGCAGCAATCACACAGAGTATGGCTACAGAGAGGCCAAGGCTTGAAGTCATCAGTGGTTTTTGCAGTGGGTGAAATGCCCGGATCCAGCCTGGAGCAGCCGGTGGGGGAAGGACCCAGTGCCAGCAGCCAGCACTCACACTGCCGACCCTGCACTCCCCCCAGTGTGGTTTGGCACATTCGCCCAACCCTGGCAGCCTGCTCCACTGGGATTACAAGTGATTAAGCAGGCATGAAAACCCACCCTTGGCACACAGGACCCCCCACCTCCTCACCCTCCTTCTCACCCGTGTCCCTTCTCTCCTGGGCATCCAGGGAATACCTGTCCTGCTGGGAAGAGCCCTGCAAAGGGCTTGGGAGTGGTCCTCGCTTTACAAGTGGCTTTGGCAAGAATTTGCTGGGGCAGAATTGTCCTGCCTGCAGCAGATATCCTCCTGGGGTTTGCACGGGGCTCTGCAAGAAGCTCTGCCTGGTCTACCTTTGCCTCCTTTCCGTGAGTTATTAACCTCCTCTTGTCATTCCCCCGCTCCACCATGGTGAGGAAATTATTTATTTGGAAGGGGAGGGGCTGTTAAGGGAGATGGATTGTGCATTTGCGGTTTAAACACATGGAAAAGGCAGCAAATACTCTTCTGCCTCCTCTGCCCCCGCCTTCCTTGGTGGGCTCAGAGCTACGCCCCGTATTTTTCATCGCAATGGAATGCTTTATTTTTATCTCTTTAGAAAAATAAGCATTAAAATTTGCAAGATGGATCGCCCATGTGCAGATCTTCAAGGGCTGGAGGGGAAGCTGAGGGGAATATCGTGACCAGGGAGATGCTGAAGGAATAAGTCAGTAATATGTGTGGAACTGAAAGGTGGCTGGACCATTCATTCCTATTATGAAGAGGTGCACCACCATCAATAATCATTTTAACAAGAGCTGGCCTGAGCCAGCAGGACTGTGCTATGTTTCTGGAGAGTGACTTTTTATTTAGTAAAAAAACCCCCCAGAATATCATGCATACAAATGACGAGGTACAGCGGGCTCCCTTCTCCTACCTGGTATTTATTAGTGCTTCACCTGCCTCAAAATAGGACCATTTACGTGGCTAACACGTGCTAAAAGGGCTCTCTCCAAACCCAGCGCACTTTGACTTACAGCTCCAATGGGCTGGGTTTTGAGTGGCTGTAACCTTTCCATGAAGGAAAGGACCCCCTCACCTGGATGAAAGCACCTGTCAGAAAGCCCATGTTCTGGAGGGTGGGTTGTGTGAGTCTTGGAGACTGCATGGTAAGGCTGAAGTTTGCTGAGATCTCTGCTTTTTCTCAGGTGTGTTTCTGTAGCTCTGGGTCAGCAGAGCACAAGTTCAGGAGATGGAATGCTGCTGCTGCTGACTTTACCTGTAAATCCACATCTTTGAAATACAGTTGTAAGAGAATAAATGAGTGAAAAACTTTGGGTCTTTTATGAAGCAGCCATCAGGAGAAAGCTTTTAGTCTTGGTGATTTAACAGAGCGGGAAAATGAGCTGTTAACCAGGAACTCCTCGTCTACTTTATTTATAGAGAAATAAGCATCAAGGCAAAAAGCCACAGCTGGAACACACAAGGGTGTTTGGGCTGGAGGGTTGGAGCTAACTGAAGCCCACTAGTACAATCCCCACTGGAGCTGTGTTACCTGAGGCTCTGGGTTTTGTGGGTAGGGGAAGTTCTGCTTACACACGTGCTCGAAGTGTCTGTGCTCCTGAATATCACAGAATCATAGAGTTGTCTGGGTTGGAAGGGACCTTGAACATCACCTGGTTCCAAGTCCCTGCCATGGGCAGAGGCACCTCCCTACAGAAGCACCCTCATCACGGTGCAGCAGTACTTGTGTCCACACGTGCCAAAGCAGGTATGCAGGACGGGGGACATACAATCAGCTGTGTGTGGAGTAGGTCCTGCTGATGGAGGTGGGCTGTTGCAAATTGAAGTGCTACCAGGTTTCAAAAAGGCAGGGGCTGGGCAAGGTATTCGCTCTGAGGTGAAGGTTGTGGCTGAGATACCTCTGCCAGTGAGAGACAGGTAAGGACAGGCAAACTCTGGAGAAGGACCAGCCCGGGCAACTTCTCGTGCCAGGGTGGTATTAAACTGGTCCTGGTCTCCTGATAGGGCATCCTGCAGGTCAGGAGGCTCTACAGGTGGGCTCATGTCTCTATACAGACCTGTTGGTGCATTAAGGCATTTGGCTTTGGACTCAGTTACGGTCTGCAGAGCATCCTGGTTTGTTTTATGCTGCTGGTGGTGTGGTTCCAAAGTGGACTTAGCCAGCTTGCCCTCAGGAAAGTGCTTTTTAATTGTAATTAATACAGAAAAAAAATGAGTGAAGACACAATATCAGCTGGGCTCCTGCTTTGTCTGACACCTTGTCTTCCCCTGCTCAAACTGCTCGGCCAGACTGTCTGGTAAACACATTTGATGTCTTCTTGTCTAGATGGGCTGCAATAACTGATGCTCTCCTACAGCCCAGCACAGGGTACCACACCTGGGAAGGCAGCCACGAGGCCACGTGCTCTGGAGCCAGGGAGAGCTGCCATGCCAACACCAAACCCATTCCTTGGGGTAAGTAAGTCTCTTTTCCCAGCAGCGCAGCTCATTCCCCTCTTTTGACCTGGTTCTGTGAGCTCTCAGAGGTGACTCGCTGTTGCAAGGGCAGCATGTCTGGATGCAGAGATGAGGGTCTGGACAGTGCCAAGCAGCTGTTGTGTGGAAATTAAGGTGAACCGAAGTGCTGAGGGATGGGGACAGCTTGCTTTCATTAGTCACTGTTAAGATCTCGGTCCCCAGGTCTCACAAAGGCCAGGAGAGATTGAGGATTTGCTGTTTTCGTGGTGTGGCAGCAGTAGATGCTGTGAGCTCAGTATCTGATGGAAAGTGGTGTGTGGAGGAGTTATCTGCCTGGAGGAAGTGAGGAGATGGGGAGATACCTTCTTTTCCTCTCTGCTCTGAGCTTTCCTGATGGTAGCTGAGCCACTTCAACATTCTTCACAACAAAACCCTCTCCTGTGGTAAGGGCTTCATTTTGCCTCTGGTGGGGCCACTCACAGAAACTCTCTTGCAGGGTTTGCCCCAGGTTTGTGGGGATTTGCTGCTTTGAGAACTTCCCTTCCGCCAGTTTTGTTTCAGAAGAGAACAGAATCAAAACCTAATAGCTGGAGATGGGCAGCCAGATGCTGCTGTGCAAACAGAGTGGGAGACCCTGTGCCCTTTCTCCTTAGGGAGTGAGAAAAAACCTGAATTACCAAGATTTCAGTTTCCTTTCTGATGATCCACCACCCTCCCACCTCCTCCTACCTGACTCACCCTGTGCCTCCACCTCCTATCTCATACCTGCTCTTTCCACGTCAGAGGTTCTGGGAACTGGGGTCCATCTGGTTCTTTCCGATGGCAAGATAGGGTATCACAAGCAGCCCAGGCAGAGCCCTGGCAGAGCACAGCCTTAATTAATGGTAATCCTTTAATCCTGGGGGGATGCAGGACACTGTGTTGCCTACTGTGTCCTCTCCTGAGCACAGGGACGTGTCAGACCCATAACAGCGAAACCGCCTGTTCAGCACCGCACCAGAGGTGGGTTTTTAACTCTAATTATCTATAATTTAACAACTAGGAGTTATCATGGGAGGCTTTTACCCCCCTCGTCGGTTGTCATAAGTTGGTGAGGCCACCTTTGCCACAAAAAATAAAGAGGAAAATGATTTCTTTTTAAATTTGAAGGGCAGTTAGGGGTGGAGTTTTCTTCCCTTCATCCCTTCCTCCCTGGCACCAGTATTTTTATTCAGAAAGGAGCCCCGAGTGTTGCAAAACACCATTTCACTCAGACAACTTATCATGTGTGATCTGGAATTTTCCTGAGCACTTTCATCCAGTCGATCAAAACCGTTCAGCTCTCAGCCATCCTGCATGAGAAAAATCCTTGTCTTTTATTTTTTTTAAGTTTTGTCTGTGTCAGTTCTCCAGCACTGACGAGAAGCAACAGGAGGAAACATCAAGATCATGTAACTCAAACAGAAAACTGCATTTGGATAAAAAAAAACCTTTCCCCTTCCCCCTCCCACTAGAACAAACGAATTTTTAATAAATACATAAATAAATAAATAAATATTGACTAGTTCTGTTTCTAATAGTGTCTGTGATGACTCTTTTGAAAGGAAAGCACTTGGTCCCGCTCTGAATATTAAGACCACAGCGATACAACCTACATCCTCACCTCTCCTATTTGCCACCAGCCGACTTTGAGCTTTCAAAGTCACCAGCCCAGTAGGAAACAACAGGGCAGTGTTTTGATGGCCTCATTTCCACCTGAGTCACCTTCGCTGTGCCTTTCTTCTCTTTAATTTGCTGTGGTTTTGTTATATTGGCTGCTTCTGCGCTTCCTATTGTAGCTCAGCTTTGAGTCAAGGTCAGCATTAAGCAGGTTCAAGACTCCAAAGGATCTTGCTGGTACCTTGTGTTGGGTAAATTTTATCCCTGGATCATGCTGACCTGGAATTTAAAAGGCTCTGTGAGCTCCCCAGCTGCAGTGGGATGCAGGTCTGCCCAGGCTGGATGCTCACAACAGCTCCAGTTCTTCTGGGCTGTGATGAGGTCAAGGCTGTCAAACCAGAGCACAAAAAGGAGGGTAATGTCTTGCTCAAATTTATTTTCTTACAGTGTGAAGCTCTTCAGTGTCCCACAGCCTCTCCAAGCATCCTTAATGCTTCCTCCCGGATGATCTTCACCAGTTGTCCACCCAGCATCCCCTACCCATTTCCTAAGAAACCCAGGAAGGGAGGATTTACCCTGGGTTTTCCAGAGAGGAAGATCTGGAAGCACTTTTCACCCTTTCTCAACATCAGCAGAGTTGTAGGATAACTAGAACCTGGGCTTCAAAATCAAGATGAAGGCTGATGCTACGTTCCTGCCTGTGTCATTAAACAACTGCTGGGTTCAACGGGAACAGCATGTTTCCATACACCCAAGAGTGCCATTTTGGGTCTAATGGAACCTCTCCCTCCAGTGCAGAAAGGTACAAATATTTCTCCAAAGCACTGTCTGCAATAAGTTCATCTCTTCTGCAAACACCAGCCATCTCTGAGGGTCTCCATGAAACTGCTCTTGGAGCCAATCTCGTCTCCAACGTCAGGTGCACAGAGGCAAGCTGGGATGGGCTAAGAGGGGAAGTGTAGTCCCAGCTGAAACAATTTCATTGGGTGGATCCAGCTGCTGGGGGATAAAACTGAAAGAGCCAAGCAGCATGGAATTAGCTGGGCTCCGTTCCTGTGGTTCTGCTTCTGCATGGAAGAGTTCTACGTCTGCTGTATTCAAGGCCAGTAACTGCTAAACCCCTGAACTTCTATTTCTTTCTTTAACTCATCAGCTACAAGGCCTTCTGGCTTCTTTCTGCCCCTTTTCTGATCTAGGAAGAGGTTTTGGGGAGGTAGCCTGTCTTTTCATCAGCTGTTAATATGCAGTGGTGTTGGGTTCGTGGCTGGACTTGATGACCTCAGAGGTCTCTTCCAACCTTAATGAGTCCATGATTTGGCATTCAAGGGCACCAGCTTTTCTTTCTTTCTGGTGCTTGCATTTCTTGCCCTTACAGAGCTGGGAGTTTCCTTCTGGCTTCTGAAAGCTGTGTGTGAGAACACTTGGGAAGTGGGGAAATATGCCTGCTGGTAGCAATGTGCTCTGTGCATATTATGGGTGCAACCCTTTGTATGGGAAGAATCAAAGAGCAGAGGAGCATAGGTGCTGCGGTACTACGTGTGAGGTAGATAAAACCCCGGCTGCATTTAGCCTTGGTCTTGTGTTACTCTGGATAGGTAAACCAGAAAAGGAAAGAAATGGAAAAACAGAGTCATACCTGCATAAAAATCAGAGATGGAAAAGACCTAGGTCGTCTACTCAATACTTTCCTGCCACCAGGTGATTGTTCCCGGGCTGAAATCTTTGCTCAGAGTGTGGCTGGAAATACATTAACCTTTAAAACAACAGCATTAGAAAGTTACATATTTCCTTTAACCCAGATGCTGGAGACCTGGTAAATGTGGAGTGCAGGTGGTGTCTCGGTGAGTGGTTCTCCCAGAGAATGAAGCCTATGTGGGTTTTTTGTGAAAGTGCTTAGATTGTTGTAGGTCACTTGAAGCTGGTGGTGACCCGGAGCAAAGCTGGCCAGCCCCTGATTCTGTCCTGTGCTGTGTCCTGCCAGGGTTTTTTGGGCACCACTGCAGCACAGTCGAAGCCATCGGTGTCCTTATAGCAGTGGCTGCATTGACTACTCTCTGGTCTCTCCATGGCAGTCCCAGCCTGAACTGTAGAAGTAACTCACTAGAGTATGAGGAGAGGAGGAAGTGTTGCCTTACAGGCATGAGGCTGTTTTTTTAACCTCTGGTGAAGGCTAATTAAATGATACTCTGGAAATGAACTGTACAGGTCCTGGTAATTTCAGCTCCTGCTTCTGTGGCCGTTTGCTGGAGGTGGACGGCAGGGAGATTTTTCTTCATCTCTCCTTATTTCAAAGCAGAACAGAAAACATCAAGGGGATGCATCTCCCTGAGTGTTGTCAGTGCCCAGGAAGGCACTTCAATAGCAATGATTTGCCTATGGCTTTCAAGACCACGCTCTTACGTGTCTGCCAGTGCTTTTTGCCTGTGTGTCGTTGTGCAGGAGGGCTGGGACACCAGATTAGAAAGACTCTATCTGGTGCTTCATCTGCTGAGCACTCCTTCCCTCCCCGAGCTTCTGCTGCTGGTTTCTTATGGGCTTCGCTTCCTATGGCTGTAAACTTCTTCCAAAGGCAACGGGTTGGTACACCGGGTCCAATTTGGAAAGCGCTATTTTATTTCTTTTTAATCCTCTCTTTGCACTGTTTGCTGCTTTTCTCAGTTGTTCAGCAAGTTGCAACACAAAGACACAGAGAGAGATGTACTTTTATTATTGGTGGTTGTTGTTCCTAAGCCTTTATTGATTTTTTTATGAAAGAAATAATAACAATGCGCATGAGGTATCCAGCTAACAAAAGAGGTCCTGCAGTACTCATCTCGAATTAAATATAGAGAAGCAGAACCCGACTGGGATATTGACAGGCAAATACAAAGCTTTGTCATTCAGTGAAAGCAGGACTTTGCCTTGCCACAGCCCACCTTGGAGGGGAGAGACAGCATTGTTCTTCTCTGCAGCTTACTGAAAAAACGTGTCCCCAGCATCCTTGTCTGAGGCTAGAAATAAGTGTTTTCAGTAGGAGGGAGCTGCTCCCTGAGTCTTGAGGTTGGGCTGACCAGTACTAGGTAGAGGGAACTGGGGTGCTCCCCAGGGCAGCAGAAGTGGGGTCTGAACCCATCCACTTCCAATGGAAGATGGTAACTCTAACTGCTGCACCTGACCTCACCCTGGGTGAGCAGATGGATTCTGGCAGCTGTTGTCTGGGCTACTGGTGTACCTCAGCTCAGGACATCCTGTCTTTCAGCAATAAAAGTGCCATGAGGAGGGAGAGCAAAGAGTAAAATCTTTACATTTCTTCCTCACAGTTGATGTTCTTTCCTACCAGATTAACTTGACAAATCTTAGTCGACAGTTGATGCATCCCAAGTAGGGAAGGATGTAAGGAATCGGCTCTGACATTGCAACTGCTCTGACCTCCATCCCCTTTAAACTGGCTTTAACAGAGGAGTTGGAAAAGCTCACACCCCTTTTTTCCCCCCACTTCCTCCCATTTTTGCACGTTTTCCTGTGAGTCAGGATGTAACCCACAAGAAAGACCACGTCACTGCCGATCTACCCAGGAGCAGAACCTGCCAGACACAACATGAAAAAGCATCACAGTCTTTAGAGGTTTGTTGCCTGATTCTCTCTCTCTCTCTCCAGAAAGATGCTGAGAAATTCAAACAAGGATCAGGTAATCCTGTAATGTCAGAATTTGTCTCTCCCTTGACTTTACAAGGAACTCCTGAGTATGATATTGAATCACAACTATATCTCTGCTCTTAAATCATTACCTCTAGCAAAACATCACCCCATAGAGGAAGTCTTTTCCACAAAGACAAAAATGAAAGTGTTTATTGGTTTGAAAAGATCCCTCTGTGTGCCAGAATCAGTGAGAGTGCGAATGGAAGTGTTAGTGCCTCTGGCGGTGCCTTCGCAAGGCAGTTTGTCATCCCAGCACAAGAAGAAGCTGAGCACACACAAATATTAAACTAATATTTTTGGTGCTTGGTGAATTTTGATCGTTGGCTCACAGTGCCCGAGGCTGCAAACAGGAATGAGATGCAGTATCCTCAAGCTTTGTGTTCATGGCTGAATTGATGCTCCTTTTATATTTATTTATAAGTGTGCACGACTCTTAGTATTGCTATTTATCTCTTGTGAGAGAGAAAGATGCTAATGATAGCCAGTAGCAGGACTCAACCGAGGCTGCCAAGTCAGGAAGCAAAACAGCAAAACAAACTGGTTTTGGTCCTCAAGATGCTGCCTGCGCTGAATTGATGGCACGGCAATTTTATGCTCGGATGTGAAAGGGGACATGGTTGAGGATGTGCAGGATCACTGGGACAGACTCCACATTACCTAAGTCTCTGCAATTCAGTGTCAAAATCCTTCATCCTACCTAGATGAAAGAAAAGGGAAGCTGAGAGCTGTGAATCACCAGACAGTCAAGGCTAGTGCTGACCATTTTGCACGGTGGTGGGATGGAGAACTGTCCTCTTCTTCCAGACATGCCCTAAACTGCTGCTGCTAGACTTGACTTTGAGGAGGCAGGATGCTTGGAATTTTTTTCTCTTGGATAAACACAGGGGAAAATAAACAAGGTTGTCAACTCAGGACCCTTCTGAAAAGATGGGGCCACCCTTTGCGCTCCAAATAGCCACGCTGTTGGCTGAGATGTACTTTGTAGGAGTGTACCAATTATGTGGGCTTTTTCAGAGCCTCGGAGAGGCATGAGCTGTTATTTTCTCTGGTGAACAAGGAAGAGTCTAGGAGGTAAGAGAGGTGATAGACAGCTTTGCAAGAAAACTGCAGTTAGGTCATAGTTAAACATCAGAAGTCAAAGCCAAGTCTTGTGCACCACGGCACATGAGGACAAGCGTCCAGCTCACTGGGTGGTTT
Organism: Phoeniculus purpureus; assembly: GCA_028565055.1. Classification (NCBI taxonomy): domain Eukaryota; kingdom Metazoa; phylum Chordata; class Aves; order Bucerotiformes; family Phoeniculidae; genus Phoeniculus; species Phoeniculus purpureus. The sequence goes on along the minus strand of JAOXOE010000632.1, from coordinate 6,142,808 downwards.
CATGGATGAAGCTGGTCCAGCACTGAACTCGTTCAGCTTCTTCCCGTGGAGAGATGCAAGACAATTCCCAAGCTGTGTTCTTTGCTCGAGCTCAGGACAAAAATTAGTTGAATGGCAAAGAGAAAGGACAAGAGGTCTTGTTTCTCTTCTCCACCATCTCAGGGTGATTCATCCTCCCCAAATCCCTGGCAGTTTCTCTTGGTGGCCAGCAGCGATGTGTTGTGTTGCTGATTCATAACTGCTGGAAGCTTCTTTGGCTGAATTCAGAATAAGGAAAATTTATGCATTGGCTTTGATCTTGCATGAAGTTGCTTTATAGAGGGCAAGGGGCAACTCAAGAGAGGGGAGAGACAACAGATGATGTGAGAAACAGGTAAAGATAAAGGGAAAAGAGGTAAAAAGGGGAAAAAGAAAGAAACCCCAAACCAAGAAAGGAAATGCATATGTGGACTTTGAGCAAGGGGGAAAAACATTGAGCTGATCTAAAGCCAAACAAATGAACAGCATGATGAATGATGCAAAATTATGCGCTGTGGTTGATTTCTTATTGCGGCAGCGATATTAGTAATAAAATCGATAGCAGTAGTTAGCCAGGCCTAATAATTACACAGATCAGATCAGATTAGATTAGATTGATATTACTGCTCCTAATAACCCACTATTGTTGCCACTGCGTGCTAGGTAGGAGCAGATACCGTGCCTTTTAATTAAAACATGGGACTCAGCACTTCCATTCACTCACAGCCATAACTGGAAATGGCTAGTCCATATCCCAGCAATTAAATCCATCCTGAAGGCTCTTAAAAATGAAAATGAAGGGAAAAATCCATGGAGAATCCTCTAGCTGACAGCCTGGCACTATGGGCATGCATGACAACTAGCTAAAAGGCATGGAAAATCAAGGCAATTAAAACTAGGCTTGCTCTCAGCTTCAGACCATTCAAAAGTCCCAGAATGGGCTTTGCAGCAGATTTTTGAGGTTCTGACGTCAGGTTTAAAGGCCAAAATTCATGCTGAACTGCAAGTAAAGTCCTTCAGATATTTGTTGGAGAAGACTGTTGAAATACCTGCCTTTAGATGGAGCAGGTCAGGCTGTGGGTCACCACCTCTCCCTGGCTCCAGGCGACCACCATACCAGCGACTCACCTCAGAAACCTCTGTGGCAAAGTCCTGGGCTCAATCAACGTTTTTCCACGAAAAACACCAACTTGGAGCAAACAGCATATTTAAAAGCAAAAGGCACCCTGTGCTTTATTGAGTTTGTTCCAAACAGCTCTACGTTCAATCACCCAGAAACTGTCTCCCTGCAGGCAACAATATCTCTTACTAATGAGAGTTGGCTTCATGGACTAGCCTGTATTTTGCTTCTCCACATCTTTGCTCTGGTCCTGCATCGGGGCTCCTTCCTGCTCTTGTCTTTTGGGGCTTCCTGGTGCTAATGAAACTGTCTGCAACTTGGGAAGGAATTAAAAATAAGACTTGAGGTCACTTCAGGTCTAAAATGAGGTGAGAAGGGTGGTGTGTTCATCTTGGGTCCTGCTCCTTTGGGTTGCTCCCCTGGTCTCCAAGCAGAGCATATAACAGCAGAGCATTCCTGCACTCAGTGGATTTCTGCTCTGCTTCCACCAGCTTTATTCTGGTGTCTCTGTGATGCAGTCGTGGTGTTACGGAGGTGCAGGCTGTCCTGTACCATGATCCCTTCCAACCCAACATATTCTATGATTCTTTGGTGTTGCAGCCCATGTGGTTGCCTTTGACCCTCTTCTTCTCCTTGGTTTTGATTTTTGTTTTTTCATGTTTCTTTTCTTTCAAAGCAACTGAAATACTCCTTGAGGGTGCAGTCCCTCCTGTCCCATCTTTCCTTTCCCTAGTGGTGGCCGCTGTCTCTGGCATCACATCTGGGGGATGGCTGGACGTCCCTGCTGCATTCGGGCAGTTAAAGAGCTCCAGCATTGGCGCAACTTTGCTGAAATGAGATTACAAACCTGACTAGTCCATTTGGCCAGCTGAGTGTGGGTTAAGTGAGAGGTCTGCCTTGCACCTCTGAAGCAGCAGCCACCTGTAATGGAGAAAGATAGAGGAGCAGGCAGCTCCTCTCCCAGCCTGGTTTCAGAAGCAACAAGAGCTTTGAGGTCTGCCAACAGTGGGTGTAGGTGCTGTCCCAGCATGACCACTGCTCCCAGAACTGCAGGGTGTGGGTGAAGGGATGCTCAGAAAGAATCTGCATGGGCACCCATCCCTGGTTTATGCCAGAGGGGTTTATCATCCCTGTGCTGGGATGTGAGTAACCCACAGTGTGCCTCCCCCCACACAGCCGTGGCCACTGCCTTGTTCCAGCAGCTCAGTGGCCATAGCCAGTGAACCAGTCTAAAAATAAAGAGACAGATTGTCCAGCTGTAATTACTGACTGAAAAGACCCAGAGGGGAAAACAAGGGGTGGAGGATGTGAAAAGGGAGGACAGTGAAGGAAAAGAAGAAATCAAGGTAAAAAACCACATCCTTGGTCAAGTTACGTCAATCACCCAGGTTGCTGCCTGTGCGAGGCTCTTCGCTGGTCCCTGGAAGGGATGACTGCATCCTGCACCAGGGAAGCATTGCCTGAGTGATCAGCTGGAGCCATGGCTTTCTTGGGGTGCAGAAGTAGGAGTTCCACCCCAGAATTATCCATCCACCCCATTCCTGCCATTCCCCAGCAAGCAGGGCTGGCTGGAATTGCTCACCGCAGGGCAAACACACGCTCTTTTCAGGCAGCACCAAGCTGTGGTGTGTCTGGCTGGTCTTGGATCAGCCCTGGATGTGCCCACATGAGTGAGGAATTTCCCCTTGCGAGGAACCAGGACTAAAATGCCCAGGAAACCAAATCCATGAGAAACTTTTTGGGGGCTGCTTTTGCCACCCTTCCCACCCTGTATGTGTCCAGTTTGCTCATGTGTCCATTTCTCTGGAGTTTTTTAATATCATCCTCCCCACTATCTGGGTCCTATTTGTAGAACCCCAGTCCTAATGATTCCTGGGTGTCAGAGGTGGCAGGTGATGAATTAAAATCTGGGGGCACTTCAGCAAGGTGTTGGATGCAAGGATGGGTCCTGGGCAAGCAGAAACATTGGACAGCCAAAGAGTCAGCAAGGAGCAGGCAGTGATGACCCGTTGTTGGTAAGTCTTGGGGGTTGCAACACTGGGGCTCCCATGCCCACTGCAAGATGGGTGGATGCAGCTGCTCCCATGTGGCTCAATGAGCCAGAAATGCACCCTGGGGATGGTCGCTTTGCCTTCTCCTGGCTTCTTGCCTCCTCCTGCACCCAGTCTTGAGAGACCATGCACTAGTCACTCCTAGGAGACCAGAGAAGCACTACAGCTGGCCACAGGCAGTGACAGCATGACAGATGGAGAGACACATGCAGACCCCAAGCCCGTAGCTCAGGCTGTGCCTGTGTGCGCTCCCTCTTTTTAAAATGCCAGCAATGTCCTGTCATTAACAGCTAATGCCCTCTAATGGGTCCATTAAACAGCTCTGTCTTTGCCTTGGCTTCTAATTCCACCCCCCTACGCATAATCAGGCGGCATTACCTGCTTCAGATGATACGATTACACGACTTTATTCTTTCTAAATGACAGAGCTGAGCCAGCAGCAGAGGGCTGCTCACTCTTACTTGGCCAAGCAAGACCCCTGGGTGTTGGACGACCAAGGGTGGCAGGGGTAGGGGACACCCAGCTCTTGCACTCAGGTTTACTGTTTGCTGCTGCAGCAGTGTTGGGGGAGTCCCTGGGGGCTTCTGCCTGTAATTATAGCAGATTTATAGCAAATCGTTCCTCCATCCTTAAGGAGCAAAGGGCTCTTTGCTTTATCTCATCCTAAAGCAAAGCTCACCAACCTGCCTGCTGCCCCTCCATCCGTGCCAGCCTGAATCTTTGCTTCCTGGCAGATCAAAACTTTCCACAAAACCCAGTGGGATGTCTGGACACCCCTCGCTGACACTGTGCCCCCCTCCATGCAACCACCCCTTGAAGCACTAGAGGAATGGGGCCTGGAGTGACTCAGAAGGGGCTGCTCTTTGCTCAGCTCTCGGCTGCCTTTCTCTGGAGCTGGGGGAGATCTTTAATAGCACTGACTATTGATAATGTGTCACTGGGAATTTGCTTAGCACTTCATGGGACCAGCACTAAAAATACAAGGTTCTGCTCCCTCAGAAATGCTTGGAGAGCCTGGAAATATTGAGGTAGAGCAAACTGGGAGAAGCTGTGAGGTCACGGGAAAATGTGGAGGTCCCAGGGGCACAGCTAGCTAAGGCGGCTGCCAAGGACAAGCCTGAGCAAGACTTTTGGGGGACCTGGAAGAGAAATACGGGTCTGTTGCAAGGTTGGTGTCTGCAGTGAAGGTTGATGGAGCATCGTGACTGGGGGTTAAGTAATTTGCTTTTATTCTCCTGCCCTTTCCCAGAAGATAGAGACTACAGGTCTTTGGGGGCTTTTTGAGATCCATGGCTGAAAACCAGAGTGGTACTAATTTTGGTTATGGAGAGTGTGGCTAAAGGAAGATGTAGACAAGAGGAGCCACAGAACCGAGAGAGTTTGTAAAATGTGTGCACCAAGCTGTGTCCTATAGCAGAAGGTTATTTGTAGCATAAGGCAACGACAAAAATAGCCTTTTAGACAATATGGCCTTTCCTGCAAGCTAACAGTGCATTTTACTCTTCGTTTTATGTGTCAGTTTTATTCCTAATGACCTCTGATATGGCAGGCGGGCCCTCATCTTTTCCTCCTCATGCTGGGCTGTAGACTACTTGAGGTTTGTTGGTGGTTTTTCCGCCTTTCCATGTTGCTCTGTTACAGTGTCATGCTGAGATGCTAAACCCAGCTGCAGTTTTGACAGATGATGTGCTAGTTCTCTCTGCTTCGGATTTGACATTTTCATGAGCACTAAACACACATGCTTACAAATTTTGAAGAAGGAAAAGCATCCCTGCCCCCCTCCATCGCTCTCTCCTTTTTGGGATGTTTTTTTTCTTTCATTTGCCTTCATTTTGGAGTTGATGAAAGATGTCAGATTAATGGCCCTTGAAACTGAAACCCTCTATTTAGCCTCTGAATAAGGGGGACAAGGGAATAGACTGCTGATGCTGCTCCTCTGTGTCTTCTGGGAAAGGCTCACCTCAATGGGAGCATCGCCCCCAGCACCCTCCTGCCCCTTGGAAGGTATCACCTGTGCCATTAACCTCTCCCGTTGCTCTGTGGCTCTGGATTTAGCACATGAAGCTCTAAATATTTCAGGACCATGGCACTAGACGCAGGAACTCTATCCTCCTTTGCAGCCAAGGCGGTGCTGTGCAACTGGTGTGAGAGAGATGAGCCTCTAGAGGACAGGTTGCCCCCAGAAGGGAGCCTGTACTTCAAGCCCACTCTTCAGGCAGAGGAAGGACAGGGAAGTCATTTACAACCATCAGCCTGTGCTGATATTCTGGGAGCTTTCATGCTGCGGAAGAAACCAAAGGGAAATTTGCCTTCCATGTCGATCAGGCTGTTTATCTCTGATGAAATGCCAATAAGTGGTTGATTGTGCTTGAAAGCAGCAAAGGGGTCCAATAACCAGTACTTCTGCTTTGAGATGGGACAGGAAATGAGGGTGAGGCGACCCAGTGTGATAACTATCTGCACACATCCTTTTTTGTGCTGTGACTCCAGTGTCTGCAGTGTACCTCAGGCTAGAGAAGACACCCCCCCCCCCCCACCCAGGTCTATGGGCATTTCTGCCACACAAAGAGCTGACTAGTCTTGTGCTGGGACAGCACAAAACAGAGAGTACCCTGGCATGGCAGATCACAGAGGTCCTGTTTCCATAGGATAGCTTTGGATAATGCAGAGGGAGAAGCTGAGGGTCAGTTACTGTACAGGAGAAAGACAATTCTAGTTCTGAGGCTCTTGGGCCTCACCTAAGCTTGGAAAGTCCACTGATTATCGTCTTCAGAGTCTAGTCAAGAGAGAGGAGCTCCAGGCTACTTGTTCTTGTGTGAAAGCACCATAAAGAGAAGGCAGCGAGGATTTACTGTGTCATCATCTATCAAATCAACAGCTGAAGGAAGGAGGAGGACTTCAACACACCTGAGGGAAATCCATCTGAGTACATGCTCAGCATCCTCCCAATTGCTCTCTGATGAAGTGCTCATCCTATTACTGGTGGAGCTGAAGCAGTGTGAGATTTAAGAGGTTTGATGCAGACAATTGCAAAGTTCCCCACATAAAGGCTGGGTCAAATCTTCTGGTCGACTACATCCAGCTGCATGGCACTGGGGCTGCAGCTGTTGAAGAGGTTTCATCCTCTGCTAGCAGCTCACAGAGGTCTGAGCTCCAGAAACAGCAGGTACAGTGCGGAAGCTGTAGTCTTCTAATTTTTTTTTAATTAATCTGGGTCCTACATGCTCTGCTGAAAAGAGCTGGTGGGTGGCTGACACCCCATCCCACTCTGTGGGAGGAGCACATCTCAATTAATTTCAGGGCTGAATGGGCAGGCAAATCAGAGGAGCACCAACCCTACTATCCCCTCTAAGGTTTCCCATCCAGCAGCTTGTGCAGAAACTCCCCTTTTTATTTCAGTTCCAGGGCAGAGCATGACCAGCTGCTTGCAGGAGGAGGGGTGGCCAAGTGGGAGCCCATCCAGGTAGGAGACAGTGGGCAGAGACGTGGCCACCAGTTCCCCACTGAGGTGTCCTGTGAATCACAGCAACCTTTTTGCACAGCGAAGCCATCAGGGAGCAATCCCAGCTCCTCATCTGCATCCACGGGACCACTTGTCCAGGCCTCTGCAGCACAACTGATGCCAGGGAGAACATCAGCGGTATCAATCCCACACCGTGCAAAGGGCACTGGTAGGTAACAGCTATCCTGGTGATGCCTCCTGGTTTTTTTTAGCACTGATGATCTGGGGAAAACGCGTTTGTTTGGGAGATTTGAACAGAAGTGGCAACAGATGCACTGTGTAATAAAAACGTGAAAGCTACTATTATGCTTTCAGGGAGAGAACAGAGAGATGGGGAAATCTGCAGGCATCAGAGATAAGCAACCACAGCATTATGGAAAGGCTATATTTAATAGTGCACGAATCATATTCTCATTTCCAAGGTACATTAGCCCTAGAACTTAATTAAATATAGAATTTTTTTTAAAAAATAAAAGCACAAAACCTGCCCTCACTGAAAAACCGAAACGTTGGCTGCTGCCCTTCCATTAGGAGAAGCCTCCTGCCTCCCACACCTGCACCAGCGCATCCCCCACTTTTAGGCAGTTGGGGTCAGTTCTGGACCAGCATCACCTCGCAGCCACTTCCTGATGCCTTTTCTCCGGGGGTAAGTCACACTGCTCTCGCAGGGGTGATGTGGTGTGTTTGGCAAGGGAAGCTGGGCAGCAGTGTTTTTGGAGCCTCTTGGTGTAAGGGCTGTGTCTTACCCTGAATGTTTTCATTAGCACAACCCCAAATCTAGAGCAACACATGCAGCTTGATGGAGGGTGGGAAGAGGCAGGAGGGAAAAGGGACAGGGCAGTTATGGGACCTTCTCACACAGCTTTACCTCTAAAGGCTAAAACGGCCAAGGTCCACCTAGACCAGTATCTTTTCTTTCATGGTTGCCTCAGGCGTATTTTGGGGAAGAATATAAGCAGGTAAGCTGGTGTGACTGGACCTAATCTCATCTTTGTGTGCCCTTGCCATCTCCTTTGGCAGTGGAGGTTATTCCTGCACGCACAAGGCAGAGGTGCCGGGTTCCATAGCTATTGGCAAAGTAGTCGTGGATGTGCTGAGGCTGCTGTGACCTCAGATCTCATTCTCTCCAGGCTATCAGTATGTCTTGGGTGGCTCTTCTCGTACACCTCCATTATGGAACCCTCTCGTTCCACACTAATATCCCGCCCAGTACAATAGGCCTTGTGAATAGCCCTTTTAGGCACTGCATTAATACCACAAATAAAAAAGGAATAACCATCTCTAAATTGAATAGCTCTTTTAAGGAGGTATTACCTTTAATCATTTTTAAATTCGTGTAAGGCAACCTGGAATTACCTATGAAGGACTCTCTGCAAAGCCAGATTGTATTGCATTTAATACCTGTGCTTTTAGCCCCCCTTGTCCTTATTTTCTTGTGCTTAGACAGGTTTTCTTTTAGAGAACTTTCTCTTTTTTTTTCCTTCCAAGCATCTCAGAAGTGACTCAGTGCTTGATCAATACCTCTGGTGGCTGTTGGTGCAGTGGCGACTGATGGGAAGCTGGTGGAGAATTATTCAGGTGAAAGCTTCTGAGAAAAATCAGTGTGAGGAAGGTCATCTTGGCTTGCTTGTTTTAAATCTTCCTTGTTTTCAGAAAAGGGGAAACCAGAGAGACAGCGAGAAAACAGATTTTGGAGGATGCCAGGAGTATTTAAGTACCCAGTAGAGGGAGATGGGAGGTTTTAGCAACAAAACATATAATCAGTAAAACAAAAAGCAAGGCACATTTCCAATACCACTGCACTTTGCGGTAGTGAAAGGTCTGTAAAGACAGAAGAGAGACCTTTCTGGTTCAGCTGAAGAGTGCTTATCTGTACTTACCACAAAGACTGTCCTGACCTCCAGCTGTCTCCCTTTCTGGGGAATTCCAGAGTCTGATGTGATTTCTCTGCCTAGTAACACCCAACAGTTTCTTCTTCCCTGCTTTTGTTCATCCCCTACACTCTTTGAGCCTCCACAAGCATCTTCCTCCCAAAGAAGTTAAAGGTGCCAAGCAATGATGCTGAAGGATGCAGATAGGCATGGGGGGAGTAAGTTACCCAACTTCTCAAAAGGTCAAATGTCTTTGTAGCCTTTTACCTTTCTAAGTCCTGCTGTCCCTTTCTCCAGCTTGGAGTGAGGAGAAGGAATCTCCCTACCTTTCCTCTTTTGTCCTTGGGAATGAAGTTTATTCCTGATGCTTGAAGAGTGTTAACCCTTCCCTGAAAGACTTTCCAATGCTACATGATGCAGAGTGGGAACCAGTCCTATGAGATCCTGAGAGAGTGCTGCTTTCCACTCGGGACTGGATCAAGTCACATCACACTGCAGACCCTTTGATGCTCTGCTCAGGGGATGCTCCGCTGTCCAAATCCTCCCTGAGGACTTTCTGCTCCAGCAGAGCATCCTGGCCTTGTAGGGCTGAAGGTACTTGAGAAAGGACTGGCATTGCTTCTGCCTTTGGTTTGGGCAGCCAAAGGCAAAGGGAGGAGCAGCAGCTTGCTAGCACCCAGCCCACATCTCTGCTTAGGTATCCAAGCTCCTACCAGCAATGCTTTGTTGGTGAGTACTGCCTTCCTCCTCCTCCTCTCTCACCCCAGCCCTGTGCCATAGGTACTGTGCTGCACACCATGTGTCCGTCCGTCGGCCTACCTTCCAGGTAGGGCCAGCTCAACAAATGGTCAGGGAGGGGTTCAATTAACATTGAAGAGAACCTGAATCCCTCACCGGTCTCCAAGCACTTAGAGGTGATGCTTGTAATAAAGGTGAGGAGCCAAACTTCAGGGAGCCCCTCATTAAAATATCTGCAGCTCATCACTCTATTGCTGCTGAAAACACAACTGTCACCCCTAGGCTAAACCCAGTGCTGAGAAACCTGACAGCCATGGGGAAACCAGCCGCAAGTGACTTCTCTTGTCCTCCTAGGGAGAGAAGATAAATGTCATAAGTCATCAGCCATCACATACTATTCACGGCACGTTTTTCTCTCCTTGGTGCTGAGCTGAAGCTACTCTGGATGGAGGGGTGGGGGCAAAGGGAAGCTGTGAATCCTTCTAAACTTCTCATGTCCCTTGGGTAGATCTGTCAGCACCAATAGAAAAATGTGTGTCTAAAATTGGCAGGAGACAAGGCATGCAACCCACTGCGCACCGCAAAGGCTGCTAACGCTGGGAGACTGATGGGTGCATGGCTGGGAAGGCAACTGTGCAACACCTAATCCTGCAGAGAGTGAGCACAAATGCTCAGCACCTGCTGCCTTTGCTGAGCAAATGCTCTTTCAGCAAGCCCCTGCTGAATGCAGGCGGTGGTGGATCACAGCGGTCAGGAGCTGCTGGAGGGGCTGAAAGTCACCCACCCTTGCCCAGAAGCTGCTTGCTCATTTTTGGCATGGCCACTTGAGCTGAGCAAGCCCATCCATCACAAGTCCTTTTCCTTGACTGAAGTTGCACCCTAAGTTCCTGTTAGGTGGGCACCCATTACCGTCAGCCTGTGCATCCAAAGGCTGTGACCACGCTCTTCTCTCTGTGCTTGGGAATGAATACAAGGGAAAGGTTTTCAGTGCTGGAAAAACCATTTTCTTCCTATTTTTGCTGTCTTAGAGAAACTCACGTACCCCAGCACGGACTCCTTACTCTGGGCATGGAGGAGCCAGGTCTGATTTTTACGCAGCAAAAGTCACCCCAAAGCAGTGGCCTGGAAGGGGTCAGAGCAAAGGGCAGAGATACGCTGGGAAGCCCGGCTTCTCTCACAGGTTCCGGGGAGTTGAAGTGTGACGGTGAGTAACAATTCCTGCAAAACCTCTTAATTTCCTGCCACTGTCATATGACGTCAGAGAGGCCAAGAAAACATTTTCAGAGCAGCAGGCAGTGCTGGGCTGCACAGGCAGGCAGTAGCCAGCAGGGATGGGGATGTTCATCCTGAGAGGCAATTGCGTCTTCTAGGAGCCAAATTCTGACCCCAGTGATTCTTCTCCTGCTGCATGTTTGAGCAGAGAATGGAATTAAGGGTCTCTTCATCCCTGAAACCCTGTTTGCTGCTCTTCAGTCCCACTCATCAGGTCAAGAGGGAGGTGATTCTCACTGTCAGCCCATAGCAAAAGTTTTCCTGGAGGATGCCTGCAGCCAAATACAACTGCTGTGTGTTTAGCAGGCTATTGTGGAGCTTCACCCATGCTCTTGCCCAGTCTGTCCTGGAGCCCATGCAAACTCTTGGCATTCGTGGTGGTGTACCACTGGAAGCAGTCTTGTGCTCCAAAACCCTTTGTTATGTAAAGAATCGCTGCTCCTTTGCTGGTCTTGTGAGGCTCTTCTAGCCAAAATGAATCTATGATTCTGTGACAGCATCCCCAAAGCCATGGACTTTGCCAAGACACCTCCATCCTGGTGTAGGGCTACCGTGGTAATTCTGCTCTCAGTTCACCCCAGGGATAAAAAGACAAATCTTGCTGAATCCAAGATAACTTTGTGTCATCCAACTGAAACTCCACTGACAGACTTGTTGGGTGATGGGGGGTATCACTCGGCAAATAATTCCATGCAAATAGCTCACTGAGCGAGTTGAGCTGTGACCTGTTGTGTTCCAAAGTAAACCAGGTATTGGAAATCGTTTGTCACTTCAGAATTAGTTCTTGGCATTCAGTAAGTAGCTGTGCAGACTGGCAGCAGCTGGATACAGAAATCACAAGGTGTTTTCTTCCCGTTCCTAAACGCACCAGAAGTCAGAGAGGTGGGATGCTGGCAGTATAGGAGGACATCGAGGTGCTGGAGAAGGTTTAGAGAATGGTGCCTTCTCTGAACTCATTAGGCTGATTAGGGGTCTGGAGAACAGGTCTGATGAGGAGATGCTGAGAGAGCTGGGGCTGTTCAGCCAGCAGAAGAGGTGGCTGAAGGGAGACCTCATTGGTCTCTACAACTACCTGAAGGGAGGTTGTAGTGAGGTGGGTGTTTGCCTCCTCTCTAGTGACTTGCGATAGAACAAGAGAAGATGGGGTCGAGTTGTGCCAGGGGAGGTTCAGATTGGATCTTAGGAAAAACTTCGTCCCAGAAAGAGTGGTGAGACCTTGGAACAGGCTGCCCAGGTCCCAGGTGCTGGGTGGGGGCACCGTCCCTGGAGGGGTTCAGACAATAGGTAGGCAGGGTGTTCCAGGAGATGGTTCGGTGGTTAGGGGGTTGTAGGGCAGACTGCTGGACTTGATGACTCTAAGACTGTTGAATTTTGGAGCATTTCAGATCTTTGCCTCACTGAGCAATTAAGCCTCCTGTAACACATCACTGCGAGGGAAAACGGACCCTGGCAGAGAACATAGTTCAGATTCAATCTTGCTGTATTGAGTTCACACCTCAGTAATTACCTGTGAAGTTGCTGTTTCATCTGCCCCACGGACCAGCCTCTGTCAAGGCCTGGGAGGTTCTCCTTAGCTGGATGTTCTGCATAAGAGGAGCCAGAGGAGAGGTGCCAAGGAGAGGAATAACTTTCATAATGCGAGCACATCAGGCGGCGCTTGCAGCATTTGCCCAGAGGATATTCAGTCCTGGTACCGTTATTTTCGTGGTGGCTCTTTGCAATGATTAATTTGAAGTGCCAGAACCAGGAATCATGGGAACATATGAGAAACCCGGTGTTTCTTTTAAAATAGAAGCAAATTTCCTTCCCATCGTTGCAGAAGAAACCTGGAAAAAGGTCATCATTAAATATATGTGAAAAATGTATTCTAGATGCTTTTCGTGCTTTCTCTAATCCCATACTTTTTCGTTCCATCTCTTCGTCTGGAGGAGAAAACTCTCTCATTTGGAGCGCGCCATATGGTTGTGATCACCAAAATGGAAAAGCTGGTATCATCCAACCTTTAGCAGCAGATGCCCCGCTTTCCCGCAGCCAGGGTGCTCGACAACAGGCATGGCAGCCACCGCCTCACTGACGGCCTTCCAGAGCTTTCCTGACGGCACTGGGCGTGCGTCTCTCAAAGCAGGCAGTGAGGTGTGCAGGTCGTGCCTCTGTCCATCAGTTCCTCGTCTATGGATGGATGACCCTTTCCCCTTCCCAGTCCTTCTCAGCCAATGCTCTGTCCTTGAGAAGGAGGACAACTGCTGCCAGCCCTTGCCTGGGGCGACTTGCCCGTGCGTTATTTGTCTACTTCCTCAGGCCATCTGACAACGTCACCTTCCAGGTACGTTCATCATGGCCGTGAGCTTGTCTTTTCTTACCCTTTGTGGTTTTGATTCGCCCCGTAGTGCTGAGGAATGCGAGGCCTTTGGCTGGAGCAGTTAGTGTTCATCTCTCTGTGCTCTGTCTTGTAACCAGGGGTCTTTGTCGTTGTTGTTTTCGCCGGTCTGATGTTTTGAAGCAGCTTCTCATTGCTGGCAAGGCCACGAGAAGCCTTTCCTGTGAAGGTACAGCCTGTTTCCCTGTAGCTGTACTTCCTGGCCCATGGTGGCAGGTGATGCCAGCACTCCCCTCCTCATCCCCGGCAGTCCCATGGGCATTCACAAGCCCTATGAGGAGAGGCTGAGGGAGCTGGGATTGTTTAGCCTGGAGAAGAGGAGGCTCAGGGGGGACCTTATT